>OX376190.1:12562657-13179430 GCA_947363905.1 Lithophane semibrunnea | reverse complement strand
CCAGACATGTAATATAATACATGGAACTTAAAACATAACTGGCGAAATGTGGGTGTACTATAGGTTCATCTCTGTCACACCCTTCGGGGAATAAACGCGTGATGTTTTGTTGATAAATATGTTTGATGAATTACTTATTAAAAACAGAGTAAAACCACGTATACAGCAGATTTATTTCCTTCTTTCTTTCTTTCTCTTTCTCTTTCTCTTTCGCTTTCTCTTTCTTTCTTAATCTTTCTTTCTCTTCAAACAGGAAATTTAGACATGTAATATAATACATGGAACTTAAAACATAACTGGCGAAATGTGGGTGTACTATAGGTACATCTCTGTCACACCCTTCGGGGAATAAACGCGTGATGTTTTGTTGATAAATATGTTTTATGAATTACTTATTAAAAACAGAGTAAAACCACGTATACAGCAGATTTATTTCCTTCTTTCTTTCTTTCTCTTTCGCTTTCTCTTTCTCTTTCTCTTTCTTTCTTAATCTTTCTTTCACTTCAAACAGGTATTCCAGACGTAATATAATACATGGAACTTAAAACATAACTGGAGAAATGTGGGTGTACTATAGGTACATCTCTGTCACACCCTTCGGGGAATAAACGCGTGATGTTTTGTTGATAAATATGTTTGATGAATTACTTATTAAAAACAGAGTAAAACCACGTATACAGCAGATTTATTTCCTTCTTTCTTTCTTTCTCTTTCTCTTTCGCTTTCTCTTTCTTTCTTAATCTTTCTTTCTCTTCAAACAGGAAATTTAGACATGTAATATAATACATGGAACTTAAAACATAACTGGCGAAATGTGGGTGTACTATAGGTACATCTCTGTCACACCCTTCGGGGAATAAACGCGTGATGTTTTGTTGATAAATATGTTTTATGAATTACTTATTAAAAACAGAGTAAAACCACGTATACAGCAGATTTATTTCCTTCTTTCTTTCTTTCTCTTTCGCTTTCTCTTTCTCTTTCTCTTTCTTTCTTAATCTTTCTTTCACTTCAAACAGGTATTCCAGACGTAATATAATACATGGAACTTAAAACATAACTGGAGAAATGTGGGTGTACTATAGGTACATCTCTGTCTCACCCTTCGGGGAATAAACGCGTGATGTTTTGTTGATAAATATGTTTGATGAATGACTTATTAAAAACAGAGTAAAATCACGTATACAGCAGATTTATTTCCTTCTTTCTTTCTTTCTCTTTCTTTCTTTTTGTTTCTCTTTCTTTCTCTTTCCTACATTACCAGCCAATAAATGATTTATATATTTCTTTTTTTTTTCTTTCTTTCTCTTTCTCTTTCTTTCTCTCTCTTTCTTTCTCTTCAAACAGGTACAGGTAAATTTAAGTAGTGTTTATAAATAACACTGGTACAGTGTTATTTATAAACACTACTTAAATTTTAATCAATTGCTAAGCAAATGATTAGCGAAAGCTTTATTTATAAACGCTATTTAGCGCTAAGAGGTCGCTAAGCAATTGATTAGTAGCTGTCAAAATTAAACACCACCGGTCCACTGTTAAGAGGATGCTAAGACGCAAGATGGCGGATTTTATTTGAATCAGCTGATCGATCCCATAGGTTTATTGTGTGCTTCGAGGTAATGTTGATCGTAATAACGAGTTGTGCCTTAGTAAATATGGATTTCGACAATCTTTTACGGGATTTCAGAACGACGTAGAAAGATTACATAATTTTGAAACGCCGCCCGGCGGGAACTACACCTGCAAAGCTCATTTAAATCCACTAAGTCTTCTTCATTCGAATTACACAGTCATGATGAAAGGATATCTGGAAACCTCAATTAGGAGGAAGCTCAGTAGGTGTTTAGGAGATTTGAAGAGAATCGAGTTCGTGAGGAAGCTCATCGGAAGTTATTATCTAATGTGTTATCCCATGTGCCCCTCGTCTTATTGAGCCAGCTCTAAGGCCCAGAACTAAAGAAAAGCTACGTTGTGGCGGTCACACAAATAACAAGAGACATTTTATGGAAAATAATTTATTTTGATACATAATAAAGCAAATTTTTTGTTCTAAATTAATTATTATTCATTTCCAAAATTCTTCCTCCAAAGACATGGGTGCCATTCTTTTCTCTTGCCACTCGTATTCCTCATCTTTTTCACGTAGCATGGTCTCCTCCCTCATCTTTACGAGGTTGAATAGTATTTGTGCTAGGTGCTAGTGGCTTTCATAGCAGCAGTCCTGTACAACTTGTACCTGTAAATAAGTACATGAACGGTTAATAAAAGATACTGAAACCATGGTGCAAAAGCAATAGGAAGTCATATAAAACAGACACAAGTATCTGCATACATTTCCAAAATAGTATATTCGTTTTATCAGGCTTGTAGCATGAAAATACATAGCTACTGCTTTCACATTCATTTGGTCAGATTACATTGGTTTACATAAGTAAGTAGATACAAATTCAGAGATAAATACCTTTTCCAGATAACTCCAATTTATTGACGCTTATTATTTTCATTGATATACCATCGCAAACACAATTATATAAACTTATAATACGATTTTATTCAAATTCTAATTTTCTTAATTAATTTTCCGATGAAATTGTTGACTTTTGTCTGTCAAAGTCACGACAGATACAAAAAGGGTGGTTTTGACAACTTTTTCTTAAAATTCTGTTTTATAGTCGACTATTTTGATTATAATCTGTGCCGAACGCATATTGTTACCTCTATTTCGTTTCGCAACTAATCATTTGCTAAGTAGTGTTTATAAATAAAGAAAAGATAATCATTGATTAAGAGCTAATCATTTGCTTAGCTAAACAGTCGCTAATTAGTGATTAGCGAGTTTTTTATAAATAACACTGGTAATATAATACATGGAACTTAAAACATAACTGGCGAAATGTGGGTGTACTATAGGTACATCTCTGTCTCACCTTTCGGGGAATAAACGCGTGATGTTTTGTTGATAAATATGTTTGATGAATGACTTATTAAAAACAGAGTAAAATCACGTATACAGCAGATTTATTTCCTTCTTTCTTTGTTTCTCTTTCTTTCTCTTTCCTACATTACCAGCAAATTAATGATTTATTTATTTCTTTGTTTCTCTTCCTCTTTCTCTTTCTCTTTCTTTCTCTTTCTTTCTCTCTCTTTCTTTCTCTTTCCTTGTCTTTCTTTCTATTTCTTTCTCTTTCTTTCTCTTTCTTCAATTGGGTTTTTCCATCTGAAATTTCTCAGTGGTAGCCCGGAGGCTGGATTTATGGCCGGTCAAACAGGTAATCCAACTTAAGGACCATAGTTTCCTGACTGACCTTGCGCATGTGGGCGGAGCTTAAGTCCCTACTCTAGACACGCGCGGTGGCGCGCTACACTGAAATGTTGATCAAAGAATATGCAGGGGCGCAGACATGCGCACGTAGGTCGCCATTTTTGCCTACGATTCTTGTGCCTCATTAATGGTAGATGCAAGGCTGATATTTGTATAGATCGATACTTATGTTTGTGCGTATACGTATATTTTATGTTTTGAACAGGACATTATTTTTAGCATATATGAGGAAGAAAACTTTCTACAAAAAAAAAAGTTAAAAATAACTTTAGTTTCGGAAGTCGGTGTCTTTGCTGGTGTATTTTCATAATTGACGGAGTAATCGCGTAACATACATACCAAAAAAAAAAAACATACAGTCGAATTGAGAACCTCTTCCTTTTTGAAGAAGTCGGTTAAAAATATATTTACAATGCATGTGCTCGAAAAGAGCGTTTTCCAGGCAGTGCGGAAAGAGCCACTTTTTCGTAATGGTGCTTTTTACTTTTCAGTTTTTAGGGTTCCGTAGTTAACAAGGAACCCTTATAGTTTCGCCATATCCGTCAGTCAGTCTCTCCGCGGCTTAGCTCAGAGACTCTTAGTACTGGAAAGCTGTAATTTGGTATGGGTATACAAATAAATCACGCCGACAAAATGGTAAACCAAAATGAAAAAAAAAAATTGTTTATGGTGTCTATGCCGATAGTGACATTAAAATGTAAATCCGGGATGGCGGCTGGTAAAATTTTGTTTTGTTTTAAATCGTACGTGAGAAGAACTTCGTTCCTGACGGAGGCCCCCGACCGCACACGTTGATGTTATTACCTACTTTCGACATAATGTGATCTAGATTTTCTAGAACAGTTCGTAATTATTTAACTTCAAATATGAAAGAATGAATAAACAATCGCTCACCAGATGGTTACAATAGTACATTACTATTACTGTCGCAGCCTGCAACTGACGCATTGATGGACGATCGTGAAAATGTGGACCGAGGCACACATAAGTGAGTTCATCAATGCTTGGTTGCGGCCAAGACTTAAATAGTACTTTTCTCAAATATGCGCAGAAATTCAAACAGAGTAAATTATAAATTCCAGAATCAATGTCGGACCATGATAATTTTCTTTTAGGGAAGGTACGCACCTTCCCTAAAAGAAAATTATCCGATTAGTCCGATTTACGTGACCAGGTTTTTACACCAGGTTTTTACTTGTAAGTAGGTACTTACGCCGACCAAGTGCCGACCCGAAATACTCGCAAGACTTCAAAGTATTTTGCTCCGTCGACTCTCGACGCGATTCTGCTCCTTATTTATATGAAGTTACGGATCAATGTTCTGTGCAAGTATTTTTACTTTAAAGGTTTGGAAGTTTTTTTTTTTGTAGACGCAATTCTGCTCCTTATTTATATTACGTTACGAATCAATGTTCTATGCAAGTATTCTTTCTTCCGTACATTACTGTCGCGGCCTGCAACTGGGCTATTGATGGACGATCGTGAAAATGTGGGCCGAGGCAAAACCGAGGCACACATACGTGAGTCCATCAATGCCTGGTTGCGGCCAAGTCTTGTATAGAACTTTTCTCAATCTCACAATGCGCGGAATTTCAAACTAAGTAAATTAATTATAATTTCCAGAATTAATGACGAACAAGGATAATGTTTCACGCGCCAATATGTTCATTTGTTTCTTATTTATTTTAAATGGGTTATTCCCAAAGTACCCCATTCTTTTGATCTAAAAAGATAAATATCTCATACATTACTTCCCAAGTTACTCCAAGGAATTTGTATTATTAAAAAATACTTATTATTTTATTCCCATTCTGCTCCATAGGTATCTTGAATTATTCTCAAAGTACTCCACCGATTATTCGTTATCAATCTTCAAACTGCTCCATAAACAGCTCTATTTGCAAAACAAATCGAAATTTAAATAAAATCTTTTCTCAAACATGCTTGGAAATTCTAGCATTATTTTGATAAACTTCTTCGACATAAATCATTATCTGTTGTGTTGTGTTATTTGAAAATGGAACGAACTTTTTACTTCAACGCGCAACGCATCAAAGATTTTTAATCAATGGGACTCACGTTACTCTTTCACAAATGCGATCATGATCCTTATTGGTAAGGTTGCACGGAACAATTTCCTATGAAAGTATTTTTTTACTTTTAGGTTTAGAAGTTTTTTTTTGTAAACGCTATTGTAATCTTTATTTCTATAGAGTTGAGGATCAATGTTCTATGCAAGTATTTTTCTTCCACCAAGTCTTGGTTGGAAGTTGGACGTAACCTTTTTTGCATACACGATTGTACTCCTTATTTGTATGACTTTACAGATCTATTTTCAATGCAGAAAGAAAACACTTGAAAGTATTTCGAGCCCTGGTTTTTGGCACTGGTGTCTAAAGGTGGCTTGGCCCTGGTACCTACTCGATTTTACATAATAAAATAAATAATTTGTCTTTTCTTTCAACTGCGTAGTAATTTTATCTTATCATTAATGCACTGTTTTTAGGGTTCCGTACCCAAAGGGTAAAACGGGACCCTATTACTAAGGCTCCGTTGTCTATCGGTCGGTCTGTCGGTCGGTCGGTCGGTCGGTCGGTCTGTCGGTCGGTTGTTCGGTCGGTCTGTCGGTCCATCGGTCGGTCGGTTGGTCGGTCGCCTACCCTCCCTACGTACCTACACTCCCTACCTACCCACCCTACTTACCTACCTATCCTACCTACCTACCCTACCTACCTAGTATGGACCATACCATAGTTGGGAAAAGGCTAGGCAGATGATGACCTACATAAAAACCATATAAACAAAAACAGTATGTACGTAGAAACCGCAGCACTAATAAAGCATCCACGCGAACAAGACTCTCTGCAGCGAGCTAGTCTAGACACGCACACTATTGTAATTTGTTCGTGATTATTTGCACTAACATACACAAACGTACGTAGTCGCTCAATAGCCGGCGCGGAGCAGCGAGCGACACAGCCGTCCCGTCTCAATGCTAACGCGCGACTGCCACGCGCGCCCGCGCGCGCCCGCGCAGAGCACCTCTGAACCTGTATCTCTAAGAGGGGTAATTAAAAAAAAAAATTGTTTAATTTGCATTTCTGCTCAATACAATCTGTAGTACTTCTAACCATCAATTTTTCAGTATAAAAATATTTCCAAACATCAAAGCCATTTAGAAGTAGTAGGGAAATATTAGCCAAAAATTGCATTTTGTTAAATATTTTTGAAGGCAAAAGTATTAGTCATACGAAAAAATTGCTCAATACAAAATGTTGTACATGAATTTATAGCAAACATATTTTATTTTCAGATCTTTTAACCAAGCCGTTAATGAGGAGTAGGCTTTTTAAAGTGACCGTGTTACGGTACTAAACGGGACTAAGCGCCTTAAGGGTAACGAAATAGTAAAAAAACCCAAAGGTAAAGTCAATAGTGTCAATCCCTAGCATCAGCTGATATTTTCTGTCACCGTGAAAACTTATGTGAAGTGAACTGTCAATAGTGTCAATCTCATATCATGAGATGACAGTTCACTTCAAGCTCACTTTACTTAAGTTTTTTGGTGAGATTTTTAAGAAGACCGGCTGGTATATTTTCCCTTACTAAAACCACAAGATGAATTCGGACTTGTGTACATATGAACCTACTATGTCGACCACCACCTTTTTTTTTTGAGGGTGGGAAATCATCAAATGACTTCTCCCGCTCTGGGCGGAGCGGGAGGGCGTGTCAGACTTTTACTGACTAAAACCCACCCGTGTTCCTTCAGTTGCCTGTTTTCAAGGGTCCCGGTATCCATTTCGGACTTCCCCTGCCAGGATGTCGACCCCATGGGATGTCGATATCATGTTTCGACCCGATCCTCTTACATTAATGGTGTTGTTTTCTGACTGCGGGTAAATACAGCAACCTTTTTTTTCTAATATTTACCATTCATAACAGGAAACTGAACGCGTCTATGAACAACAATGTATTTAAAACTAATTTAAACGTCATCATCATCATCAGCCTATAGCAGTCCACTGCTGGACATAGGCCTCTCCAATTGCACGCCATTCAGCTCGATTCTCGGCAGCTCTCATCCAGTTGCTACCAGCCATCCTGCGAAGATCGTTGCTCCACCTAGCCTGAGGGCGTCCTACCTTACGTTTTCCGATTCGCGGTCTCCACTCAAGAACACGTCTACCCCAGCGGTTATCGGTTCTACGGCTAATATGGCCGGCCCATTGCCACTTAAGCTTGCTTATTCTGTGAGCTATGTCGACAACTTTGGTTCTCTGCCGGATTAAATTTAAACGTAAGGAGGTAGAAATATGTTTTAAATAAGTAAATTTAGGCAAATAGGTGTAAATATGGGGGCACAGTAATGCATTGCCCCCGCCAAGAAAGCCAAAGAAGTATTACCTATTCTATTTTTACAACCAAACACTGGCACTCACTGTCACTCATAATCAGAGACTGTAAGCACCCTCTTTCCAATGGGAAACACGGATTTAGAATTACCCACTCTCAGATCAATAAATTCGATAGAAAATTGAAAACTTAAGTAGTAGGTAAGGTCGGAACAAAAAGCCATTATTTATGTTAATTAAATATAACAATAATAAATATATAAATATTGTAATATAACATAACATCACGCCTTGTTTCCCCGAAGGGTTAGGCAGAGGTGTACCTGTAGTAGGTACACCCACATTTCGCCAGTTATTTTTAAGTCCCATGTAACAGGGAGCGAGCCTCTTGCTAACAACCAGGCATAATTCCATACTCTAGGCGTAATACTGCAACAGGCAACTGAAGGAACACGGGTGGGTTTTAGTCAGTAAAAGTCTGACACGCCCTCCCGCTCCACCCAGAGCGGGAGAAGCCATTTGAAGATTACCCACCATCAAAAAAAAAAAGGCGTCTACCGAAAAATTCCACATGGGAGAACCTGATAACATTTTGCCCGAGCCGGAAATCGAACCGAAAACCTCATACTCAGAAGTAGTGCTTGCGACCACTAGACCAACAGGGAAGCAGGGACAGACAGGGCCCTCGGAACGCGCCACCGTCGGGTTCCCAAATTACGGCGACATCGGCGTCGAGTCGACGATGAAGTACCTAGGACTCGTCCTCGACAGCCGGTGGAACTTCGTTGAGCATTTCCGACGTTTGGCTCCCAGGCTGGACCGGGCTGGAGCTGCCTTGGGGCGTCTCCTGCCCAATCTGGGGGGTCCAAACGCCTCCTGCCGGAGGCTCTACGCGGGGGTCGTGCGGTCCATGGCCCTTTACGGGGCACCGGTGTGGGCGGTTCCCTTAGGCTGCGGCCAGCCCGCCGGTTGAACGCGTCCCAAAGGGTCATGGCCATTCGGCTGGCCCGGGGATACCGCACCGTCTCCCGCGAGGCGGCGAGCCTCCTGACCGGATTACCGCCATGGGATCTGGAGGCGAAGGTCCTCGCGCACATCTGGGAGTGGCGCGAGGAGATGAAGCGCCGGGGCGTAACTCCGCTGCCGCGAGAAATCGCGGCTCAGCAAACAGAGCTCCGGCAGGATCTCATGGCGGCATGGAGAGTGCGATTGTCGCAACCCAGTGCTGGGCACGCCACAATTGCGGCGATAAGTCCCCTCTTTGAGGAGTGGCTAGAGAGGCGCCACGGCGTCCTCACCTTCCGCCTGACGCAGGTCCTCACCGGACACGGTTGCTTCGGGAGGTTCCTGTTTCGTATAAGGCGGGAGGAAACGCCCGGGTGTCACCACTGTGTGGATCGCCCGGAGGACACGGTGGAGCATACGGTGGAGGTCTGCCCCGCTTGGGCGGAGCCCCGCCGTGTCCTCTTGGAGGCGATTGGCGGCGGTGACCTCTCGCGTCCGGCTCTGGTCCAGGCCATGGTACGGAGCGAGAGGGCATGGGAAGCAGTCACCTCCTTCTGCGAAGCAGTAATGCTCACGAAGGAGGAGGCGGAACGCGTGAGGGAAAGGCAAAGTTTGCGCCCTCACGCCCCTAACCGCCGCCGCCGCTGGAGAGCCCTGGGCGTCGGGAATCCCAGGCGGATTCCCGGCCACCATAGGCGCGGGCTTGCGGACGGCGAGCAATGGGTAGCTCGCCGTCCGATCAGGACCAGGCCCGGGTCGATGGCGCGTCGTGTTCCACGCGCGCCTCAAAGAGATGTCAGCACAATTGGCGGGGTCCGCTAGGACCGATGCCTGGCAGGGTTGCGGGTTAGTCCGAAAGGGATACCGGGACCTTGGCAACAGGCAACTGAAGGAACACGGGTGGGTTTTAGACAGTAAAAGTCTGACACGCCCTTCCGCTCCACCCAGAGCGGGAGAAGTCATTGGATGATTTCCCACCCTCAAAAAAAAAAAAAAAAGGGGCAGACATTTGGTACAATAACATATCAAATAAAAAGGCCAAGAAACCAAATGGATAGATGTATTAGTCTAGATATGCCCTATTATTTGAGTATTATTCACAGGAATTATATGGTTCCATTTCGGTGCAAGGCTCGGCTGTTCGCTAGCTAGATAACAAGAATATTGGATCCGTGCTCTCGTGAATATTTTAACCGCCTTATCTTACCTTCGTTTACTTTTGTTCCTTCGTGGAGGTATTAATTCCGTTGCCGTGATAGCAATCTCTGCAGAAATGGTATGTTTATGCAACTGATATAAAATCTAACTCTTTCCGGTATAGTGGTTATACAGTATGCAAGGGTAAACACCGTTGTCACTCAAACCATGGGTAGTTGACTTAAATATAAAAATAACTGACCCAGTAACAACAAAAAAAAAAACCTTATTTTCATTAAAAGATTTTAAAAAGTAAATATCCGTCACTGTCCCGATACTCATGGATACGCGTACGAGAGAGCTGCGAAACAGCTGACGGCGAGTCATGTAACGTCCCCAGTCATGTAACGTCCCCGCCCGCCCCCGCCAACCGCCGGCCGCCGTGTTGAGACGCAAGTTCGTTGCCCTTGCGTGTAGGGTGAAATATTCTTGTGGAATAATGTAGATTTTCTTTAAAGGAAAAAAGGTTTTTTTTCCATTGATTTTACGTTCTATCAATGAAACCAAACCAATGGTTTCAAGGATAACGGTGTTTACACTAACATCCTGTATAGTGTCAGTAACCACCTCTTTCATTTTTTTGTTATAACCATTCATCACTAGATGGCGCGGATCGCCACTAAACCGGAAAGAGTTAACATGGTTTAGAAATCCATGTGAAGTTATCGGATTCGGCGCGGGCGCACGGTTCTGAAAACGATACGCGTAGTGCTACGCGCGTAGCAACTGTGCTACGACGTAGCAAACTGTGGCTACGGGTTTGGTTTTTTTTAATGGTACTTTATCCAAGTGTTGTTATGTCTTTGATTTAAACCACGAAAAAAGCGTTAATATCTCATTGCTCCCAAATTGTTCTAGGTAGAATCTGTTTATATTTCTCAGAATATTCATAGTTACAAGTGTATGAATAGGTCTAAAATTATACGTAGGTGCTTGCCCATGAATTATATATTCCACATTTGTTTAACTAAGCGGGCTCCATACAATCAACATAGTTTGCCGGGAGCGGTTCCAAGAACTATAATCCTTTGAATGGACAAAGAGCTTAGTGGCTTCAATTAGATATAATATTAGGTGTAATATTTTTGGGACACTAAACTGGTAGGTGTCTTTTACCTCTATCTTCTCAGATTACTATATATACTCTGCGCAATTACTATTATATTTAATAACATAAAATATAACACTTATTTCTATAAACATCTCACCATCAAAACATATGTGAAGTGAGCTTGAAGTGAACTGTCAATAGTGTCAAACCCTAACATCATCGAATAACAGCTCACTTCACCTATGTTTTCAAGATGAGATTTATAAAATAGATCGGCTAAGTAATAACAGCCGCACGGGTCGATCGATCAGGTTAAGCTACGTTTGCTGCGGTTGGTCCGTGGATGGGTGACTATGAACATCTTTACATACTGAGACTCCTTCGTGCCACGGAAAACACGTTAAGCTGTTGGTCCCGGCTGTCATTCTTGGATCTTTGGTAGTCGTTACGGGTCGCGAAAGTCTGACAAGGGTATCGTATTACCCAGTTACTGGGAGGTCAGATAGGCAGTCGCTCTATGTAAAATACTGTTATTCAGCTGCATCCCGTTAGACTGAAAACTAACCCCACCATAATTGGGAAAAGGCTAGGCGGAGATCGGCTGATGATGTATGCCTATAGTCGACCATATTTCGCTAGTAGATAATGATTAAGACATAAACAAACAATAGATAATTATGATAACATAATTTACAACACCTGGCATTCTTCCCTATTATTAACCCAAACATTATCTATACTCCTGAATCCGCTTGCAAATTCCTAAGGCCATCGATCAGTTAGCTTTTGGCAACGCCGCGCTGTTCCCGAGGCGCTCAGATTTGGCGGTCCTCCAGTAACCAGCACATCATTTGGACATAATCTCACACTCCTCCAAGTCGAATAGTCCATGGTAAAAAACATTTGTTGGCCTACTAACCTTGCTGAGGAATTGGCAACGTTTGGCCGCCGTGTGAATATAAATAATGCATGATACACGAATAGTTTGTACATGAATGTTATGGCTCTGTTTATGGCGAATGTGATTTGTTTTTACACTATTATTGCAGTTGTATGTTTTGGTGGGTTTATGGAGCTGGTTCTTGAGTGTGACTTTCTATTTTTATTTGTATGTATGCACTTGTTTTTTATGTTTATATATATGTTCTTGACGTGTGATTGTGTTCACTTTGTGATCTTCCAAGTGCAAGTCCCAAAAAATACTCTTTCATTCTTTATTTTGTTTCTATTTGCATTTCTTATTTGTGTTTTATTTATATATTATGTATCTCACTGATTTACGGTGAAGAAAAACATTGAAGAAACTTGGACCGCATCAATCATGGTGATCTATTTTTATTCGATCTCTTCTAAAGAAAGTGGCATTTGCCTTGCCGTCCACACGGAAGTTCAGTACATTCGTTTTCTGCGGGCCTAAACAAGTGACAATCGCTTCGAAAGCGTTTCGTATTTCTGCAACGACTTTCAACAGGATTGATATAAGGTTTTCGATAGCGTATGTCAGTCTCATACATTTTTCCTTTTCCATCATCGTTATCGCTTATAGAGTGTCACTTTGTCTAGGGCCTCAAGTCTTCCATTGTTTGCCTGATATTCGAAGCGATCGGTATAAGGTCCACAGCCCCTGGAAACAACTGACAATCATAATAAAGGAGAAACCGAATTACATTCCGCCTTGATTGCATTTAGGATCTTAAGGTACGCACCTAAATCGTTTCATCCCTAGATCAATATGGTGGTTGTCTGTTCAATTTTTTAGGTATTGATAAGGAGGGGGTGAAAGTGTAAGGCAATCTAAATATACACTCGCACAAAGAACCTCAAATCCTCTATTTTTTTGGTAGTCACATGAATCTTAAAAACACCAATATTTTGCTATGCGAGGTGATTATACCAATATTTATTGATCTCCTTCCTTACATTCTGCATAAATGGCTTATTCGTTGGTCTGATAATTATGACATTTACAAGCCGAGTGCCTGATGAGATTTCCCATCGGGCTTACGGCTTGTTGGCTTTGATTTTTATCAATTAGAAGACCGTTTGACTCGTTGTTCATTTGTTCGATTAAATAACGAATTATTTACTAACTAAAATATAAAAATTACAAAAATAAAATATAAAAACAAAAGAACACTACCTAATGGTGAAGGTCCGCTGGTCCGCACCGGCCGCAATGTATGAAGAAATGAACCGAGCACTCGATGCATGCGATGCCTAAAGTGGACGCAGTGTTGTATGAATTCATACAAATTGAACCAATATCCTTTGCGTGCCGTGTGTACGTTGCGGCCGGCGCGGATCAGTGGACGACCTTCAGGCGAAGATGATACTAATCACCGACAGTTGTTTCCTCTTTCTAGCACCCGCTAAACTGTCATATTTTATACTGTCATCCGAAAAACAATGCTTTTACCGTTAAGTAATTGTCACTCACGAACGTACAAACACAAGGTTTAGTTAATTGAGGAAGTAATTATTTAGAAAGATTAATTGACTGTCTGTGAAGGTAGGCGTTTACTTTGAGAATCAACTACCGTCGCTATGTGAACTTTAACATTGCAATAATACTTACTTATATAGTGTTATTTGTTTTTGTATTTTCTATCTGCTAATATATATCCAACATTTCTATTATTCTAATTTTTGATCTCAATCTTTCTTTTTCAACTCACTTTAGACATTGGCAGAATGGACGACATCGGCTTTGCTTGCCATAATAAAGAATAGAATAGAATAGAATATTGTAGACTCAATACAGATTGATAATTTCGCATTTTAGGTATGAAGCTACAAGTACGCGGCGGGCGCGTCTAGTCGGGCCAATTCAGTGAGCGTGTCAGAAGATATAAGAGTTACGCGATGGAAAGAGAGGCAACTTCTAGGTAAATATAACTGCAGGTTATTAGCGCCTTAATAGTGCACTTGACGCATACCGGATACCCATCCACGGACAACCCCGGCAAGCGTAGCTTAACCTGATAGATCGACCCGTGCGGCTGTTATTACTTAGCCACGAGTGTGGCTCAGTGACGTGTTAACTTCTCTATTTTTAATCTTCAATACATATTTTGCACCCGTGTGAAGCAGGAGCGGGTTGCTAGTTGTACCTAGGTAGGTATATAGCCCAATGAACATTGAGGTTTGGTTAATATTAGCCACTATGTACGAAAGTCGTGCATTTTCCTTTGTCCTCTATTTTTCAGGATTATTTTCTGCACAAATATTTTCCTTCCCTTTTCAGGTTTTATGGCACACAGGGAGGAACTTTTTACTTCATAACTGGCCGGTAGCTGCGGGGTACTTACTGAACTTGCGTTGTAAACACTTTCAAGTCAGAATAGATGGCGCCACGCACAGTGCACTGGAGGTTACTTGCTAACAACGATAAATTAATTCATCAAGTTTTGTGCTCAACTTCGGACATCGTAAATGTGTTATTTCTCGACCAACGAAGCTGTATTGATTACTTAACTGGCTAGTTCTGTCGAGATTTTTCATGAAACCTTTGATTTTCAATAGAAGACGACTACAGGTTGAAAAGAGTATGCTAAGATGGTTTGGTCATGTTGAGAGGATGAGTGAAAGGCGACTAAGAAGAAGGTATTTATAAGGCAGATGTGAGTGGAAACGCGGGTGAGGGGAAGCCCAAGAAGAACATGACATACTTATGGCACAGTATAGATAAGTAACAGTATTATGTCTTTATAGAAAACGGCCGCAACAACGCGCTCTCGCGCTCGAAATCTCAGTGTATATCAAGTACGCAAGTCTCGAGTGCACAGCAGTTAGGCGATTAACACCGCCGCGGTAGGCGGTCTCATGTCGCATTGGCCTCTATTAAATCCGCTGATGCCTAACACACATACACCGCCCGACCGCGCGGTCCAATTGTTAGAGACCGCGGGCGGCGGTGCGCCGTGCCGTGTGTAAACCGCTTTACGCACGGACGCGGAAGGTTTATCTACCGACCGTAGGTAATTATTTCAAGCCCGCTGCTGAGACGTAATACTGTTACTATATTATACTGTACATGTTGACCTTATTGGTGATGTTCTTGAGAAAAGATAGGTGCTTAGTATTCGCAACCGGCGTGCGTGGATGACCTGAGACCCTAGACAAAGTGATATTCTATCTGCGATAACGATGATGGAAAAGGCAAAGGTGTATAGGGCTGACATATGCTATCGAAAAGCTTAAGTCAGTTCTGTTTAAGTCCTTGTAGTAAAACGAAACGCTTTGGAAGCGATTGTCGCTTGTCCGGCTGATGTATGAACGTAAACGATGGAAAACGAAGGATCGTACTATATGGCGTTCTGTAATTTCTACCTACTCCCATAGAAAGAAGGCGTGTGTTTATGCATGTTATGTGTATTTGACGAACCTTAAATTTTTACAAATATTACCTGTGAACCGGGTCGTGTTATTTTCCGGTATTTGAAGATATTTATAATCCACTCGTGATCCAGTTACACGTGCTATAAAACCGCAATACTGACATGACCTATATTGAAAGTATGCATTTGAATGGCTGAACATAAATTGAATTCGATGAAAGGTTCTTACCATAAAATAACGTGGTATGACCAATAGGCAGAGGTGTACCTACCAGAGGTGTACGAGTACACCTACATTTCGTCTGTTATATAAAACTAGCTGCGCCCCGCGATTTCACGCGCATAAGTCTCGATCCCGTGGGAATTTCGGGATAAAAAGTATCCTATGTCCTAATCCAGGTCATGGTCTACCCATGTGCTAAATTTCATCCAAATCTGTTCAGCCGTTTTAACGTGAAAGCGTAATAAACAAACAAACTCACTTTGGCATTTATAATATTAAATTAGGATATAGTAACATGTAATAGGGGGCGAGCCTCTTGCCATCAACTGGGCACAAATTCAGACTCCGGGCTGCTACTAAGAAATTCCTGAAAGAAAAACCCAATAAAAGTTGGCCCGATCTGGGAATCGAACCTAGGAATTCATGTTCCGCAGTAACGCTTACGACCACTAGACCAACGAGGCAGTCCTTCGGGTTCCTACCAAAGGGTATGAAATGTGGTGGCTGACATACTTGAACTAAACAACCAAACAATTATACCTAAAGTGACCTAATATTAACAAGAGATTTCAGAGCTAACCGAAGTCAAATGAAGTTAATTAAGATCACAACCGAATTTACATGATTGTTCGGGAATCAATCGTTCGGTTGACATCGGTTTACCGTAAGCTCTTGAATTAACCGCAAAGAGGTGTAACCGGGTGGCACTGTCAACGACAAATGTAAACACGGTCCCTTGTTCTGGAGCCGCAAATCCCTTTGGAGGTCTTTGCGTTAAGCGATACGAGAACCATCCGATATCTATGGCAATGGGCATTGTTCACACATTTTCCAATGTACCTAATTGTTAAACCATTTCGAGGAAAAGGCGTTACTGATCACTGCGGACTAACAAATTCAAGAATATTCTATGATTATTTGATATTTTTGTTAAAACATGTTTGAACTGATCTTTATGACGTAGTCAATGGCAATACGTCGCGTCGTTCTAATTGCAAAATCGAAAATAAGACCATCTAATAAAAATAAAATAGTAGTAGTAGTTTATAAAACTGTTGCATAACAAAGGTTATTAAAACACAAGTGTGTTTTGAGACCTAGTTTTGGGCAACTTCATACCTACAATAGAGTGTGGAACCTAAGATAGAAACACGCTTGTACGATACGATACTTTATCTCAGTCATGTGATTTTATCAAAAACACCTCCCCGTCGACGTTCCACGAGGTATTCTCCACAGCTTTAGCAAAGATAAAGTATAAAAAAATTAAAGTAATAAAAACTAAAACCCAACTACGACTAAAAAGGTATAAACAAGACACCACAGACAGACAAATTAAAAATACGGAGTCACACGTGTTAGGGCATAAATCGAACAGATTACGTGTGACTCCGTATTTTTAATTTGTCTGTCTGTGGTGTCTTGTTTATACCTTTTTATCGTAGTTGGGCTTTAGTTTTTTTTTTTTTTTTTTTTTTTAATTCTTTTGGGGTTATAATATATATTATTTTGAAATGTGCTCATTAAGCCCTTTTATTTGATACCCAACATGGTACGATTAAACCTTTTTTTTTTTAAGTTCTTCACTTTATGTCCTCTAGAGGGCGCCATTTTTAATTTAATGTGACTTCACATAGCCTATAACCAGCGGACAATCACGACGCTTCTAACGATACCTCATTGTCAAATTGTGATAAGTGGTTTGGAAGATAGGAGGGAACAGATGAACATACATACATACATACATACCGGTCAAAATCATAACCCTCCTTTTTTCTTCGCCGTAGTCGGGTAATAAGTTTAAAGCATTATTTTGTAGGGAAAGTGTGTGTCTAAAGTTTTGTGTGCGGACTCGTGGTCACACCATTTGATTTCATAATACGAACTTTATGACATCACCTATGAGTGTATATAAAGATTTTTCAGATACTTTTTTCTTACCAAAATAATGCTTGAATTTTTTTCAGGCAACGCAATGATTAAAAGCAAAGTCATCTTGTCAGCCGTCAATAGCAGAGCAGAAAGTATGACTTAATTTAAATTTAATATCATTATTCGTGAATACATTATACATTCTTCAAAACGAACGGAAAACTTTAAAAACAAATACAAATGAAATTAACTGAACTGATAACAGAAACGAGAAGCGAATAGTAACTAGTTTATTAGCACAGTTCTGTAGTTTGACTTTGTTGTTAGTAAATTACGAACATTGTAGGTCCGGGTTATTTTATGTGTGAATACATTTTATTGCCTTAGTTATGTGCGCCAGGCTGGCACGATGATTTAGTGGATGCAACATTATCAATTCATGTCTGTTGTTGTCGTATGATAATTTTCATGGCGAGGCATTTTGTATTGCTTTGTATTTTGTCTGCCTCGTTGGTCTACTAGTTGTCGCAAGCGAGTATGATTCTCTGGGTTCGATTCCCGCGTCGGGCTAAGTGTTATCGGGTTTTTCATTTGGAATTTCTCAGTAACAGTCCGGTGTCTGGATTTTGTGGCCGGTTGCTTGCAAAAAAACCGTTTTTTTTAATAGGATTTGAATAGCTCGTAGAAAAGTATGGAATTAGTATGTACTATGATAGTATGTAAAAGTCAATCAAATAGCCAAATTCGCGAGTGATTTCGACGGGAATCGGACACATCAAAGTGATGAGTTTAACTTATACGATCAAAACACGTCGCATGTTTTTGTTCTTATTGGCACTGGTTACTTCGGAGTCTATTTTGGAATAAAATTAGAATTACCTAAATATTAACAAAATGCCAAATACAAATTCGAGATAAGCTGAAATATTATACAGAATCAGCATGTCTGTCTGTTTTTATGCAGTGAAAATAACGAAACACGCGAATGTACCCATATGTCACCTTGTTCACCGATCCGTCGCACATTTTATGACTGACCTGTTTTGATGAATATTGAGCTTTATAATTTATTAATATTCAAATTCCGTGTTTCGTTTAACGGGGCATTTAATTCCGAGAAGTTCAATTTTATTTTCACCTGTATGTGGCAATTAATGCCAGAAGGAATTGGATGTAAGTGAAGGAATGAGTGTGTGAGGGCGAAAGAGTGTTTCAGAACTAATAGATACCTGAACGGTGTAGAGACGATATAATTATGTAGATAGGATATAGTACGGTGTGAAAATCGATTGTACATACCTTCACATAATTGAAATAATTGTGAGTCTTGGCAAAACAAGTGACTTTATTGGTACTAGAATCCCAAATACTGTATAACCGACAACTGCTGGATATTGGCAATTTGGCATCCTCTATATGTACATAAGGTGCTACATGTTTCATAGTAAGTTCGTAGGAAAATGATGGAATTTAGCTGAAGAAGCTGCTTTAGTTCTAATTTTGTAGAACTCCATGACCAGTATGTACTTAGTTCCTAGAAGAAGAAGAGAAATAGCCTAGGTAAGAAGAGAATACCTAGGTATATCTCCGTTTACAAAGGTGTGTGAGTCTAGGTGGTAATTTTGTGCTAGGTATCTTCAACCCTGCTTAATTTGTGACGACGGTAAAGGGTTTATAAAGTGTTTGACAGTCTGCATAACCCGACCCCTCTTGCCTTTTTCTTTGTAAGAGTGGTCAGGGAATGCAGAGCACTGATCGTAGGTAGGTACACGTTCCTTAATAGGACCAGTTTTTTGATCTAGATAACGGTAACACTTGCCTATTCGGGCCAATAGGCGAAAGTGTTTATGTCAAAAAGGTAATAACACGTAAGGAATCATAAATGGGAAATAAGCAGTTGTAACCTTGCTTCAATTCTCATCTAGATATAGGCCTTCTCAAAGTAGCGTCATTGTTAAGCTAGGGAACTAAATCCGGAAAACACATACATACATACGTCCAAGTTTACTTAACCCTTCCGAGAACTTATGAATTATGATACATACATCAGTAAGTTATTCTATTCACAAAATCCGAGGATCCCAACGAAATCAAATGTAAAAACGACGGGAATTTCGTTCTTTTTGTCTAGTCACGTTCCCCTGTTTCACGGTGAACTAACTTTGTTCCCTACAGTTCAAAGTGTACATCCCCTGACGGAAAAGGATTGTGGAACCTTGATATTATGAGTTATGTATTTATTCGATGGCTTATTATTGTTTGATATTACATTCTACGGAATGAAATGATAGGAAATAAATTGAGCGATGAAACAAAATGCATGGTTTTATATTTCATCTGGGCTGAATGAACAATATGATTTTTTTCGTGTGGTTTATTGAAAACATAAACAAATTTTAATTGGTACCATATTCATGAAGCCTTATTAATATTTATTATTTGTGAAATTATTTATTTAAATGTGTTGGAAACTTCGACAAATGATATATGAAATTTTATTACAAATCAGGTAGAATGTTGTTTTTACTAGTTGCTATGCTAGTATCTAAAACTTAGAAGACAAAAACAGGAAAGAATCTCAAAAAACGACCAATTTAAGGTTTCCATAACACGTAAAGGTACCAACCAATACAGGTTGAGAACTCGTTCAGTATTCGAGTGATTTCGAAATTTCTATCGAAAAATAGTTTAAGTTGGGCTTGCCCGTTCATTTTCCACGCGGCGAAGGAATTTCGAGTCAATTTTGCAGTAGTTCTATTACTTTATAATACGAACTTTCGCTCGTATAGCACTTACAATGAGAATGAACCATTTGCACTGAACCATTTATAAAATGGTATGTTATTTTCAAATTAAAATTATTTTATTTCACATTATGTTTTTGTTCTTATATTTATATAAATTTAGGTATATTATATTATATAGCTATATAGTTTCAATAGGTAAATATATATCCTTATATTCAGATAGATATTTATTCTACAATTTTTTATTTATTGCGGCTACCACAGTTTGTCTCTGCATCACCCAAAGGTTGACTGGTAGAAAATGCCTATGGCGTTAAGTCCGCCTCAGTACATCTGTGTGCTTAAAATATTGAATAAATAAACCTACATGACCATGGCCTTATGAAACATCACAAGCCACAATAATTGGTCGTTTCCTATGGAGAAGCACCGGTAACAAACTCCACGGTTACTCATAAAAATAATTGGCTTTTATTTATTTTACAAGTTACTCTGTTAATAAGTTCGGGAGGTTGGTGAAGGCCTGTCAACAAGTACCTACAATGTAAATAATTACAAAATGGTTTACTTTAACAATGAGTAAATACTGGAATTTTCTTTGGTCAATGGCCGAGGTATCTACTGCTTTCCTTCCTGCCTTGTTGTCATACTGTGCTAGATAACAACGTAGGCAGTAGGTATTCGATACCAAAGTTGTAAAAAACAAAACTCCCTAGGTACTTAGAGTTTTTTTTTACAACTTGGGATAAAAAAAAACTCTCGTGGTTCCGATGCATTTAGATGAGTAAAGCCCGGGGCTTGCTATAACTGATAATAGTAAGTGAAAAAAGAATTGTGTTTGTAAGAATCTTTTACAATTTTCCTTTTAACCTTCGAAGAATGTTAAGATATAATATTATTGTGAAAATCTTGGAATGGTAATATTTTGGTAAGTCAATGTTGTTGTAGCTCCAGGAACGATATTTTTGAAGGAAGATTATTTTATGTATACCTCGTCCTAACATGTCTGAGGGGCATGTGGCTAACTAATAACAGCCGCACGGGTCGATCGATCAGGTTAAGCTATGCTTGCCGCGGTTGGTCCGGGGATGGGTGATTATCTTTACATACCAAGACCCCTCCGTGTCTCGGAAAGTACGTTAAGTCGTTGGTCCCGGCAGTCATTTGTAGATCTTTGACAGTTATTACGGGTCGTTAGAAGCCCGAAAGTTGGACAAGCAGTCTTCCCAAGGGGTATCGTATTACCCAGTAATTGGGCCGTGGAGGTCTGATAGGCAATTGCTCCATGTAAATTTTTGAGTTGTTAAGTTCAGGTGCATCTGGTTAGACTGGAAGCCAACCCCAATGTACATGGGAAAAGGCTGCCTAGGCAAATGATGGGTCCTAACATTGTATCAACTTCTAAGTTTGTATTAATGTACACAAAGGACACACATAATGGAAAGTGATGTAGGTATAAATGAAGTTTGAACATACTCAAGTTATTGTTATTCTATTCAGATACGTAGTTATTAGTCGTATCATTTGTTTTCGTAAAAACTTTTGGGTTTCCACAATGGGAAACTATTCAGGTATTTACGTTATTATAAACTACGTTTACGTTGTTAACTGTGGGTCCCCACCTACGGATAGCCATAAATCTAATAGGGTTTAAGATAATCTTTATTTATGGAATTTGACGGAAGCTAATTACAGCTTTATTATTTAGCGTAGAGTACCTACTGCAATAGTTGTCTATTGCTGTACCGTATTTACGCGTAAAGTGTGCCCTTGTGCCATTTTACTATTGACTTGAGTGTCCATAGTAAAAATGGCACAAGGCCATACTTTATATGATCCATTAGTAATTGAAAAATATATTGTTAGTTACACAATTGTTTTAATGAGTAGGAACGATTTTTTAATTCTTCAGGCGTGACTTTGCGGAAATTCATTATAAATAAAATACAATAAACTTACTTAGATATATGTAGTAACCTGTTTTTGAATTTTTTTTCATTGCTTTCAGGGCTTTTTATGACTCTTTGGGTTACTAAATATATCTACGTAGGTACCTATATTGTATTTTTTTTTCTAGTATTGAAATCAGTCGTCAGTGTTGTTCAACATAATAATTATTATGTTGTTATGATTTACTACCACCACGTCGATCCCCGCTATTTCAAAAGTACGTATAAGGTAAAGTGAAGCAGGAGCTCGTGGCTAAGTAATAACAGCCGCTCGGGTCGATCCATCAGGTTAAGCTACGCTTGCCGGGGTTGGTCCGTGGATGGGTGACCATTTTCACATATCGAGACTCCTCCGTGCTTCGGAAAGCACGTTAAGCCGTTGGCCCCGGCTGTCATTTGTGGATCTTTGACAGTCGTTACGAGTCGTCAGAAGCACGAAAGTCTGACAACCAGTCTAACCAAGGGGTATCGTATTACCCAGTTACTGGGTTGTGGTGGTCAGATAGGCAGTCGCTCCATGTAACATACTGGTATTCAGCTGCATCCGGTTAGACTGGAAGCCGACCCCAACATAGTTGGGAAAAGGCTAGGCAGATTGTATAAGGTAAAGTGAAGCACATTCAGTTAAAAATGAAGTAATTTTATAACTAAAATCTATAATCTTTTTTTGTGAAATTGTATGAAGGACTTAATGAGGTATTGAAAGTTTTGGGTGGCTCATTTCGTTTCACCACTTTAAGAAATAATTTTTCAATATTTATTTTCTTTATTGAAATACAGGGAGTAAGAAATTTCACGAAGGTCGCGAGCGTAAATCGTGTTGGCTGCAATATTAGAAGCTTATCCCACATTACGTAAAATATTGAACACCAATTCGTTTGCTCCTAACTGTCCACTTTACTTATTTATATTATCATCTTTAACACTTTCACCTTTCGACCTTCAAGCCCAAATGGAAATATGATTCGCGTATCAAAAGAAACGACTGCGATTGACTTTTGAACGTTTGTCTCGTAGACATTCAAGAATATTGGAAAGACATTCCAAGAATAGCTCTCTCAGCTAACCGATATTTTTATTAAACCAATGAAGGCGGCTTCGTTATGCCAAAACACTTCAAAAAGCAGCTAAATTGCTTTCATGAAATTCATGTTCCCAACTTTTACCCGTTTTTTGCCGGTCGCCATTGTACAGTCGCCTCTGAAATCCTGCCTGGCTCAATTACCGTCATTCCTATGCCTGTCTTGTGGCGTCTAAAATTTTATTGGGCGCTCTAAACCTTGGGAGGTACGACCAAACTTTTCGAACGTACCTGTCCCTAAAGCTTGGAATACACATACTATTGAAAAAGCATGCTATCTTGCGTTAGCATGCTAGGTTAGGTAGTATGCTTGTTTACAGTATGCTCTCTGACTGTTTACTTTTGCTAATGAAAACACAGGCTTCAGAAGCATACTTGTTATTCAACAATAATTTGTGATTGTTGGCCACACCACCAAACTATGGTTCATTTGATTTTTGACGTTGACAAAAAGTCCTCTGTGTAGCATGCTCGCATAAGTAGCATACTAAACTTTATACACCGCCCGCTAGTTAGCACCAAAAAAATACCGTCTTGCTTGTTTAAAAGTAGGCATACTCTTTTTGTATACACGTCCTAATTGTGCACACTACAAAAAACTACTTTTGAGAAGATGCTTCTTAGTAATAGCATCTGCTTGAATTTAGTATGTTTTTTTGCTACTATACAAAGCATGTGTATTCCATCCTTAATAGTTGCTTGCAATGGAATCGAATCTGAATCAAAGTTTAGATCAATAACGAATGATTTAATAGCGCTACCATGAGCTATTAAATTACTTATATAAATGATCGCGCGGAGTCAATTAAGTTATCCTCAAGATGAGAGACTTGAGAGGTTAATTAGATGTTAACGCAATAAGGACGGCCATTTTGTGCCGGTCCCTGACTGACAAGGTGCTAGTGAATCATGCAGAACATAAATTAGTCCCGTAAATAAATTTTAAATTGAATAATATTTATAGGTATCTACGACTAGGTAGTGGTTTCGCATTCCTTTGAATTCAAGTTTTATTGTAATATTCAAAATGTTTAATAAACAGAAAAGTAAATATTTGTTTGGTGTAAAATCCATTTTTTTCTGCTTTGCGGAAAATTTAACTACATTTTTCATCATGGCAAAAATGCTGCTGCTGAAATATGAGTGTACCTCTGCCTTCCTTCGGGTAATGCAGGCGTGAAGTTATAGATTTTTACCATCATCGCCTAAATATATATATATTATAAATTATTAAAGTCGGATTTCGTGTTTGCCGGTATGTCCGCGTTGTTCTTCTAAACCACGCTACAGATTTTGAAGAGGTATCATTGTTTAGACAATTTATTCCGAAAGGTTTATGTGTATAATACGTCAATATTAAAGTTACATATAACTAAGAAATCTCGATGTTTTGTCAAGTCGTGAAAACCAACGTGTTCCAACCATGGTTCGCATGTGTTATAAATATGTGAACCATTACAACTAGTTCTAAAGCTTTTATAGTATTAAATCAGGTGTCAACGCCGACTGCAAGGCCCCGGGCTGTCGTAAAGTAATTAGCATGGCTCTTTGGACCCTTAGATTGCATTAGACACGTTCTACCACATCCGCCGTCTTCGCACCACGGCTTTAAATATGGATAAGGGTTTGCATCACATCGTGTACACCATGACTTAAGTGATGTCTTGGGATGCATAATGAAGCCTAGTGTGTTGGATGAATGTATTTGATTTTGTGTATGTAGTTAACTAAT
The DNA here is from genome assembly GCA_947363905.1 of Lithophane semibrunnea. Taxonomy (NCBI): domain Eukaryota; kingdom Metazoa; phylum Arthropoda; class Insecta; order Lepidoptera; family Noctuidae; genus Lithophane; species Lithophane semibrunnea. The sequence goes on along the minus strand of OX376190.1, from coordinate 13,154,559 downwards.
TTGTAAGGTCAAGTTTGAGAATATTAAAAGGCCGAAAGGAAAGTTATTTAATATTGTTAGAATTCAATCTAAGGGGAGAATGTTTTACTTCGACCGACAGTTTTCGACGAGTATTCAAAAGGTCTTTACTTTTCCCTTTTAGTTTCAATCAGACTCAGCAAATTCTAGGTGATACACTGGGTTATCCAAGTATGCTTGAACTCTCTGCCAAAATAGTAAAATCATAACGACAAGTATCTCATGGGTAGATAAGTATGTATGTGCATTTTGCACTGATCTGAAAATGCAAATATGGAGTCTGGTGTTCCGTTCGCCGAATCGGTACAAACTTCTATAAGTATATGAATTCATCGAATGAAACCAGAAACTGCTAGTAAACGACAGCACTTTAAAGTGTTTGCGGGAAAGTCCGAAAGGGATACCGGGACCTTGGCAACAGGCAACTGAAGGAACACGGGTGGGTTTAAGTCAGTAAAAGTCTGACATGCCCTTCCGCTCCGCCCAGAGCGGAAGAAGTCATTGGATGAATTTCCACCATCAAAAAAAAAAGCAGTTTAAAGTGTTAAAAATTAATTATTTTTTATTTCTCTAAATGCAACTTTTGAAGAAATTACTTACTTGTAGTACTTGATTAGAATTATTCCACCATTACATTTGTTTACATTGGAATAAGTTGGTTTACTTTGTTTCCCAACTCCGAAATATCTACTTCAGAGAGTACACTAAACTTTCCCCAGGATCCTTCCGCCTGATACAGTATTTCGTGATTTCTCTCAGCACATAATCATGTCTTTTGAAAAAGAATGGCCCTCTTTATTCTGCAAAACCTGGCACGATGAAAAGTTACTGCAGATTGAATCGCAGAAAGAGACGACGGCTTAAAGAAGAATATTCAGAGTTTGCTTTTAAATAAATTGTATACATCTTTTGCAGTGTTGGCAAATAGATAATTATGCAGTAATCCGTTTTAGGGCCGCCCTGGCCGACATATACAGTTTATATTTCAGTTCGCAATAAAAGTTACATTGGAATGTTTTTACCCGACTACGGCGAAGAAAAAAGGAGGGTTATGATTTTGACCGGTATGTATGTATGTATGTATGTATGTATGTATGTATGTATGTTCATCTGTTCCCTCCTATCTTCCAAACCACTTATCACAATTTGACAAATGAGGTATCGTTAGAAGCGTCGTAATTGTCCGCTGGTTATAAGCTATGTGAAGTCACATTAAATTTAAAACGGCGCCCTCTAGAGGACATAAAGTGAGGAACTTAAAAAAAAAAATGGTTTAGTCGTACCACGTTGGGTATCAAATGAAAGGGCTTAATGAGCACATTTCAAAAATATATATATTGTAACCCCAAAAGAATTAAAAAAAAAATCAAGTAATAAAAACTAAAACCCAACTAAGGTATAAACAAGACACCACAGACAGACAAATTAAAAATCGGGAGTCACACGTAATCTGTTCGATTTATGCCCTAACACGTGTGACTCCGGATTTTTAATTTGTCTGTCTGTGGTGTCTTGTTTATACCTTTTAAGTCGTAGTTGGGTTTTAGTTTTTATTAATAGATTTTTTTCAGTTTTATGTTTACGATTGTAGAACTATCCAGTGAATTGATGTAGCCATCCACCACAGGATTAAGCTACTGTTACACTTGCGGATTATATTTTCAGTAGCGTGAATCATCAGCAAGTTTCAAAGTTCGGGCACATACCGACACGAGATGAGGAACTAATATCTGTCAAAACAAAATCTCGATATGAGAGTTTGCTCGGATTGACTTAAAGTCTTACACGCGTGAATCTAATAATGTTGAAGCCATCTTTAGTAAATTAATAACTAAGCGTTCACTTACGTTGATTTTTGAGGGAGACTGTCTGGCATACATAAGCTAAGGTAAAGTATATGAGAGCGTATAGTATGCAAGTGGTTGAGAGAATTCGACGCCGGGCTCCGGGGCCGGGCAGCGAGCGCGCCCCGCTAACGTAAACTCACTACTTTACGTAATGCCCAAGACACACGATGCTAGAGAAAAATTAAGCTAGAATTGCAATGACATAGGCCGTGGAGTAAAATAATCCGATGTGGCCGGCGAAGCTAGTAAGCTTCGCCGGCCACACGATGCTTGTACATAAGAAAGGATAGTAAAATCAGTGGTGGGGGGCGCTACAGGCTCAAAAATAGAGCCCAATCCTTTTTAACTTTCACACTAGCTAACTATCTTTCTCACTAGCTTCCTAGCCTACAAATTAAGATATTTCTGCACACACAAGCATAGATCTATGCACACGAGGCCAGGTCTAGCTTGCTAGCTTACTAGCTTTATCTTGCTATCCTAGCTTCAAAAACTAGCCACGTGTAACCTGGGCATAACCATCAACTCACCGCCGACAGTGCTCTCATATTGGCTCTCTTATGTATGCAGTGACCTTTTCGTGAATGCACGACTTAAAGAGATTTCAGCATTCTATTCTGTAGACTCTTAGTTAATACAGCGCTATCGGTCGTGGAGGTGTGCGGTTTTTTTATTTTCATTCATGTGTGAATCCGACAATAAAATAACCTCGGGCTAGGCTTTGTTCCACTGTACATACTTACAGTGCGGTTCCCTCTGATCTGTGGTGAGTGTTGACAGTGGCAGTCGATCAGTCGAGTGCGTTGTGCTCGATACCGCACGCGTTCAAATTCCCCACTGTGTGTGTCAGTCCCGCGGTATTTACTGTTTCGCAGCACTGACCGTTTTAGGTTTAAATCCTTTATTGTTTTCCCATTGAATATCCACCTTGATTAAATTCGTCGAATAGAATTGAGAGGTTTAATTTACTTCTATATTCACAATCGTGTGATTGTTTGTTTGAATCTCGTAATAACATTTTATTCCAGAAATCCAACCTACTAAACATTTTCAGTGGCGTTGAAATAACGGAACCCTTTTAATTAAAATGCGAACGCGGCTGTAAATTAGCTGCTCGTCTTTGGGACAGTTGACGAGGGGGGAAAATAAACCAACTTTACATTTTAAATGTACCAAGGTATAAGTAAACGGTAAAAATAAAATGAGGAAACTCATTTGAATGAGCTGTGCAACGCATAAGAGTATTAAGGAGGTATGTCTACTCACAGTAACACACAATTTTTCATAAATTAGGGTGAGCTTACATTTTTCCTGGAGTTGAGCACCCATTTTTCAAAAGAGGAGCATTTTCACAACATTGTTTGGTTTATTATTCCTCCTGCTTCATACATTGCTTAACGATTCATGATGAAAGCCCTTTTCCAAAAACTCCTTTGTTGATCAAAAGCTGTTTACTATGAAATGTTTATAGAACAGCGGAAATAATGGCGGTTATCGATGACTTGCAACGTATGTTAAAAGGGATAAGTGGAAGAATGCATCCCCCCACCGCCTCCAGGGTGAAGCTAAGAGGATTGGCGGATAAACGCATTCGTTTATTCAGCCTTCGTACAAAAGCTCATTTGTTACAATCAGTTTAAGTTTTGTCTATCTATTTGACTTTTTTTTGATACCATAAAATCTTTTTAAAGAAAAGATTGAAATTGGAGTTTTCATTTTTCTTATTAGTCAATAATCTAGTCGTTATCCTAATTACTAGGACTTTTTTCAGCAACGTTGTTTTTAATTAAGGCTCGGAACAGTTCTAACTCCAGTATTCTTTCAAAATGTGATAATTGCGGCAATATCTAGATCTTTACATAGCGGTGCATAGAGGCTGGTAACCTCCAAATGTAATTATATAATGAATGAGTGTCTTATTTTCAAGGTTGCGGGGCCCTTGGTAACAGGCAACTGAAGGAACACGGGTGGATTTTAGTCAGTAAAATTCTGAAACGCTCTCCCGCTCCGCCCAGAGCGGAAGAAGTCATTTGATGATTTACCTACGACAGACAAAAAAAAAAGTGTCTTATTTTGTTTTGAATGTAACAGAGGAAACTTCCAAGCTTACTGCGTGAGTGGAGTTGTGTGCAAAAACTAGTTCCTTAATAAAAGGCTGTACTCCAAGGCTACAGAATTTCACGAAGACGACCTTTGTTCAATAAATACTTCGTCTAGAAATTCTTATACAAGCCCACAGCTCAAAATATAAAAGCTACTTAAAATTAAATAAACCTTTAATATCATGTTCACATAATAACGTGAAATTACTGTAAATAACTGCTATTCGTTTAATATCTGCGTTTAAGGGTTCCCAAATTTTAGAGTCACGTTACGCAGAAATTGTTATCTCCCAGGCATATTAAAATATTACAGGCAATTACGTGGGTACACAAGGAACTTCGGGATAAACTGCGAGCGTCAAACATCTCGGTCAAGAGGCTCTGCTCAAGAATTTTAACCGAGATTAATAAACGTTGAGTACGCTGAAAGGTGCTTTTGTGTTCACCGTCGGTAATATTATTATTTATTGCTCGCTATTCGCATATTCACTGGCGTTTTCAAGGGTTTGATTTACAAAAAACCGATGTTTGGATGTTTGGTCGTGCTTTGGCGGAGTCTTATGTTCCTAGCAGCACGATTTTGCTTCAATCGATTTGTTTTACTCCACTGAATGCCCTTCTTCCAATTTACAATTAAACAGTCAATCACAACACTCAAAACACCTAGATAATATTTGTTGTACCACTTTCTTGCCATAGTACCTGGTTGTTTTATTCGTATTAATGCGTAGTGTAGTCTAAACAGAACATTAATAGAAGTGGTAGTGTATTTCACGTATTGTTTTTCCATATTTTACTTCTTTTCTTTGATTACAATTACAACATGCCACTTTGACAGCTAAATCCACCGCAGATTCGGAATGCGTGAATCGTGAATGCGCCCGCGGCGCGCGGCGTCTCTTTGCTTGTCACCACAGATAACACCAATAGACAAGTGATGTTGGAACGTCTGGCGTGTTTCATGCACAAATTAATGTTTATAGTTACGTTTTTTATTAATGTATTATTTTTTATTGTTTTATTATTTATTTATTTTTATGTTGTAACCCATAAGGTAAGATTTATATATTGTGTCGGTAGGCGAGTCCGTGACATCACAGCGGGCCCTATCAGAATACCAGCGCTGCGGTATTTATTTATTTAAATATCGCAGCATTATGCTGAGGTAGGAGCCTTTTTGGCCTCGCACAGGTAGCCTAAGTATTTTTGTTAGTTTTAATTTTTCTTTTAATTTAATTTAGTACCTACTTACTTTATATTACTGATTGTTTTTCCTGTGCGTGTCCCAAATAAAATATTTTTCTTTCTTTCTTTCTTTTATGTTGAGGATGTGTGTACGGTGATGTGGGTTTGTTTACTCTGAGATTCAGTTCTGTCTCCGAGTTTGTTTTCTTCGTATCTCTTTGTCATACTTTATGTACGAGTGGGTTGACTGAAAATATTTTCTATTAAGTTGTGTGTACCTACACAGTACGGATAGGCTCCCTTTTTTTACTGCGGGCTTTCAGGCCAGAAAAGTCAGTGTTAGAAATGAGCCCAAAATGTTTGGAAAAAATGCAATGGTTCGGAAGATCGTAATACCGCTTAGATAGAGTGCTTGTTTATGGCTTAGCAACAACATCGTAATCTTATTCCCCGCAGTTCACTTTTACGACCTGCAACTGATACATCTCTTTCGTTTCTAGACCCAGTTTGCACTTGTGACAATTCACACTCAATGTAGGTACTGCCAATATACATAGCTCGGTTATCGATACGTTCACGAATCACTTTTAAGGCTATAGTTACGCATCGTATACGCATCGAACGGAACGTAATTGCAATATATTTATTTCAGTATAATTACATAGATTTATTTAGAGCCATCAATGCTATTGTCCCGATTCAGCTTTATTAAAACAATGAAAAATTCCATAAGTACATACACTTTGTAGAGAAACCTACAAATAGTTGCTTTACGCTGCAGAAATCCTGTTTAACTGCGATCTGCAAAGTCGTATATCATTTTTAAGAGCAGATGAATTATTGCGCGATTAAAATAAATTTCGAATAAATACCGAAAAAAAAATCTCTACGCGGCGGGACCACCCTAGAAATACGACACAAAATTACTAGGAAAACTGAAGTAAGAAAGCAAAGTTGTTAGGTAACATTATACGATTAAATTCTGCGGTGGGTGGACCAAGACTGATGGAGATGGGGCAAGTTTTAAATTCAAACAATTTCAGCGTAATACAAGGCTGCGGGCAGATTCATCGTGGAAGTGTCCACAAGCATCCGCCCGCACGTTTGTTTCCAATAAGCACGGATCACTTGGCTAATAGTTTGTGTAGGGAGAGGACGGCCCACTTACGGGACGCGGTTGAAAAGTTACCCGCCTAATACGTATGCGCTCCTGGTAATGCTTTTAACATGAAATGGGCTAAATATTTGGTATGGGAGGAAAATATAACGCTCATTTTATATTTGTTGGTCGAATTTGAACTGTGAATTTGTTACAAGGACTGCTTTTTCGGTTCGCTGTTTGCCACTTTATTTATAGTTACATGCCTTTTTCATTTCCGCTTTGCTAATACACTATTAGCTTTTGGCAACTGTACTGTATGTGGGTTGTTTTTAGAGCATTTGAGATTATAAAAACGTTTTAAATTGGAATAATGTATGTCTCCATACGGTGGATGCCTGAGGATGGACGGCGCCGCAGAGGCCGGCCCAGGAAGAGATGGCGAGACGATCTAGACGCGTACCGCAAGAGTTGGATCGAGGTGGCCATGGAAAAGGATGTTTGGAATGATTTGGGGGAGGCCTTTGCTCAGCAGTGTGAGAGTGTAGGTTCACATTAAAAAAAAGTAAAATTTGTGAACCATTTGACGTAATAACGGCACGTCACACTTTATCAACGTGCCGAAACCCGTAACCGTAGGAATACGGCGTGCCTACGTCAAAAATTAAAATCATGCCACACAATCAGATAGAAATGATTCCCCTGTGTATGATATAAATGTGACAAGTCGTTATCATGTCATCGAGCGAAACAAAAAGGAAATGTACAAGAGAGAGGGCACCATATTTATTTGCGACGAATATAAAGAGATTTTCCCGTTAATTTTCCCTTATCAGTGAAAGGGTTTGACTGAGTATAAATCGAGTTTACTATCGGGTGCAGATCAAATCTATAGAGGACGTATTGAACATTACGGCCACTAGAAATGATTTATTTATTTTATTATTAATACACACAGAAAAATACTTATCGATTCGATATTATAACCTTTGTGATGAATTATAAACATAATTCCCTTAAAAATATTATTTATTAAATACCGCAACAACAAAACATTATTTATTAATAATGTTTTTAAGTGGAAATTAATTTTGTATTGTTTGGGGTGGATATTGGAACTCTTATTGAGTAAACCACGTAATAAATGGGACAACATTGCGCCCAAAAACATTAAGTATACCTTCTTATTTTTGTGGCGTGCAAACTATTAATTTATTTCTAAAAACTTACCCTTTTTTACAATTGGTTTTAGCCATACGTTTATCTGTGTGATGGCGAGCCGTTAAATTCAGTCTTAAAAAACAATGATGATTACTGTAATGATACTTACCTACAATATAATACGTCATAGTACCCCATGATGAAAATTTATCTAAAGATACATTAATTAGAATTGTTTTGTGAAAGGAAACGTTTTGATCAGTACTCATAACTATAAAAGGTGTCATTTGTTATTATTGTAACATACTAGCTGCGCCCCGAGGTTTTACCCGCGTAATTCTCGATCCCGTGGAAATATTGGAGTAAAAAGTATCCTATGTCCTAATGCAGGTCATGGTCTACCCATGTGCCAATTTTATCTAAATCCGTACAGCCGTTTTAGCGTGAAAGAGTAACAAAAAAACAAACAAAATCACTTTCGCATTTATAATATTAATAATACATAATAATATTTTTTATAAGTGACTTTATGAAATAAAAGAATAATAATAATCATTCTCATTTCGCATTAATTAGTTAGGTTAGGTTAGTCAGCAAAAGAAACTCATTTATTTAATCAGAATCCATCCTAAAAAGGAGTAAATTGTAGAAAAATCTTTTTAATGGCTAATTATGCCATTAATCATAGTCTCCGGAATGCTTGCAAGAATCATCGTTGTGTGAATTTCATCTTCATAATGTAAAGATTATGCAAATACGAAAATTACATTCTACTCCCATAATTTAGTAACAGAAAATCTCATTTAGTTTTTAATACCAACGTCCATACGTCGCCGTCGGGGGGAGAAAATATTTTTGGTACAGATCGATTCAAACTTAATGGCGGCTCGGAAGTTAGCTTTTAGCTGCGCAGTACCCCACCCATCACCCCCGCTGTCACATGAAATTGTTACTGCGCAGCGACTCGCCTCATGTTCCGAGCCGCACTTTTTCTTTATTTATTTCTTTCTTGCTTTCTCTTAAGACGCGTCTTCTCATATCAATGTAATATAATACATTACATGTATCATGTGTGACCTATATCTACGCCCATAGTTCAGAAACACGATAATAATAAATCAGTTTTAAGTTGAAACTTGATATTAATGGCTCTATCAAGAGGACAAACGGTATTGTCATTAGAGATTGACAGTGATTTGGACAATTACCTACCTTGGTGAATTTATGCCGAGCGCATTATGAGGGTCATTTGTTATCAGAGTGCTTTCAATCTGCGCCTGACCCCATCTGAATTATTATCTGCGAGGTAAGTTATTCCGGGATTTTGGGCTGTAAACTGTGGTCATGCCATGGCCATGTCATTTAAGCAGCTATCAAACGCTGCACTTTTTGTTCCTTTTTTAACCGACTACGGCAACGCCAAAGAAGGGTTATGATTTTAACAGGCTATGTAAGTATATTATATTCTTCTGTTCCCTCATAACTCTTAAACTACTAGTCGTATTTTGATAAACAGTATCGTTGGAAGCGTCATGTTGTTCCGCAGGCTATATGATGTCACACGAAATCCGTTCGGTATCTTTCACCCGCCTTCTCTAATCGAAAAATGAAATGCAAGGAGCAAATGAACGTTAATTCCTATATAACTTTGTAGGTGTCACTGTCAAGTGAACGAGGAATTAAAAAAAAAAAACATTTTCCCGAGTGATCATTAACTTGTCTGAAATCAGCTTTAATTTAGCAATGAGTTGAACCTAAAGATTTTAGTTATGAAGCTACAAGTTGGTATGCGGCGGGCTCGCCTTGTCGAATTCAGTGGGCGTAACATAGTCAGAAGATATAAGAGTTACGCAATAGATAGAGAGGTAACTTCTCTAGATGATAATTGTTGATAATTAGAGCCGTGCGACCTGAATTGCACTTTATTGTGACGTAGTAAGAGTTGCTTTTATTTAAACTAAAACTCAAACTCAAAGCATTTATTTCAATTAAACCATTTACAGGCACTTTTGAATTGTTAAGGAGTCGGTCAGTCAGAAATATGAAGCTAGTTGCCCATTCCAAAGCGTAGTAGCTACGTATGGAGAAGAACGGGCAAGAAACTCCACGGACACTCTTTTAAATCAAAATATTGTTACAAAATATTCTTTACATCATTCATGTTGAAATTATACATGTGAGAACAATGTAGAAAGCACGAGCGTCCGCAATTATAACATAAAAACAAATCAAAAATTAAAATAAGCCATGGCAGCTAAGATATGACCAGTCTACAACTGACGGCGCCCGTTCACGAACATGACGCATGGATCAGCACCATTCAGCTCAACCATTTTAAAGGGAGCTAAATGATCCAACACACGCGCCACCATCAGCGAGACATTTGAGTGAGCATGACATTCCCAGCCGCCAGGGCACATTCAAGTCAATGAAAGACAAATTACCCGGTAAATGGTAGCTCTATAGTACATAGTACTCACACCTGTGCTATGCAATTATACAAGTATGCAAATATAATGATTTTGACGAGTGAACCATCTGTATTCATCTGTGGCATCGTGAGGATTTATTGGAGTCAACAATAGTCATGTTAGGTTCCTTTTAGGAAGTTCCACAAGTTCATTCTTAGCTTAAAAGATTTGGATTTGATCCTTATAAATTGTAGGGATTCCAGTAAAAATATTGGGCTTACCAGAGATTTCCTTAGTCTGGGTGGCCACAATAATTTTCAATAAGACCAACTAAAGCTAGTCAAGGTACTCGCACAATGAACGGTCGGCAGTATTTTCTTAGAGGCGGATATATCCGGGGACAGGCTTCTACGGTTTACGGTCCACGATATAACCACCCACTATTGTTCGCGCCTAACATAACTTTTATGTCCCAGTTATTAATCAGCGAAATTAAAATGCTTCGGAAGCCGCGAGGAACGTCGCCGCGGAATTTGTTCCCAAACGATTGTAATAATTAGCAAGTCTTTTGTAAACGTTAACCCTTGCCGGCGACCGTATCGCTGAGAACATTTCTATGTACAACACGTAATTACGGGACAATCGGCCAAGTTATTACCATTATAAATTCCGTGTTCTCAGCAGGAAAAAGATCCTTTTAATGCGTGCTTAAATCATTTTTATTAACTTGAAAAGGTTGGATTTATGTGAGGCCTGGTGTTTGTAATTTGCGAGGTCTCGGCGGAATTAGGGCTCGATGTAAGTTCGTGTTATGACGGTGGTTTGGTTGAATCTCTAATAAATACTACAGGCCAAAAATACTGATTCTATCCAAGGAAGATAAATCTATGAATAGCTGTAGCCCACGACCTAGTCTGCGATCCAGGATGAAAAGTAGCCTATGTCCTTCTCAAGGTCATGATCTACCCATGTGCCAAATTTCATCCAATTCCGTTCAGCCGTTTTAGCGTGACAGCGTAACAATCAAACAAACTCACTTTCGCATTTATGATATTAGTTAGGATTATTTAGGTAATAGTTTGATGTTCCTATTCACAATTGTGTGTGCCGACTATTGCATAAAACAAATATTGCACCGGAATAACGCAAAATACAGCGCTAAAGTCCTAAATAATTAATTACTGATACCTAATAATACATTACCACAACAGATTCCAGCACAGAATTATATTCGTGTTTAATTTTCATTACATCATTTACCTATGTTTGATCAACATTTTCGAATAAATAAAACAACGCTAGCTATTTTGGTACAAAGTTTTGTAACTTTAACAGGAAATTCTCAACCGTAGCGTTAAAAAAGGACATTTGAGAGATGTATCGTTGTTCCAAAAGAGGCACAGAGTTACTGGAGATGACTTGCAAGTTTTGTGATAGCGATTAGTTTAGAGATCGATCGTAGTAAGCGGAGTTCGGAACAACATTGTTTAAGATAGGAAGCTTGAAAATATTAGTGCGGTTACAGACAGTTTGGCGGAATTATGTTGTTTTTGTTGTTGTTGGTTTTCACTTTAATACTAGATAGATACCCACTTTTTTTTAGTCATCATCGCGTGCTTCATTAGGACTCAAGCGGTTAATGTCTAATTTGCTTAGATTATTATTATATTTTTATTGTTCGTAGATCTGTATCTGGTGGAAATAGCATTCGATATACCTATTGTATAAATCAAATAATAGCATGACCAATCAGTTTTCCTTATTTTTGCTAACATTTTCATTACCTACTCAGCTAAACAAAATATTGTAACAATATTCTGATTTAAAAGAGTGTCCGTGGAGTTTCTTGCCCGTTCTTCTCTATAGGAACCTTTTACGCTTTGGAATGGGCAACTAGCTTCATCTTTCTGACTGACCGACCCCTTGACAATTCAAAAGTGTCTATAATTGTTTTATTTTGTTGTTGAGTTGAGTTGAATCAACCCAACACTCAATGCAATTTCCCTTATGGTCGCTTACGAAGGACATCGAGCTGCACACTTGCAGTAAATAAGGCTGTTATTTCGGCCTGCCGCAATGTTTCAGCTCTTAATCCCTGTTAGCTACATGCACGGGCCCCGGACATTTTTGTTTCAGCAAACGAACGGCCGCAGACCCGCTGTAAACCTTTTATGATGGAAAAATGTTACAAAAAGGAAAATTGCTAAGTGTCCGTTATAAATGACATTTAATTTTGCAGAATGGCCCTTTGGCCACTTTGAGGGTTATTCCTGGTTGTTGAGTACCTATTGGTAATTTATTCGTGACTGTCTGTGCCCGCGGCTTCGCTCGTTTATTCATGATCATCGTGAGGTTCTAAAAATGTTTACTTTTACACAGTCGAACGGCAATCCACACGCCTATGAAGGGATCAGGTGCAGGACCAACGGCTTGCGGATGCGAGTCACACCACCAAATTCAAAAGTTCGAGCTGCTGCTGAAATTCCTAGAGGAAAAAGCCAATAACACTTTACCCGACCCGGGAATCTAACCCAGGACCCCACGCTCAGCAGTCGCGCTTACGACCACGAGAAACGGGGCAGTTAACGTATTACAAGTTATAAGTTAATTTACAAATAAAATAAAAGATTTTTTGTTTTATTCTCAATATCGTTTCAACAACAAATTGCAGTACCTATCAAAGCAAGAAAAAAAAATCAAATAAGTTCGAAAGCGATTGGAAATATTAATGATACAAAATGCTGTCAACTGTTCGTAGATTCGAGTCAACACACATTAAATAAGTCACATAAAAGTAAAACATTGCCCATAAATATCGAAGTCTCATGATATAGTAGCTGAACACATTATCTATAAGGAAATTTCCTTAATATCTAATTTTTGGTGTCTCTAACGGCTGAACTTTTCCCCATTATGGCCAATAATAAGAGTAATATTTCGCTTTGAGTACTTTAAACCTATAAGTCGTCAACGTCTCTTAATTGTAATGACAACTGGTCAATATTCAGTTAATGGATATTAAAGGCGTGTCCGAATATTGAGCGCGACAGCAACACGCGGCGTTTGCTGGGCACATTTCAGGTAAAAATGTTTGTGCGCGGCAGGTAGACAACATAGAGCAACACGGGCCACCGGATATACAGAAGCGTTTGCGCGCGGCAGTTGTCTAATCAAAGCGCGGCAGGCCGCGCGCGGCGGCCGCCCACGATTGCCGCTTTATATTTGGACACATCAAAGGTGTATATGCACCATAAGACTTGCAACTTAGTCACGTTAGGCTAGTGGTCGCCCTGCCAGGGTTGCGGGAAAGTCCGAAAGGGATACCGGGACCTTGGCAACAGGCAATTGAAGGAACACGGGTGGGTTTTAGTCAGTAAAAGTCTGACACGCCCTTCCGCTCCGCCCAGAGCGGGAGAAGTCATTTGAAGATTTACCAAGGTCAAAAAAAAAAAAAGGGTAGTGGGCGCCTAAACCTAACTGGTGATACACATACATTATATTATTATTATTACTCCTTCGATTATTCTTCCAATCTCAGAGTATTTTTCATGCTAAGCTCCTTCCCTATTATGCAAATAATCCGATAACATGACGGTTGCAAATTATAAAACTCCAGGTTTTTGTCTAACATCGTAGATCTAGTAAAAAATTGGCTCAAAAATTCGTTTAAGATACCTACCGCCATAAATCTGTAAAAATATAAATCTTATACAAATTAAAATAGGCTACAAAATAATAAATTCACTTGCTTACGATGAAGCCTTCGCGTCGCAAGAGCTTCGGGAGCCATTTTCTACAAGCTATTTCAAAGTGCCTTATCATAAATAATACTTTTTCCTCTCTTAAGATAATTGAAATTCTTTAAAATTCATCTTTTGCTTTTCACGGCATCTAGGGAGATAATGCCCTATTTGTGAGGAGGATTTGGCAAACGGTTTTTTGGGTTTTTGAATCTGTTATTAACTTCTAAGATTTTTCTTGGTCCGCTAAACGTAATCTGTAAACTTTCCCAATCCTATCCGTGTTGAGAGCAGTGGTGACGAAATTATTACTTACACAAAGTAGGTCGCCTGCCTGGGTTGAACCCACGACCTACAACTCGTAAGTTCGTTACCACTGGACCACCACTGCTCTCGAAGTAATGATAAGTGTATTTTTAACTATACATTTAAGACGTTTATACGTCCCTTAACTTTGAGCGGCGTATACAACGTGCCGCTACCATGACGACATTAATTTAACACACGTATCCGATTTCGCGTATTCGTTTTAGGAAAATATTTTAATTTCATTAAATGTTATTATTTATTGATTTATTTACAATTTTCTAAATTACCATCCTGGAGCAACCCGTACTTAAAGAATTGTAGCGAAGAGTTCATTTGCCGGGGTCACGGATCATATGTAGGCGAATAAATGAAAGCCGCGCAATTTCCTAGAAATTATGCCGACAAAGGATCTTGACCGATGGAACGTAAGCCAGCTGGTTTTTTACAAAGAGTGATCTCAATTTTGGTTATGTTTTTATTATTTAGTTTGTTTGAAAATTATTTTTTTTCAATTTACGAATTATTTTATTTTATTATAATTTTTATGGTTACTGGCCACTAGCCTTACCCGTGTGTTAAATTAATGTCGCCATTGTAGCGGCACGTTGTATAAATACTAGGGTTATTAACCTTTGAAAGCCTGAAAGGCTTTTTCACAAAATTTAAGATTACTCCCCAAAGTCCCCCACCGTAACAACATCAAATGAAATCAGAATAGGTAATACGATTACAATACCGAGAGTGGTAGGCAGAGGTGATGCTTATTGCTGGCCCTTAATAAAATTAGAACGAGGCCCGCTTTTGTTCATCCTCCTGAATTATTAATGAAACAAGAATAAGAAAACTTTTACAGTTTTTCGAGCAATGTTAGATCTGCTTCATTTAGACGTCGCCTGAATGTTTGAAAATCTTGTTATCTTAATACCGGTATCACGTTGGGGAAAGTTTTCGGTGTAAGATAAAATAAAAAAATACAGAACGGAGGAAGTGTACCGCGCACGGGAGCCGACTGGGCGGCGGCGCGGCGCAAGCCGGGTTCGTGACACGCGCTCATAAAATCTACATCTCTCGTGTATTGCAAACGTATTTACACAGTATTTTTTCCCAATTCTTCTCATGAATGTAACAACAGTCTCATGAATTTTATTGCGCGCCGTGCTCGAGAACGGACGATTGTAGCAAGAATTGCGGTCTCTACTAGTCATAATTGAATTACAAATCATAGTGTGGAGGGCGAGCCGAGCGGGGGCGTGCGGTGCGGCGCGGTGCGGTGCGGTTACGGAACACTGCCTGGTCCGTCATTCGGCAATCGAGTCCAATATTCGAACCTATATACCGCCACAACTTTATATTGCACGCTCCATTCGTGCCAATCCGCAGCCGCAAATTGTGAACGTGCCTGTCCGTCGGCTAATATACCTACGAAATTCAGGCGGAAAAATCCGAAAAGTGATACACGGACCATACAAGTGTGTTCCCAGAATAACAATCAGAAATATATTTATATGTTTATGTAGGAAGGTTCCCGTATGTAGATTGAACCGCTTCAATTATTCATAACTCACATAGCTAATGTAATTACCAAAATTCAACAGCCTGATGTAGTTTACCTACTTTTCCATTAACGTTGTAGGTTGAGATCCTCTTAATTACTGTAATTACAGGCATGATTCCAGGCAAGTTACTGTGATTAATTACTACTAAACTTCCTAAAAAACAGGATCAAAATGCAAATTGTCCAGCATCGCGTGCGCCGATTGATCGCACGGTCAGCTAATTAGATCAGGAGTATAATTAATCGAGTCGTTGGGGACCGGTGGTGACCGTAGTGTTGCCTACTAGGTGTCGGGATTTTGGGCTTCATAGAATTTAAAAAAGGGTTGGATTTAAGCAAAAAATAGAGCTAAAGTGCTGAAAAATAAAAATATATGCATTCAAAATAAAACTATTGCTTGGTTACTTGTAATATTGGATTATAAGTAATTATACATATGAAAAAAAAAAAAACACCCGAAAACCAATTACAATTAAAAGCACCTAGATGAGTCTTCAATGATGTGTTTGCGAAGTGCGGGTTTTAGTTCGTGCTGACGACTGACGTTGACTCTTAGGGCCGCAATGGACGGCCTTGTTTAAAAATCTTTGATTCCTTTTTTAATACATTCTTCGAAATGTCTTATTTGTATCATGCATAATAGTAATTTTGACACTTTAGTATAAAATCAAATAAGTTATGTTTAAAATGATTATATTTTTTACATTTGGCTAGATGCTAAATATGGCAAAAGTACTGGGCTGCAACTAGCTAAAAAGGGGCCAAATCTAGCTCCGAAGGCTAAGTTGGCATCACTAGTCGCGCGCTCCCACCGACTGTCAGGAAATATTTGCTTAATGATGGCTTTGACGAGCCCTCCGCCAGCGCCAGCTCGTTCAAATACACTCCGAACGAAATCATCGGTAAATTAGAGTAAAACTACATGCCGTTGTATTTTCTAGTGTTAAGTACTATAGGTACTATTGTTTTATGACTAAATTTTCATCTAACATACGAAGGCAGCTAAATAATATTTTCCTTGTGATTACAGCGGTTTTAATTTATGCAGGCGTGGGCTGAGTAATGAAAGGGTGGTAGATTTATTTTAGGGCGTTAACCGCCAAAGCACCTATTCATATTCAAAATACGAGTACCAACAATTTTACTATTTATTTCTATAAACGCAATTTTATATCTTAAATTGTTGTAGTTGTTTATTGCTAGAATTTCCACGGTAAAACGTAGCCATGTATTCACGTCTTACTATTGTGGCTAAAACGTTGTTTGGTTGAAATATTATGCCCTGGTCTCGCCTGTATTGACAAAATTTATTGGACACTAAAGTTTTCATACGCTTTTATGTTTTCGGGAGATTACGGCACCAGCAGTTTGCCGGTGCCCCGATGTTTATAAGAGTCTTCGCCTTCAGAAGGGACGCGCGAAATTGCTTCTTTTCCAAACAATATTTGTGTTTCAATGTTCTGCAGAAATCAATTTATACAACCTGAGCACTTTGAATGGGAAACACGATTTCTGTTTTGATGTAGGGAAGCAAGATAACAATTACAGATTTACCTGTTATTACAAAACGTGAAGGCGAAACTTTGAAACAAAATAAAGTTGGACAGCGAGGTGGTGTCGGGCTGCGTCAGCGCCTGCCCGCGTCGCCCACTTTCTGCTCAATAAACGCTTGCAGGCCGCGCAAGTTTCGCCCTCGGCCGGCCGCCACACTCCGACATAGGTACCTACAATAACAACTTTTGTCACAACTTTTTGGTAGAAAGCTTCATTCGACTTTACGTCACCTCGCTCAGGATTTGTGTTCCGTTTGAATTTCAGATTAAATGGTGCACAGACAAATTCGTGTGACAAACTTTCAACGATGTTTTGAATATGATTGATTTGTAACAAACGGAAAATCTGTCAGTAATTTGTGCGTGACTCATCCTGTTGTGCGATAGTGATTGAGGTTAATTGTAGCGGAAAATAAATTGTACCTATTTGGCAGAATTATCGAATTTATATTTTGTGATACAAAAATGTATCAGAAAATATAAATTGGGATCACTTCTAGGATCAAATGAATCAACATTAATATTCGTGCAAATATACGATCAGTAGTTTTAGTATCGTTTACAAGAAATCCAGCTTTGCTATGTAAATGTTGTCGAATCTAGCAATACGTCATCCGATATCGCTTCTAATTGATTCGTTAGGTACTTGCTAAAGTTCAACTGTTTTGTAAGAAACAGTGATTATTATGTTTTATAAGTAACTAGCTGATGCCCAAGGCTTTGCCCGCTTGAATGTCGGTTATTATATACTAAAACCTTCCTCGAGAACCACTCTATCCATTTGTGAAAACAGCATGAAAATCGGTGCAGCAGTTTTTGAGTTTATCGCGAACAGACAGACGCGGCGGAGGACTTTATTATGTAGTGATAATAATATTGTTAGATCGATATTAGCATTAAAATAATCAATTTCTGTCTTGTTCATCGAATATTAAATCATACACGACATAAGATGCCATCTTATAAATCATTAGTACTGTAAGTGCTCGGCGACACGGCGCCGCCACCGCGCCGCAACCGCACTGCCATCGCCGCACCAACGTCGCTCCGACGCCGCGCCGTTCCGCTTGATTAATTAAAGTATTATAAAGCGCATGCACTTTTGCAAGCAGCCGGCGATGGAATATAAAAAAACAGTTTACGCAATAGTACTAGCGGTGTGGTTGCGGCGCGGCGTCGGCGCGTTTGCGGTGCGGTGACGGCGTCGAGTCGCCGAGCACTAAGAAAACGACTTGAATATATATAAGCCTTTCACGATTCCGGAATAATTAATCTTCTAATCAACTTTATAATACGCATGCAACTGAATACATTTTAACGAGATTATTCCATGTTGATAATTTCCATGTTCAATCATTCCACTAATATAAGTGAATTACACAAAATTCCATGTTAATGGAAAAGGTTTTAACTCATGACGTGTGTTCCTAAAATTAAATCTCTCGATTATTGTCGGTTCGCGTTTAGCGAACAACGCTGGCATTGATTTGATAGGTGTCACCGACGGTTACGGCCTGGCCACGGGAAATTCGCAGCAGCGAATTTTCGCGCGGCGCGAATTGCGGTGCGTCTTGCGGCAGAAACAAGCGTCGATTAGCCGGATCGACGCTTCAAAAGTTGATGTTGTAATCACCGTAGACGCGGTAACACTGCACCTGTAGTGTAGGTTGTAGTAAGTGGATATGATGGGTGTGTTACGAAGCTTAAAATTATATTGAAAATTTATTCTACGATTTGTTAGTGTTTTTTTTTATTAGAAACGATTATGTACACCTTTACGTTTGGCAAAAACATCACACAATCACCATTCTATTTCCAACCGACCCTGCGTCGTAGCAACGCCTACGCCGCGCCGCTACGCCGCTACGGCGACCTGTAGCCACAACACTACGTCTATGCAATAACGTAGCATTGTGCTACGAATCTTTAACTTTACCAAAAGACTGCAGCAACCTTTGTTGTATAAATTGAAATAACGCGACACAGTACAATTGGGGTTGCCCGTGCCATTTGTCTCAAATGGAGTCACACTTAGCTACGAGTTGACATCTTTTGTGAGTATTCAAAACGACGTGAAGATGCCACTGATTTATGAGCGCCCATTATTCTTACTTAATGTGACGTAAACACATGCCGTTCATTCCAACGCCCGATACGTAGCGAAATAAAGAGAACGAGACTTAGTAAGTACCTACCAACGTGCGATTCGTATTTTTGGGAAATGTTTAATGGGAGCTTTCGTTGAGGCTTTTTTATGTAGCGGGAAGATTATGGCCATTACTTACCGTCATAATACGCGATGGCGGCCAAATTTTATTTAAATTCCATTTTTTAAACGAGGACACTTCTTTATGTACATGAAAGGTAGATCCTTTCCTGTATTGTTTTCAGAGCATACGAGAACTTTTAAGTAATATTGGAATACCCGCCATCCAAAAGAACATTTCGTGCGCGGCGCGCCTTCCCAGATACCTTCGTCACAAGATGTAGGAGACGGGAATCTTGGCAACACAAATAGTAATAAGCTCGAGAAGTCGCTCAAACTCTGCCGGGGCTTTCGGAGTCTTGGCAAATATTACGACAAAGCGACACAAACTTAGATATTGTTTGTCGGCCATCCTTCTGTCGTAGATTGCGCCACAAGACACGCGTATTTATTAGGTAGGCAACAATCAACTGTTTATTTTATTATACCCTTCCTTTACCGCACTTTTGTAGACTAATTTTAATAGTAAAGTACCTCATTAATTTTGTATCGGTAATAACAAATAGCACCACTAAGTACTCCGTTGCTGCTTAATAAACGAAGCTTGATTCAGAATAAAATGGCTTCATTTATGTAATTAGCTTTCGTAAACAAAGGCTACAGAAATGTGTTAATTAATTAACATTGAAGATCTTTGTTATTTTTTTTTACAGTAATAAGCAGTACTAAATAATAACAGCCGCACGGGTTGATCTTCAAGGTTAAGCCACTTGCCGAGGTGGGTTTTTGGATGGGTGACCATCCATTACATACCGAGATCCCTCTGTGCCTTGGAAAGCACGTTAAGTAGTTGGTCTCGACTGTCATTCGTAGATCTTTGACAGTCGTTACGGGTAGTCAAAAGCCCGAAAGTTTGACCACCAGGCTTGCCAAGGGGTATCGTGTTAACCAGTAACATTGTTGTGGAAGCCAGAAAGGCAGTCGCTCCATGTAAAACACTGGTATTCAGCGGTATCCGGTTAGACTGGAAGCCAACACCAACATAGTTGGGAAAAGGCTAGGCAGATAAATTCAGTTCAACATTTTTCAGTTCGCTATTTATCGATAGCTGTTAAACATTGTGTAGAAAAAAGTCTCTTTACAAGCTTTTTTACGTTTTGTTATCAAGTATGTACCTAGAAAGAAGCATAGTTTTAATATAACGTTTTGCTTGCTTTCCAAGGGGTACATCTGAGCGCATTTTTAGGAGGTAATGCTCAAACGAACATCAAAAATTGATAGAATACTTCAAGAGAGGTCGAGGAGCTCGTCAAATTCGCGTTATCACTAACAAACACTAGTCAGACGGGAGTGGGACCGCGCCGGCGCCTCTCACCTATTTCCAAATACTGCTCTTGAATGGACGTATTCTGCAGTCCGTATTGCAACTTCGTAAGGCACATCACAGACCAAAGATCTCAAAATTTGGAGCGACGTTATCTCCGTCTTTGTAATAAAGCTCGCTGGCGTCGGCACATCATAAAACGGCAAAATGTCTCGTTCTCAACTACATCTAGGTACATAACACCGAGTAATACCGCTCCCCATATAATTGGTTGATGCAAATGCGCTCCCGTGCACATTCTAAGACATTTTTATTATACGCCCGGCAAAGAGTTAATATCGCTTTATGTAAAATGCTTCAGCAAGCTTAATTTCATTTTATTCCGCCTTTATTAAATCCGTTTATTCATAAAAGTAACTGGTTGGAAGTTTTCTTGCACGTCTAATTTTGTTACTGTTAGGTGCACACTGCACATTGTATAATGTGCACATGCAACTGTAATGCTAGGGAGGATTTACTTTGTGCGATATGGAAAATGGTTTCACATGACAGAGGGTACCGTGGTACGCCAAATGCGATTTATCTAAAAATGTAGGTAAGCTTCTTATAGTTTGTGTATGACCATTGAATGACCAATCTCGGAATAAAATTAATTTATCACTCAAACTCATATTGTACCTAACCCTGTTAAATAGAAATAAATGCGGAGTTTAGTTAACCAGTAAAACCCGGATTAACCATATTTTTCGAGGATTAAGTTTAGTATAACGTTAACTCCGTGCTTATTACCTAACCGGTAAGTAAACTTGTTTATAAGCCGCACTATAAGCTTTCTTACAATTAGTAAGTTATGAAGCAAGCCAACAGCGCTCAAGAGAAACACATCGACGCCGCTACAAGACGTTAGCGTAACAACATTTTAACGTGTCAATTTATAGTTAGTTTGATGAAGCAGCCGCGCCGAGCATCAGGCGGACCCTTAATCGCAGATAAATGAATTATGTAGGCACCAGTCATCCATCACTGTCGTAATTTTAAGATAAAAGCCATGATGCGAGCTTGCTTCTTCAGCTGACTTATGTTATCTATGTAGGTACCGTGAAGATGATCAAAAATGCTTAGAAAACACCAGAACCATAACTAACTCGGTTTTTATTTGTTTATATGGCATGCACATTTTGTTGTGTTCGTTTAAACTTAAAGTTGCTTTTCGTGTCTGTCTGTGTGAACGCGTTCTTTTAAACTAGGTACGCACCGGTTTTTGATGCGTTTTTAACCGACTTCTTCAAAAAAGAGGAGGTTCTATATTCGTCTGTAGGTTTTTTTTTTTTTGTGTATTTTCATCGATATTTTCGCCAATTGTGAACCGATTTAAAAAAATATTTTTTAGTTCGAAAGGCCCCATATAAATTTTATTAACATTGCTTACGTAGGTAGTTTTTGAGTTAGCTTCAATAATTACGAATTGTTCCCACTTAATCTATGTAGACGATATCTTGACTCGAAATTGTGACTCGTATTCGAATTTGTGTGGGGTAGGTACCACAACTAAAAGTGAAAAATAAAAAAAAAACAACCGACTTCCAAAAGTTGTTATTTTTCACTTTTTTAATGTTTTTTTTTTTTTGAAGTCTGTTGCATATTTTTTGTAAAAAGTTTTTCAAAATCATTTAGATACAGGTGGGCCAAGTAGAAGAAAACTGCAGAATGCCGCTAGCGGCTTTCTATACACTTCCAATTATAACGGAAGGTTTATTTTTATAATACTTCAATATTTAATTTACATATTATAATAACAAAATCTCGATGTATTGTTAAGTTGTAAACACCGTGCTGCAGGGCGGGTCCTATTCGTTCACACAGCAGGTACCTACATAATTATTTCATTGAAAATCTTGTAGCACAATGCTGACTAGCTTCATGTTTTTGTCGACGAATAGATATGAACCTGAACTTACCTTATCCAATGAAATGCATATTTTCTTTTCTGGTAAACTGGTTTAAAATTTTCGCCTTTCAGTAGTATTTTTGAGAGCTTTCATACATACCTACGCTGCAGTTATAATGGGACATCGTACACATCAAGCTATACATTTCCAGTTTATGCTGATCTCGCATGTTTATGATTTCCGTACAATGCGAGGTCAGCTTATACTGGAAATGTATAGCTTGATGTGTAGCCGTGTGTACATATTTTTCGAGCTATTTGCTTAGTAAGCATAGTTGTCAAAGTAGCCTGTTCAACTACTTTGAAAGCAGCTTCCGAGGTCCTTTTTACTGTGAAAAGTAGAAAAATCATATTTTGCCGTTCGTAAGCTACATCCCTTTTCGATTACGGGGTTTCAGCGTCTGTGTGTGTAAGGGGGAAGTCAGGTAACTTCGTCCAACGTAGGTACACATGTATCTAGTGTATCCAATCGAAACTCCAATGCTAGTTGCGAACTAGGCCGTAATACGTGTTTTCTTATTAATGTAGGTAGGTTCATTTGGCGTAATAACCGTTTCCCGAACTTTCTCTGCCTACATATCGGGTGGAAATAGTTGGGTAACTACTGAAAAACTGAGTCTGTTAAGCAAAGTTTGTGCACGATTTGTTTGCTGCAAGTTCGCAACAAGTATAGCAGGTATTAGTATTTTTGTATTGACTGCCTCGTTGGTCGCCTCTTTTCGATTTCCAAGTCGAGTTATTTGTGGGTTTTCTATCAGGATTAAATTTCCGATTTTAAATTTCTGCTCCGTTACTTGCAATTAATTACATGGGACTTACAACGGTTAAGACCTTTACTACCCGATCGAATATCCCTGTAGTCTGTAGGTATATACCCATCACGTTTGTGTAGTTTCTTTAGCGAATTTAATTTGAATCTAAAGATGAGGTATCGCTACAAAAATATCAAAATCATAACGCTATTGGTCGATAGACCGCTTTTGCTCAGTGTCCTACTGTCCTTTGTCACGATAATCGTGTTGGACTGAAATTCTTCAATTTTCTATTGCGATCCACGTAGTACAATAGGTAGGTACCTATCTTGCTACCAAGCCCAAGTTTCTTATTAACTTTTGTTCTATTGTATTTCAGACAATCCCTTTCATTTTAACTGTAAAAGAAAGAAGAACAAAGGAGCGCAGCTAATGCGTTTCTTTTGTTTAAGTATGCACATATCGATACCGCAACTTATGGCTGAGCATATTTCCCACGCGGTCTGTATCGACTATCGAACAATGCTGCAGCAGTAGGTAATACATTTTTCAAGGCGCCCGGGGGCGGTTACGTTGTACGATTTCCTCAGAATTGCACTCGACTGGCAGTGTTACGTATTACTGGAAATATAGGTACGGAAAGATATTTAAGAGATCCAATATATCTACGTCTCTGTTAAACGGTCTCGCTGCGCAGATCCCCGTCGTTATCTAAACGTTTGTAGAGGCCATTACACTGCTAATCATTTGAATTAATTCGAGTTAGGCTGCGTCTCCACTTGTGTAACAAACACGCCAACAACTCTCCCAGCAAAGTCACCAACATGTTATGTATTGGTTTATCTGAACTTAGTCAATATTTTTTGAACTTACGTGGCGCCAACTGTACGAATTTAAAATTGTTTGACAAAGATCACAGTCACTGTAAGTAAATGAAAGTCTTCAATTCATCTGTAGAAAAACTTCCCACCCGACCAAACACCTCAAGAGGGAGGTGAAAATTTAATAATTTTTCACCTGTGACGTTTTTGAGACTAACAACAAAAGTGATGCCAAGTTCCAAAGAAAGTATATGTCTCATTTTAATGAAACCAGCAACTATTCTCAACACACATGTGACATACACGGAGTTCTCAGTAATCCTTTGCTGAAATCGTCAGCTGGCGGATCGGCTGGAACATGGTGATTTGAGGTTCGTCCGAACAAATACAAACGTAAACGGTAAACGTATTCGGCAAAACGTTGCCGTTTTCTATGATACGTTGGAAGTTTTGTTGGCGAACATGATTGTGACAAGTGGGGACGCTGTATTAGAACACATAAGGTTGGTTAGGTTGAACACAAACACAGTTTAGAGGTTTAAATCATTTAATAAAATAAGTGATGTATTAATTTCTTATAAAGAACACATTTTAAGAGCAGTCATTGGCTGTAGGTATCGTCATAAACGATTTTCTAAATAAAATAAGATCTATTATGAGAAATGAATGAAGGCATTTTCTAATTAATTTCACACTGATAAAAACTTGATAGTAATTTCCGAGTGGAACTTAAAATAGTTTGGGAGAATTGATGTAAACGGTCCATGTCGAAACATGTTCACAAATTGCAACACCGTAACAAGATTCATAGCTCGCTTCTAAAAATTGTAAGGCCGTTTTCTACGTAACACACATCTTCACAATATATCAAGAACATCAGAAGTTTTATATAAATTTAATATGAAGCCTCTCGACAAACATTAAACAAAAAAATAATAAACGTATGTACCATAAAAATATTAATATTTAACGCTATATTCAAATATCCATTTCGTAATATAATTTTTTTCTGTACTCTTCTATATATTTCTCACGAGAAAAGAATTTTTACAAGTTTTAAGTACCGACATCTATTACAACAAAGAGTAAGAAACGTTCTATAATGAATCAGTTTTACAAAAACTTTCATCTTCCTTGCCGAGTTATCTCGCCAATAAATTCATGCATATCAAAATATATACCAAATACATTTATGTTTCATTCATTGGGTCGTCATTGATATCATTTCATTAAAATATAACGTGACATCTTCAATATGTATATTAAAAATTCTTACGGCTAATTCGGTAACTGAACATAAAATGTGATGTGTAATTCATTTGACACGAACTATCCACTTGTGCTTTTGTTCAACGAAAGTGATTCTGCCGCATTACATAAAAGACTAGTGTTTTGTTCTATTGTAAAATATCTGTAGACATTAAAATAATAATTAAAATAAAATATATTTCAGTGCCACTTGCGTCACTTTATAATTATGGCACAGAAAGACAAGGAGATTGTTAAAATAATGTTAGAACTACACTAATATGAAACGTACAAAATTAACTACAAATTTACAAATTGCATCAGGTACGTACATTGTAATTAAACAAAAATATTAAAATAAGCGTGTAGCGACCGTCGGTTAGAGCGTGGAATGAAAGATTATATGAAACCATTTCGTATGTATAACATAAAATATTAATAATTATACCTAATTACGAAGCGTTGACAATTTAGCATAAAATCATGATGATATAACAACATAATGGCGTCTAATACAAACAAGACGAATCCGTAATAACCGAACATATACAAGTTGAATGAAACTACTAACAATTAGCACCTAGACCGGCGCTCGAGTGCCGGACGCTGTCCATATAAATATATGGCTAAGAAACAACATGATCAGGCAAGCAAAGTCGAATCGTTTCACTGGGAACACACAGTCATTCACTACAACCTACGCAGAGTCAAAATTAAACTAAAACAATAATATCATTCTCCATCTCGTTAAAACAGATCAAGAACTTTAAGTCGTTTAATATCACTCTTTAAAACATTATATTACAAGAATCGATAGACAAAGATATTTGTTCAACAGGAATACTCTCACATTGAAACACTTGGAAAGAACAACATTGTGTGGTGCGCGACTCGCGGCGACGCCCACAGTTTGTAACTTGAGGAATGTCGCCTCGTCGCCGACCCTTGGCCTCGTCAAGGCATACTGATGACACAGACTTTGATCAAGCCGTGTACCACTTTCTTGTTTCGTCTCAACCTTATAGGTTGAAAGATATGCTATCCGTTGGACGACAGTTCGTCTTTGAGCCACTGCGGAACAGTCCTGCCTATCCTCACGAGGAGTTTGGACAGCGCTGTGTTGTGCGGCGTGTAGTAACGCTTCAGGAACTTGGCAGACCTTTCCTCCATCGGCGGATATATCCGACCTTTGGATTTACCGAGACATTTCGTCCTGTCATTGCCTACTGCTTGGCAGAAAAATCCTTTTTTCGGATCGTACCTGAAACAAAAATATGAAGTCAAATGTTTGTATGGAAGCCTATCTACGTGCTCATACATCACGGCCTTATCCTATTGACGTTAAATGTAAATAGGACGATTATTTACAGGACAGTACGCAAACGATCCATCTTCTACATTATTTACCCACATTCCTCGTATTAGATTCCCCTTTTCATCGATTCGCTCATGTCTATTATTCTGTGAGTCTTTCAATAATTTCATCATCTATTTTGTTTGAAGCGTCCGAACCCACGGAGCGTGCTTTTCCGTTATTGCAAACCTACTATTTAGGTCCCTATAGCATATATTATTCAGTGGCTATTATGTCGAAGCGACGCGGGCAAAGACCTATTTGACGTGGTTTAAATGGAACAAGTATACATTTGGAGTACGAATGCGATACAGAATTCTCATTGGAGGCCAGTACGACGCGACGGCGGAGAACGAAAGGCTATTTTCCTAAGGAAGGCTTAGAATTGCAACTAGCTGCTTTATGTAGATAGGGCATTATGCAGTGATATTAGTCCTAGCGAGTTGCTTCTGCGAAGTTGTGCGCCTAGAGTTTAAGGGGCCATTGTAGCTAAGTTATCGCCAATTGCAGAGGTTGCTGGTCTCGCCGGCGACCGTACAATATCACTTTACAAGGTGTGGACCAGTTTTATGTCTTCGTATCTTCTCGAGTTTGTTGTCTCAGCACAATACAATGTCGGGGCGAAAACATGGCGAGACTTAATGTTCTTAAACAGCTTTATTTTTTGCATTAGGTAATAACCTGGCGTCATTATTTTTGTGTATAATTATTTGACAGTAACAAGACGGAATATGAAATTACGAAGTTAAAGAAAAAAAATAATTGAAGAAATGTAAGGTGAGTAGGAAGTCCTACGTAACGACTTTAGTATCTTTGTAAGGAGACGGCAAAATTAGTACTTATGACATTACAATTGGTCTTTTCTTTATTTTTCGATTGGTTAGTGACTAACCTGGTGTCAGAGGTGGTTTTTATGCCACCCATAGGCCTCTGACTTGGTTTCACATGCCTTCTCTGCATGGCATGCCGGTTTCCTCACGAAGTTTTCCTTCACCGTTTTTGAAGCAAGTGATAATATACAATACGCACATGAATCCGAAAACTCATAGGTCTCGAGTTCGAACCCAAACCACGCGCCTTCAGTAACAACACCACTAGGCTATTACTGCTATCATTTCAATTGATTCAAATCCTGCAAAACAGTGCATTACATGACGGGAATTTCTGCGGAATTTCACCCCGCTTTTTTTATAAAAAAAAGTTCCAATGTCCCTTGGCTTATTGATGTTTAAAGACAATTCTACAGAACTTACTTGAGCAACTTATTGTAGTCGATATGCGGCGATATCTTGAGGAACTTCTGCAGCGTGTTCATGACGGCAGCTGGCTCCGAGCGCAGCTGCGAGCCGTCGATGATGTGGAGCTGATGGCTGCTGTACTCCGCCAGCCAGCGCTCCAGGTAATGGCTGTACTTGCCCGGGTTAAGGCAACGGTTTCTACGGGAATATGGGTATTTATAAACTAGGTTAATAAATTGTAAATTAAGTTAATCCTTTCTCTCTGTTCCCACAGAACCACAAATATTCTAACATGATCGTCTTTCATTCATTATTCATCAGTATAGTCAAGGTATTCTCGTGAGACTAGTGGCCGAATAAGGCATAAGATACCTGTGGTGTTATTCGGGCAACGAGTCGAGACGAGTCTCTCACAAATGTTAAGCTTCTTTATTCGATTAAGCACTTCCTTTCCATAATATTTATGATGACGATGAGAAAATAAATAAATTAGTCTTTAGAATACATAATTGGGAGAGATAGGCGGTTAATATTGTGTTGTAGATACTCGGCATTAGAACTGTTTATAGGCAGGTGCTATGCTGTATGACGACAAATAATAAGACAAGTGAGCATTATATTGCATAGAAGTTACTTTGCGAATAAAGGTACCCGGTAGGTAATTTATATAAGAAGCGAAAGTATTCTAAGGCAAAAAAATAAAATACAGTAATTTTAAAAGCTTCACAAAAACCCTAAATTCTCCATTAAAGGAAATTCATAATATTTAGGATTTTCTACCCTAAATATTATGAATTTGAAAATTGATATTGTTTGCGTAGAAAACGCAAACAATATCAATTTTAATAATCCATTCTGAGCACATTAGCTTGCGGAGGAAATGCGCGTGATGCCTGATAATAAATTCATGGCGCTGTCAAGTACACAATAATCTTTGAGGCGCACGCTCACAAATATAACTGGCTTATTTTAATGTTAAATGGATTTCGGGAATGTACCGTCACGTAGTCTTGGGGAGTTGAGCTGGATTGCAAACGCTGTAATATAAGGTGTTGTTTGACGGTAAGACGGTATTTATAACTATGAATATTGATAAAGCAAAAATATTTTGAAGAGTTAGTGATCTCGCGCACTAGACGGCCACGACCACAACCAGTGGTCGCAGCGACCTGGTATCTATAGAAACGGATACGTACCACGCAATTTGTCGCAATGGCCTACTAGCTGCAGACCATACAATACCACTAGATTGCCAGGACTTCGGCCGGGTAACTTAAAAGGACGATGGGGTTACTGGCGTCCCCAAAATTTAAACTTAGTCGACCGACTTGAGACATATCTCATTTAAAAGGTCTTAAGCTTATTGATCGTACTTTACTATTACGACGACTGTCGAAAAGTGTGGGTTTTTCAGGGAAAAGAAGGAAATGTATGTACTACGACGATATTGTTTTAGGAAACCCTTTATATTTAAGACTTGAAACAAACAGTTTATTATTTTGTAGCCCCTAACGAAAATATGAGAAATAAATGACGTCGGATCAAAAAAAAAAATTGGGGTCCCTGTCGGGTACAACAAAATAGTAGAAGAGAGGAAGCTTTGAAACAAAGTAAAGTGGTAGTAAGTGTTTAGTATCTTGATCAATTCAATGCGAAAAAGAAGCTTACAATAAAAGTCAAAGGCAAGCATTTTCAATTGATCTAAAGATGAAATAACGACGTTGCTCTTCTCGATCTACAGATCGCAATCTGTACTTCAAACTCTGAACTGAAGTGTCTTGTTATCTACCTGAATAAATTCTTAATCTGTATTCGTAAACTATGCGATTTGTTTATGTTTATACAACTGCACGGCAGTGCCGCCTGTCGCTGTCGCTGGCCGCTGATTCCAAGGACCTGTTGTTCGTGGTGTTAACACGTTCACGTGTTATCGCTGTGATAAACGCCGCAGTACTGGTCTGATGTAGCGGTAGGGCGACACTGCCGCGCAACAATGCTGCCGCGACATTGCTGACGTGCCCGGAATGTAATCTCAAAAAACCTATAGAAAATGTATGGGGACCAGAATCATACCTTAATCAGAAACTATTGCACTTTACACGATTAAGCACAATATATTTCACTATCCCCAAGCTCGGCTGTTAATTGAAACTACCTAAATCGTTTTCATGCCTGTTGGCCCTCCAAACGGGATTCCGTAAGTCAATAAGTCCCCCACTTCATCCGTACCGTTATAGCGTGAATTTAAGGATCCAAATGGTATAAGCGAGTAGGGGGATGAAATAATAGTACAGTGAAGGCATTACATTTGTTATTAATGTACAAGAGCCGGGGTTCGCGCGGAAAAATTGTGATCCAATATGAGAGGGTCGAAGGCCGACGTAAAATATACGCCTTTGCCTGAGATCGAAAAAATAAAGAGTATATTAAGAAACCGTAGTTGCTTCCAATGTCTTCGAGATGTTTTATTACTATGTGGAACAATGAACATGTATTTTATTGATGTTTGTTTTGAACACTTAGCTCTACACAAAATTTAAGTTTAAATGGTTCACTGGTGTAATAGAACGTGACTTCGCTTTAGGAGGAAAACACTTAAAACGTAATACATTTTATTAATTGTTATCTTTGTAAAGTTTACTTTAAGATCATGTCTAGTTCAGTAAAATATTCCAAAATAGCCTTCAACAAGGAAAACATTAAGGAAACAGATAGTTTAAGAACAAAATTACATCTAGCATAATTTAAAAAATAAAGTTTTCCATATACAACATTAAAATTCAAATTCCAACGAAGACCCACCAAACATTTTTTTTTTAATAGTAAAAATGCTTACCTCAAATCCCTGAGAGGTTTCGGTGCGGAATCATTTGCCGCGATGACTGTATGGAACGTATAGTTGTTTGCGACCGCATCGCCGTGCGACCGAATGTGCTGGTACCACGAATATGCCCTGCACAATAAACACACGGATTTTTATGTGAATTATTCAGAGCACGACACGTTACTGTGATATTAAAAATATTTGTTAATTTCTGTAGGAGTCTGATTGCTTTGTTTTCGTTCTCGAATAAGTTTGCGGGAGACTGTGCTTTTAATAAATATCATGTGGTATTTGTGCCTGCAGACCTTTACGGTACTTAGAGAAGTTATTACTGAGATGGAATGGGCAAATGGTCCAATATCATAGCGTCGTCTTTGGTTAAAATTAATAAAATATTATATATTAAATATATACCGTAGGTATATTTTATATTTTATCTGAATTTATAAGATCTTTAATTTATAATTATATTTTATCTTATAGGTAAATATGAATCGCTGTTCGTTAGTCTCGCTAAAACTCGAGGACGGCTGGACCGATTTGAACAATTATTTTTTTATTGTACGTAAAGTAGGTGTAGGTAGGTATGTAAGTAGGTAGGTATGTAGGTAGGTAGGGTCTGGTTGGTAGGTAGGGGGTAGGGTAGGTAGGTAGGTAGGGTGTAGGGTAGGTAGGTAGGGGAGGGCAGGTAGGTAGGGTAGGGTACTAAGTGCTACCCGTGCGAAGCCAGGGCGGGGCAGCTAGTCACTAGTAAAAGTGTTTGAAATACTTTATTATACCTACGTCACATTAGTCCTACCTGGCAAACTACGATGGTTGCTTAGCTATACTTATGAAACATCGATTTTTCATATAAGGCTATTTAAGTCTTTTTGAGTCCTAAAAAAATTAGAATCTATACATATCATAACATCACGCCTTGTTTCCCGCAGGGTTAGGCAGATGTGTAGGTAGCTATTTTAGTACACCCACATTTCGCCAGTTATTAGAATCTATATTGCACATATTTTACGGTATTTGATAAAAATACTAATGCAAAATGTTACGCGGTATAAATTCAAGATGTGTAGCCATTCCTTGACACCACATAGCAATAACGTTCCGGATTTGAGCAAGCAGTTTTACTGGCTCGAGTTACGAGCTTTCTTTGAGTCCCACGTTTTTCCTCAATCGACAGTAATTTACTTAAGACTACTAATGACGAATTAGACGAGATAGCTTTTCCTTGATGTTTTTTTATTTATTTAGGTATTTATTCGGGTTTGATTTGTGAATACATTCTATTCAAGTGGGTAGATAATTAAAGTGTGTTTTTCTTTATTTTGCTGATGCGTGTAATGTTCTTGGGAATGTGTGTGAGAGAATTAAAACGTTGAAGTTCTTTTCAGTATTTATTTACTCACGATACCTAAGTTCTATTTAAAGATCGAAAGACGCGCGTCTGTATTGCAGGGTACGGGACAACTGACGTTCGCTGCGCATGCAACTCCAATCGAATACAAATGTGTGCGTCAGCGTTCCTCTACATTTACATGTCTTAAATTGGGTAAACAAATATAGCGTACCTACTGATATTGAGTTTCAGAAGATTTATGCTTTTAGGTGGTTAATTCCAAGGAGTTTTTGAGTTGTTTCATATAGCAACTAAGAAGTTCACACTTAACTTGAAGTACAACACTGATAAGAACTATTTGTTTGCCAAATAAGACATGTAAATGTATAGTCTGTGCCAAAAGTATCTGACAAAAGTGTACACAAACCTTGTTTAGGTTAAATTCTTACGCCATCAAGGAAATTAGCAACATTCATCTCTATTATGAAGGTTTCATTCAACTTAAATCTCACCACTTTTTCCAAAAATTATTTCTTGAACATTGCCAATCATCGACGAACATTGAAGTTATCAAATTAACCTCAATAATTATCAAATGAAAAACATCTTTAATTCGGGTTATTCAAATAATCTAAGCAGAGCGCTCAATTTGTCATGTACAGGGGTTATGAAATATTAATGCCATCATTATTCCACTGCGAAAACGGGATGGTGCTAGTGGCCTTGTCTAGCTCCATCTCTCTCTCACACTGGAAAAATGGTGGCATTAATACTTCATAATACAGCACCAGATACGCTTTCTGATCCGTTTGTTTACATTTTCATCACATACTTTTTGGAACAGACCATAAGGAGAAACACGCTAAAGTTGCCTAATCGGTGCGCTCTTTCTTCAAAGACATTTCTTTGTTAACTATGCCCTCAATTCATAGATGCTTAACACGTACCGTAATTAATTATACCGTATCTACTTTAGGTACGTATTTTATTCTCCTTTGACGTTTACTATGGAGCATATTAAGTATGATCATAAATAGCGTTATTCATAGTGTTGCCACAATTAAAAACAAAGGCATCCGTCACATGGCGTGTTTGGTACGAATGCTTTTATTTAGGACGCCTTCTAGATTAATTACTAGAAGCTTTCGGGTTGGCAGTTTAACTGTGGACTACATTAAATGAGTACTCAACACTGTGAACGTTTTGTTTTCGATAGTGTTGCCCCATAAAACATTTCTTATGTAGGTACTACGACAGAAGGAGGAGCCATACAAATATTATTTCTATACGAGAACCCTTGACAGATAGCGAAACAATCCAAACGCTCTGGCACTAGTTTCGAGCCGTTAAATATTTAGGTACCTTCGTAATTTTATTAGGTTTCCGTACCCGAGGATGCCTGATGGGGTTCCATATTACTAAGTCTCCGCTTTCCGTCCGTCCGTCTGTCTGTCAGCGGGCTGAATCTTATGAACCGTAACAGGTACAAAGTTGAAAATTTCACAGATCGTGTATTTCTATTGCCGCTATAACAAAAGATAATAAAAAATAAATACAGTTAATAATTAAAGGGTGTCCCCATACAAGAAATGTGTTTTTGGCGTTTTTGCTCGGTCTTATAACACACGGATTTTTATGTGAATTATTCAGAGCACGACACGTTACTGTGATATTAAAAATATTTGTTAATTTCTGTAGGAGTCTGATTGCTTTGTTTTCGTTCTCGAATAAGTTTGCGGGGGACTGTGATTTTAATAAATATCATGTGGTATTTGTGCCTGCAGACCTTTACGGTACTTAGAGAAGTTATTACTGAGATGGAATGGGCAAATGGTCCAATATCATAGCGTCGTCTTTGGTTAAAATTAATAAAATATTATATATTAAATATATACCGTAGATATATTTTATATTTTATCTGAATTTATAAGATCTTTAATTTATAATTATATTTTATCTTATAGGTAAAAATGAATCGCTGTTCGTTAGTCTCGCTAAAACTCGAGGACGGCTGGACCGATTTGAACAATTCTTTTTTTATTGTACGTAAAGTAGGTGAAGGTAAGTATGTAAGTAGGTAGGTATGTAGGTAGGGTCTGGTTGGTAGGTAGGGGGTAGGGTAGGTAGGTAGGTAGGGTGTAGGGTAGGTAGGTAGGGGAGGGCAGGTAGGTAGGGTAGGGTACTAAGTGCTACCCGTGCGAAGCCAGGGCGGGGCAGCTAGTCACTAGTAAAAGTGTTTGAAATACTTTATTATACCTACGTCACATTAGTCCTACCTGGCAAACTACGATGGTTGCTTAGCTATACTTATGAAACATCGATTTTTCATATAAGGCTATTTAAGTCTTTTTGAGTCCTAAAAAAATTAGAATCTATACATATCATAACATCACGCCTTGTTTCCCGCAGGGTTAGGCAGATGTGTAGGTAGCTATTTTAGTACACCCACATTTCGCCAGTTATTAGAATCTATATTGCACATATTTTACGGTATTTGATAAAAATACTAATGCAAAATGTTACGCGGTATAAATTCAAGATGTGTAGCCATTCCTTGACACCACATAGCAATAACGTTCCGGATTTGAGCAAGCAGTTTTACTGGCTCGAGTTACGAGCTTTCTTTGAGTCCCACGTTTTTCCTCAATCGACAGTAATTTACTTAAGACTACTAATGACGAATTAGACGAGATAGCTTTTCCTTGATGTTTTTTTATTTATTTAGGTATTTATTCGGGTTTGATTTGTGAATACATTCTATTCAAGTGGGTAGATAATTAAAGTGTGTTTTTCTTTATTTTGCTGATGCGTGTAATGTTCTTGGGAATGTGTGTGAGAGAATTAAAACGTTGAAGTTCTTTTCAGTATTTATTTACTCACGATACCTAAGTTCTATTTAAAGATCGAAAGACGCGCGTCTGTATTGCAGGGTACGGGACAACTGACGTTCGCTGCGCATGCAACTCCAATCGAATACAAATGTGTGCGTCAGCGTTCCTCTACATTTACATGTCTTAAATTGGGTAAACAAATATAGCGTACCTACTGATATTGAGTTTCAGAAGATTTATGCTTTTAGGTGGTTAATTCCAAGGAGTTTTTGAGTTGTTTCATATAGCAACTAAGAAGTTCACACTTAACTTGAAGTACAACACTGATAAGAACTATTTGTTTGCCAAATAAGACATGTAAATGTATAGTCTGTTCCAAAAGTATCTGACGAAAGTGTACACAAACCTTGTTTAGGTTAAATTCTTACGCCATCAAGGGAACTAGCAACATTCATCTCTATTATGAAGGTTTCATTCAACTTAAATCTCACCACTTTTTCCAAAAATAATTTCTTGAACATTACCAATCATCGACGAACATTGAAGTTATCAAATTAACCTCAATAATTATCAAATGAAAAACATCTTTAATTCGGGTTATTCAAATAATCTAAGCAGAGCGCTCAATTTGTCATGTACAGGGGTTATGAAATATTAATGCCATCATTATTCCACTGCGAAAACGGGATGGTGCTAGTGGCCTTATCTAGCTCCATCTCTCTCTCACACTGGAAAAATGGTGGCATTAATACTTCATAATACAGCACCAGATACGCTTTCTGATCCGTTTGTTTACATTTTCATCACATACTTTTTGGTACAGACCATAAGGAGAAACACGCTAAAGTTGCCTAATCGGTGCGCTCTTTCTTCAAAGACATTCTTTGTTAACTATGCCCTCAATTCATAGATGCTTAACACGTACCGTAATTAATTATACCGTATCTACTTTAGGTACGTATTTTATTCTCCTTTGACGTTTACTATGGAGCATATTAAGTATGATCATAAATAGCGTTATTCATAGTGTTGCCACAATTAAAAACAAAGGCATCCGTCACATGGCGTGTTTGGTACGAATGCTTTTATTTAGGACGCCTTCTAGATTAATTACTAGAAGCTTTCGGGTTGGCAGTTTAACTGTGGACTACATTAAATGAGTACTCAACACTGTGAACGTTTTGTTTTCGATAGTGTTGCCCCATAAAACATTTCTTATGTAGGTACTACGACAGAAGGAGGAGCGATACAAATATTATTTCTATACGAGAACCCTTGACAGATAGCGTAACAATCCAAACGCTAGTTTCGAGCCGATATTTAGGTACCTTCGTAATTTTATTAGGTTTCCGTACCCGAGGATGCCTGATGGGGTTCCATATTACTAAGTCTCCGCTTTCCGTCCGTCCGTCTGTCAGCGGGCTGAATCTTATGAAGCGTAACAGGTACAAAGTTGAAAATTTCACAGATCGTGTATTTTTACTGCCGCTATAACAACAGATAATAAAAAATAAATACAGTTAATAATTAAAGGGTGTCCCCATACAAGAAACGTGTTTTTGGGTGGGTTTTTTCGGCGTTTTTGCTCGGTCTTATTATGGTATGGAACCCTTCGTGTGCGAGCCCGACTCGCACTTGACCGGTTTTTTTAATGACCCTAAAAAAGTATATGAAACTTTTTGTTAAAAGCGTCGAACTGCATTTTGGTGCCTCTAAGAAATTTAATCAAAATAGCTCTATAAAGGAATTCAAATGAATTTTCTTGAAAACTTTTGTGGATATAAATTCAGATTTTAAATTTGCATTTTGATGAACGAGGCCTGACGAGCGGCTGATAAAATATTTTCTTTTACAATCTTCTAATTACGATTAAGGCTATAAGATTGATGTGATGTGCATTTCCCCATTTTAATTGCTGACTTCTCGGTGTGGTTTTATTATCGTTCGACTCGCAGATTTATAAACCTGATATAATATTATAACTTCTCAAGAAACTAAGAGATATGAGTAATGTTAATGAAGATGAAGATAACTTGATATAAGTCTTTTTGAAAACTAAAAGGTCATTGTATAGGTTATTTTTCGAAATTTATCTTAAGCTGTAAGTACTAAAATAAATTAAGTCTACTGACTTCATTCAGCAATCAGCCTATTTGACACATAAAGACAATATTATCTTGCAGCTTTTTTCCGAATTACTATATTATACATACTCTTACAATAGCTTCAACAAAGTTAACAATCTTTATCTATACTTCTATACTAATATTATAAAGCTGCAGACTTTGTTTGTTTGTTTGAACGCGCTAATCTCAGGAACTACTGGTTGGAATTGAAAAATTATTTTTGTGTTGGTTAGTCCATTTATCGAGAAAGGTTATAGGTTATATAACATCACGCTATGACCAATAGGAGCGGAGCATTATTGCAAAATGTTGCAAAAACGGGAAAAAATATTCCTTTTTTAGAGCTTCCGTTGCGTGCGCTGCGTAAACGGTTTAAGTTACGCAAATATCCATGTATGATGGAATGGTTCCTCTTTAAAAGTTCTAAAAAAAAGTCCGCGACAGCATTATTATGTCTATCTTTTAAGATTGACTCACTATAACCATTTTTATGGCAATCAAATTAGTTCGAAATTCATACATTATTTGCGAAGGAGTTTTATCAACATATAATATTAATTCTTATTCAAATAAATAGTTTTAACATCAAGGGTATATATGTAGCAGCAAAATACTTTTTAATTCATTCGAATCGGACATTTAATTTCGAAGTAATAATGAATATAAAAATGCAATACGCGAACTGTTCGACGCCGGCGCGACGTTCCCTATTCTAGAGTGGAGAGGATGGGCACACGGGTAGACCATGAACTGGAATAGGACATAGGATACGTTTTATCCCTATATTCCCACGGGATCGAGATCTACGCGGGTGAAAGCGCGGGGCACAGCTAGTATATTATAAACTAGCTGGTGATTACGAGTTCGTTTGCGACCCAGGATGAAAGTAGTAAGTAGTAGATATCCTAAACCAGGCCATGGTCTACCTATTGCCAAATTTTATCTAAATGTGTTCAGCCGTTTTAACGTGAAAGTTAACGCCGTTTTAACGATAGTTGTGGATAAAATAGTTTCATTGCTTCAGTTTGGGAATACTTGCCACATTACAACTTAGCATCAGTGCATTCGAATCCGAGTCGCTTTGCTACGCATACCGGTGCGCGGTTGGATCGCCAATGCGTTAAATCCTAGATCCTCGGGATTTACATACAAACCAGTGCGCACGATACCGTGGCCGACTCGCAATGTATGTGCACTTGTGCAGCTGCCGTATAATTCTCTCTCAATTGTTTTTACATTTACATAAACGCTAGCCTTTTACCATGGAGGTGGGTGGGTACGAACTACTGAACGCACGTGCTTCGAATATAACGCTCTGAAGAAGTCAAAGTCAAATAATTTATTTCAATTAGGCACATTTGAACGTCAAAATTTACAAAAAAATAGAATTGATTCTAGTCGCCCCTTCCAAAAGGTAGTTTTCATATGAAGAAGAATGGGCAAGAAACTCCACCTTCACTCTTTTAAAATGTTTTACAATATTTTGTACTTATAGATCAAATTATTTATTTATATATTATGTGAAGACGATGCACCTAGAATAAGATTACTATACCACAATAGGTAAAAAGAATTAAAACTGAAACAATGACAATAAATGAATTATGTTGTGAAATTGATAATACGCTTTTTCTTAGTATTATGTGATGAAGACAAGACAGCATGTCCATCGATATTTATAGTGTTGACAAGCCGTGGCGCCCGGTGATATTTTCCATCGACAAAAATGACGGACTTCCATACCAACTTTCAGCCTTATAAGGGATGAATTTTCATAAATCTTCCCTTCTTGTTAGTTAATTGATTTAGGCGTGACTTTGCGGAAATCCATTATAAAATACAATAGACGCAGATATATTGAGTAACCTATTCCGCTTGACTATTCTTCAAGAGTCATAAAAATCCTGTAAGAAATAGACACATGTTTCACCTCTCAACGAGGCATCTTCAGGATGACGATTGACCAATTGCAAACCAGAACGCGACGTGTTACCACACCGAGCGCTGGACGCAGAGTGAAAAACTTTTCACTGTGAGAGGTGAAACACGTGTCGATTTCTTACAGGGCGTTATGACTCTTGAAGAATAGTCAAGCGGAATAGGTTACTAAATATATCTGCGTCTATTGTACTTCTGCTTGTTAACATTTATCTTGTTCATCATTTTTGAAGCTAGAAACGTAAAAGTGTTACTTTGGAAAGTTAGGTGTAGCATCGTTTTTTGAAAATTTATCCCCAAAGACTCTTGAGAAGTTCGGGTACACAGCTTGTATTACAACAAAACTAAACCTTATTACCACAAAACCGTGTTTACCAGCTGTTAAGCCTAAACACCTTTTAAACATGACATTTTTGTATGGAGTTTGACATAAAACTGACTTTAAACACGCGTTGAACAAGTGTCTAAGTTTTTGTGGTAAAGTCCTAAATGTCCGTCTTACCTTTTAGATGGTGATATGAGGATGGCGATGACTTTAGCGTTGGGTAGCAGTGCGTGCGCTCTCCTTGGAACCAGGTCGCCGTCGAAGTAGGTAGCAGACTTCTCAAACGTGATCTGAGTGGTGGTGTTGCTCATGTTTGGCGGGAAGAAGTTCAGGTACCTGGTGGATAGAAACTGATTGTACTAAGGTGCAAGCAAAGAAAACAAAGTAATACTTCGTAGAAACGAAACTTTTATTTATTTTATTATTTTATTTTATTACTTTTAAGAAGGCCTACAGACTAATTACAAATAATAGGTAACAACAAAACATTATCAAGTTGCTAATAAAAAGCCTCCACAGATATATAACATATCGATTATTTAAAGCCGAACAATAATAGCAATTTCATAATTAAAGTATTAAAGTAGGTACAGACGCCAGCACATCAAGCTACTCCAATCCGTCAAACCTTCCTAATCAACATTGATCCTTATTCTTTAGTGATATAGTTTAGAATTCATTAAAGAAATATTTGCTCTAAATTAATTAGAATCACGCTTTTACCAGCGCTCAAATAGACAGGATGCAGCCAGCGGGGTTTTGCGTAACACACATAAAATGCCAATTCATCGCAATGGCTTTAATTTTGACAGTTCAACCACGTTCATTGCGTTATTTACGTTGTCGAACAGACGATTCAAACCTACGTATGAAGCATTGGTTCAACAATGTTCTAGCATAACTCTCGGATTGTGATAGAAAGTGCGTTACGAAATTAACCCTGCTGGTTGGCTATTACGCGCTACGAACGCGGTTAATATGGGGCTTATTAGCCAACAGCTTCGAGACGTATGATACACCCGTTTGTTTCTATGATACAGGTAAAAAATGCTTTTAGTATTATTGTACCGTCGTGCAATTTATGCCGCTAGCGCTACGGCATACGGGCATCAATCGATTTTCTTTTGTCTGCTGCATGGCGTCCATAATGGCTCAAGTCATTATACTTATATATATCGGGAATATGGCCCAGTGTACACACGGCTACACATCAAGCTATACATTTTCAGTTTATGCTGATCTCGCATTGTATAGAATTTCCGTACAATGCGAGGCCAGCTTATACTGGAAATGTATAGCTTGATGTGTAGCCGTGTGTACCTACGCTACTACTGAGAAAATACGGTTATATAAAAAATCAATATAGTAACACCTACTCTAATTATCTACTACCTGTTGAGTCGTAAATCCAGTAATTGATTCGTTAGTCCTTGGCTCTAGGCTTATCAATTAACATCCTTGGATAATATAAGGCCATTTAACGTATTCTATTCATTGTAACTAATCTACCGTTGGAAATTATAACATCAATATTTTAGTTTTCAGTTATGTTAATCGATATCGCACAAATTCAGACTCCGGGCTGCTACTGAGAAATTCCTGATGGAAAAACCCAATACCACTTTGTCCGACCTGGGAATCGAACCCAGGACCGCATGCTCAGCAGTAGCGCATGGAACCACTACACCAACGAGGCGAGGCAGTAAACGAATAGGTAATGGAAATTCTTTCTATCGTTCAAGACCTCATCTCGTTTACCTAATCTTTTCCCAACTATGTTGGGGTCGGCTTCCAGTCTAACCGAATGCAGCTGAATACCAGAATATTTTACATAGAGCGACTGCCTATTTGACCTCCACAACCCAGCTACTGGGTAACACGATACCCCTTGGTAAGACTGGGTTGTCAGACTATCGGGTTTCTGACTACCCGTAACGACTGACCGACCACGACACCGCCACCGTTCAAGACCGACTGTTTTCATAAAATCGAAAGTCCGAATGCCTATTTAAAGATGTATATATTGAGGAAGCTTCGCATTGGCTGTAAGAGGAAAGAAGAATGTAAAGGTGTACCTGTTTGCAACACACGTACGATGTTAACAAGGTAATATACGTGCCTAGGTTCACCTAGTGGTCTACAACTTATCTAGGCTATACATTGGATAAACATGAGTCTTCTTACAGGCTCATTATGCAGAATCTTGCGAGAAACTCGAGTGATTTACATCGATGGTGTTTCGAATCAATAATGTTGATTAATCGATTTGTTGTGAGAACTATTATTGATACAACTGCAAAGTTTAATTAATTGCAAGCAACAATAATCTTGTAATCTCGAGAACACATCCTAAGTAGGAAGGTAAACCTAGATTGAAACCAAATCTCGGTTAAAAATAATAATATTTCAACCGGAATTCAGGCAAGGATCACCCAATTTCAATCACAAGATACTCGTATGCAAGTTATGAAGATGATTGTTAGTGGTCAATAGGAATAAGAACTATAACAATTTGAGATTGAGAATTAATGTTAAATGAACACTTCTGTAAGTGTAAAAGCCATTTAAATTCCATTCAACAAAATGCACATTAACATGCACCAGTCTTGCTCTCCCATAATATCCGCATTGTAACATTCTGTGACGTCATTTAAATAAGGAGAAAAGCATTCGGTGAAAGCATTAAAGCTCTCCGTGGCCATTCTTTCCCAGTGTTGAGTTGATTCAGCTCCACGAGGCTCTGACGAACACTGGCATGTTTCAAAGCTAGCGCTAGTTCTGTTATTATACTTGATAATATTAGATTACGCATGAGTTATTCAGTTATTTTTCACAAAGCGTTACTGAGAGAAGCTGAGAATTTAATGCTTTTAAGATTAAATGGTGAAAGTTTTACTTTAATGGTTTCGTTTTAAATCATTGCTTGACGCAAAGTTTTAGCGTTTAATCTCTTCAAAATGTTATCGCTATTGACAAAAATACAGCGCACTGTTAATAAAATGAAACTGAAGTGGAATCTCTGTATACAATCTCATAAAAAAGACATTGTAAACTACAGTAGGACAAAAAAAAAAAGCAAATATTTATTCAATTTCAACGGGAACTTCCGCACTTCAACTTCAAGTTGAACGCATTGTGCAAAGAAAAGGGACCATTACCATGAGGCTAAATTCAAGGAAATAAAACAGTACAAATAACACTGTCGGGTAA
Organism: Lithophane semibrunnea; assembly: GCA_947363905.1. Classification (NCBI taxonomy): domain Eukaryota; kingdom Metazoa; phylum Arthropoda; class Insecta; order Lepidoptera; family Noctuidae; genus Lithophane; species Lithophane semibrunnea. The sequence goes on along the minus strand of OX376190.1, from coordinate 13,112,101 downwards.
AGACCGATTGGATCAAGATGGAGAAACAAATATATACAGAAGGTATACTCAATACAAGATCTACTAGCGCTTATGTGACCGATCACTATGACCGTTGTTTTTGGCTGTAACTAAATAGATACTCGGAGGGAAGAACGAAGTCCGAAAGAAAATCTAAACTTGTTACGAAAACGTAAATCAGTATTAAACTAATACTTCGAGCTTTTTCCGTTTTACTTGTGTTTGGCTTCACGTTTTCGCTTGGCCTTCGGTATTACTCGGTTTTTTGTGATCAAGACCTCTATTTGCAGTAGGTATGGCTGCATTCAGTTTACTGCCGATTCCCGTTCGATCGCGATTACAGCCTTCAAAGCCATAAACTTCCCATAGTAATGTACACACGGCTACACATCAAGCTATACATTTCCAGTATAAGCTGACCTCGCATTGTACGGAAATCCTATGCAATGCGAGACCAGCATAAACTGGAAATGTATAGCTTGATGTGTAGCCGTGTGTACCACAACATAATTCCTACTTCTTCGGAAATATAAACTACAAAAATGTATTAATAAAAGCTACGATAAATGCCTCGATTTTATTAAACCTTCAATGGTTATTGATTTTCTGTGTATTGCCAAATTGCGAAAACACATTTTGTGGTAAAACGAATATGTTTGGTAAACAAAACTTTTAATATCGGCAATATTAATTCCCAGGAATGTTTTGTAGCCGCATTAATTCATTATTCGAGGGGATAATTAATAGTTGGCATGACCGCTTCATTGGACCTGCGGTCTCGAATGCGACTACTAAAGTGAGAATTTTTGGCTTCAATTCCTAGATTAAGCAGTGTTACTGAGGATTCTGTGAAGAAAATTCTCAGTATTAACCGCTCAGGATTGGCATTGTGCCCGATTAACGGCGATGGGCTTGCCCCCTTACACATGAGACGTAACACTTTCAAACTTGGTATATTATACCACTTACATTTATTTCCCTTCAGGAAAATCCAACTTGACAATTACAATTATACTAGCTGTTGCCCGCGACTTCGTCTGCCATCGAGGATGAAAAGTAGCCTATGGCCTTCTCCAGGTCATGGTCTACCCATGTGCCAAATTTCATCCAAATCCATTCAGCCGTTTTAGCGTGAAGCGTAACAAACAAACAAACTCACTTTCGCCTTTATAATATTAGTTAGGATGACGCCTAATTAATAGTTTCGTCGTATTTCCTCAAAACTCTCATTAGAATATTAACTTAAATGAAGCTCGTATAATACTTTAATTTAAGCGTAGCTCGCTGTTATATTAATGAGATGTAATGCGTCACGCCACTTTTGAAATATACGTGAGCTTTGCAACCGCCTCGGCATACTTAAACAGGTAATACTTTTTACCCAAATGAGAACCGCGTAGAAAGAGAACATTAAAATAAAGTAAATAGAATAATTAACTCCGCAAACCCTAGATACATATCTTGTTTTAAAATATATGTCTCTCGGAAAACCTGTGTTGGACGTGCCTAATAAATTGGTTGGCAAAAAGTGAAATATATTGTGGAAATTTTTCACGTGGCTACAACGTGGACATTTGTTAACTTTAACAGCTTTTTGAAATGTTTGTTAAATGTTGCGTCTCATGTTGCTCGACATTTCGATAAATTAATATTGTGCGTAAATGCCCGGGAAAAATGATGTTGTAAAAAGTATTTTTGTTTGCTTTCACCAACAGAGTGACTATTCGCGTGTGTTTAGGACTTGCGAGGAAAGCCTCGACCGCTGAGTGTGTGGTGAGGAATGTTTATAGCGCGGTGCTGCAGTCTGAAGTGGCCTCTTTGCTGAGAACCGCGGTAGAATACCGCACCGCTTGCTCTTCGAAACACAAGCTAAAATAAAAGAACATCGCAACCATGGAAGCGAGCACGTTGAATGCGGGTTACCGCAACCACGCAACCTCTGGTATTCAACTTGTAACGCCGAGCACTTTTTCTATTCAGAACAGCAGTTGAATCCATTTCTACCGCCGCTTTCATCACGAAGGGTGTCAAAATGTTCACTGCTATAGTTTGAATGAATTGACTTACCAATCAAGCCCCTTCAGGTAGTTGTTGTTATTGAAGAACTGGAGCTCTTCATATGTGGCAGGACTCGGTAAGTTTGGCGCCAATGCCGGGTGCATCGCCAAGAATGTATAAAGGGCAGTGCTTCCCGTCTTCTGTGGTCCTATGACCAGTACTCTTGGAAGAGTTCCACACCATTTACTCTTCGACCAGATTCGACGGTGGCGGATATCGTCGCATGGATTCTAGGAGATAGAAAAGATAATTATAAATAATTAAGATCTAAATATATGAACCTTACTAGAGAACACAAAGTGATATCTAACCCAAAAATACTATAGGTGCACTTCTGCGGCTCTGCCTAACCCTTCGGAGAACTTCAAATAAAATTCAATCATAGCATAGCAACAAAAATGGCAGCTCAATCAAAACTGGTAGTACCGAGATACAAAAACTATTACGAGAAACGAACGAATGCTTATTTAATACCTACTCTAATTAATGATATTCCAACAAAAATTCAATCGGAAATAACAAATAATAATTATAAAAATAAATACAAAAAATTATTTGAATCTCTTTGAAATTGCATCATCCTGTTTAAATTTCATTCTAATAGTAATTAGCATCGACGGGCTGTGTGACCTACGCCATCATCGTTTTTGTATCTACTTGTTTTGGTTAGTATGTTAACAAACTACCTCACAATGTTTCTTTTTTTTATTTTATTATAATATTTCGTTAGTATTAAGATAGCTTAAGTGTTTCAACATCCGGATAAACCTATTGAGGTTTTTGTGATGTTTCTGTTTAAATTTTGTATTGTTCATTAATTAATTTAAAAAAAAGATAACAGGCGAGATCCTATGTTATGTAAATACAGAATAGAAAATAATTAAATATTCAAGAATTTGCTCAAAATAGTCTGGCGATCTTTTTAGTTTTCCATCGAGATTTTATCTAAATGAAAAATACCGTTATTAGAAAATGGGAGTAAACAGTTTCTGCTCTAAAGTATCAAAGCCATGTTCCAGGTTCAATGTGTATAAAGCCAGTGGCAGCTCTCAGTTTTATTATAAACATGGACGGTAATGAAAGATTCTACGAAATGAGTAGGAATATGAGTATCATGAAAACAGACTTTCTTGTATAGCAGACTTATTTTATAAAACAAATATATTTCTATTAAACATATAACAGTTCATATAAGTAACGTACCTAATATTCGTAAAACATGATTCTATGAAATCCTAACTATAATATTATAAATGCGAAAGTGAGTTTGTTTTTACGCTTTCACGCTAAAACGGCTGAACGGATTTGGATGAAATTTGGCACAGGGGTAGACCATGACCTAGAATACCTAGAATAGGACATAGGATACTTTTTATCCCGATATTCCCACGGAATCGAGACTTACGTGGGTGAAACCGCGGGGCGCAGCTAGTAATTCTATATATTGAATAGGAGTTGAAAACTTGACATATCGTCTTTGAATGAATGCAATATACGTTCTAGTTTTATCTGAGCAATAAACAAGAGCTTTTGCGTTCCGCCGCACAAAATATGATGTATTTTCAATTTCACTGTCGTATTCCAATGATATCGCACATATCTCGCAGCCCAATAAAATATTAAAACTCGCGGCATCCATATTGTTTCTCACAAGTTCGTGCGGCCGTGCGAACGATATATGAGACAATTCGTGCATATAAGATTGGTATGAATCGCGTATAAATTGAAATACATAAATATATACTCACGCCTTCTTCTCATGGGGGTAGGCAGGAGCCCCTGAACGCCACCTGCTACGATCCTTACATAATCCTTTTGCTTCTTTTACGTTCATACATCTGGTCATATACATATTCGCACGCTGGTTGCGAGTACTACGCACCTGACCTTTCTGAAGAACATCGCCAATAAGGGTTATTGGTAAAACACCAACAACCTCTTAAGGAGTCATTGTACTCATCATTATGAACAACTTTTACTATGGGAAAAAACATGAAATCGCGAAAAAAAAGACAGCTGTTCCGTACATTTATGTTCGCATAACTCGTCAAAATGTACGGAACAGCTGTTTTTTTTACAATGACTCCTTAAGAGGTTGTTGGTGTTTTACCAATAATCCTGTATATCCTTCTAGGGTATCCCCTCTCGGCGTTTCCACTCACATCTGTCATGTCAACCTTTTGTTAATTGCCTTTCATTCATCCTCTCAACATAAATAAACAATCTAAACACACTCTTTTCAATTCGTAATATCTGTTTCAAAACTAAACTTTGATTATGGTACGCGATAACATTATGATTTTGAGACCCTTGCCCTTTCAATTCCGATAGTGAGCGTTTTAAATCGTTGTTCTATATAAACAGCTATGAACAAAATGAATTACCCACGGATCGGTTGTTGCATCGACGTTAAAGTTTGTTATCGTTTAATTAAATATGTCAAAATTATATAATAGGTACCTACCATAATAATTAATTATTAACAAAATGTAACTCATATTTTAGTTGCTGTGTAGTAAAATGACGTCACGAACTCATTACGAAGTTAAATTAATAGTATCTACATTTTTAATTATAGATCAAATTCTGAAACGTGGAATATAGTTTCATGAAGTCATTAAATGTATGTGAGGAGCTCGTGGCTAAGTAATAACGGCCGCTCGGGTCGATCCATCAGGTTAAGCTACGCTTGCCGGGGTTGGTCCGTGGATGGGTGACCATTTTCACATATCGAGACTCCTCCGTGCCTCGGAAAGCACGTTAAGCCATTGGTCTCGGCTGTAATTTGTGGATCTTTGACAGTCGTTACGAGTCGTCAGAAGCACGAAAGTCTGACAACCAGTCTAACCAAGGGGTATCGTATTACCCAGTTACTGGGTTGTGGAGGTCAGATAGGCAGTCGCTCCATGTAAAATACTGGTATTCAGCTGCATCCGGTTAGACTGGAAGCTGACCCCAACATAGTTGGGAAAAGGCTAGGCAGATTGAAGTCATTAAATGTATGTACTCAATGTTGCCAGCTTTTCATTTTTGCTCGCTCTGTTGCCTTCAATTAATTATTAGCTAAATGTGGACCTATTCACAAAATAGTATTTTGTAAGCACTTTACCAAAAATATCCATTACCTACTAATTATTATGGTTTTCAATTGAATAAAAAATTCCGTGGCATCAAATTTCCCTTTCGTCGTTAGAAACTCATCATAAAATATAACAGTTAAAATGAAACGGACACTCTATTTTCCGCCAAGTCATCCATTTGTTTAAACTGAAAATTCAAAACCGCGAAAATGTTACTTAATATTCAAAATACGGAGAGACGATGATAGAAAATTTATGATGAATATTTTCCAACTTTACGGTCCGAATGTATTGAAGCGGAAATGGGGAGAGAGCAACTGTCAAACAGTAACAGAAAGTTAATTGATTCGACTACAATAGCTCCTCAGTCGACGTCTCTAAAGCGTAACAGTCTATTTTATTTGCATCAAAAGACTCAACGAAGTTTGTTAAATAGAATAACTGATTAATAGATTCAGAACTTCAACTGTCAAAGCCATGGAAGGATTCAACTTTGTGTGCACTCAGATGTAAGAACCGCGTTATAGAGCGACTGAATAAAATCGAGTTCCTTTGTTTTACTCGTGACGTAATGGAGGATAGGTTGAATATGAAATTTCCTTGGAAGCGTGGGTACTCTTACATAATTGTGGTTGAGATCCTCGACGTGTTTGTTAATTTGATGGGCAATGTATACGTAACCTTCCCTACGTACGGGCTTTGTACATAATTACATATAAGCCTTGTTCCAAATTCTCTAGAAAACCAAATTTTGATAAAGGACAATTTACATATTTGGGGCAGCTCAATGTTGCATGCTTCAACGAGATATTATCTACAGAAAAGCCTCTAAATGTAAGAGAATAACATGAAACATTAGATACGCTAGGGTGGCCTTATTACTAAACTGTAATCAATAACAATGCTTGACTTTGAAGACTAATTTTTGCCGCACAAAAGCGATCTTGCGTTCCGATTGTAAGGTAAGAAGCAGTAACCTAATTTTACAGAAGAATTTATTTGGATACTCTATCATTCGCTTGGCAATACTTTATAACAAACTATAGTTGCACGCCGCGGTTTCACCCGCATAAGTCTCGATCCCATGAGAATATAGGAATAAAAAGTATCCTATGTCCTAACCTAACCTAGGTCATGGTCTACACATGTGCCAAATTTCATCCAAATCCGTTCACCCATTTTATCGTGAAAACGTAACAAATAAACTCACTTTCGCATTTATAATACTAGCTTCCGCCCGAGGCTTCGCCTGCGTGGTAGGTCGATAAAAAGTAGCCTATATCCTTCCTCGGGATGCCATCCATCTCTTTACCAAATTTTATTGAAATCCGTTTAGTGGTTTAGGCGTGAAAAGGTGACATACAGACAGATAGACAGACAGGGTTACTTTAGAATTTATAATATTAGTATTGATTAGTTAGGATTCTAAATATGTTTCATAGAATCATTAACTACTGCTACTACGAAAACATAAACTGACACGATATGCCTTTAATCCATAAATCACACAAACAATTTGCCAGCAAATTGCGCGGGCGGGTTGAACACAGGACGCGAGCGACGGACCAGTCGGTCATATAAATACATCGAATTGATCGATGGCGATACATTACCGCCGCTATCTATTTCCATCACATAAACAAGTTATGTGTTTAAGAGATATTCTACTTCATCATAGGCTGATATCGGATTATTTTCGGTAACTCATTTGGCTATTTCTGTAACATCTTCTAATATTAATAAACATCAATGTTTGCTTGTTCGAATTGTATGCGCTGCCATACCGTTAATCCGATTGCGATAAAAATTGTCGACTTATTGCTTGCACTTGCGCGAAGGTTATAGGCATAGTACAATAAAATTCTTCTATGGCAGTAACGCGCCGGGTACCAGCTAGTTTGTTGTTTTATAAGTTTTTTCCCAGCATTAATTTTATCTGTCGTCCAAAAATGACCCGCGCGCGTATGGTTAAGCTACCAGGAAAAAGATAAATGGACCCTAATTAATGAGTTAATGACTAGACGGGTTAAATTCAACACGGAATTTGATCAATGAAGAAACGTTAGTTTCTTTTATGAACAATATTATCGCCCCCTATTACATGGTACTTACACTTTTCTGGCGAAATGTGGATGTACTATAGGTACACTTCTGCCTAACCCTTCGGGGATTACAGGCGAGATGTTCATAAGTTATTTAGAAAAAAAAATGAATACTAATTCCTCTTTGTAGTAGTATACCTTATTATGTTTCTTTATCAAAGTTATCTGACCAACATTGATTTTTATTTCATTTTCACTCATAATTAATTTTTCTACCTTATCATGCACTCACGTGCGCTAGATTAGAGTACCAGGAAAACATAAATGAAAACAAGTGACGATCCCAGTTAGTCCTATTATCAATACCAACATAATGTGAGTGATCAATCGCGGTACATTACTACCATCTATTTCTATCACATGAACAAAAACGTTTAGCTAATGTGTTCAGGAAGTTTGGATTTCAATTTTTCAGTTATGTAATGATCTAAATTGGAATTGATTTGACTGGGTGAAATGGAATTGTGAAAGTCTGTTTGATGTACTATTTCGGTTTCTTCATTACATTGGTTAGCCCTTCCGAGTATGACGTTATTATTTGAGTTCTGGGTTTTTACTAAGTGCTTTTACCGATTGTGAATTTAACATATCCTTATTTTGTTCTTAAATTATTACCTAGTCAATGCAAATTGTGTCATATTTAAAGACAGGTAGGTATATAGTGAATTGACTGGCTATAAAGGAGAATATTAGTACTCACCCCCCACAAAGGATTCAGTTCATCAGGCCTCAGTTGGAAGTACTTATCAGCTAGTGCAAGCGGCGGCGCAGACGCAAGCCTGACATTGGTCCAACATCGTAGAAACTTCACTACCGATTCGAAGGTGTACAGCGCCAGGCGATCGTTGCCGTAGTTGGACATGTGGGTCATGAACACGTTGATCTACGAAGAAAGACTTTGTTAGATTGACCGTATAAGGTACTGGTACAGGACGAAAAAAAAATTAAAACGTCCCCTCGTGTATGTTCAAAGGCTTGGTTACATAGAATTTAGAAACTGCCTTAAGTGTTCGATAATGTAACTGCATAAACGATCTTTTTTCGTCCACAAAACCAACCCCTCAAATCTTAGTTGATTCTTTAAAACGTCTTTAACGAGGACCTCAATTAAGTAAAATCGACCTATGTTGTTCTAGTGAGTTTGTGATGTGGTTGTGGTTGAAGACTTTTAGAACAACATCCTAGATTATGGGAAAGCACCGGACACTGACAAGTAATTGTATACACAGAGAGTATTTAAATTATAATGTCAGTCAAAAAGCTATGCAACATTTACTACAAAGAGCATCAAAACATTTGCGTAAAACATAATGCACTAAACTAGTGTATGATGAGAGCAATGATACAATTCGTTAGTTCGTTCATCCCGTACGCAGGCTTTTGTTTTCAAACACAATGTACCACTGAAGTAGTCATAATATTTATCGAGCCACCACTATACGCAATTTATTCGGTTACGCTATCGCTATACACTGTTCAGGGCTACAAGTGGTTCGAGTATCAAGTACTGTAATATTTCATCGATACGAGGGGCTGTTATGTTACGATCCAGTATTTTTTTTTTAAACCTTGCGAAATATTACCTACAGTTTTAATTGACCTTTGTGAGATTGAAAGTACAATTAAAATATGAATACTATTCAGCGAAAAATTTATTAATCTATGAAAATGACTCAAAGGTAAAATAGGTATTGTGAACCGCCGTTTGAACTAAAAGGTTTCACGACGGTTAATTTTATTAACATTAAATTAAGACTTTCTCTTGTTTTCATTCTTGGAAAAGAAAGTACAAATATAAAGTGTAGACACGAAATTGCGATGCTATTCTTGAAAGTAGGACGTAAGAAATCAGACACCGCGCCATTTATTAATATCACAAAGAAGTTAGACAGGCTTGATATTAGCGCAAACATGTCAAGTACTCAGGGTTATTGATGACCGTATGAAAGAGTTCTTAGGCTGAATGGAGCGGTCGAAGTAGCCGGCCGGCACTGTTACTATCTCTATACAGTAGTCCAACGATTTTGACGTAAACAGCTTTGAAAGGCAGCTCGGGATAGAGTATTTTAGGCAGCCTTTACAGTGCAAATCTAGGGTTGGACGACTGTATAATTTGCATCCCGATTTAGAATCTCATGATAAGCCATGTGAAGTTCGATTCGCTTTGACACTGTGCTTTGTCATTTATTGTCATCCAAAATAGTTTGTACAGACCTGAAGATGATCTAATTCATTGATTATTGATTTCAAATAGTCGTTTTCGTTATGCATAGGCACGGTAGGAATTTAGAATATTAAACTACGACGATAATTCGTTATCGATTAAGTTCTAGGTATATCAATTAGTTCTGAATCGTTGGGCAGTTTTGAATTAGACTATTGTAAAAAAGGGAACACAAGATATCGTGCAATGACGTCATGTATGTACTTACAGGATTATTGATGACAGTCTGAAAGAGTTCTCCTCCTTGAATGGAACGGTCAAGTCGGTGCCGTCCGCCAGGATACCTCTCTAGAAGCAGTGTATGTGTGAATAGCCCGCAGGTCTGTCGCGGTAGCACCATCACACCTCTATGTCGAAAGCCTCGCCGTAACCTGCAGGAAGATTTTTAAAATTAGAACTTCACTTGTTTTTTTTTTTATTCAAATAGAAGGGCTTATGTTGCACATGCGATTGCGATTATGCCACCTTGATTGAATTTCTCTTGTTTATGGTCAGAAAGAACGTTGGCAACGTCGCCAATAGCTGTCAAATTGTGCCCTTTTTTATTAATTTGACAATTATCATTTATTAACATATCATTAATTTTGTGCACACAGATAATGCGATATATTTCATCATTTAATTTAGTAATTATGCCAAATTAATCAAAACTGCGAAATATTTGACAGCTATTCACGACGTTGGTCTAAGGTCGTAAGCGCTACTGCTGAGCATGAGGTCCTGGGTTCGATTCCCAGCTCGAACAGTGTTATTGGGATTTTCCATTAGGAATTTCTCAGTAGGAGCCCGGAGTCTGGATTCGCCCCCTATTACATGGGACTTAAAAAACATAACTGGCGAGGTGTACAGCCACGAGCACTAATATGTTGACACTTAGCAACTTTTAAAAATGATTTTCTCCTACTGTATTGATTGTAATTTTATGATATAACGAACATAGTATTTTTGAACCCCTATTGTTATGAGATAGGTATCATCTCAAAGTTACAATCGTTATTCCCCGAGAAAAACGTTATTGAATTTTGCTGAGTGTATACATATTTTTGCTCGTGACTGTACTATAGGTACTCTGCCTAACCCTTCGAGGATTACATGCTGGATGTTACGTTATACAGGATGTTATGTTATTCACGACGTTTCTAACTTTCTAAATGCACTCATAAAAGGTTTCATTCATGTATTCGGGTTTGTTCGACAATTTTTGGGCTAAAACGAAGCCTTTATTCATGAGCTGATCAGGCAAAACATGGCGGTGTAAATAAGTGTTAAATATTTGCAGTGTTGGGTTGTTTATTTTAAATAAGTTTTGCATTCTACTAAGCGAACAATGCGCCGTCCAATGGATTTTTCGCATCGGCAAAAATGACAAAATTCCATATAAACTTTCCACCCCTACCTAACCCTTTCAAACCCTATTTAACCTATTCAAAGGATAGTGTTAGCTAGTAGTTAGCTTAGTGCTAGCCTTCTTCTTTGATATAAAAGAATCTCTTGCGCAAAATTTCATATTACTAGATCCAGCGGTTTAGGGTGTGCCTTGTCTGTTAGTGAATTTGAATTTTATTATGTAGATTTCTTCCCGTTGCCTGATTATGGTACCTATATTATACTTTATCTGACAAATTATTAAACACAAATTCTATTGTTGAATTTATCTGGTAGATAGTCCCGAAGGTAATAATAAAAAAAAATAAGCTAGCCTGTATTCCGTATGATCTAATAGCAAATAAAACAAGCACTAGCATAAATCCACATTGATTACCTCATGTTCTGTACAATTGCAGGTGTTGAGGCTATACTCGCTCAACTTGAAAATTTGATTATCATCCAAGCAAATATAAGTTTTAATCCGCACAAATTAGGTTCACATTCGAACGCCGCAACACTAATTCGTTTCATACATACATGAACATGGGAACGCATCGGTATACAGTACTATTATCTAATTGTAGAGCGTGTACCGAGAAACAAAGCGGCCAGGTATTTACGTACGAATGCATTTATGTACACCCGAGCACAATATTAAACACACACATAATTTTAACAACGACACATGAATATGTAGAGCTGCATATTAGCGCGTACACTTACGTACATAACGTATCGTGGAACTGGGTGTCCCTGGGGGAGCAGAGAATTAACAATTTAAACCAGCAGCATTTGTTTAGGATTTCGAATACATTGAAAAAAAAAAAGACGTAGATAAGAAACCTATTCCGCTTAACTATTCCTAAAGAGTCATAAAAACCTTGTAAGAAATCGACACGTGTTTCACCTAACAACGAAGTATCGAGGAATACTTTGAAATCACGATTTATAAGTTTCTATCTTAAAATTATCATTATCAATAAGTACACACTTTATTTGGTTTTTTACGTCAAATAAGAACGTGTTACTAAAGGCTCGTCGATTTAAATCTATATCTTCTTTCGACTTTTTTTAAGATCAGTAGGTATCTTGTCTAGTCAATCTGACACTTAATTGAGAACCCAATCCTTGAATGCCGAAATGCCATTAGGTATAATACATTACGCCAGTACCGACCAGTCTAATTTATCAAGTGAAAGCATTATGTAACCTAACCCTCTGCATGCAGTTCTAATGTGATTATGTTGCACATAACCTGGCTACAATTACAATTCAGGATTATCAATTAGCACAATAATACAACCCTAATTCGACCCAGACATCGTCGTAATCGACAATGCTGTGATTCTCTCAGGGCAAGACTCAGAGACCGCACTTTGACTTCACTCCACTAAGTAGGTACGTGAAGTACTTAAGCGTGTCAAATGAAATTTGAACGTTAATCATAAACAAATAAAGTTCACATAAGTATGGGTCGTTTACATTACTTACCAAAGTAAAGTCAAAGTGCGGTATGCGAATCTTGACTTCAGACTACAGTGAAACAAAACGGGTTACACATGCACTCTACAATCCTAACTATAACCAGCAGGCGTAGCATGGCGCTTTCTATCTCTACGAAGAATAGACATAGCTTTTTCTATACAAAGTGACAGTTCGTTTCTTCATTTTTGACATCCACCGTAGAAATCTTTCTACAATCTGTCATTTTGTCTTTCATTTCTAACGATCTTTGTCTTTTTGTAGGTAGACTATATCGGAAGAAAGTTTTCTACCCTTACTGTCAAAATCACACTGACAACCGATAAATCCTATGGCAAAACAAAGAATTCTGAGTCGAATTATGTAAAAGAGTGAATTTCGTAAAAAGTGCAGTTGACTCCTTCTACTTTGCTGCCGTCTCGTACTGTCTACTGTCTACAGGAAACGTCATTTTTGTCTACTCTTCCGTCGACAAAACGGTGCTCATGCTACGCCTGCTGGAATATTAATATTATAAATGCGAAAGTGAGTTACAGTTTCAGTCCCAAAATGAAACCCCTCAAAGTTTTTGTCCTCCTAATGACTATCCTAATCCTAACTATATATTATAATTATTAATATTATAAATGCGAAAGTGAGTTTGTTTGTTTATTACGCTTTCACGCCAAAACGGCTGAACGGATTGAGATGAAATCTGGCACATGCCATCCCTGCAGCCATGACCTGGATTAGGACATAAGATACTTTTTATCCCGATATTCCCATGGGCGGGCGCGGGCGAAACCGTGGGGCCCAGCTAGTAAGAAAAAGTAGTTATGTGTACATTTTACGAAATGCATATTCTGCGTCAAACCCAAATAATGCAGTAGGCTCTTATGTAACAATGAGACCGAAAAGCGAGCCATTTTCAGTAAACAACCCCAAAATACAAAAACATTAAAACACGTTCAGTCCAACACCGAAACACAACCACACAAAACGGTTAAGTACTTACAGCAATTTTAATCAGAATTGATTTCGTTTTACACATTTAAAACAGATATACTTTTGCTCAACGATACCCGCGTACAGTATTAATATAATTATTGGAAATTCACTATATGTCGGGGCCTGGGTATCGAGATAGTAGTTGCCGCAACGCAACGTTTGCGGTCAACATGAGTTTGGGTGAAGCCGCATAGTGGCCGCAAACATTTGGTGAACAGGACACTTATTGCGTGCGTTACTAGTTCGCTGTTATCGGTACTATTAATGATTATTATATTAATGATTTTAGGTGATGAGGCTTGATTTAATTGGAAGCGATAATTTATCGACATTATGAGCGCAGTGTTTACTCTTCTATAGAGCTTTATTACTTTAGTCAATCTGCCTTTTCCCAACTATGTTTTGGTCGCCTTCCAGTCTAACCGGATGCAGCTGAATACCAGTATATTACATGGAGCGACTGCCTATCTGACCTCCACAACCCAGTAACTGGGTAATACGATACCCCTTGGTAAGACAGGTTTTGTCAGACTTTCGGGCGTCTGACGTCCCGTAACGACTGTCAAAGATCCTCGAATGACAGCCGGGACCAATGGCTTTATGTGCTTTCCAAGGTATGGAGGAGTCTCGATATGTAAAGATGGTCACCCATCTACGGACCAACCCCGGCAAGCGTAGCTTAAGCTGATGGATCGACCCGCGGCTGCTATTACTTAGCCACGAGGTCACCCATTAGCCTAATTATTTTAGGAATGTTGATAAAAGCAGAAAAGGACGGTATCTTTAGTTCTTATTATGAAGTATGATTTCCTCAATATTAATAACAACAAAAAAACATCAGCATTTGAAACATATAAAACCTTGGTTGACGATACTGCCTCTTCTATTAATTCATAAATGTTTAGAATACTAACACGAAATGCATTATGGCGCGTTCAAACCAAACGAGCAGCGCAATCAAGAACATGAATTCTTCCAAAAATTCCTTCTTAGCTACATCGTTACCTCTTTAACTCGAAATTGCCAGAACAGGATGGAATTCGTATTCTTTTCATGTCCGTTTGGGTTATAGTGTATCTTTACAGTAAAGCTATTGTTGGTGGGCCTGACGAAAGCCCCATAATGACGTATCTTATACAGACCAGACAGGGGTCTGTAGTAGAATTAAAGTAGGTACTATCATAGCAAATTGTTTACTATCATCTAGAATTGAAATAGAAATAGTTTTTTTTTGTAATGGGATCTAGTTGCAGTAGTTGTCTGTTTGAATAAATAAATATCTATATATATACATGAACAGCATTCTAACTCGCTGTTTGATATAAACGCACCTAAACAGCCACATTAGTTAGAACAAATAGACATAGTAGATCAAACAAAACTTACCTAGCGGGTCTTAGATGCGGGTATTCCTCCGTACTGGTCACTTTGACGTCCCACACTTTCCTCCATGCTTCATACAACGGTTCATGTACGGGGTAAACTCCTGAATGATGAGGGGATACAGAGTAGCTCGAGTTGGTGGGTATGCCGTGTTCTATGGCAAATTGTTTGTTCAGCATCATCTCTGATTCTAAGTGGGTCACGTTGTTGTATAGGTGCGGCTGCTGGTGGTTCCACATGTGGCAAAACCTTTGGACAAATAGGAAACATGTTAGGTATCTAGGTCATGTCTAAGAGATAAAGGCTTGACGTAGGCCAAAGATTAATTGAACGAGCTTGGAGTTGAGAGATGATTGATTGCATTGAAAAAATATTAAATGGAGATTTTATCATGTATCCGTCATAAGTACAAACTTAATAAGGGACCCATAAGAGCCAGGTACAGTACGACACAACTTAGATGTACCATGGCAAAATTCGTAAAACCGATCACCATCCGAACATCCAATCTTTATTACTGCTTTAGGTGAAAATGATCTTTACGCAACTGCAATAACTTGTAAAGTCATTTAATTACCAACATTTGTAAAATTGAAATAAAAAAATGCAAATTTTCTAATTTATGCTACCACTATTGTGTCGTACTGTAAACCGCTATGTATAAAACCTGCATTTCCTTATAAGAATTTTTGTTTTATTTCCACAGAACGGGGACGGTAATGACGCAATGAACTCGACAGTTCCACGAAAATTGCCAAAAGTTTTCACTGAAAAGACGACCCAAGAAGTGACTTTTGCCTCCCAAAAAGACAGGGACATAGATTAGACGTTAATTCGGATACCCACACGGCTGACTACGTTAATTTCCTCTTCCGGCCAGTAGGGTCAGCTCAAGGTAGACTGACATAATGCAATAATGCGTGCAATTGAGACCACTTAGCACAATAACGCGGGTTTTGCGATGAGATGATAACAGAGCGGTTCGTTCTAATAAGGTTACATGAGCAAACTAATGGGCAACATTGTTCCGTTATCTGTTTGTTGAGACAGTGATAATGCTGGCACAATAAGTGACATCGTGTTAATTAAATTTAATGTATGATTGATACGAACTGCTGTTGTTTACTAGCGTTTCTATGCCCAAAATGTTGACTTTCAAATGAGACTATTTATTACCACACCTAGCAGCCTAGTACCTAGCAGCCACCCAGCACAACCTAAGCATCTTTTAAACACGGGCCTTACCACAAAAACTTAGACACTTGTTCAACGCGTGTTTAATGTCAGTTTTATGTCAAACTCCATACAGAAATGTCATGTTAAAAAGGTGTTTAGGCCAAACAACTGGTAAACACGGTTTTGTGGTAATAAGGGATATTTCTGTATGTAGTTCGACATAAAACTGACATTAAACATGCGTTAAACAAGTGTCTAAGTTTTTGTGGTTTATAAGGTTATACTTCTAGGTCATATTTTAATTTTCTTATAACTCGAATTAAACTCAAATTGAGACGATATCCTTCGAGGTAAACTGAACTTCTGAACAAATTTCGCTTCCATATTTCAGTAAAACTCTCAATATACGCATATACTTGGTTGATAAATGAACTGACAGAGTACAGACAGGAGTGAACTGAAACTTGGCGCTCATATGCATATTAAGTTCACGAAGACTTGTCGGGTTCAAAACTAAGTCCTCTGGAACTGGTTACCTGGCTGCTAATAACGTACCAACAACATAAGATCACTGTGCTTCTAGTAAAATAAGTACATTTTAATGAGGACATCATTTTTAAAAGTATACAGACGCGAAAACCTTATTTGCAAAACATGTGTATTTATATAAAACTACCTTTAAGCCCGCGGCTTCAACCGCGTGGATGTCGGGTATCGTCCCACAGGAATGTACTACCGGGATATTTAAGAAATGCTGGGTTTCCTATACAAACTTTCATCCCCTATAGGATTATTTTTGAAAAAAAAAGCCTGTACTTCCCCATATGCCATCTATATCCTTGCCAAACGTCGAAATCCGTTCAGCGGTTTAGACGTGAAAAGGTAACATACAGACAGACAGACAGACAGAGTTACTTTCGTATTTATAATATTAGTATGGATAGATGTTAATTTGTACAGTTCCATACAGAGATATAAATTGATGTTTCTATATTTTGCATCATACAAATTGAGGGCCAATAATGATGAACTCACTGAGGCACTAAAAGTGTGTCCTTGTATTAAACTAGAAGTTATGTTAAATTATATGTATAGGTACTAGCTTCCGCCCGCGGCTTCGCCCGCGTGGTATGTCGATAAAAGTAGCCTATGTGCTTTCCCAGGATGCCAGTTATCTCCTTGTCAAATTTTATCGAAATCCGTTCAGTCGTTTAGGCGTGAAAAAATTACTTTCGAATGTATAATATTAGTATGGATAAAATCTCACTAGAATCCTTGCAGGAACATATTTACAGATGTTTTGGTATGAGAGCTGCACTAGTGGTATCCTATTTTGCGCATCATCTATCACCACACTTCACTCCTACGCCGGCTTTGGTCAATCAAACTCAAGCAAGCACTAGATGTAGGAGCTCTACGTCAATCTAGTAGATTGCAAATACCTTGGAAAATTTTCACGCGACGGACCAAGGATGTCCGTAATTTGATAGCCGTTCTATAACTAGGTAATAAGTCACACAGGTACTACGAATAGCAGATTACCTACTTACTAAAATATCCTACTCCATTCCACACGATATATTTTAGAACTGCAATTTAGGTTGGCGAAATGTGGGTGTACTATAGGTACACCTCTGTCTAACACTTCGGGGATTGCCGGCGTGATGATATGTTTATGTGCAATTTAGTTTAGTTTTTCTTAATACTGTTACTCGTTCTTAAACTGAACATGGACATAAATCATTATGGCACTACATAACCTTACATATTATAAAAACAAAGTCCTCCGCCGCGTCTGTCTGTTAGCGATAAACTCAAAAACTAATGCACCGATTTTCATGCTGTTTTCACCAATGTATAGAGTGGTTCTCGAGGAAGGTTTTAGTATATATAATAATAACCGACATCGGCCCGTGCGAAGCTGCGAGCATCAGCTAGTTTGTACTAGAGATACTCACCAGTTAAAATGTTCCCTATTCCTCAGCAAGGCATCATCGCCTATGTTTTCAAGCGATGTCCCGTGATGGTAGTACTTAGCGCTGTAGCCCAGGTTGAACCTGAACCCTGGCACTAGTCGTTGTAGCGCCGCCTGCGATGCCATCATTGCTGCTACGTCTTCTTCGTGAAGACGAGTACCTTGGAAAAAAAAAATAATGTAGAAGTACACTTGTACCATCATCATCTTGCCTAGCCTTTTCCCAACTATGTTGGGGTGGCTTCCAGTCTAACCGGATGCAGCTGAATACCAGTATTTTACATGGAGCGACTACTTATCTGACCTCCACAACCCAGTTACTGGATAATACGATATCCCTTGGTGAAACTGGTTGTTAGTCATTTGGGTTTCTCACGACCCGGTACGACTGTCAAAGATCCAAGAATGACAGCCGGGACCAACGGCTTAACGTGCTTTCCGAGACACGGAGGGGCGTTTAATTCTAACCGTATTTAAAACATATAATTTCTATCTTTGTCTTCTTCAAACGATTGACAGAAATAGAACGATGTTTTAAATTTGTTTAGCGCTCAATGCATTTAGTGATTTTTGATGCAAGCGGGCCTAAGTCCCTGTTAATGAAAGTCATTTTGACGCTACAATTATACTTTAAACTGACAGATATAGTGATCAGACTAAAAGGCAACAAACAACAATTGAATTTCCTTTGAATGGGCCCTAAATGCGATACACTGCTAAATGATGTCAGACTGTACTACGTCACTTCTGTGCCTAGTAGTCAGGATTTGAATTACAATACAAGTAATAAGTTATTCCAAGGTTACAAAGCGAGTTCAATAAACTTGCTAAGCACTAATTGCCAGTCGTTGTAGGGTATCTATTTAGCACAGTCTAGCAATTTGATTAGGCATGAGAGCCGTATCTGTGCATACGAATATTAGATGCCATCTATAACAAACGTATAAAGGGCACCTTTTATTATTCAATGCACCTAGGTGCTAATATTATTCAGATCTTGCGCGCATACTAATCGTTAAGACAAAGGCAACTAAACGCTATACAATGTTGGATTGATTGAGCTCTATATTAATTTATTCGTGTTTTACGTTAGGAAATGCTTAACATTCCGCCCATATTTCTGCCTCTAATATCGGTTTCTGGAAATGAATATGGGTAATCGCCGATATGTATTCAGTGCTCATAGTCCAGGACGTTTGAGACTTTGAAAACACAAGACTGGTAATAAAAGAAGTCAATTGCACTATTCTGTGTACGTTAATACGAAAATGGGCAGTAAAAACCCAATGTAAGTATACGATAAAATTTTACTGAGTGTGTTAAGCGTTTGTTATTGAATTGCTTGGTAGCTGTAGGACACGGGTAGAAGTGCATTAGAAGTGTGGTTTAGTTCGTGCTAAGAATGCTAAGGATTAGCTTAAATTATGTTCGATTATAAATGTTGCGGCAGGACACGTTAATCTAAACCCCGTTCGGAGGTTCCTCTCTCTGGAGCTCAGACCCTGTTCCCGATACCGGTGGGCTACTAGTTTTAAATATTTTTTATTTAAGAAAAAAATTGAATTTGTAAATATTTAAATCAAATAAAGGGGATATTAATCGTTGCTTTTGTGTAAAATTCTAATTCTTTGGAAGAAACAAAAATTACAACTTACCTCTTTCTCCCACGAAGATATCATCAATATCGACGAGTATCCACCTGTCGAGGCTCAAACTAAGCTGGCCATGGCTGAGATAGCTCAGAGCGTCCAGGAACAGAATCCTATGCAGCCAGAATTGTAGGCCTGAGCCGAATAGAACTCGTTGGACGCCGTCCAAACGTCCGTGGTCTTGTATCACTGTCGCGAGCGGCATGCGCTCCTCTGTAAACATTGCTATAATTTAGTGTACTGCTTTATTGACATGGTTTCGCGCTGTTTTGCCTTTGAGAGATGGATGGGGTAAACAGTATAGGTTATTGGCATTCCAAGTGAAGATCCATGTATTTGAAATGAGAATACTAAGATCGGACGTGTTCTGTCACCATCCTTGGTGTTTGGGATCTCATGCTGTTTTTCTAAATGGGTTCGACCAAATTAAAGAAATTACCGGTATTTTAAATAGGTTAGTTAAAAAGTAGTTAAATCGTTACATAAAGGTGGGCAGTCCTATTATATTGAGATTTAGATTCCGTCCTTGCACGCTAGGTGAATTAATATTATTTTTAGGTAAACTTAGAATGGCCATGGTATGGTCATAAGACGATAATAATCTATCCCCGATAGCGATGCCTTCATCAGCATAGAAATTATTGGTGCGAGGAAGTTAATAGCTCTACTGGCTATATTGTTCTATAGTTCGTGCAATTTGAACGGAAATATTTTCTTAAACAATGTGAGGAAACAGAATTAGCATAGGTGTCATACCTATCTATTATACAATGATGTCTAAAAGTTGCACAATTAAATTCTCATAAATTATTATGATTTGGATCTGTATTATCCTATTAGTCACACAGGTACGTGTGTCATGTCACGTATGTGTAGGAATCTTTTAATAAAAAAGAGTGGCGTAGTACGTTGCCTTCTTTAACTCCTGCTTTTGACTATCGAGAATAGGTGTCACGTAAGTGGCGCCCGCGCCTTCCTAATTGGCCATTGCTCGTTTTTCTTTCAAATTTCATCGCACGAGAAAATTAAAAATAAAGCTATAAAAATAAAAAATATTTTTAGTGGGTGTACCCGATGTACCACCATCGTTTTTCAGCAGCGTTCAGCTTTTAGGCTTATGTAAAAATAATATTTAAATTTAATTAAATTAATTCATTGTTGCCTTTTACTTTTTGTGGGACCTTCTTGAAAGCATAACATTAATTTTTCCTCGTAATCGGTACTCAACTGTCATTAAATTTTTACCGTTATTTTGAGAGTGAACGTGTTCAGACTTACTTTTTATATAAGCTATTGATTCATAAAATTTGATGGATGAAATGAAGAACCATACTATTTTTTTTTACGGGCGCCTTTTTATCTTATAAATAAACTTAAATTGAACTATAAAAGTTGTAAAGCATAACGGAGATAAAAGCGTATTAGTTTATTACATAACATAACGCCACGCCTGTGTTCCCCGAAGGGTTAGGCAGATTAAACATCCTTATTACTTGGTAACTATCAAGTCAAGTGATCAGTGGATTAGCTCATCGATGAGTTAAGTATTTTTCTGGCAAGCTATACTAAGACTATTTATTTTTTTATACTCATTGCTACTTGCTAACGTTGAAGCTATATTTAGCCTGAATCCGATTTTTTGCAGAACAACGCTTATTGACTAGGTTATATTTACCTTAATCTGCACCCTAATTGCGTAACGCACGTTCGGTCTAATTGGAATCGGTTTGAAACAAATGTCTAATCCATTGCTTCATAAGTTCGAAAAAAAAATCTGGTCAACAACGTAACTAACGAACTTATGAAGCAATGGATTAGATATTTGTTTCAAATTGATTCCAATTCTGATTGATCGTGTATTACGCAATTAGGGTGCTGATTTCGAGAAATTCCCAAAATTAAACCCTCAAAGCTTTTGTAAGTATATAATTTTGTATAAATATAACTGTAAAATTGTGAGAACAGTTAGTTTATAATCTATCGGTATTATTTCCGTTAGATAATAAACTGTCGAAAAATTTTGAACTGCAACACAAACCATTTACAAGTTAGCGCATTATTTTATATTTTATATTACACACGCTAGACACGTGATTCAGTCAAAAAGAAAATGTAGGCGGATACTTCCTCACAAAAACAATTTCCAGAAAAACCTTGACAGGAATACCGTAACATCAAGAATAGATTGCTCGAATATATGTAAGTGTTATGGCATTCCTTCCATTAATTAGGACATGATGACGGAGCGTGATTAATATTAATTGACGTTATTCGAAACTACCATTAGATTTGAGCACGATATATCGGGTAAAGTCTTGCGTAATACATTCGATCTTTATGATAGGTAGAGGTAGGTTGCGTTGGTAACATTAATTCAGGAATATAATTCCTGAATTAATGTTATAATGGTCGAGAAGTTCGAGAAATGGGGGAAATTTTGGGTTTTATTTGCCTTCGGTGGTGCAGTTAGCAACGAAAGTCTGTTGCAACTTTTTTACATTATAGGTAACTGAATATACCTACTTGAACAGATTTAACATAAATGAAACGGAAACTCTTGACGGGGTATAACCTTTATGAACCATTTTCCGGTAATTCTGATGTAAGTGAACATCATTACATACTTGAACAGATTTGATTTTCATTTGGCAGATTTGAATTCGTTAACCTTTATAAACTGACGAAAAACAAAGTTTGAAATAATTTCTAAATTCAAATACTTTCTTTGTTGACCATACATTCCCCGCTTGGTAAATTAATAGATAAGGCGTCGATTTCAGTGTGCAATGCCTACAAAGCTTACGTGAATAGGCATGCTAGAATGGATTCATTGATTGATGAATTCAATTTATAGGGAAAATACGGTTCTAAAATTAGCATGGTAAAATAATATTCAATAAAATATTTATAAGCCTGACTTAATTTTATTGCCGTAAGCTGTTTGTTTATAGCCGACCAATGTGGTATGGATAATACAGGTTATAAAGTAGAAAATAATTTGCAAGCCCTGTACAGGATTGAAAATGTAAATTATCGGGGGCTGTTTAAATTCTACTGGTGATTGAAGGTCTGGCCACACTGAGGTGAATCCGACGAAGGAAGTTGGAAGCGACAACGCGCGTTTATTGTTTTAATGATTGAGACGTCACGCGACTATTTGCGCCAGTTTGAACACCTCCTTACAAGTAACGTAGGTTGAACACTTGACAAATGCTTGCACTGACTGAACAGGTCCACTCAAAT
Source organism: Lithophane semibrunnea (assembly GCA_947363905.1). Lineage (NCBI taxonomy): Eukaryota > Metazoa > Arthropoda > Insecta > Lepidoptera > Noctuidae > Lithophane > Lithophane semibrunnea. The sequence goes on along the minus strand of OX376190.1, from coordinate 13,089,374 downwards.
CTGTGTGGTTCTTTCCTCAAAAGACCATTTCAGACTCTAATCTACATGGTCCTCATATGGCCTGACCAAGATTATGTCTGGACTTTAAAGGAGACGGTGACCTCTGAGTTTGTTTCGGCCTTTCTTCTCAGAGTAGTCATATAGGAAACGCCGACCTCATCTAGCTTATTTTTACATTTTAATATGACGTGTAAAAGTGATTCCACGTCATATTAAAATATAAAATATCCTATTTACAGACTAAACAATTTCATTTCGTTAGTTGACACAATCGGTGCGAGCGAATTCTATCCCCCATCCCACGTGGGATTCGCCGTAGTTTGACCAGAGGTTAAAACAGATAACATCTCCTTGAGCAACGATACGTCTTGTCATAACACGAACAATGTTAAGACAATTCCTCAATTTAGCCCGTGTTCTAAAAGACTGATCAAGCCTACAATTAGTAAATCTATTGACAATTCTCACGTTACCTGCATTTTGAATTGGTTAACAGCCAATCAAATCACTTCACATAAGAATAAATTGATCAAGCTTTGTAAACTGGGGGTTTAACCGAGACGTCCACACATTTAGTTTATTTGATAAAGATATTCTCTATCCTTTATGCACAAAACATGGAAACAGTCACAAGGACTAATATGTATACACTTAACCACTTTTAAGTCTTTTTCTTCTACAGCATTGCTATTCTGTAGTGACTGTAGTCATCTCACCGTGAAAACTTAGGTGAAATGAGCTTGAAGTGAACTGTCACTCATGGCACTGCCTTAGGATCAGTATCGATGACAATGACAGCTCACTCTACGCTCACTTCACCTAAGTTTTCACGGCGAGATGTATACAGAATCGCAATGCTGTATTGATTGTAATTTTAAGTGGTTACGAACATAATATTTTGGAATCCACAATATAAAATACGTCTTATCTAAAAATTGCAATCGTTATTCCACGAGAAAATTGCTTTCGAATTGTGCTCATTTTGTACGTATTGCTGCTCGTGACTGTGCCTGAACATAATGAGCTGAAAAATAGATATAAATCCAGCTTACCAGTTGATCCGTACTCGTTTTGCCGGAGCGCCCATGCGACGGGCTCGTATGTCGAACTGTTAGCCCTGAACACGGCCCAGTGATCTCCTGGAAGTGATCCCCACGCCGTCTCACCAGCTCTTGCTAGTCGGAGAACCGGTGATGCAGGGTTCAGTGTTGCGTCCTAGGAAATACATTATAATTAATACATAGTGTTACAAAAACAAATGTGTGTGTGTATATTGGAAATAAATGTATTTTCATTCATATTTTCTTTTTTCTAACACCGAGACACTAGCTACTTCTACTTAAAACATACATACTATATTATTTTGTAAAATGTAGCCAATGCCATGCCATGCCATGTGCTTGTGTTATGTTTTGTAATGTGTGTGTATGTCTTGTTGTGTTTTTTTGTGTTCCATGTAGTTGTATGTGTGCTGTTGTTATAGCCAAATTCCTGAGTAAATATCGCTATCCAATAAATTGCGGATAGGCGTTATTCGTTTCGGTTGGTTCAAAAGCAGTACTCAGAACGATAGTCCGAAGCAGTTCTATAGTAACTACTAACCAACTCACTCTACTACAACTACTAACCAACTCACAAACATTATCACTCGAGTACCCACTTACTGATAGATGTTTACGGCGAGCAAAATATTATGAATGTACCTGCATTATTTGGTTATTAAAATAATTTTATTATAGGCAAATGGTGTAGGTAGGTTTATGAATGAATATAACCAATATTATAATAAGTAAATATATGTTAATTGTTTAGCTAGTTGTGTTCTAATAGCGAATGTGAGTACCAATACAAACCATTTCTGGTTTAGTGGTACAAAACAAACATGAACCTGTAAAGAGATTGTAAGCATAAATAAATAAATAAATAAAAAAAATAAAACTATTACTGGTCCCATACCAACATAGGTACCTACTTTCCGGAAATGGTAAGTTTTCATCTGAAGAATTATATCGGGCTTCCCTATTTATTGATACAGCAATGTATAAATAGCATACAGCTTTCAAATATGGCTTTTTTTAGATTCTACATTGATATCTGTTTTTTTTGGTGTACATTACAAAGAGATTATTATTCTATTCATGACAGTGTTATCAGTTATTTTATAATAACAATATTGTGTGTGAAGATTACGACTCGTGTACCTATTAAAATTCCACACTGATACACAGGTGAGTAGGCAAGGCTAACTTATAGGCTACATAAGAGAACCTATTTCCATTAACCTAAGAGTGCGTAGCCTAAGAAGAAAAACATTTTAAGTAATAAGTCTTCGTCTATCTGTTCTAAGCCTTATTGCTAAGTCTAGACTGAATAAATTGAATGCTCTATGTTATTTTTTCTCAGTTTCGAAGTATGAAACAAAAAGTCTTGGGCATACAATCCAAATATTTTTCGTACAGAGATGGAGTCTTAGTTTAATTATTTCTTATTAAAATCTGTGTATCTCAAATTACTTCACAACCCAGGGAAAATGAATAAAATGAAGTTACTGTTGTATATTCATACTGTTAGGTGTGTACCTTTATACAAAAAGCTATGGTACTGTACTCTTTACTCTGTTCTTGTCAAATGCATAATAATATATTTTTCTTACTTTAAAAACTGTACTGTTCTAATTTGATTCCATTAAATAAAATTCAATACCTGCTACTTCTAATTTATTCTTTGAACAGTTACTAATACTAATATGTATATATTTGGTGTTATGAAATAAAATAAATATATGAGCATAATATTTGACTCTTTACATTACATGTTATTATAGACGTTGGAAAATGACCCCGTACGTAACTAAAGGTCATGTATTTATATCCAAACGATGTATTGTTCTGTCATATTTGAACACAATGGTTTTAATCATATGTACAAAGTTTTTTCCTTGTACACAAAGTAACAAACTTTTGCGTAAAGTTCGCATGTCGCAAGGAAAAGACTGCGGCTGCTTGCGGGGTTTTCGGTGCTCTTTACAGACGTCAATATTATATCATACAGGATGTAAGAGTAAACACTCTTTTCATTCAAACCATGGTTAGTTGACTTAAATATAAAAATAAATGACCGAACACAACAAAAAAAAAACATTATTTTCATTAAAAGATTTTAAAAAGTTTCTATCTGACACCGTGCTTGCTAGCGAAACAGCTGACTGACTAAGGGAGGGATCGCGCTCGCTGCCGGCCAGGTCGCATCCCGTACCCCCCGCCCGTGTTGAGACGCAAGTTCGTTGCCCTAGCGCATAGGGCAACGAACTTGCGTCTCTTGTGGTAAAATTGAGATCTAAAAAAATTAAAAAAAAAGTTGTAATTTTCCTTTGATTTTACGTTCTATAAATGAAACCTAACCACTGGTTGCAAGGATAACGGTGTTTACCCTAACACCCTGTATATGGTATTATACAAGCTATGTTTATTTTCAAAAATCAAATCTAATACACTAATATTATAAAGAGAATAGCTTTGTATTTTTGTTTGTAATGTATAAACTCAAAAACTGTAGGCCCGATTTTAAAAATGCTTTCACCAGTAGAATGCTATATTATCACTGAGTAACATAGGTTATAATTTGTAAGATATCAGACGGGTGAAGCTGCTGGCGGAAGCCAGTGCTTATTAATAAAACATGCAATGAAAAAACTCAACATAAAATTGTCGTGTATAGAAGCGGTAAAATAATGAACATATTCTAAGATAAAATCAGTGTGTAATAATGTAATAAGCTGACAGAACTCACCTTTAGCCTCAAATTAGTATGCATGAACAGAGGGAATCCTTTCAGCTGAGCGCCGACAAGAGTCTCTTCCCCGGGCGTTGCGAACGCAACAACCCCCACGGAATATTCCCGGCAGTATTTATCGAGAAGTTCTCGATTCCACTTGTCCATGTTCGCGTATTTCGATAGTGATTCGAACACGATCACGCCGTAACGCCCCTTGTCCAAAGTGGTAAGTACGGGCAGACTCTTGCCCGCCACTTCCACCTTGTACCTGAACAAGAAGAAAACATCATAAATCATAATCATATTATATTGGTGAAAACATGGTGTGAACCTGGACTTGTTTGTATAATATAAGTCTGAAATCGCCCACCCGTCTTAAGCAAAGTACTCGTAACATCAGTAAATAATACAGACTAGCTGCGCTCCGCGGTTTCACCCGCGTAAGTCTCGATCCCGTGGGAATATCGGAATAAAAAGTATCCTATGTGTTAATACAGCTTATAAACTATCTGTTTGCCAAATTACATCCAAATCCATTCAGCCGTTTTTGCGTTATTGAGTAACAAACATCGAAACAAAAAACACAAACACAAACTTTCACATTTATAATATGTATTATAGTAGGATTTGTCGCTATCAATCAAAATTCAATAACATTAAAGCTCTTACATACTGGTGCGGTTCGCCACGCGATACGAATTTTAACAAAACAATTTCTGAGAAAACTTCACGGCGAACAATGCGGTGGAGTCGCGTCGCGCGGCGAATCGCGCTAGTATGTAAGAGCCTTTATTCAGAGGTTCAAATCTATATCAAATGCCAAAACCCAATCAGTAGAAAATACGTTAGCGATTTTGAATGAATGGGACATTTTCACTAATCAGCTTCTTTTTATGTTGACTGTAGGTACCACCGGTAATCGTGGGTCAGTTTAAATCATGGCTGATACCATTAAATTGTTTATGAATGACTACTCGCATGCAAACAGAACAATAACATATTTTTATGGAACGTGCGTGAGATAACACCGGTAGTGTACACTTTACCTAATTTGTATCGATTTCGATTCGAGATATCAGTGTAAATATCAACGCCACGGTGAAATTGTTAGCAATTATTTCAAATAATTGTGTACTTGTTTGTGAATTTTATCATAAAAAATAATTAGGCTGGTCTAGGCCACTCCCTACTGATAACCGAACAATAATGTTACCAAAACCTGTTGATTACATGATCATAAGCTAAAATTAGAAAAACTTCAAATAATTTAACATTAAATACATAATAAAAACTGTCTTATTTATTAACCGTGGAATGCATCATTCATGTTATTTACTTCAACGTGAAAAATAACCCAGAGTCCCACTGTAATTATTAAGCCATTATTTTGCTATCAACATTCTTTTCAGTAAGTAATTTATATAAATTGTCTTCAATGCAATTACCGACGCTCCTCAAGTAAGATAAGAGTCGTAATAGCATTTAATTAAAAGTTATTGTTGCGATAGCAAAGAAAGAATAGTAATATAAATAATAGTGCAGTAAAGCGCTGCAGATGAGATGAGAATCTGTTGTTCGAGATCAATACAGTGGAGGTGAAGTGGCTGGTTGCGCTGCCTTTGGCAAGTACTTACTGCTATTATACAACGTGTAATTGAAATAATGCACCTGTATCTAGTTTTTTTCAGAATGTAAGTAGAAACGATTACTGTTAAGGTGGAAGACAAAACGGTCTTACGTACGCAACGTATGCAACGCATTATGACATCATTCTTTTTTTTTTGAGGGTATTAAATCATCAATGACTTCTCCCGCTTTAGGCGGAGCGGGAGGTCGTGTCAGACTTTTACTGACTAAAACCCACCCGCGTTCCTTCAGTTGCCTGTTGCAAAGGGCCCCGGTATACCTTTCGCAGCTCTGGCACGCATTACGTCATCTGGGTTCTTAGTTTAAATAAAAACCTATGCATTAAAAAAAATATTAACATATGCAACGCAATATATCACAAGAAGTGAGTTTGTAATGCATTTCAGTCAGATTTCTTTGTCAAAATAATAAGAATTTAGCATAAAGCTAAGGTTACTATTATTTTTCAGCTGCAGCACTGCAGCGAATGCAGTGAACGTCATTGATATTAATAAATGTAGAGCTATGAATTGATCACACAAATAAATAGAAATAGGAAGTTCCACAAACAATTACGGAATATTAGTCAGATCAATTTGTTATAATATTAATCAGATGAAGTGTCTGAGGTTTTGAGTTATTTCAATTAAACGTTGTAATATCTACGGCCTGCCGATCTGGCTTGTAGGTAATGCAATCTACTTTATGGATCCGGGTAGCCACTATTTCCTAATAGACTGGTTATAATAGTTTTAGTTATAAACAACAGCGCCTAGTACGATATTAATTGTTTTACTTAGGCATCACAGTATTTTGATGAAGAAACCCGCTACTATTTGTTAATACTCGTATCTCTTACTTCAAAGAACGTTATGGTAAAACAGAAGCTGAAACTGGTATCTAGCAATTAAATCAATGGCGGTTCCACCCCCGTGTTATAAAATTTTACAGTTTAAATAGCAGACGGCAATGCCGTCTCCTTGTCAAACAGTGAACAAGCCGCCGAAGTTGATTGGCAATATTGAAAATTGAACTGTCCAAACATTCGCGTTTAGGATACTTTCCAATTTTCAATCAGAAATACCCATTTTACCGATATTGGGAAAATCTGACAAGTCTTTGCGTTCAATACAGGTCAATAAACGTAAAAAATGCACCGACCGACTGATGGAAAGAGTAGCGAGTAACATGGAGGTATCGGCTCGTTCATTTTGCTCCAGTTAAGGCTTGTTTCAATTTGGCAGCTTGAGAGCACTCCAGACCGAGTCTAGGGCGAATGGCAACTTGCAAATAGCATTTACCCACTCGAGCCGGTCCGTCTTTCCTTCTAATGTACGGTGCACTCGTTGGCAACTTTGCGCAGCTACTCGTATATTCGCCGAGCAAACGGTCCGATACAAAAGTTTGCCATTTTCATGCGCATTTTAAAATGCGGACGCTTATGTAAAGTTCGGAGGTCATACAGCTACGTCGGCGACGAAACGACAGACGTGAGCACTGCGTCACTATTTAGCTTGCGCTAACATGTTTCTAATTACCTTAATTAGTGTCCTGACATTAAAACGAGAGAGCGCTCAGTTTAAATTAGAGCGTGCGAAACGGCCTACTTTGTCCGTGAACCGAATGCGAGGAGGGCTAATTCGTGATAAGGGAGCGCGAGTGAGTTCAATAAAGGGGAGCAATGTCACGGCGTGCGACCTCGGTGACCTGCCGCCCCTTAGGATAACGACAGTTATCGTAAAGAGGCCGGTATAACTGCTCTACGGTTAGCCAGAAAACGGAAAAAATTAAGCGAATCTTTATATTATTCTCAATTACGTCGGGCGACGACTGGTAACCGTATACTTACATTGTAAGCTGAACACTTAGCTTTACACAATTAACCCGACCCGGCGTATTTAGAAACTTTCAAGGGTGTTGGGGTGTGACAGTCATAGTACCTGGCATAGTAAATTACATTTGAGTTACGTTTGCGTCGGTGTGTGTTATAATGTAGATCTTTGTTCAGTGGATCACCAGTGTATACTTAGATATATGACAACTAGGTGTGTTACAGGTACGTTGAATGATAAAGAGCTGTGAGCCTGCGACTCTAATGGAAGTCACATCGTTCTGTGGTACTATTAACGTGAATAACTGAAGATACTATAGCTATTAGCAGCCACCCTGTCTCAATTTAGGGCAAGTCGCCAGCGTCCCAAGACTTCACTGCTTTATGTTCAGTACTTATGGTAACTTGTGACTTCCTAAACGAACCGTTTGGTCGTTACAGTCCTGTCCAATAGCACTTGAAAAGTAGAGCCTTGTGGGACACCAACTCAATTAAGGGCATACATTACCTAGCCAGTAGGAACTGGGGCCTGCAACATAAAAGTCGTTAGAAGAAACTTTTATTACGCGACTTTAAATTGGTCAATATAAAATTCACTCACTGCCACGAAGTTTTATTGTCAGCAATTTTATTTTTCCTAATAAAAGATAATGTTATTTGAAGACAAAAGAAAAGAATGAGGAGGTCGTAAATTCTAAAGAGACTGTTATTTAAGTTAAACTGCATTGAAAGTCGTTGGAGGGCCTGTCTGAGGGTTGGCCCCTGATACTAGAGTATAGTAACCATTAACGCTCTATTAAAAAAGCGGTTTACCCTCTTGTGCACTATAAAACCGAGTTTACGAGGGCCGGCAGTAATAAACGGCGCCAAAGCTTACATCACATGAGGGCCAAGTGAACGTTAGCAATCAAACTAGAAAACAAACTAAACACATGTGAGGGTCATCAGTGGAAATACATTGTCTTGAAGTGCCCACGACAGAAGTGAGCAATGTTAAATCGCCACAACAATTTATTAAAGCAGAACTATCAACTGCGGTTGTTGTAAAAGCATGAATAAAATGGATAATCTTTCTTTCACACTCAATTTACTGTAGCCGTTGTCTCTAAGTTTAAAAGCGAGACTCAATGGAACGAGTCGTCGTACCTGTATACGTTTGTATACGCAAGACAGTTTACTTGTATTTACGAGGAAGGTTTCGGGTAGGATTAAAGGAAACAGTGTCAAAACGACTTAATTACTTTATATTAAGTCGTTTTGACACAAACGAGCATTAATGGAGAACGAGGCGGCGAGATAGGGGGCGGGATGCCGCGGGCTTGCCTCTAATGGTACTACTAACTAACTAACTGTCGCCACAACGACTCGCCGTAGACGTCGTGTTCGCAAGCCTCGCCTCGCAGCCTCGACTCGCGCCTCAGCTGTCACCTTACACCTTGCTTTATATTTAATTAAGTTTACATTACTCGTACGTACCACTGCTGTTTGTTTCCGAATTATCAGCTAATTAGACCGCACTGCATTACCGGGTCGAGGTAATTTTGTTTAAGCAACAATATTCGGGTCAATGGAATTCATAATAAAGAGGAATTTCAACAATGTTACTTTTGTTTGCATTCGGAATTAAATCCATACTGTGTATTTTGATGCTAAATCATTCTATGACAGCCGTAGAGTTTAACCGGATTTGGAAATAGCCGAGTGGTTGATGTTTGTGTATGTAACTGTATACGTAGGTACATAAGCCGAGTATATAATATTGCGAACGTTTATGTGCCTGTTAGGGGGATACCTACGTCATAGTTTTTCTGTATTACTCACTTTGTTTTTATTTTGGGTACAGTTTTATGACAAGCTCTCAGGACAAAATAGCGCCTTTCGTTTTATGTGTGTTCGTACATGTAATAAAAGGTGATCCTTCATTAAACAGTTGTCTGGGACCACACCCTTTATGGGGTTGTAAGTTAATCAGTAAATTAAACTCAATTGGGTAAGCTTTCAACATCCTGTATTTGTGAAAAAAAATATAGGAACGTGTGATGAATTGCAAAAAACTACAAATTACGTATCTACTGTTTATTTAAAACAATTGTGGCGGTATCCTCCCTTTTCTATGGGGGATGAGTGAACTTTACACCCTGTTCCTCATACCCCTAAACAATTATTTTCGTTTCAGTCTCAATGAAAATGATAAGGGTTTTATTGTAATGACGAAGCAGACATAAACTCGTATCTTCGTAGTCGTGTTACTAGGCTACCGGGTCCATACGGTGGAGGTCTGCCCTGCTTGGGCGGAGCCCCGCCGTGTCCTCTTGGAGGCGATTGGCGGCGGTGACCTCTTGCGTCCGGCTCTGGTCCAGGCCATGGTACGGAGCGAGAGGGCATGGGAAGCAGTCACCTCCTTCTGCGAAGCAGTAATGCTCGCGAAGGAAGAGGCGGAACGCGTGAGGGAGAGGCAAAGTTTGCGCCCTCACGCCCCTACTCGCCGCCGTTGGAGACGCCCTGGGCGTCGGGAATCCCAGGCGGATTCCCGACCACCATAGGCGCGGGCTTGCGGACGGCAAGCAATGGGTAGTTCGCCGTCCGATTAGGACCAGGCCCGGGTCGATGGCGCTTCGTGTTCCACGCGCGCCTCAAAGAGATGTCAGCGCAATTGGCGGGGTCCGCTAGGACCGATGCCTGCCAGGGTTGCGGGTTAGTCCGAAAGGGATACCAGGACCTTGGCAACAGGCAACTGAAGGAACACGGGTGGGTTTTAGTCAGTAAAAGTCTGACACGCCCTTCCGCTCCGCCCAGAGCGGGAGAAGTCATTGGATGATTTCCCATCCTCAAAAAAAAAAAAAAGGCTACCGGGTCCAGACAAATCTGCCCCAGTGGACTTATCTCGTGCAACTTGTACTCATAACTTATAAGGCTAAAATACTTATGTAGTTAGGACGGCGCTGTGCAGCTCGAATATTATGATTTTATGGATAGAGTTTCTAACTATGTAAAATATTAGATACCTAATAATCCGTAAAAATGATGACTTTTGTGTTGCTTAGCAGTTAGTACTTCAGTAGCAATTATTTGTGGTGTTATAAGTAGGTACTTACGTAGATTATCGTTGCCAACCACAACAAATAAAACAAAGTAAAGAAGACCAATTAAAATAACACTTATATGTATGTAATTACACTAATATACCTTTGATTGATAACTCTATTCGGTGATTGTGTTTCGTTTCCTATAAATAACGTCTACAGTAGCGGCTGTTCCGATAATGTCCAAGGTTAGTGACATAATATGGGCAAACGACATAACTTAGTAGAACTTACTCACTGAGCCTGACCGATTATAGTTATAACATTTCTACGAAAAGGCGTAGGCAGTACCTGCTTATAAGCCCATAAGTATCTTAAATATATTTCTCTGTCAATATTAAAACGGTACGCCCTTAAATATACCAAAGAGTTCTTCTAGGAAACGGTCCTAAACTTATGCGGCTTTAATACAAAACAAGGTTTGTCTTTAGACCCAGGTTTGTACCAACGAGGCAATTTTAATTTCGAACTTTATTCCGACAATTTCAAAGTTCTAATGACAAAAACTGACTTTAAAACAGAGTCTAAATTGTCAATTTTGTAACAAATCTTTATCTCAGTTGGAATAATGTTTAAAATATAAAAACAAAAACTAGCTTGAATGTTTAAGCTTGGACTAAACTAAACACTATTACAAATACATAGATCACATAATCTATCATTGCAAAAAAAACAGTCTCTGTCAGTCTGTGCAGTCCGTAAACGAACAAATGCGATAAAAACCCGAGGCCTAAGGAAAAGGTTTCGATAAAAATATCTAGGAGGAAACTAATTCCTGACCCGTCAAACATTTCATAAGCAAGCGTAGAGTTCACTGAAGCACAGCGCTGTTGGAGAGGAAACCGATTTTTACCCGCCAGGAGCAAAAAAACTCATATAACACAAGTACCCGGCCGTCCGTGAGACACGATATACAGGCCGGAAAATAACCGGAGACATTTTAATACTGCACGATTTATGAATTAATTTAGTCAATGATGAATAGCCACTGGAATATGTAGGGGCTCAAGTTAGATATTCAGCAGTTTCGAGTAGGAGTGGTGCTATCGATCCAGTGACTACGTTCTTGGTAAGGGAGTTTTATCTTAAAATTAATAAGTCGATGGCACTTCTTACAGTCGTCAAGTTAATTAAAGGACTAAGAAATATTACTTCTTCATCTGCCTAGCCTTTTCCCAATGTTGGGGTCGGCTTCCACTCTAACCGGATGTAGCTGAATACCAGTATTTTACATGGAGCGACTGTCTATTTGACCTCTACAACCCAGTTCCTGAGTAACACGATACCCCTTGGTAAGACTGGTTGTCAGACTTTCGGGCTTCTGACGACCCACTAACAACTGTGAAAGATCTACAAATGACAGCCGGGACCAACGGGTTTACGTGCTTTCCGAGCCACGGAGGGGTCTTAGTATGTACTGATGGTCACCCATCCACGGACCGACCGCGGCAAGTGTAGCTTAACCCGATTGGTCGACCCGTACGGCTGTTATTACTTAACCACAAGCCCCTTACTTCGTTATCTATCAAAACCTATAGACCTTTGATTTGATATTGTAAAAGTTGGACAAATTGTGTAAGAGGCTAGTCACATCTGAATTTCAGTTTTATTACTTTTGAGATTATTAACATATCTTTGGACATCATTTTTCTATATTAGGTAACTATCAGGCTCAGGATTCATTAAAAATATCTTCAACTTCACAGTTACCTACCGAGTACTGATAAATAAATCCGTTCGCTGCAGTATTTACATCTATATCGCGGGGTTATAAGTTAATTTCATATCGAAGAGATAACTTATTATTTACATGCTTGTACCCGCCATTCATTAACACAATGACTACATAATTATTAAGAATCGTGACAACTTCTAAGAATAAATAATAACATCAAGTAAAATCGTGTGGATTGATAATGATAACCTTACATTAGGCTAACTTACTTCATAGGAAATTCTCGAAGTCAAAGTTCAGACTTCAGATATCTTGTACGTCTTTATGCTAAATAAAACTAAGTATCCAACCAATCATAAGATTCCTTGGTTACTGAACTATGAATAATGGGGCATACCTAGACCGCGGTTTCACTTCGCTAATATTCCTCTGTAGCGTAAACGTAACAAGTTAAATTAAATTTAAAAACCCCCGACATGAAGCATCTAATAAAGGATTTTTTTTAAATAACTGAGTACACTCTCGATCAAATCGGTTTAGCCGTTTGGCAGCTACGATGACGCAGACAGACACACTCCTCTTTTTCCGTCGGGGGTTAAAAATACATATTATTAAGATAATTTCATAATGTTTCCAATATAATACCGTAGCTATGGATTTAATTAGCACCGATATTATGTCTGTCTTCTGGTCTAGCGAAACGTCACGAAAATAGCATTACAGCTTGCGCATTCTGAATACTTATTACAATTGAAAAGGATGTGATTTATTGGAGAAAGCTACAAAATATATAATCATTGTTAGCTATAACTTATTCGTAAACGTTACATCCATTTGAAAACCAGAAACATAACAATCATTTCAGTTCGCTAAAGCAGACTATAAAATGAGAGAAAATGTTAAAATTTTCTAGCTGAAAACCGCTGTTACTGCAAGTTCTCAGCTTCTACAAAACAAAGGTTGTTTCCCCAATACGCTGCCCGATGCAGTACATCACCTGCGCGCATATTAGCTGTCAGCGGGCACTACCGATCGCCTCGCTACAAGATAGAGGTACAGAAGGCCCACTATATAAAACTACCGAAAACAGGCGCATAAACTATGGAAACTATGTTGAATGCCAGTCACGATTGTCTATATGTGCGTTTGTTTCCCCTCACTTTATGGAGCCGACCTTCTGTAGGCTATCTCTTCTGTGACTCCCCGCTCTCTACAAGGAAAAACAAACAAAGGGAGGCAAGCCCATAACAGCTATCAAGCGAACCGACTCAGTAAATATTTACATGATAACTTTAAGAAATTGGTTCTTAAAAAGTCATGTGAATTTGTATATGGAAATACGATGGGTTAATTTGACTTTGACTGTCACGAGTACGCTACGTTGCGAGATTTTATAATTTGGCACAGATTGATTAAGCTTTCAGATATGATTAACTTTAATGTTTTGTATTTCATCATTTCAGAAGTAGGTACAGCAGCACTCTGCAAACATCTCACCGTCAAAACTTAGGTGAAGTGAGCGGGTAATCCACCCGATACTAGGGATTGACACAGTTGACTGATCACTTTACTTAAGTTTTGATCGTGAGATTTTTACAGACTAGATCGGTAGGTCAGGGGTGATCTGCCAGGACTGCGGGAAAGGGATACCGGGGCCCTTGGCAACAGGCAACTGAAGGAACACGGGTGGGTTTTAGTCAGTAAGAGTCTGACACACCAAGAAGTCATTTGATGATATCACAACAAAAAAAAAAAAGGTCTGTGGTGATAATAAAGATAACAATACGACAAGTGAAAGAAGTCCCTGAAAATGTTTGACAGTTCAGAGCTCAATACCTAGTCCACCTACAACCATGAACGCTGAAAATATTCGAAATGCTGAAAAATTCTGAAAGTTAAATAAACTGTGAAATATTTCGTGAAACTAGTTCCATTCCAAAGCGAAAGCTACACGTTATGTAGCGGTCAAAAGTTGAGATTCGAGCGCTTTATGCTGAATTTGTTCGTTTGGTAAGGAACGGGAGTATGGTCGCAGATTACTAGTATAGTTTTTAAGAATATTGTAAAATATATCGCATATAGCGGTGTTGCGCGCTTTCAGCTTGGCGCTTGGCGTTGATGCATATTAAATAAACCAGTATTTTTTTGGATATATTACATTTGCTTTCTAAGCATTTGTATAACGGATGTAAAAAGCTTAACGAAGCCAAGAGTCACTTGATCTTCCCGTCATTGTATCTAGTGTTTTGTACTGGACCAAACCTGGGAACTGGGAACTTTCTGGTTACAGAGATATTGAAGGTCAAAGTCACAACTTTCTTTGAGGTTTTTTCGTTACGAAAACCGGGTTTTAGTGTTATAACTTATCTTTAAATACCCCACGAATCCTGTGAAGTTGTACGCACATGTTTAAGCAAAGTTTTAAGTGCGTTACATTTGTCATTAGGTACCGTACCTATACAGCGATTTTTCACACCAACAATAAGTCATTTCCCATCAATAGCATTTGCTCAATGTTACTTAGAATGCGTAGCTAACGGCTATGTGATGAGATTTTTTATACCCTGTATATGCAGGTCCACTTACCGTATACGGTTGGCGACAAGCAGCTCGGCGATGTCGCGTCCAAGTCGCGAGTAGGCCGACTCGACGATTACCAGCACCTTCGCGTCGATGCGTAGACGCGCGTCCGACCGATGGTCGCGCGCCGCCTGTTGCTGCGACGCGAGCAACGAACATTGCGATAGCGGTCGCGGTACGCGGTCGCGCCACACCAGACTGGAAACAATCTTATATTTTAATAACTGTAACGGTTATTAAAGAGGCAGAAGGTATCAATTTGGGAGGATTTTCAGATAATCCTTAACAAAATGAAGAAAACCATGAACAAGATTTTAATCATGAAGATTTTCTTAATTTTGTAAGTTCAAATAAAAATGTTTAAGTATTTAAACAGAAACTACCTATATTAGTGCTATCAAGCAACTAAAAGGTTGACTAACCGGAAGTCTGGAACGGTAAAGACGTGATTTAAAAATTATCAGATTTTCTCAAGAATCACCCAGCTGTGACATAACATAACATCTTAAAGGTAATCATCATTTAGATATCTACTTTTTAAGATAGCGAGACTGAAGTGTCCATTTATCTTAGACATGTAAACTGTAAAAGCTATGTATTGTGTGCTACAGTCGTTGTGTATTGTGTAACCATATCGCGACTATCTAAATAAAGGTAAATGGACTTTCCTTGTAGATTTTATTTATTTTATGATGATTCCCTATTTCGTTTCCCGATAGTGTATTTTCCTGTTCTTGACAAATATGGATCCATCTATACAATAACGATACTCTTATGTTATATTGTGGTATCGGTTATTGTATAAAAGGCAATAAATATTGATGAAAAAAGTTCTAATAAAAAAGCCAATAACAAATTAAGGTTATTTTCCCGCACCTGAACCAATGAGCCGGCAATTAAAACCCAAGTTACACCATTTGCCTACTAAGTCACCTCCGAAACAAATTTTACAAGAAAATCAATCAAAGACTGCCAAACTTAAAGCTGCGTTCCAAGTAGGAGCCACATCAAAGCGCCATTAAGGTTTATCTCAATAGCGTAAAATAAATAAAGGCAGGAATTTGTGGAAATATTTTATCCGTAGGCGGCATCGGTGGTCCTGTGAGCCGCGGCTGTCTTGTGGCCTCTTTGCTTTAATGAAAGCCAGGCCTGAATCAACCGAGAGGAAACTTTAACGACGACCCTCAAAATAAATAGGTAGGTTAGGTACGTATGATTGAGCTCAAATATTAGCAATTATTTATCACTACAATGTAATTACTTGCAATTAGTCCTGATTAGCAACAATGTGGTTAGATTTGCATTCAAATTACGAAGCTGAAAATTTTGACGATAAACTCGATAACGGGTTAGTAAGTAAATAAACGTTTTTAAACCAATATACCTTTAAATCAGCGAGTTGGCGGCGCGTTAGCGAAGCAGCTTCCATTAATTAGCCAGAATACAAGTTTTGCTATAAATCCAACTGAGTCGGCGAAACTTGCCGCCCCTGCCGCTCATCTCGGGCGATGTAATTTTAAGCCGATAAAATAAAATATTATGGGTCCTAGCTACACGCCATCTGCCCTAATTACATAAAATCACGCTATAAATTACTCTGAAATATTCGCCTCCTCGTCCTAATTTAGCTGCGAAAAGCTGCCAAACAAAGGGCGACAAGGACGCTCGGCACAAAGTTAAACGTCTTTAATACTTCCGCGAACCAATTTCCTTTAGGTATTAAATGCCAATTTTATGCATAATGAATCCTCTGGTATTGAAATAAAAGATAAACATTGTAAAGTGAACGAGTTCGTTGTTTCTAGTCACATGTATGTGTCACTTGAATTTGTTCTCGTGCGACCGGCTAAAGTCCCAGAAAACGGGAGTTTTCTGTACAGTACGTGTACTTCCACAACATGAGATAAGAATAGGAAAGGTTTATGCAAATACGTTTCCGTAAAATCTTGAGAGATATAAAACGAAAATGTCTCTTGGATGTCAAAGGGGTTTTCTACAAGCGACCCTTTTAAAAATGAAAGAAAATAGTTGATAGGTATTTTATGCACATGAAAACTGGGAAAATTTGATGGCCGTAATGTCGAAACAATACAGAGACAACACAAATACCACTTAGCTCTCAACTAATCTCAATAAATAACACTGTGACAACGACGAGGTGTCCGAATGCGATAATTTCATATTATTAATTCGTATCAGCTTCGTGTTTGCTCCCGATAGGAAGCAAATTGGATTTTATGCGAATGGCGCTTATTTTCAACTAGATTAATTAATTAAATTCAAGCGCGTTTCGATTAAATTTTAATGAATATAATGTTATAATGAGAAAAGTTTACCATGCGATTGGATAAACTGTGTAAAACGATTAACTATCACATGTAGTTGAAATCCTATTGAAAGGAATCGTCGAAACAATAAATCATAGGTTGAGTATTGTAGCGTGCTTCGAGTGATTTGTATTACTCTTTACACAGTGCACACAATACACACAATCCACTTTTGCTTTCATGTTTACGTTGTTCATTAATGAAACTATAATTTGATGCGCTTCAGTAAAGACGAATGTGAAACGTGAGCATCGGCTATTGACTTACCTAGTGAGAGGTACTGTGACGTAATATGTATAGAAGAATATGGTGAGGACGGATAGCAGCATGACGCCGGCGACACACTTCCTCACATTGACGTGGCTTGCCAGCCAGAAGCAGCATCTCGGCGCTGACGTTTTGTGCGGATGTGCAAACTCAGCCCCACCGCACTCCAACAGAGGCGCGCGCGCACCTCGACTTTCGCCCGCCATCCTTAACATCTATACACCACTATATTTACACACAAAAGTAACACTTAGGCCTCTAAGGATTTCACTATACAATGTTTCTATCTGGGAACCCTAACGGCTGCGTTTGTCCTTGGTGGTGACGTTTTCTGTCGCCACTTGCCGTGTTTCCACATTTCATAGTGCCGCGGTGGAGTATGGGATTGCGCGTGCGCGGGGAGGCTGGATGCGCGTACGCCGCGATTGACGGCCATCTCGAGCCGACAAACGCGTCCGTTCCCGGTTTAAAATGGCCGCCGACGCATTCTGGCGGGTTGTGCTCATCACGCCGACGTCGTGCGCTCCTTGGGATAGAGCTCACGGCATCCGTCTCCACGACAGCTCAGGGTGTGCTACGCCTCGGCTCATCGGTGATATCTGTAACAATATAATTAAAAACGATTAGTGATGTGTGCGGCTCCCCTCTATATTCGCTCTATCTGAATATTTCATCTGAGGCAGGTACAGTACTTTGGCCTTGAGCTGGCCTAGCGTACTACCTACGGAATTTTAATGAATAAGAGGCCAGCTTATACTTTTTGTTACCACTGGCATGCGGCCTATTGTACAAAGAAAGACAGTATCTGCAATAAAATAAAATATCGCTGACAAAGCTTAACATTTAAAGGAGTAAAAGTCTATCATAGCAGCTGACAATATACTTAATTAAGTCTTAGGTATAATGCAAATCAGATCCAACCTACACCAATATTTCACTTTGCAGTTTCCACAACCGAGAACTCGTAAAATATCAAATTGGCGAGACAAGAATATAAAATAGTCCCACTATAAACGGCGCTATCATTTATCCATGGAAACTGCCATTAATTACAAACGGACCAGTCGTAAATTTTAATTATAATAGAACAAGTGCTTGATTATAACTTTCCTTAGGGCAATAAGTTATTCTGCGAAGGTTTTATTGCCGCTAAAGACAGGAGCCGCAGGTTAGGCCTATCATTTTCAAGGTTATTAATCCAACACTTACTAATTAATATCTCGGTGTCGTGATGTTGAAGCGATTTTAACTAAAATGAAGTATTTTCTCCACTTGGACCAAAAGACCAAATCCAGGACCAATGAATAAATCACACAAAGCTATACAAAAATAAATACTTTATCAATTAAGTAGTAATATTTCGATTTATCTTTGAATGCCTGTGTTTATTCGATCGTGAATACTTCACTTGGACCGGCCGCTCCTATAAATCTCCCTTCGCATTATTTGAATGTAGGCTTACATTGAAACATTTCTTTGCAGTCCCGAAACAAATCCATTCAACCGTGAAATTGGACGAACAATCCTCAAAATTCTGAATTAAATTTGATCAAAAAGTTAAGTAATGAACGTGCAATCAGATTTATACAATAATGAAATGATTGACGAACGAGGTTTGTGGAGTACCACGTTTTCTCAATTTTAATTTGTTTATTTGAATACCTATCTATAATACATATAGAGCAACTAAGCACTCGAATAATGATTCGCCTTATGTACAAGGTAGCATGAATTGCATATACATATACATGCACCTCGCTATATAGAACGTTAAAAGAAAAGTTATCAATAGAGCCCTCCACTATCTCAGAAGTTTCACTTATCTTCTCAAAGTAGGATATCTCTAGGGAACGCCAGGGAAGGATGTTAGAAAATGCGTTCGCGTTTATTTATAGATAACGTAAAGAAATGGTACGGGCAAAGCCAGTTTATCGAACTCCAGCGGCCTTGATTACACGAAAAAGTAACACTTTCATATTTTACTTTGGTGTCTGTTGATAAGAAAGAGAATTTTTATACGTCAGTCTTTGTGTTCAGTACCTAAACGAACGAACCGTAATGGGGGCCCAGGCTTATGTGAATATTCTGTGATACCTATTGTCCGAACACATGCTTTAGCTGTAATGAAATTTCATGTCCGCGCTCGTTCTACTGTTTGCGAAATTTTTGTTTCGTTTGACTAAATTGTCTATGTAATTTTCCAGACAAACAGTGTAGGTAGTCTATTTGGTAAGTAAAAGGTAGGTTTTCGGGTGGTCGCAGTGAGCGTCCGTGGAGCAGAGACGCGTACGGAATCCGTGATTGTGCGACCCTTTGAATATTAACTAGCAGATGACCCGCTCGTAACCGGGCCACGAATCTACAAGGCTACTCGAAAGGTTAATTCAAACTGCTCACTGTCGGGACGTGCTTTATTTCTTCGCCCCCGATAAAATCGTAGGGACTGATGTAAATTGAAAAAGAATATCTTTCTACATACTGTGCCGAGATTAGGAACATGTACACCGCAATGCTTCTTCGGGTTGAAATAATTGTTTTTTTAGTAGCCAATCTAACTTAATAACTTTCTAAACTTTAAATCGAACAAAAATTAAATTAACAAGTATTCCACGGCAAAGCCAGACCCAAGAAGTTCAAATCAAAAT
Source organism: Lithophane semibrunnea (assembly GCA_947363905.1). Lineage (NCBI taxonomy): Eukaryota > Metazoa > Arthropoda > Insecta > Lepidoptera > Noctuidae > Lithophane > Lithophane semibrunnea. The sequence continues at coordinate 13,069,566 of OX376190.1, read as the reverse complement.
TAGCGTTTTCTCCAGCTGCAAAAAATCCAAAAGTTGTAAAATGTTATTTTTATGCGAAAATGAGAAGCTGCTTTCAAACAACATTATTTAGAAACAAGAAGGATTGCTGTGAAATGAGTAGAAGGCGAAGAAAAAGTAGGGTAGTTAATTAAAGGGAACGTCCATCTAGAGCGTAGCAATGGCTCTGACGATAAACTTCGCGTAACGATAAGTACAAGAAGTAACATCAAGTAGGATTACAGGTAAAGTCTTTCAGAATAATTGTAATATCCCAATTTCAATAACAGTACGTAACATGTAATAAAACTCTTGAAGAGTCTTCAAAGTTCTAGATGTATGAAATAACAATATCTTGTTACGGGGTTTATGAAACGGTATCAAAAGTTTTTGCAGCTACTACCATAAACAGACTCCTCTAATCCAGAGCAGGTACTTACAATAACTGTACGTGAATCCTGAGATTTATGAGACCGCGTATAAAAGCACCACATTTAACACACACGAATATTAGGCTCAATATAAGTAAAGTGGTGTTATCTAAATGAAACACGTACGTGTATATCCACCCACTCCACCGCGGCACTAGATAGAAACAAAGTAAGATAGTGATGCATTAATCTCATTAAGGGAATGACCGTAAACGATCTGGACGGGTTACAGTAGTACGGGTAACGGGCGAAAACAATTATTAGTTAACCCTTGGCCCTTTCACGAAAGATAGCGGGCCGAATTACCTATTAATGATTAGGGTTAGCTGGACTTTGTGTGAGGTGACTGGCGTAATACGCGTTCTATAACGCAAGCTGTAAGCTGATTTGCGAAAAGAAAGAAAATTAAGGATTTATAATAAAAACAACAAGCAGTAACGCCAGATTAGGAGCTTAACTTTAATGAAGCATCCTGAAAAAAGGCGATTCTATCAAAGAAAGACTCCTTTTCACACATAATAACATGAATAACAAAAGAAGCAGTGTAACTTATTTTCACGACAAAAAATAAACGTATGTAGTGTTAGCGCCTTTATATTGGATCAAAAGACAATGGCCTCGCTCCAGAGATGAAGGGACAAACTTATTATAACTTTGCTCGTTCACCACACCTCGTTGTCACAGGGCCCGTTCAGAAAACCCGCATAATAATGCTTCCATGAAAATCGTATAACACGAAGATCAAACTTGTAAAATATTGAACTGTGTGAATCAGACGATACGCTGGAAATGACAGGGGTCTTTCGGATACCATTAAATATTTTCTCAAAGTGGACATCGGGGTATTACTTTCATCTTTGTGGCCCGAGTGGAATGACATGGCTATTATATAAAAACATTGAGTCATAGCTACTGTAAAACTGAAATATTTATCGTATATAAATCAAACTACATACGAAAATATCGACGCGGAAAAATGTGACGGTATCGAAAATAGAATACCGTTCGTTTGTTTTGTGTTATTTGTTTATGAAAACAAAATAGAAATATCTCTATGACGCATTAGTAGTGAAATATACACGTGGATTCCGCACGTTTAAAACGAGCTTTACTTTTTGTAGATAAAAGCCGGAGTGGAGACTTGGAGAGGCACGCAAGGCGTTGGAACATCGCAGAACCGTCGCTATTGGCTACGGAGGCGAAACCCACAATTGGCCCGCATATTTGGTCAAGATTAATTGCCCTTAACATCATCTGTCAACCCGAGGGACATTCCGTGGACATTTTGTTTGCTGTACAAATAGCTCAACATATTCGTCTTGTAACACGTTATTAATTGTACTGCGGCTTTTAATACATATCTACATTTTATGGGCTATTAATGTTGTCAAGCATAACATAGGATTTCGTGCGACTTCCGTTCAAGCAAATACTTTGCCACAAAATAGGTATTCAATATGCGTCGCCTTTTCCCAACTATGTTGGGGTCGGCTTCCAGTCTAACCGGATGCAGATGAATACCAGTATTTTACATGGAGCGGCTGCCTATCTGACCTCCACAACTAGTGTTGCCAGGTCCGATTTGTTTTAAATCGGGGCAGAAGGTAAAACAAATCGGGATTTAGGGTTGTAGATCGGGACACTTAAAAAACGAGTAAAAAAAAATTAAGGTTTATTTTATTGTCGTTCGCAACTAATATTATTAGTAAATCTGAATTTAATCTTATAGTAATAGTCAGACTTGCTAAACTAGAGAAATTACAAAATATTAAGTACAATAAAATGGTAGTCCAGATGATGATGAAAATGGTAGTCCATGTATTAATTATTGACGCTGTTAAAGGAGTATGTGGGTAAGTAGCAGGGCCGTAGCCAGTAATTAATTTCGGGGGGGTTTGGGTAACCAACTTTTTTTAGAAGAAATAAAGTATTTCTTGTTATTTTTAACCGCATTTTTTGTTCTTTTAGCTGATGTTACATTCTAAACTTAGTTGTTATCAATTTCAATAAAGCCCAGTTTCTCTCTTCCGGCCATTTTGAAACCACAGGGACACATGGGACGGCTATGGAGAGTATAGGATGCAAGAGCGAGCGAAGCGAGCTCAAAATTTTTTTCATGTCGCTTCGAATAAGTTAGGTCTGTATTCTTTCTCTTTCATCATTTATACAGAAATAGAAGTAAGTTTATCGACTTATGCAGAAAAGTTAAAGTGTAGGATGCAAGAGCGAGCGAAGCGAGCTCGATAATTTTGGCACCCCGCCTGTGATAGGTAGGAATTCTGCTAAAGTTGGTTTAAATTGAGTTTCTGCTTTTGCATGCTCGAGTGTCAAACGATTCCGCCCTTTCCGTCCCGTATTGAAGCCATAAAAGAAAATAACTTTTGAAGATTTGCAAAGTCTTATTTTCTTTGAAAATATTGTGCCATTTTTGGAGCGGCGCGGTCTTGTCTTTGTTTTACACTGCTGCCTTCACTACTTCTTTGATTTTACACACTTCTTCATAGAGGTGATCCATGTCGAAGAATGTTTCATTTGTTAGATTTTCAATCACGTTAACCATTGACGCGTAAGTGAATGAGTTGTCCTGGACATGTATTGATTTATCGGGACATTTAGTGCAAATCGGGACGCGTCCCCACACCCCTGAAAATCGGGACGTCCCGCACAAGTCGGGACACCTGGCAACACTATCCACAACCCAGTAACTGTAATACCCTTGGTAATATTGGTTGTCAGACTTTCGGGCCTCTGACGACTGTCAAAGATCCACGAATGACAGCTGGGACCAACGGCTTAACGTGCTTTCCGAGACACGGTCCTCCGTGTCTTGGAAAGCACGTTAAGCCGTTGGTCTCAGTATGTAAAGATGGTCACTGATCCACGGACCAACCCCGGCCAGCGTAGCTTAACCTGATGGATCCACCCGTGCAGCTGTTATTACTTAGCCACGAGCTCGGGGAGCCAAATTAGGTAGGTATTATTGTAAAAAATTATAAGGAAACCAAAGTGAAAACACACAGAAGCATCCATTACTTAGATAAAATATTGCATCATTGCGGTAGCTACTGCAGGTAATATTGAATTCGTTTTTGCAGAGAGCGCAGTAGAGGGCAGGGCTGAAGGAAAACAGAGTGTGCCGTTCCATAATTTATTTGTTGAATCTCTTACCTGGGTGTTTCATTTGCTAAATGCAAGTTGCAGGGCGAACAACAATCGAGCGCTAATTGTGATTCCACTAATTTGCATTGGCGCGACGACTTACCCGTGCTTGCCTGCCACACCCGCCCAACTTCTCGTATATAGTAATATAAGTATAGCAAACACGCTCACACCGTACACTACGGCTATTTATACAGGAACCCACCAAATCTGATTAAAATTAAGGTTTCATATCGCAGTGCGCCTTCATTTAGATCTACTCTCCTTTCATACGTTGTTTGCGTTTTAATTACCCACATTGATCAGACTGCTTCAAAAGTTCTGCTAAAACTACTACTTAATGGATTATCAAGTTCGCCTTTGTTCTCACTTTAACATCTTTTGATGAAGCAATTCTTAGAGAGCTTGTTGTTTGTGAATAGCTCGCTTGAGATTTCAGAAAGTAATATCAACTATGATTTAACGCTCCCGCAGACAGTCGCGTCGCGCATTCTGTAAGAACAATTTCCATGAAGTTTTCATAGAAACTATTCTATTAGAGTCGCGTCCCACTGTCGCGTCGCGCATGTCTGCGGGAGGCTTTATATTTTGACGAGACTTAGGGACCATTTTTCTATTACACTAAAGAAAGCTTTAAAGCAGTTCATTCGCAAAAAACAGTAATTTCATTGTACGAAGCACTAAACATTGATAACTCAAGTGCTATTTAATTGATCAAAGGCACCGTGCCGATATTGATTCCAAGTATAGGCAACTACAATAACCCATGCAAGTTGCAAACAGGTATCTCCAATTAACGGAACATTGGCGCCATTAAATTCTTGTTATTGCGGAGTGTACTCATGCATAATTAGTGGATTCACTTTACAGAAGTGGAAACGTAGTCTCGTAGTGCAGCTGTTTTAAAATGTCTGCCTGTGACGTTTTTAATGTAAACAGCATTGCTTGCATTAAATTATGCAAGTGGCACTGGCTTTACACGATTACAGTAAATTTATGCAAGACATTATCCGAGGACAGCGGCGTCGCATAACAACGCCTTCAGTGTCCGAGCGCGCGGCTCCCCGTCGGCGTCGCCTCCTTTATGAAAACCCTCACTATGATATATGGCTGTGTGCCGACACGTTATTGCCTCCCTCGACGTCTTTTGTATGCAAACGTCACTATTTTTTATATCAGCCGGTGAAGATATCGGTTCGTGTTTTGGCAATCAATTAATTCGCTAATGACGACGGGTGGGGTGAGCGCGGGAAGTGGACGCGTGATAATCTCCCGACCATTAGGCCCGACCACTCGCTCGCAAATCGTCCGCATATTTTGCCCAAGATTAATTGTTCTCGAATATCATCTATCACGGTGAGCTCTCTCGTGACCGTCGCCGGCAGTGCGTACGACGTTTTATTTAAGGCACAATAGGCCCCTAGAGCACCGCAGTTGAGGTAATTAAATTTTTGTTAGAATAATGATACCCGTAAAAACACGTTAAGTATTTTGGTAGAAGGAGAAACGATTCGCTTGGAGCCATTGTGCTTTATGAAGGTGAAACGAGGGGTGGTAATTAGCCAAATGACTATTTAATTTTTATGGAGGATTTAGAACATTATTGGATTACCCAGAGGCCTGGAAAGGAATTTCTCTTGAAATTTTCGCGAGTCACGTAAAAGGCAGTAGGTAGGTAGTTATGAAACTTTTAAGGCTATTCAAAATGTATTTATTTGACTAATCCCTAAATGAGTAGGTCGGTACTGGCTTTATCGTAACAGTCGTTAACATAAGCTATAAATCTAAAACATTCTAAATACTAATTTCGTTCAGACGAAATAAGGCCGATTACAGACTCTCCCGAAAGATAAATTCGTAGTTAAAAATACACTTCGTCGAGTTTATTTCGTAACGGACAAGAACAAATTGAGTCAATCTTTTTTTGCCAGAGACGAAAAACCGAAACGGTTCACATTTCACCATTTTCAACGTGTAAAGTTCGAATATCAATCAAGCCGACCTTTTTTCAATAAAGCTACCACAGGGATCCTTTCCGAACCAATTTTTCGAGTAATTTCGCTCTTAGATACAGTGTCCATTGGCTTTCACTGACATTGAGATTATTTTCTTCTAACGAAATAATTTGTTGATGGAAGTTTTTTTCTGTGGCTCTCTTGTAATAGATTACATGTACAGTCCCTACAATACAATGCGTTTAACTATTACCAGTTCCGTTGTTGTTAAGCTTATTTGTATGATATACTCGTAAGTATATCATACAAATAAGCTTATAACCCGCCTAAATCGCATAACTTAATAATGTACGAAAAGGCCAAGTAGGTCTAATATGGCATAAGTACATCGATAATTTGAATAACTTAGTTTTCATACATGTTTACCGGAAGTCTAAACAAAAGTTAGCAACTTCTTATCTTTTAGCAATCTTTGCTGTTTGGTGTCACTGACTTGAATGTTTACACCTGTTAGATAAGTAGATAACATAGATAAAAACCGGCCCTGTGCGAGTCGGACTCGCGCACGAAGGGTTCCGTACCATTATCTATAAAAACGGCGTTTGTTGTATGGGAGGCCCCTTGAATATTTATTTTATTCTGATTTTACCCGACTGCCCCAGAAGGAGGGTAATGTTTTTTAGTATTTGTTGTTATAGCGGCAACAGAAATACCTACATCATCTGTGAAAATGCCTAGTGTCTAACTATCACGGTTCATGAGATACAGCCTGGTAACAGACGGACAGACAGACAGAAAGACAGACGGACGGACAGCGGAGCTTTAGTAATAGGGCCCCTTTTTGTACGGAACCCTAAAAAGATAACTTAATTTAGATTCTCGCATCTATTCTACTTTTGTCAGTCATTGAAGGCATCAAGTGGTATCGTGTTACCCAGTAACTGGGTTGTGGAGGTCAGACAGGCAGTCGCTCCATGTAAAATACTGGTCGCCTAGCCTATCCCAACCTAATTGGGAAAAAGCTAGACACATGATGATTCATATTGGACATTGGAAAATCTGTCGCAAACAACTGTAAAACCAAATATGTCTACATTTAATTTATTCCTTCAAAGTTCTGCAGCCATATTTATGGTTCAAAGGACCGTAAGCCGCGAAAGGAGTTGATTAAAGAGCACCAACTGAGTGCGCGTGGCGACAATGAATATTCAGTGCATAAGCATAATACGGCCGCAATCTTAGTGCGCGCCGGCGTCGCTGTCTCGGCTGCATCGCTGCCCATTTCTCATCTTAAATGGTAAGAGCAACGCCCGAACTACCTATTATACAGCCCTTTTCCACAACTTTTTCCTTATAAAGGACCAAACCAAAAGGACCAAAATGTAACTCACTCAAATCTAATCCGCTAAATGACATCGATCCCACACAGATTGCGACCCGAAATAGGCTCCGACGTAATAATATCATCAAACACGATTACACGACAGACATGAATGAGATCCATCACCATTCCTAATAATACCGATATGGAAACTTTGTACGCGTAAGGGATACAGCGTAGTTTTTTGTGGCCAAGTTTTACGATGCCAATATTTGCGGCCGCCGAAAGATATGCCTGTAAGTAACAGCATAATGCATGACCGAGAAAATGCTGACATCATATTACGTGAACAGAATCTACATATAGATAGCTAAACATCGTTTGATCGACAGATCCTCTGCTAAAATAAATATACAAACTCTATTTAATGATTACCTACTTATCTCTCAAAATGCGAAAACATTTTGTGTCACGAACACTAGTTTAATGAGGATAGTTGACCAGTATTTTATCTCTAAACAACATCGTGCGGGAGTAATAAACTCGTGTGAAGACCTAACAGGGTTGATATAAATACCAATTAAAACCTTTGAACTCTCCCAGCGTGCGCGGTTTATTTGTCCATAGTTGCTTGATATTATGATATATTTGGAACATAGTAATTGTGTCATGATCGCTTGAATTGCTTGGTCAAATAATATAAAAACTTGTCGACGTGGTGACTCAACGATGGAGGCAATATGGAAAATCACAAACTAATGCGCGATGAAATCATAAAACGGTTGCGTGCGTACTACATTGTTCACTACCCGCCTGCCACAGAATTCAAGGACAAAACGGATGTTAATGATATACATTTATACTAAACTATTTGTGTGAAATTATAGAAGCCAAAAATAAAACAAAAACATAACAAAACGCTTTCAAAATTATCTTACCCTTTTTCGGTTGATTACATTCGCGGACAGGAGAAAGCGGTATTTACACACTTAATATTAACTACAATCGTTATATATTTAAAAGTTCTAAGTATACTAACAACGTTATCTATCTATAAACACATCAAAATTTTAGATAACAAAGAGGAAGCAACACTTATTGTCACACATTTCGTACGCGAATAGTGAGTGAGATCGCGGCGCGCGCCACACGTCCGACCTCGGTTGTGTCTGGGGGCATACTGACTCGTCTGAATTTTATTGGTGATACCCGAGGCAACCGGGGATATCAAAGCGGGCGGTCGGCCTGTAGGGCGGGCGCGGCTACGAGACCTCTACGCTACGCGCTACGAGGCCTACGCCAAAAAATGTTAAATAAAATAAGCAGGAAGATTGTATCATTGAATGCGAGTTTTAGATGAAACAATCTTCTTATGGAATTGAGATACTCTCTTATGTTAACGGTACGAATAAAACCGACAGAAAGGAGCAGTATAAGGAAAACAAAATGTAGCCGGCATTTAATAAAACGGCAAATTAACTCAGTAACCTCATTTTTCGCCAGCTAAAAGCATTACTGTAAACACGGGTCTCGAAAAATTATTCACGGTGGAAAAATTAGGCGAGCTCCGACCGCGACAGTCCATCTATTCGCCGCCGACAACGTACGCTCGCGCCCCGCGATACAAAGGCACGATCCGCCCCGATTAATACTAAGCACGCCAATAAATATTGATACTGGCTTCTTTGTCTTGCACGGAAGATTCGTTCCCTTTTATTAATGGGACACTCACGTTTGCCTGACAAATCGCGTACCTCAGATACGTTTTGGATTTCACGATTTTGCTTTTGGCGTTGCTTTATTGTATCGATACATTCACATTATTACGGTAATGTAATACGCATTTTGATGTTTTTGCCATGATCTTGTTATCCACTTTAGAATTCGATGAAAAGTATTTTTTATACCTGTATGGATTGAATTACTTTTTGTACCTATATGAACTGGATTTTCAATCCATATTGGTACTAGTCAAGGAGTATACAAGGAATACGTTTCTAAAAATTTAAAGTTACAGTGAATACGTGTATAATCGAAAGGGTCTTTGAGCGTCGAGTTATAGAGAGAGAACAGCTCACGGAATGAGAGCATGCCAGGTGATATCCTTTCCTAATTAATATATGAGGCATTTTTGTATGCCACAGACATGATTCTCAATTCTTTATTGCATTCCATAATGTTGGTAAAAACAGTTGGTAGGCTTAAAATTAATGAAACAATTATGGAATACACAATTGTCGGGCACAGCATAGTAGGAGAGAGGAGGAAAAGCGCTTATTTGTGTTTATATTATTTATGTACTCTGGTAATTGTATATTTATATTATTTTTACTTTTTCTGCTTCGTCTACTATTTAATTTATGTAAGTAATTTAATACTAATTATTATATTAATTATTTGGAATAATCCGCATTTCATATTGCAGTAATCCACAGTTTTAAATATGTAGTTACTTTGCAAGTCTAATTTTAATCAATTTTATTTAGTTACTGGATGTTGGAAAATATTATTAATACGTGTCTAACCTTTGAGTCCTTCAGTCGTCATTATGGACGACCTTATAGACTTCTGAGTAGTGAGTCTTAAGTTCAAAAGACCTTTAGACTCGCGAACTATTCCTTGTATTTATTATTTATAGAGAGCATTGAATTTGGCATTCACATTAGTTATAGAAACGTGTTCTTGGACAAGGCTGTCTGGTTTCGATTCTAAGTGAGGTAGTATTATTGGGTTCATCTGTTTAGAAAGTCACAATAGTGTTAGTGCATAGGGATAGAATAGACTTGAATTAATTAAGGTGCACATACGACCGGCATTAATAAATGTCTACATATACCCTTTGAGGGAAAAAGGCAGGTGTAGATGTATTTCGAAGGTACTTTGTTCAAATTTTTCCGCAATGTAAAAGGCGAGGGAGTATCATTGTGTTTTTCCTTTCCGTTGTGTCCTAGATATTTTAAACACCTCTGCTAAGACTCGTGTCACGTAACGGCCCGCGTTCATCATGGCGGCTGCGACCGGCACAAGTAGCGCTTGCAAGCGTCCTGCACGTTACTGCCATACTGTTGCCAGATGCCACCGCTTTTCTACGACGTCCTGAACTCCTCATATGTGATGCAATCGTGATATACGAGAAAATCTGAGGCGAATGTTAAAAATCTAAAATGCTTGAGTTTTCTTCAGACAGTTTAATGAACTGCACACACAATCCAAATAATTTTAATATTGAGTAATAAATCCAGATTAACCTCACTAGTATTTTCAATTTGAATACCAATTAAAGAACTCGTGCACCACCTTTAATAAAAGGCAGTCCCGAATTCAGCTTTATTGGAGTTGGCAACACTAATTACAGCTCAATCTCGGCCCACAGGCGAGAACAGGCAAAAACGAAAAATTGACCGTCTTCTTTCATTACGTTTGGTCTCTTAAAATCGACTCTACGACAAACGATGAGAAGGACCGGAGGCCTTACCTTTTTATTGGTCATTAAATCCAACAAGGCTTCCGAGGAAACAATAAATCATCAATTTATCTATGTGATGACTATGTTGCTGTAATAAAATACGAGTAGGTAATAAAATTGGCAAGTATCGATTACTCCTGATCGAGATTGCGGAATCGTAATCACTTGGTATTTGTAGGTATTATAGCTACTTGTATTATATATGGCTGATTTACACGTCTCTAGTTTTTAGTAGACTGCAAACGTTTAAATAATATCCCGATCAACCGGTTTGTAAACTGCCCGTTTATATAGTCGTAATAGTAGTAGTCACTAAAGACGCTGCAGGGCTAAATAATAAATTTGAAATTCCTTGTAAATGTGTAATGTCTGACCACTTAATTTATTTAATGAAATATCAACTTTCGATTGAGGTTAACAATCCGCAACAAACGAACGTAATGTTCTGTGTTGTTGTTCAATAAGAAAGACAGCATGCACAACACAAATTAAATGGCAAACTGCAGATTAACTGCGTGGAAAAACACGCGTGTTGAAGAAAGTAATAAATGTATTAGCGGCGGCTACGTTTGTGGCAAGCAAGGATGGGTATCAGTGCGCGTGATGATCGCATGTACGGCTACATTCACGCTATCACCAGCGTAGGGGCGGCACGAGCCATCCTCACGCGATGTACCGTCACTACACTTCGCATTCATAATCTACCCTCTCTTTCCCACGCGGAAACGGTGAACTCGTAAAATTTTACTTTTTTATTTTTACTGCACGTAGATAACACGGTAATGTATGATAGACACGAATTATTTCCTTAGTTATTCCTCAGCGCCTTTCTTGCGCCTTCCTGGTTTTGACATAATAAATAGTTGCACATTCGTTATAATTTAATGTCTGAATTAAAACCTTCCCGTCAGTCTTATTTCCATGAATAAATGGATACGTTTCACTTAATTATTCAATGCATAGTAATGTGTCATGTATGGTACTTACTCTCTTCGAAGGAATAATTAAATTTTAATATTTAAGGCGGTGCCGATAGTTCGTAATGAAATTCTGACAGCAACATGACAAAGGTCAGCTCGGGCCCCTCGCGTGTTTAAACCCAAGAATTAACAGTGTATTATTTTCCACTGACTTTGTTACTCTATTGGGAAATCTAAAACTATTTTACGGGTGAGTGACATAGGCCTTCTTTACAAAGGACGTGGCGCCATTGTGCACAATGGAGCCTAGCTATGAGAAAGCTGTACGCGCAATAATTGAAAATGCATATTTAAATTGAGTAGAGCCTAGAGAGCATAACCAGGGAAGATCCTCCAGACTGTCGTCGACAAGATAAAGTGGAGTTTTCCAATAACAGCGTGAGAACTTGTGAACAACATGCATTAATGATGCAACGACTGATAGTAAAACGTACATGCAACGTTACATGCAACGTTCGAGACACTCCAAACATCCTTAAGTACTTACGAACTAGTGGTAATAAAATGAGAACCGTATGCGTGTGCTCGGGCTTCAGTACTTTCGTACAGAATTCGGGGAAAATTCGATTGTTCCAATGTTTGCTGTTAGCTTAAGTAAGTTGTCTGATAATGTACTGTGTATTTTCGAACATTATCAAACACATGACATTTACTTAACTTTTCAGTACAATAACAAACATTCGCTAGTAACGCAACACATCGTGATGACGGGCGAGCTCATATTCAACGCGTCATGCTTTTAATGTGTCGCTCAATGGGTACGTCTGCTTCATCGCACCCAAGTATAAAGTTTCATACACATATAACAACGGAGGCTTTTAGCCACCTTGCACTGAACACCCGCTGTAGTAGGTTCATTTATGAAAAGCTTTCAGCTTCGACACGGTTAACGGGAAGCTCTATTCAAATCGCCTTTCCTTTCGACAAGCCTTTACATAAATCAAGTATTGAATAAACTATTTTCTCTCCTGAAGATTTGTGTCCCAATAGCCAGTTGTCTATTTATTTTACGTATTTTTGGGTTATAGTCCATCATGGGAGAGCTCGTGGCTAAGTAATAACAGCCGCATGGGTCGATCTATCAGAGTAAGCTACGCTTGCCGGGGTTGGTCCGTGGATGGGCCGATGACCATCTTTACATACCGAGACTCCTTCGGTCCCGGTTGTCATTCGTGGATCTTTGACAGTCGTTACGGTTCGTCAGAAGCCCGAAAGTCTGACAACCAGTCTTACCAAGGGGTATCGTATTACCCAGTTACTAGTTTGTGGAGGTCAGATAGGCAGCCGCTCCATGTAAAATACTGGTATTCAGCTGCATCTGGTTAGACTGGAAGCCGACCCCAACATAGTTGGGAAAAGCCTAGCCAGACTGATTTTGAGTCCATCATGGAAGAATACATATGTACGGACATAAAATGATGTAGGGTAGGTGAGTACCTACTCCAAAAACATTTATATTTGTATAAGAAAATTGAAACAATTTTCCGCTCGCAAAAACAAAACAAACAGAATTAAAGAAAATATAAGGCGGATGGTTATAACAGAAATGTCCTGATCCTAGCTCTTGGGATTTGATCAAATGGCTGATAACCAAACATAACCTAGCCCAAACTAACCTAAACAGAATCCCTGGAGTCTTTGTCAAGATAGTGATGTTGTGTAAGGGATTTGATCAAGATATTTACTTATTTTGCCGGATCCCTGGGTTGGCGAAATAAACATTTTCTGCACTGGGATTAGTTGTGTGTGATCCCATACACTATAATACCACGCAAGGGTTTTGGCATGATATTATAAAATGTTTCGCGTCATCAGTCTACGTGGAATCTCTTTATATTTTGCTATGTGAATCTCTAAAAGGGTTGCTTTGACGTGAGCTGACGTTGTATTGTTTGGTTGGGGTAACGACTTTTTTATCCATATTAATGTCTACCTTTCTTCTTTATGTCTAATGTATATGCTTTTACATTTAATATAAAGCGTTTCTGATTTTATTTGAATTCATTCTCCTAGAACAAATTTTAAACCCATAAGTATCTCAGAGTTATAAATACACAACTTACGAAAACTGATCTCCAACCGTAACCTCAATTCTATCAAAATTCAAAGTGGAGTTTAAAGTAAAAATATTGTTTGAATCGACACAGCTGATTGGACGCCTGCGCAAATAGATAGGGCGGTCCAGCCGCAGCGGTGCATAAGCTTCGGAGCGCGTTCGTGACGGAGGTAAGCGGCTCAGTCGAAGTGCTACCTAGATCTTCAGGAGCGTACAATGAAAAATCTTTAACCTTAGAGCAGAAATAAGGCAAACAACTCTTTTGTTATGTTTGGCAGATTCCTTGGGTACGCAAAACAGAAAGTTATATTGAAGCTAGCAGTTAGGTATTTCTATAGTCTGCGTATGTATCAGAAAACGGCTTCTTTCATTTTCATGATTTACGTTTACATGAAAAGAGTTTTGAATCACACACAAAAATACAAAATAGCCCACTTGAAACTAAACATACCCAATTTGATACATCGTCTATTAGGGATTACTACCGTAGTATCGTTTCAAACGTTTCTCTTTCACAGACATAGAACCATAGTCATTGTCATTCATAGCTTCTTGGCTAATAAGGGACATGCGCTAAGGTAGCCCGCGAAATTCCAATTTACTTACGTTTTTTTGCAATTTGCAGGTCAGTATCAGTTTGTATGTTGGCCATTATATGATCCGCGAACGCAACAATTTCGTATTTATAGAATTATTATATAGCTAACCCTGGCGCTTTCGCCTTAAAACTGAATGCATAGTAACTATAGCCTACTTACTATGAGGCGCAAACACTTGATTTTATTTTTTCAGAAGTTTTGTCTGGAAACAAAGATTTGTTCCCTCTTCAGTTCCTGCATGTCCTAAGTATCTAGGACTTAATCGTGCAGAGCGTTCATCTTTCCATACGCGCGCTATGTCATTATTCATACTTTAGACTTGAAACAGACTAGTGTTAGACCTGCAACTCAGTTCGAGTACAATAATTATTTTATTTTGAGTAGAATATCCCAAGTGCCTTGTATTTACTCTAGCAATATTGGTCGGTCGGAATTATATTCCGGGCGAGCGAAATTAAATGTCACAGTTGGTCGTAATGTAAGTGATTTTAATATACAACGTACTTTATCACATTGTTAATATGTTTGGTTTCAGTCGGTGGATGATAGCGAATCTGAGTATATGCGACTTAATTAAATTGTGGTTTTACTGTTTTGCCAAAATGCGCGTACAGAAACAGTTTGTTTCGTACACTGTAGATAAAAGCGACGCGACGTAGGGACTAAGGAGTAAAGAAAATTTATGCATAAAGACATGTCAATGGATCGGTATCGAAAAACAAGGTGTCAGGTATCGAAAAGCATATATAAGTTCCCATTGCAATTGCATAAATAGATTTGCATTAGTAATAAAAAAAACTTCAAAACAACTTTCCTACATATCTACCATGTATTTTTCAGAAAACATTGTATTAATTTCGAACAGGATAAGTCGGTTTATTACTGCGTGTATAAATGCATACGATTTGTGGCGAACAAGACTTTTCCGAAGGCAAAACCCGTAGCAGAGTGCAACGGGTAAAACTTTTTTCATAAAAGTACAACGAGGCGGTGGGCTGCGAAGAAAGAGCGAACAAGTGAACAGTTGTCGAGGTTACTTATTAACTTTTATAACTTCAACATTTTATATTATTTGCATTATTGCCAATACTTACCAAGTCAGTGGACTGAAATTGCGGCCCAAATAAAACGATAAACAAGATGATTTTATCAATGTAATGCTAAAACGAAATTTGATCTCTGTAATAATATAATTTCATCTGCCGAATCATATAACAGATCAAATGAAATTATTTGTGTTTTTATTGGAAATGTATAAAGTGGAAAAATTCGCTTTGATCAGATTGTAAAACGAAGCAGACAAACGTACATAAATGGAGAATAAATTCAACCAAGGAATGGAAGAGACAATGCCAAGAATGTAGAGGAAAGTTTTTTCATAAATGTGCAAGGAGCGAACAGCTGACGACTGGCTCCGGGCGCTCTGCCTCGTTTTACCCGACATTCTGGCAAATGTGTTAAAACGGGAAAGTATCTCGAGAATTCTATCCTTAGCCCGAGGCAATACGTATTACGGAAAAAAACTGTTAAATGTTCCGCCCGGAAGTCGAAAACGATTTCATGAAAGCAACATCTTCAAAAGGGAAGTTTCGTTATATTCAACCTGCTTTTTAATTTTTCATAAATGGTAATCTGTGCCATTAAGGGCGGTACGTTTCAAAGCGTTGGTTTACATTTAAAATTGCACAGTTGAAATACGTTTGGGATAACAGCGACAGCATTGACTTTGATTGATGACGTGTCTAACCTACGCTACGGATTGTAAAATGACTTGATGATGAATGACAAAAAAACTGTGACACTTTATCTACTACAGCGATTCAACCAAATGGGTTCGGATATAAAGACCAGAATTCAAGCAATGAGCAATCTGTCCTTACAAAGAAGAAAAATTAATAGATAACATAAGTAGGCCATCGATAGATTACCTACCTAACATTCCATCTACGTATATGTACCCTATATATTTGTCGAAAAAAATTGTAACACGTATAGAATACATAATGCAATAAAAAGAACATTGCCCGTAACCTTTGTAGTGGTTCCTTTGGGACTTCTGCTTACGCTATAAAGGGTTGACGGCGTAGGCGAAAAAATGCACCGCTTCAACTTTCCATAAATAGGTCCCTGCTCGTTTGCAGTTACATTGCTTTTTCAATAATATTTGCATTTATTTTGTTGGAAGTTTTTGCAGATTTTGTTTATGTAACAACGATAAAATGCCGAGAATACAGCTTTTGGTAACAAACATTTAGTTCGGTAAACTGGTTTAGTATATCTATATTTACCGTTTCAAAGGTCAAGAATTCTCAAGTGGCCAAATAAATCTTCCACATGAAACAGCACAAGAGCAACATTCAGCGCGAAACGAAGGTAACTAACCACATATAATTGGATTCGTAACCATTACAACAAACGGATTGTCGTGTCTAAACTAAATCAAACTTTGTTTCCGCTGGGAGTCACCGTCGAGTTGCCGTCGTTACCGGGGATATTGGGAACAAACTATAACCCATTTCGGTTCATTATCATACTACTGCTAGTCTGCTACGAACAGACGAAACTGCGGAAGGAGCGCTTAAATTGCGCAACAAAGACAAGATATGAATAGTTCAAGACTCGTTAAAAGTTGAACGTGCACTCTAATTAAGTGCACTAGGTATGTCAATCGACATTCTAAGAAACAAAAACTAGTTTATTTGGTTCCAATCGATTACATTTTCGACGAAATGCATCAATTAAAATTCAAAGATGTAAAATTAAATGTCAGCCGCATTTTCAATGTGACATGTGTCCGAATTAATTATATTGCAAAAATGAGCCGCACAATTAATGAATAATACATGAACGTATCGTAGTCATCCATGCGCATCGGTGAAGCTACGATGACGGAGAGAGTGAACGCTGAACGGCGCGAAAGTGAAATCGTGTAAATGTCATATCTTCAGGCCACTCAAACGTTACAGACGCTGAGTAAAACTTCAACTTTGCGATCCCTGATAAGAAAATTACGCTCGCTTTTCTGAAATATTATGAAAAACACAATATAAATGTTGATTTCAATTGGATCCGTAAAATATTATAGCGCGGGGCATTAGACACAAATCTTGAACAGACGTCGCCACTTAAAATAAGCTGGCACGATTTCAAGTGCCGCCAACCTGAATGCGAAGTATTCAGTTCATCAAAACCAGATGTTTCCGAGTCCTATGTAAACACGGACATTTACGTGGCACGTATGATTAAACACCACCCTATTATGAGTGTTTACGGAACTGTTTACAAATTAAATACCAACATTTTAGTATCGAAAGCAACCCATGTCTTTGGTTCTGTAAATATCGGTGTTTATCAGGTTCCAGGAACGGACCGGAAAGTTTTATGTTGTACACATAATAATATACATGTAGTTATGTAACTTGCATTGCAATATTTTACTTTAAGTTTCCTGGTGCCAAGGGACAGATAACCTTAGCTCTAGGTAGAGCAACTGCAACTCGCAACTGTTTTGAGGTCAAAAAACTCCGTCATCAAATTGTTACCAATTTTAATTCCATCGCCAAGAAAAAACGATGTAATAAAAAGTTATTACTGCCACAGCTTTATTATTTTCCGATCGACATGATTACAGTGTAAAAATGAGTGTAATCCACGAGATCGAAATACTGAAATCGGAAATTATTTCTTTTGGCTGGGCCTTCATGATTCTGGAGGTTTCAAAATAGACGATTTGCAGAATGTTGATAAAAATTCACAGTGACCACGTTGGAAGAGGTTCGACGACACTTAAAGTTTTAATGTTATAAACAAAACAGTAGATGTTGGCGGCAGTCCAACTGGGCTGGGCGCCGGCGCTACCGTTAGCACTGCGTCCCGTTCCAGATACACCTATTGCTCTATCGCCTAGTAGATAGCAATTCTAATTAATCAAAATAATTGACGATACAAAATTGACAAAGTCAAATTTTTATTTACGGCCCCTAGTAGTTTATATTGTCATTTTCCAGTTAAAGTACAAAATAACAGAAATATAATTATTTCATCCAAATGAAAACTGAAAACATAATCTCAAAATGCAATAAAGGTAGACCCTTGCTTCTCTTTTCTTCGTCAAACAATTAAATTATGAAATTAATCCGCAAAGAGGTTGCCTATTTATATTGTAAACTTGCCCAGTTTATTCTCGGCTTCAATTAAATCGTGGCTAAGCTCACAAGTTGCGCAGTTATAGAGGTACTATTATCTGCATGAAATTTGACTCACAAACCGCAGTCTCCCTAGAGTGGTAGTGGGTCGACATAACTCGACCCAAGTTGAAAGCTTTAATTACGTGGACTGAGTTGTTCACGCAGGTGACTCCTTAATTACAGGGACGAAATTGAGCTGCCCATTGAACTGACACGTTTGCAAACGGATTATCATGACCTATATCCAAACCTTTTGTACAGAGACTCGTGATTATGAAGCCTCCATTGTTGAGAGCACACACGTCAACAATGATGGTGATTAAAAAATAACTTGAATCGTGAATAATTAATGCAACACACAATAGTTGACAATACAGGTACCCTGAAACGTTGTGGTCTGCACCGGTGGCAACCTATATTGTACTTTAGACAAAAGGTGATTTCAGACTGTTTAATTAGAAACACTAGCTTTTGCTCGCGGCTACGTCCTAACCCAGGTTTACGGGTGTAAAAATGTTATCAAAATCCGTTCTGCCGTTAAGGCGTGAATAATTATCAGACAGAGTTACTTTCGCATTCATATACTGTGACTGATATTTAATGTATAAAAGTTAAAAATCATTGATTCAATAATAATAATTGTACGTTAGATATTTTCACGCCATGAGAAATGGCAGACATGTCGTGAGCCACCCTTATTTAAATGTATGTATTATTTTAATTCTGTATGTATACACATGTTTGAGCAAATACAATTTCTTCCTTTCTTATAATAATTAAAGTATGGATTAGGTAGGTAACGATCACACAGCATCTCACTAAAATATGATCTTACTTCAATTGCTTTCTCTTTCTGTTTTGCAACTCTCCGATCCTAATTGAAGTTAAAATTGATTATTGGTGCAGACTTCACAACTTCAGTGCTAGTAAATTGTGTTAGGAGTACTAATTAAAAAACTTAATCTATTTACTAGTGAAGCCTTTGACGGTGTTATCTAGAAAATTGCTTCGATTATTAAATTTTCGTCTTATAATGAGATTTTCTTTAATACTGATTGGTATTCTTGGCAACTTCGTCAATGTGTCTCATTATGAAGTGTCTGAAATTCGAAGTACGTGAAGCAATGAACGAGAAGAACACTGAAAGAAGTTTAAACAGTGTCTAGTCCCACGTTGGGCGCCAGTGTCCCGGTGTACTCCCTCTGTGCCATCTTGCTAGCTCAAGTGAGGGAATCTCACCGGACAACGTTGGGTAGTGTAGGATGGTAAGAACAATGAAAACTGACTGAAGATAACCGTTTAATAATTCAGCTTATTACACGTTAGTAGAAAAACTTGTTTAATAACTAGCATATTGTAAGATAATAGGAAAATGTTTAATGATTTGGTAATCAGTAATCAGTAATCA
This sequence comes from Lithophane semibrunnea, assembly GCA_947363905.1. Taxonomy (NCBI): domain Eukaryota; kingdom Metazoa; phylum Arthropoda; class Insecta; order Lepidoptera; family Noctuidae; genus Lithophane; species Lithophane semibrunnea. The sequence goes on along the minus strand of OX376190.1, from coordinate 13,050,007 downwards.
TTTATTTATTTGCAAACATGGGTACAGATATACATCGATGTTTTTTGTTTATAAGTAATAAAGTTCTCCATGTTTAACCATCACATGGGTATGCAAAGGGTAAGAAAAGTAAGTAGGTACAAGATAAAAATTAAATATGTCAGCCTTGTTAAATTATTATAACAATATTTAAATGTCAGAATACTAAACAACAGAAAATTAAATTACAATATAAACTAGGTTCAAAGCAGTTGAAATCACCACTTCAAATAACAGTTCAAAATAATACATAACAGTCAGATTTAAAACTAATAATATAATAATGTTGATCATTCCTATGTCTAGTATTGATTTTCCCCAATATAATAAATCGGATGTAGTAGGCCTAGCATTTTTCATTTAAATAGTCATTAATACAATAGTAACATTTCGCAACTAAAAACGTATGTAGTTTTTTTTTTAAATTGATCCATACTTTTAATTTCAATTATATTTTCAATATCTGGTACTTTACAAGATTATAGAATTATGTCTATATTGCGGACGATACAAGCCTCATCAAGCTCCAAAGATGTAGTGTGGACAAGCCTGAAAATGAGTGTGCATGAGAGTATGTGGCGTTCTTAATTTGAATTGAAAATAGAATGATGAAATGGCCTGACATAAAAAGATTGCCAGCAATAAGTGATCACGATCAGATGAGTAAGGAAGGAACTCGTCACAACAGTACTGAAATTTATGATCTACTAGATTTTGCCTGCGTGGTCATCAGAGATTATTCCATAGGTACGTACTATCGGGATAAAAAGTATCCTATCTTTGTTTTAATCCATGATATAAACTATTTGTAATTTCATTCAAATCCGTTCAGTCGTTTTTGCGCGTGATTGAGTAACAAACATCCAAACATCTGAAATAAGTAATATAAATAAATAAATAATAGTAGGTTAATAACGGGTACATTTAGTTGTAGGTATCTTTCGTGGTTGAAAGATAGTCTATAACACTTTCAAAAGTGCCTAGAATGTCCAAATCTTGCAATACCTACCTACTCATAGACGTCAATCACCATATTAATTAAAGCCACTACTTCTGAGATAGAACTGTGGCTTTAAGTGGCATTATACTGTACCTACGCATTTAACGGGCAAGGAAATTAGCATTCAAACAGGCAAGTGTTCCAACAAGTGAAACCGTTTTGGAGTTAACGACGCCGCTTTGCCGAGATAACAAACGGAATTGTTATGATTCAGGATCAGACTTTGATGCTGTTAAAGACTCCTGACTGTTTTGACTGTGAACATACCCGCCAAATATTTGATACGTCATTGACACTGTCACTTTTTTGGAGGAGCTCGTGGCTAAGTAATAACAGCCGCACGGATCGATTCGTCAGGTTAAGCTACTCTTGCCGGGGTTGGTCCATGGATGGGTGACCATCTTTACATATCGAGACTCCTCCGTGCCTCGGACAGCACGTTAAGCCGTTGGTCCCGGCTGTCATTTGTGGATCTTTGCCAGTCGTTATGGGTCGTCAGAAGCCCGAAAGTCTGGCAACCAGTCTTACCAAGGGGTATTACCAAGTTACTGGGTTGTGGAGGTCCGATAGGCAGTCGCTCCATGTAAAATACTGGTATTCATCTGCATCCGGTTAGACTGGAAGCCGACCCCAACATAGTTAGGAAAAGGCTAGGCAGATGATGATGACACTGTCACTTTTTTTATCTGAATGCTCCACACTATTGACAAACTGAAAAGATTTTGAATTCCTGTATCACCCCACAAGATTTACATTAGTTCCACTGTTTCATCGAAGAATTTTTTTTTATTTCATGCCCTTTTATGAAATAGAATAGTTTCTGAATTGGTTAACTTAAAAGTATTCCAAGTGCAACAGTTTGAGGAAATAAGTATAGCATCCAGATAAAACAGATGATAAATGAATCAACTTTGCAACAATAATTTGTATTCAATTAGCAGTTCACGCTTTTAATTCAAATTACATTGCAGGATAAGTATATAAAAAAAACAATAAAAAACTGGCGTAAATAAGCAGATTACCTGGGATGGTCTTAATAGAAAGGCTTCATCCAAAATCCAAAGTAAGTGCTGAAGTATTTACGGAATCAACCTGATGCCCGCTTAATGCCGGTCAGATTTGAGCCAGTACTTTTACACTAAGCTTCAAAATGCTTCATAGATCGCTGGCAAATCTTTGTGTAAACAAGACTATTATTAACAACTCAGAAAGACTCCTACGAAAATATCATTGTTAAAACCTCGTGCAGATTGGCGCGACGCGACATCGGTAATTGTTATACGGTGAAGTTTTCTTAGAAATTATGTTTGTTAGGGTCGCGTCGCGCCAGTCTGCTTGAGGCTTTATCAATATCGCCAAATAAACTAAATCTATTGGGTTTGGCCGCATGGGTACAGCTAGATGTCTCCCGCGACTTTTCCTCCATATAATGGCAACAAATAAGCGCTCACATATTTGCTATTCCGCCTCCGTCTGCCTGTTTGAACAGCCAATTGACTCGTAGCAATACGTTTTGCTTTTGGTAGGTACTTCGGGCTTGTACGCGCTTCAGCTATTTAATACGAGCACTGCAGTGATTTTTGATTTATGTTACGTTTTGTTTAATATTACAGAGCATATTTTCGTTTGGTTGTCGGTATTTGGGAAGTATATGAAACTAGCAATGGGTAATGAGTAGACAATAGACAGGCCATGACGAAATGTATTGCTCCCATAAGGACCGACAAAACGCACGAATTTCAGCAGGACCTATTTCGCAAGAATTTGACTATGGTATGAGTAATTAAGTGTTGTTTGTAATAGAAAATTGTGTTTCTCTTTTAAAATGTTAATTGTTTGTGTAAATGTGCATTGAAGCATGTGCATTAATTCAGTAGATCATTAAATTTATACATTGAATAGTGGAGATTTCAAATTATGAGTCATGAACGATAAAAAAACGATCTGTAATTCAATGTATGGTAAGTAAATATCAGAAACCGGTGCAACGAACAAAACTCGCTCGATGAGTTGCGTGACATTTACCTTTCGTCGAATGTATCACGTTTTCACGATAAATTCGATACTCCAATTTGTTTTGTTCTAATATTGCAGTCAGAAGGCATAAAGTCGATGTTTTATGCAGGTAAATTGTACACGATATACTGCGGCATTGTATTTTTGTCAATTGTAAAATATAAATCTTTCAGAAAGTAAGTAGTTGTGAACAAAATTTGGCTTCTGTATACGACCTTATAAATTCATAAACAATAGGTACTAAATCAATTCCAGTTTCACACGCTTCATAAGCTTGCTTTGTAAAATCAAGTAATAACAGAGAAAATTGATATTAAAAACACCTAAAAACACAATCGTAATCCAAACCATGAACCCAGTCTGGGCTCTTGTTAATTTTCTGGATTCTGGAGCGCAGGAGGGATTCGAGTATGGAGTATGGACGTACTAAATTTTCACACAAATTAAAAAGGTTGTAGCGTCGAAGCCGCATTATTTCGGCCCGGCCGTCCACCCCTTGTGAATCCAATTTGCAGCCCCGGACGCGACGTATCTTGTAATGGGATTTCGGCCTCGTTCTAAAAAGGCTATCTACACATTTCAACTACCTCATAATACGCTATTAGCCGCTTAACAAAACACGACCAGTGTTGATCTTTAATTACTTATTGAGGAAACCGGAATTGTAACAAAATAAGATAACGAACTTAATGGAGTTCATAAATTGAATTTCCTGCCAAAACGGGAATAAATACATTGAGTGTCGCAAGCTGAAACACATTTTTACTAAAGACCTTCTGTTAAACTTTAAGTTATGTTGATGTAAATTCACATAACGTAACACATTTGGATGAAGCTCATTAAAAAAAAGCTTATTTCCCCGCCGGTTTAATTAAGCCCGGAAATTAAACGGGGAAGTTATCCCGGAACGAATCAATGGAGAGAAAAATTCTTGATTGGACGGAGAAGTTTTTTAAGAGGCGAGTTAATCAACAGGCGTATTTAGCAAGTACTTTACTGTAATATGCAACCGTAATCCAGAAATGACTTGAATAATATTTTTGAAACGAATCAGTTTATTAACAGGATCTTGATTCAATTCAAGATCAGGGCCCCTACCACCAGCTCTTACAGCAGTATTATTTTAATATTACTTCAGTGTAGGAAAGAGATGAAGCTCTATAGGACGTATAGCTCCATCTGTTTCCCCCACTGAGTAAGATTAAAATAATACTGCTGTAAGCGGTGGTGATAGGTCCCCTGTTCTTATCAAAAGTATAAGACCTACCAGGTAATTACTTCTGGAGACAGCGTCAGGTTCGATTTTATTAAATGTTTCAAATGAGTAAACGTCCCGGGCTAGGTAATTCTGAGTGACGAACGAGCGGTTGAACACCGGCTGCCTCTCAACCCAGTCCGTCACGTGCTCTCGGTAAATAAAATACGTTCAAGTAAGCTGGTCCGTCTACCCGCCCACAACCAAACTCGGGATGACAAATCTCATTCCGCATGTAAATTTCACGGTCTCGTCTTCAGCGACCTTTATGATGTTTACTCTACTGAATTATAATTTTTATTATACTTTGAATATAGCCCTGGTTGAACGTGAGGATAAAACGAGGACTTTAGGTTCGCTATTACACGAATAACTTATATTTTCTGGACATTTTATAAGTATTTTGTTTCTCAAGATGAAGAAGTACTTATAACTCTACGATCTTTTGGACTATCTGTTTTATAATACCAAAAACATTCTTTGTGCCCTGTTCTTGTGGACTCAATCATGGATAGGGTTCTTCAGAACGTGGTCACGAAAGAGCGACTTATCCGAAAAGCGTGGACGCACGCTGAATCACAAAGTAGTAAATCAGTTAATTGTTGTGAACGACTGAATATTCAGTTACCCACCGCATTTTGGCGAATAACATTTGCATCTAGATAAGTCTGCGAAAGTGATCGCATGACCTATTCCACGGGATTGTCTTGAAAAAAAATATATCTCAAAAGTTTTCTAGGTTAAACGTATCCCGTGAATTCAAAACGAGTAACAAGAAAAGAAGAAATAATAGAAACAAAAATGCTACTTTATCTTTGAGTGGGTTTGAATACATAGGTACTAAAAAATATATGTTTAATGAGGTCCCTCGCCACGAGCAAGAGCCGTGGCTGCGGCACAGAGGTCCTCGTGCATTAGCGCGTAGGAACCTGATGTTTACTCAGCGTTACTTTGTGTTTGTCCAACGGGCTTTGTCGGCCCTGCCGCTTCTCTAACCTGTTGGGCTCTTTGCATTTATCTGTACACTCCAAACGAGTTTTCGTTCACGGTTCTAAACGGTTTCACTCATAGTTATCTTGTTATGCATGTGTCACTAAGTTGTTTAATGTTCCAACAAACTATTTCCTGAGTGGACTCTACAAAGTCAATAATTTGCCCCGTTTCGTATCCCCCAACGTAACCGGAGAAGTCTGCGACTGTGATGTTTGAAAAAGGAAATGTAATTTTAACTATCAGTTTAGCCTGACCCAAGCAACATGTCGCAGCGCAAGCGAATGTCCGCCTTTTATTATAACTCTGGGTAGAAAACTTATCGCGCAAAGGATCGAAAAATGTCAATCGCTTGTTTTGATATCTCGTTCGAAACTAAACTGAGTTTACTTTGGATGTGAACGCGGAATAAAGTGGCATATAGGCGCGTGCGAGCCGGAAATCGTAGTCGTCGACGAACCATCATCGTGTCGTCGGATTGGCCCGTAACGCGGGGCCCTATATCCGCCGCGAAATGGAACGTGATTCCACTTCCAATATAGTGGGATGCAGCCCTACAGATTCTCAGCAAGGTTTCTGCGATGGGAATTGGCAATCCTTAAAACATTCGAACATAGTTTGTCTCTATAGTGGAATCTATTATTAAATCGTCCATTCTGTCGCACATTCCTCTCTGTAGGTACTTGCGTATTAAATAATTTAATTTGGATACGGCGCATAAATCATAGAGTTCTCAAATACTTCAAACGTATTATAATGTCGATAGGTCTTTTCAAATATAATCGATAGCCAAGATATGAGATCGCGCGAAACTAAGTTTATGATTTATTGGATCCACCTTAGCGGGGTTTGGGTAAACAAAGATTCAAAGGGTGTGGTATAAATAGACAATTTGATTTATTTCAGGGACAATGACGTAAATTTTCCCTTAAAAATACATAAGACCATAAGATCGCGTGTATTTAAGAGCAATGATATGAAAATGCACTTGAAAAACATAAATCGTTGCCTTTGATTAATAAGAATTTTATATGGATGTGTCTGTATTAGATTTTCATGGTGTACATGCATTGTGGACCTGTATATAATATATAAAGGTCGACAATGGTTTAGTGTCACGTGCCTACTCGAATAATGGTCTAACAGCTGACATCACGCATGATACACGTCGCACTAATCGCTACTCGAGTTCATGTTTAGTGCTAAGCTGTGACCTAGAACACATGCAAGATATGGTAACATTAACAGTTAATGCGACATAGTTTATGGATATTACGCGATAGCCAGAGAACGCTTACTATACTCAGATGTGAAAATATGAGCGAGATCTGTAGTGCTATTCTGTAAAAATCTCACCGTGAAAACTTAGGTGAAGTAAGCTGTCATTCCATCTAGTGCTAGGGATTGAAACTATTGACAACAAACTTCACGGTGAGATGTTTACAGAATAGACAGGCTGTTTAAGTAATTGTAAAGTAGCGCTATGGGAATCTATCAAATAGAACCTAACGGTGAGTATGGTAAGTTACATAATATTATGATCATTTTTATCCGAGCGTAAACTCAAGAGTCGGATTTTAGATGAAAATAACTCGGAATCAGAACCCCAATTTAAAACACAAAAGACAAACCTTTAAATAACGTCTACGAAAACAATGCAACGATACGAGTCAAAGTCAAAACACAAGTGGCAGAGTCTATGAAAGCCTCATTTTATTCAATATATTTTATGAAAGACAAGTTTTATTTGAAAACCTGTTCAATAGCAAGAATTTAATATTTGGACAAGGTATTTATTTTCATTCCAGCAAAGAGCGAGATTTCATTAAACGAAGGTAATTGTTAACAATTTGAAGCGTTGTGTTCAATGAATCCGAGTTGAAAAGACGACAGATGTTTCCTCTCGAGAAACTTTAGTTTTAAGTTTTCAGCTAAAAGAATTCTTCGGGAGCAGCGATGTGATCGATCTTAGTTCACATTTTTATGGAAAATTGTTCAACGGTATTGGAACTAAGACTATGGGTATTGTACAAAATTGGGAATAGTTTTTTATTCCTATTTGAAAAATTTTTTTGTTGTATTTGAACATTTTACTGGTTTCTATAGTGTGTACGGAGAGAAATAAACTACACGATGTACAGATTTCATTCGGCTAAGTATTTTGGACAATAATTATGAAGTCCGTCGTACGTAGTTCTTCTTTCCGATACCTGCTTACACTCAATATTATTGTCAGACGTGACAAAACTACTTCACAATTTAAATATTAGTCACACAAACTTTTAATAAAGTTAGTTCCTTTAAATACAGCGGCAGATTTTCTCAAACATGAAATGTCAATTCGTATAAAATAAATACAACAACTTAGAATATAGTTAACGTTGGGAATGTCTAGGACACAATAAAATCCTTTCTCGGTTACATAAAATGTGGCGGAAATCATTGGGTGGACGTCGCACCATGTCACAAGCCGTCACTCCGCGAGAGAAGAAACACCCGAATTAAATTCCTGTCCCCGTCGCCAATGCGCATGTTGCGGCTCCCTAGCACAAATTTCGCTAGAACTTTAACAAAACTGTAGAGAGATTTCTAAAATTAGGTACATTATTTAACTGTAGTGTGGCGCCTCAGCACAACTCGTTGTAAGGGAGAGCGGTCGTATCAAATTTCGTGCTAACGACGCGTTGTAGTATAGCTGAAACAATCGTGGAGTGGAAAAGCGAGTTATGGACACAGTGAAGAGAGAGGACAGGCGAGTGCATTAAGATAAAGCGCGTTGGGCGGCAGCCAGAGCGTCTCAAGTGTCCGGTGGTGCCAAGACGGGCAACCGTCAGGCGCCGGGATGTACTTGCACCCGCACTGTATACTTCTTGCACCCGTCCCCGGCATAACAAACAATAATTTATCTGAACGTTTCTATAAGGTGTTAAAAAATTAACTTTTTAAAACCATATACATCCACTACATATCATTCATTTAAACTGCACGTAACATGGCGCACAGTCAACTCCAATCTTTATTTGCATAAAGAAAGTCCATACTTGAACTTTTGTGTACTGTCTTTCCACTAACGTTCGTTGTAGAAACAGCTGGCTTCCAGCATAATTTTACTAAATCATCTTGAGCACAGTCAAGTGTTACTCTCTCATAAATTCCGAGTCGCGTGTACCTACCTAGAAGATGGACGAATTTTAATTAAAGTCTCGGCGTAGTCAGCTTCATCTTATTAATAAAATATCAGATTCTTAAAACTAATGTAGCGTGGTTTTGCATTAATAAATCTTGTGGTTATGTAGCTGCATGCTTGAATGAATTATACTTTATAATAAGAAGGTTCCTAGAAGAGTTTAAGCTTCCCGGTAGTTACAATGACAAACTGTCAAATTATATTTTTAGTGTCAGATTTTAAGACAAAGGGGAACTTCTACGAAATCTTTGGGAGCAAATACGTCATCGAATGAAGTGTTTGCAAAGACAAGACACGCAGCTTGATTAAATGCAGAAGATCAATATGGAATAAACCAAGGGCTTAAGTAACTTCGATATCAATAAACGAAGTTCCCGAAAGCGTAATAAACCGTTGAACCCTCTCACGGGTCGACATAGAGTGGAAGTCAGCAGTTTCTTTGAAGCGCATCCTCACTTGGAGGACAATAATGAATTCAGGCCCGAGGTGGCGCGGGGTGCGAGGGCAGGGGTACTACAGCGTGCTCGTACGCTCCACTTTGCACTTCCTCTCTTATAAAGCGATTAATGACAGTGCGACCTTTGAGGAGACTGACGATCAAAATAAGAAGGAAATAAAATCCAATCACAGAAACGACTTCAGACTTCCTCGCTTCCGATGGAGTTCTAAAATTTTAACACTTTCAGTTAGTTTTGCTATTTGTGATCCTGTTCCTCTTTGCTGGTTGCGTGTTTACAAATACCATTCTACGAAACAGTTTACATGTTTACCCAAAACATTTAAAACTGTGCAAACCACTGAAAACTGTCTGAATGTTACTGAAACTGCACATAAGTGAAAACCTCAGCAATTTGCAATTGGCGTAACGAATCATAAAAGCAAATATTACGGAACACTACGAATTTAAGGATATCTCTTTTTCGGTATGAATTATCAACGTCGACATGTGAGGCTTCAGCTCGGGAAATACATTTCCTGGCTTATAAACATATTCGAGGAAAAGCGCTGAGGTAATAGAAGCAGACGTACGGAATCATATTTTGATGGGAGAGGTACACTCCAGTATTTATGTTTATCGAAAACGTGTGCCTGTAATAGACATGAGGCGGAGAAACAACGTCAACGAAAAATAATAAATGAATGGATATAATTTATGTATGAGAGTTTTCGAACAAAAGAAATTATAAAAATAACTTCTTTTTAAAATTTTGCGAGAGAAAAATTCAGATTGCAATGGTTAAGGTAAACCAGTTGATAAAATGTTTTCACTGCTAGAGCACTGGTTCCGAGTATCTACAGCCAATCAATTAACTAAGTTATTAGTACCTAGAGAGAAACGACCGACAGGAATCCTAATCCTAACTAATATTATAAATGGGAAAGTAAGTTTGTTTGTTACGCTTTCAAGCTAAAACGACTGAACGGATTTGGATGAAATTTGGAGAAGGCCATAAGCTACTTTTCATCCTGGATCGCAGACGAAGTCGCAGGCAACAGCTAGTAAGTACTGTATATAGACTGAAAGTTCTTAGAACTGCTCGCTTCTACAGGTAAAGTTATTTGTATAAATATAAAACTAAATTCTCATGAAAAACAAAGTGGCAAAAGAGTGGCACGAGGGCAGGTGCAGAGCGAGGGAATCGAATAAAAACTGTTAGATAACGGCGTTTGTGCATTTCCACATTATCGAGTAAATGGAATGTCGCCAACAATGCAATTAACTTTTTAAGCGTTGGAAACTTTTAAAATAGATACCAAATGCGGTGATTTAGTTGAAGCATCCATTTCTCATCTCATCATTTCCTTCTACGAGTATATTTGCAAGGCTGTTATTTCTTATTGTTAGATGGTAGTGCGCTGTGTAGTGCAGATTCCATTAGATGAGAGTGTTGTTGTACCATTAGTCGTGACTTGGCATCGAGTTAGCTTGCTAATGTGCAATCAAATAGCGCCGCTGACGGCTACTTAATTATGCGTACGCTCTATGAATTCAAATCGACCGTGTAATTACTACAACAATGTCTTGTTTTGCGTATCTTCAGCAAAAATCTTGATGTTCACAGTGATATCATACGATTAGTCTAAGTTCAATCGCCAAACCATAATACGGCCAAAACGCAATATCGTTTTCAGACTAACCGAAATGCGAATACAACCAAGTTATAATCATTTAAATAAGTAAATACATTACGAATTTCAACTTTAGAAATTGTGAATTATTTACGCAAAATAATTTCAACTCGGCACAGTAGGTAACGTAAAAGTTTTCCCAGATTAAGACAGAATTTCCACTTTTATTTGTTTAATGAGCAAACATAAACAAGAACTTGTTCAAAGGGTGGAAATGTCTCCGCTTAACCGCCGCGACCCGGATTTCGTGCCAAATATTTATTTTAATTACATCTCGGTTCCTTCAAAGCCCAAGTTAAATGTCTCTACCACCTTCTACGCCAATATTTCAAAATTAATTTACGCATTTCACATTTCTCTCATTTTAGTTTTCGCGTGTTTTGTTTACCTAAGTAGGACAATATAAGCAATAGTACTTATTGGCTTATTTTCTGCCATTTTTCATAGCGCACTAAAAGAAAATGCTCATGTAAAAAAAAATGTAGTGATTCAACGATCGCTTGAATGAACATTGTTAAATGTAGTGAAAAGAAAATGGAACACAACGAAGAAATAGTCGTCTTCATTGACCAAGGATGGAGCAGTTCCTTTGGGAATTACCGTAATATGACTAGCTCATAATGAGCTTGAGACCTAGTTACAATAAGCAGAAAATAATGGAACCTATAAGTGCATTGGCTGGAATCGTACAATAGGAAATGAACAGTCAAAGCGAACTTAATTAAAACTAACCGCGTGCCTCAGGGGACAATGGGTGTGCGAGACAACAAAGCGATGGGAGCCGTCATAACTGCTGTCAGCTACAACCACTAAATACGATCTTAGATTACTTCTCAATGAGTTTAGCACTAGCAGACTTGCCTAGAGAACTGAGAGGAGTCTGAATATCGAACTAACTCTAATTGTGCTCGGTTAGTTGAGAGGAAGATATGGTATCTCCCGTCGCACCCTTCAGTGAACTGAGTTAAATATTTGCAGATTATATCTAGCCGCTATCGTGGGAGCCACTGTTTGTATAGCGGATATGTCGTGTGAGATCAACATCACTTGAGAGTTAATGGACCCGAAGGTGGCACGAAATCATTACCTATATTACAAAATAGACTTCATTTGGGTAGTTACCTGCGTCTATAAAGTTCGCCAAAAGAAACCTGACTCACTCCTCGTGTTAATTAAAAACTAATTAGCGCAAATTAAAAGTTTAGAGAAGAGATCGGGCGAGGAGACATCTGGTGATGGCACCAAACGATGAATTTCTTACGGTTGCAAGGGCGCAAACTAAGAAAACACATCTGCGCATAAATTCTGAACACGTCCGGCTATATAAATTCATAACTTCGGAACGAACCGGAGACAGACGGTACGCTGGGGCCTCTACGAATTTATTAAATAAATTAATTGAGCCAAAACGAACGTAACTGCTAGAATATTGAACAAACTGTAGCAGAATGTGACAACAGAAACAATACCGTGGTGGTTCCCGAAATGGTGGACAAGAGTTTGTTTTATAAGTAAGTAAATAATGTTTTTAATATGTTTTACGTTTGTTTTTGTTATACGATTTCCTTTCCGTCCGCATTTTCAAATCAAAATTCTTTATCCAACAACAATGGACAAAAGGAATGAAATAATGAAAAATACAATACATACACAGTTGAACAAAAAATAACAAAATCAGATAAAAAGATTCGTTGTATCCTTAAAACAGAAAACTAGTTTTAGATACAACTGCTGTTACAGACCCAATTACACGAGCGTTATATCAACAAACATTTGTGAAGCATTAGTTGGCGTAGAGGCCCCGGCGTTGTGGCGGGGCATCCACTTTCCCAATAAACCACCCGGCTGAGTGCATAACGTGCCGAGATTACTTATAGCCCGGAGCAGACCAAACAACAATATTTGTTGGTCCCAGACACTAGATTAATTTTTCCTGCGGCATTTTACTCAACGTTATCCATGAAAACGTTCCGCAAAATAAACCGACAAACTCAACTTGAGGATTTTCATTCGATTGCTTCCACGTAGTAATGATTTAAGAGTTTATATTAACGAAACTTTTTTTATTACCATGAGGTTCTAATAAAAATGTAAAGGACATTTAATATATTCAGCGTTGTTTTTCTCGCCAGCGGCTATTTTGTACCTTTTATGTTCGCCCGTAAAACTTTAGCAGAATTCAACTTTTCTATTTGTATTGTAACGCCTCCAACAGGTTGTAGCCATGTTGTTAGTTACTTCCGTAATTATAACAGAAACCAAACAATGGAACGCTGCAAAATGCTGTCTCTACATAAGTTAAAAAGTATTGTTTTCTCTTTTTTTTTTAAAGTGGCTTTTTAATACTAAGAGAACAAAGACCTTCTTCTAATTATATTATTATAACAACTACATGTTTTTGTAACGACCTTGGTAATATAATTTACGGAAAATCGCTGGGTGTCTGTTGCTCCATTGCAATGTTTAATCATGCGTAAACTGTAAATTCGGTTAGGTTCTGGTAGTCTGCTGGTGCACAGCAGTATTTTCTCAAATAAATAATAAAAATAATAGGAAAGCATCGGTAATCTACAGGCTGATCAGGAGGATCGGTAATGTATAGGAACAAGCAGACATCAGGAAAACAATCCAACATTGAACGCTTAGGACTCCTGTCCCACCGCCGACGAGGCAGCGACTAATATCAACGAATTGTCGCTCAAAAAACATACAAAAGATTGTAGGTCCCGTGTAATGCTCGGTTCCTATAAACGAAAACGAATCGTTTTACTTACCAACGGTCGTTTTTTTTATTGCCAAACTGGGCATATAAATAGGTTCGGAAGCTAATTTTACCTGTGATAGCTACTTCCGTAAGGGAGGGTCTACTATGCAAACCTATGAGGTCTTTGATTCATTATTGGTAAAGATACAAGAGTCTTAATTTTAACCAATAACGGTCCGTAAATTATAGGAATCGGCCATAAGTAAAAGAGATATTATATTACTAGTTCAGCGCTAATTGTTTCCACCGCCGCACGGTGGATCGAAAATCGGCTGTAGAAGACATAGGATCTCGATTTCTTAAATGTTATTTTTTTTGCTGGAAATGACTTCTGCTGATCATTACTATGTACAAAAATGACACCCCAGTTAATTCTGCCCAAAAACGAAGGAAATATAATTTTTTTACGAAAAATTTGTATGAAGCTAGTATGAAAAATCGAATTATCTCCTAAACGGCATGTTTAACCGTAAGATCCTTGGAGGTGGTCATAGTTGTTAGCTTGTACCTGGTAACCCTACTTAATTAATCGACTAATACTATTATGTCACTAAATCGATTATTCGTTTACCATCACATTCACTGTCATTCACTCTCGGAGACAACTGACAGCCGGCCTTCTGGTTCAAGACACCGAGCAGTGAAGACGTGTAAGCTATAAGGCCTATCAAATTGGTGTACCTAATTTAAAATCTTAGCGCGTAAGTACAGGAATTATTATTTTGGTGATCTGAGTGTTTTTACAAATAATATTGTGGAAAAGGAAATAAATATGTTTGAGTTTAAATAGCTTGTTTAGTTTTCTATTGCGAATCCCTGTATTTCTGAACCGTAGCTTACAGTTCAGAAGTGGGATCGTAAGAGAATTCTCATAATTTTCTTTCTCTCACGTCCACAACGATCTTATTTTAATAATGAATGTTTAAACATAATCGTTACTGGTATGATTCGAAGGATTTTTGTGGATTAAAGACATGCATAATTTATTTTCTTTTCCTGACTACCTACATAGTTATTTTTTTTATTTATAAGAAACTTGACACTTTCTTTCTTTTCCTGATATTTTATTACGAGAAGCTTAGCTCTGAAAAACAACTTGATAAAGAAAGTAAGTATTTAACGGCTGGTGAACGCCTTGATTTAAGAATATGGACGATTAATACTTATTATCATGTGAACGGATTTGAGCGGTGAAAAGTACAAAATAAATGACAAATAATACATTGATGAATATTGGTTACTTATACTCTTGATCCTGTTATAAAAAAATAAATTTATTTACTGCTGCCTAGTGACTGGTCTGAAAGAAGCATCACATTGTGATATTGACCTAGTTAGTTATCGTTGCTGATAATTTGATGTTGATGACTTCATGCTTTATATCGGTCTTTGTTATTTAATTGGTAGCCCTGTCCACCTACACGGACTGAGAGATATACCTACCCACTTAATTTCTTTTAGCTTTCTTGCCTACACTATTTGATCTTGCGCTAAGCTTTCAAATGTAAGTTTCAGATACACATTCGTATTGGATACAACCGAGGGGAAGGGTTGTTATTATGGATAAGGATAAAGAGCCCAGGATTGAGGGCAGGAGTGAGCCCAGGTTTGAGGGCAGGAGTGAGCCCAGGACTGAGGGCAGGAGTGAGCCCAGGTTTGAGGGCGGAAGTGAGCCCAGGTTTGAGGGCATATCAACACCTAGGTTGGAAGGTCATGGACTGCCCAGGTTAGAGGGCAAAGGAACAGATATTTACAGCCGGGACAAGGAACAGGCTACTACCGGAACAGCGGCAAGGATAGAAGACCGGACGTTGCGTACGTCCAGAAACCGGAAAAGGAGAAATATTATCATGGAAACGGACAGTTCATCGCGTGGTGATACAAGCCGCGAGAGGACAAGGAAATATAGAAGGAGGTCACGAGTGAGGAGAGGCGGCTCCAGGCGGACGGAGCATAGCAGCGACAGCTCGGATAACCGTGAGTCAACCCGAGCTTATAAATGTAGACGGAATAGGAATAGGGAATCTGAAACAAATGTATTATTAGATAAATTTTTGTCAATCTTAAGTAACGTCAAGAGTTCGGAGAAGCCCAAGCTGTCCTTTAATAGTAATGTTTTGCCAAATTTTGACCCCCTAAGTAAAGAGCAAACTATGTTAGTATGGCTCACTAAAGTAGAAGAATGTGCGGAAATATACGATTGGTCTGAAAAGGAAATAATTCACTACGCTCTTCCCAAACTTTCGGGAGTAGCAAAAACTTGGTACCAAGGTTTACCTTCTCTTCTTTATACTTGGGGTGAATGGAAGAAAAAACTGATTGAATCATTCCCTTGTCGCGAGGACTACGCCGAACTCTTGACGGAAATGTTGGCTAAACGTGTCAAATACGGCGAATCATTGGAGCACTATTATTACGCGAAATTAAATCTATTAAATAGATGCAAGATTTACGGTAAACAAGCAGTAGATTGTGTTTTATACGGAGTAGATGACCGTGCTATTAGAGTTGGTGCGCAAGCAGCTCAATTTAGTGAACCAGAACAAATTTTGAAATATTTTCGAACGGTAAAAGTAGGCCAAAATAGAGAAGCGTATGAAGCTAATGTTAGAAATAGGAAAGACCGTAGTGTCGCTACTAATACAATGTCTCGGGCTCAAAATCCGAAATCTAGTACGCTGAGTTCTAACATCCAGTGTTTTAATTGTAGTGAACTGGGTCACCCCAGTTTTAGATGCAATAAAACCTCTGTTAAATGTCCCTTATGTGACAAATTAGGTCATCAAGCTTCTTTTTGTTTTAAAAATAAGAATAAAACTGAATCCCCTAAAAACGAAACTCAATCGAAAGACAAGATTGAAAAGCAGGTATCAGAGTTGACAATTGATAGGTCTATTGATAAATACATTTTAGACATTAAAATTAATGGTAAAACAGTAAAATGCCACATAGATTTAGGAAGCCAGTGTACGCTTGTTACAATAAGCAAAGCTAAAGAACTTGCCATGAATATTAAATGCCCGCCTAATCTACCTGTATTGAGAGGTATAGGTTCAAATCTGACTATTCCATTGGGTGTAATAACTGCCGATGTCGAAGTCCAGGGCATTAGAAAAGTTATAGATATTTATGTAATTGAAGATCACGTATTGAGCCACCCTGCTCTCTTGGGGCACTCATTTACTGAAATGTCCGATCTTATAATTACTAAAACCCCAACTAAATTAATATTTAAAAAAATAGATCCTACAAAAATACATCTGTTATGTGATGATGGTGTTTCTATTCCACCGTCTTCATTATGTGTAATACCGGTAAAATCTGAGCCATCTTTTAGTGGTGAAGTTTACGTGCGGGCGTCTCTTAGGGAGTTGAATGGAAAACACTATTATCTTTTATCGGGTGCATATAACATTAAGGAAGGAAACGGTTCGATACTTACATATAACGTGTCTGGAAGCGAAATAACCATTTCTAAAAATTCTTTGTTGACTCGTTCTATTAAAAGTGAATGTTTAGACACTTCACAAGTTCTTGATTGCTGTGAAATGTCTTTCGATTCTGGCAATTCCAATGAACTAATTAAGTGCGGGGAAAAACTCAATGACGAGGAACGTTTACGGTTACAACAGCTACTAAATAAATATCAAGACTGTTTTTCTAAAGGCCTAAAAGATCTCGGATTTACTACAATAACAGAAATGGTTATTGAACTGGAAGACACCGAACCAATCGTTTATAGACCGTATCGTTTGTCTCATGCTGAAAGATCATTAGTAAACGATATGGTTCAAGAGATGATAGATAGTGGCATTGTGAGGGAGTCTTCTTCGCCTTATGCTAGCCCCATAGTTTTAGTCCAGAAAAAGACGGGGGAAAAACGGTTATGCGTCGATTATCGAGCGCTTAATAGGAAAACAAAAAAGGATCATTATCCCCTCCCACGTGTCGAGGACCAATTAGACCAGTTGGCAGGCAACCAACTATTCACGTCTCTTGATTTAGCTTCAGGCTATTACCAAATACCAATTAGTAAGGAGTCCTGTCATAAAACAGCCTTTGTTACCCCAGACGGGCAATTTGAGTATAACCGCATGCCGTTTGGTCTTGTTAATGCGCCCTCCGTCTTCCAAAGGACGATTAATAAAATTCTTCATGACGCTAAAATCAAATACGCAATAGTCTACATGGATGATATTCTTATCCCATGTAGAGATGTCTCCGAGGGTTTGAATAGATTAGAGGAAGTTTTACAACTCTTAAAGCAAGGAGGCTTAACACTCAGGCTCGGTAAATGTAACTTCTTCCTAGATACTATTGATTTTTTAGGGTTCGAAGTAAACTCGTCGGGTATTCGTCCGGGTGGTAGGAAAACCGAGGCTATCTCTAAATTTTCAACACCCAAAAACATACACGAATTAAGACAATTTCTGGGGTTATCCGGTTTCTTTAGGCGGTTTATTAAAGATTATGCTTTAATAACTTCCTCGTTGACGAACCTATTAAAAAAAGATGTTGTTTGGGCCTGGGGTAGCAATCAAGAAGAATCTTTCAACTTGGTTAAAACGTTGCTTACACAACGACCGTTATTGGCTTTATATGACCCTAAAGCAGTTACACAATTGCACACCGACGCATGTAAAGATGGGCTTGCAGGTATACTGCTACAGAGCGACTCTTTAGGCGCATTTCATCCAGTTTCATACTTTAGCCGTAAAACTTCTCCCGATGAACGCAAGTTGCACTCGTATGAGCTTGAAACCCTGGCAGTAGTAGCATCTTTGAGTAGGTTCAGGGTATATTTGCTGGGGATACCATTCACAATTTATAGTGACTGTAGTGCTTTAAGATCTACATTCGTAAAACGCGATCTGATCCCGCGAGTTGCACGTTGGTGAGTCCAAATACAAGAGTTTGATTGTACTATCGAATACCGACCCGGCCCCCGAATGACGCATGTTGATGCGCTGAGCCGTGGACCGGTTGCGGGTCTTGAAGCCGAAACACACGTATTAGACATCCTAACTATTGACAGTTCCGATCAGGACTGGATCGCCACCGTGCAAGACGCAGATGATGAGGTACAGAGGATTAAAAATATATTAGAGGATAAAACTGCGGATTTGATCAAGGATATTCACAAAAATTACAAAATGAAGAATGGTCGTATATATCGTATGGTAGGAGACGAGATTAGGTGGTTGGTTCCAAAGGGTGTACGTTGGCAGATATTGAAACGTAACCATGACGACATAGGACATTACGGGTTCGATAAAACTTTACAGCGTATACAACAGCATTATTGGTTTCCAAAAATGCGTCGTTTTGTCAAAAAATACGTGCAGTCTTGTTTAGAATGTGCCCATCATAAGACTCCTGGTGGCAAACGAGAGGGCGTACTACACCCGATTGAAAAGGTCAGTGTCCCTTTCCATACGGTACACGTTGACCACTTAGGTCCTTTTATCAAGAGCAAAAGGGGTAACTGTTATTTACTGGTCTTGGTGGATAGTTTCACGAAATTTATAAATATAAATGCTGTCAAAAACACTAAGTCTCTCACTAGTATACGCGTAATAAAAGAACACATAAGTTATTTCGGGGTCCCCACACGACTTATATCAGATAAAGGATCTAGTTTCACTAGCAAAACGTTTAATGAATTTACAACACTATATGGAATAAAACACATTATTAACGCCGTAGCAACACCCAGAGCAAACGGGCAAGTTGAACGGTTTAATAGGACTATCTTAGATGCTCTTTCGACGTGTACTCATAACAAAGATGACAAATCCTGGGATGACTTTATCTATGACATTCAAGTAGGTATCAATACCACAGTACATAAGACTACAAAGAAAAGCCCTTCCGAATTATTATTTGGGTTTAATATAACTAGTAGGTCAGAAGGTATTTTGAACCCCGTTATATCCGATACCACTAATTTGATTGACCCGGAAGATTTGAATAGCATAAGAGATAAGGCAAGTTGCAGTATAAAGACACAGCAATTAAAAGACGTAGAAAGGTTTAATAGACATAGGAAAACGGCCAAAACTTATAAGGTAGGAGATCTAGTGCGCGTTGAGAGGCAAGTTCCTCATGATGGCAAATCCCAAAAGTTAGTGGTTAAATTCCAAGGTCCATATCGTGTAACGAAAGTGCTTCCCAATGAAAGATATATTATTGAGGACACCCCTATGACGCGCAAACACGGCCGTCGATATGAAGCCGTGGTAGCTATAGATAAAATCCAACCTTGGCTAACATTTAGTAGAAACTTAGAAAGCAGTGATGATGAAGATACTGATATTATTACTGGTACGGACCGGAATGAAGTAGAGAATTAAATTAAATTATTTGTATTGTATAACAATATTGATTTCTTAGGAATATGAATTGAGTTTAAGTATAAGGAACAGTAAGTAAAATTGAGCATTTATTTCAAATGTAATCATAAAATATTGAATAAGGATTATTAATTATTGTTATGGGTAATGAACTGAAATTTAATTTGCTATTACTTTTGGTTGTTGATAAGATGGCAATGGATTGTATAATATTTTTGTAAGCGCGAGGACGCACTTTGAACAGGATGGCCGAGCTGTTAGCTTGTACCTGGTAACCCTACTTAATTAATCGACTAATACTATTATGTCACTAAATCGATTATTCGTTTACCATCACATTCACTGTCATTCACTCTCGGAGACAACTGACAGCCGGCCTTCTGGTTCAAGACACCGAGCAGTGAAGACGTGTAAGCTATAAGGCCTATCAAATTGGTGTACCTAATTTAAAATCTTAGCGCGTAAGTACAGGAATTATTATTTTGGTGATCTGAGTGTTTTTACAAATAATATTGTGGAAAAGGAAATAAATATGTTTGAGTTTAAATAGCTTGTTTAGTTTTCTATTGCGAATCCCTGTATTTCTGAACCGTAGCTTACATAGTGCTAATTATTTATGATTTTTTGGTTGCCGATTTGACGAAAAATTTAATGCCGTTTTTTTTAAAAAATCGTCAATATATTTTTATTTATTTTTACATGTAAAACGATCCCTTTTAGTGTCCAAGTTAAAAAGTTCGATATGTTATTAACCCAAATATTAAGAACACAGAAAACAAGAAAAATTTAATAAAAAAATTGCTGTTTTTTGACACATTTTTATTAATTTAAATAAAAAAAGATTATCAAACTCTTATTTAAGTAACATATAAAGTTGTATTATATACAAAATAATTTAATTTAAGGAATTAATAGTAAGCATTTGTAAAATAAAGTAAAATAAATAAAAAAAAAGACAAAATATCATTAAATATTACAAAAAAAAAACCCAAACAGACTCAAATACAAATTTACAAATATGTACATATATAATTTTTTACAAATTTTCCTTATCACTGTCGTTGTCAGACTCCAATTCTGAGTCAGCATCCAGATTGGATATATCCAAAAACTCGAACTCAGTTTCCTAAAATTGAATTAAGTCGAGAGTTTCAGCAAAAAAGCTCTGCTTTTTCTTAGCATCTAACTTAGGCCTTTGTGCACTTAGCAAAGGATTCGAAGAAACAACAAGCATATTTAAAATGTCTTGATTGGAATCCTGCCTGCTTCTTTTCCGCGAATGATGTTCTCGAAACCTCCTAAAATCTTTGTTTCGAGACTCTGAGGCTTCTTCCGAGAGAGTCCCAATCGGCACAATATTATTTTTCTCGATTATGTCAGCCCCATGGATTAATAATTTATGAACGGTTGACGACATGTAGTACCGGTCGTATAATAATACGCACTTTTCTGCTGTTTTGCGGGCATAATCTCTAAATTTTATTATATCGACCTGCTCTCCAGATGTAATTGCTTGTAAAATTACAGCAAATCTTTTGATGAGGTCTTCATCCAAACCGGTTATAGCTGCGGTTTTATTAGGAAACTCAAAGAATTTTCTTGCAGTATTCCCGTCATTGGTGGTTTCCGAGCCTTGTTTTACTATATCAATCAACAGAATGCTCATCTTTGAATTTATTTTGAATTATTTTCTTCCTTGTCTGTAGCATTTCTTTGTGCTCATCACTTCTCGCTGCCCACCGTTTGAAGTCGAGCCTGTATGCAATGTGTAACAGACATTCCATACAATTTATACGGGCGTGTAGGGATGACAAGCCAAATTCATACAGGTCAGAACACACAATTTTTGATGTTACAGCATCTAAGCGGTTCATTTCTGTAGGCTTTGCTCAGCACAGGTAGCACGATGCATTTGATCTAGCTTCAGAAAGGTAAGTGCAAACTTTAGCGTCGATCATCGTCATCATTAGTTCATGAGTCACCCTATTATTATTATTGCACTCTGTGGGGATAAGGGCCTCAATTTCTTCATCCATTTGTTTTTTCAGCTCAAGGACAACTGCTTCACTCTCCTTTACAAAAGTAAACTGAACTGGACGACAATACAAAACTGAGCATGGTTTTGGGTTCGTCCATAAGATGTTGTCTCCATCTGTCAGTTTAAGTGGCACCAAGGAGGTCATGAAAATGCTCGAGTCATCTTCCTCACCCTCCATTTTCTGCTTGTATCGGCTTTGGTTAGAAGCACCATCAAATCCCCACTTGGATATGCTGATATCAGCTGCTGATAGCAGTTGAAGCTGTTCAACTGCTTGTTATGCTCTTCCTTAGAAAGGCTTTGAAGGATTCTTATAACTGTGATATCAAGTAAAGCTTGAAGTGTAATCCTAGCCGATGAATCAGTAACTGTCACTGATTGCTTCGGAGGGTAGCAATCAAGCTTAGTTTGTTGCACTTTATAGTAAGATGGATAAATATCCTTAGCACATTCCCGAATGGCAGCCTCTCGCAACGTAATATATTGCCACGTTGAGAGTTTTAGCGAAAGAAGCAATCCAAGCGCCTTTTCTGACGTAAATATGATTGTTTTCGCTGGTTTCTTAAGCGTTTCATTTCATTTAGCGGCTGCTTCAGGATTTTTCATCATGTATTCGATGACAGAGGCGATATCTCCATGCCCTTCTTCTTTTAAACGTGCTGCAGCTGCATATGCCAATTCACTGGAATCTTCGCCTGTGTGTTCATCAGATCTTCTCTTTTTTTGTTTACTTCCCAGATCTTCGAATGGTTTACGGGATCTTTTCGTCATTGTTCCAATGGACGTTGATGTCAACGGTTCTGGAGAGACTGAGGACGCTCTTGGTATCTCATCAACACTTGGTTCTTGATTAACTAAAGTTTGAACTCATAGCACTGCTAATTAATAAATTAGCTCACTTATCAGGAAAAGTTGAATGTAATCCATAGTTGGCATTGTCGTGAGATATTGAAAATCATTAAATCACCTATAAAGACTCATTAGAAGACCTAATCAGTGTAGTTACTTAATCACTTCTTTTCGGACTCATTAGAAGAGTAAACAATTGGTAATTTGGTTGTATGAAAAACTCATGATGTGTTGATAAATATCTAGCTCAAACATAGTTGTCTACGTGTGGGTGTACTATAAACCTCTGCCAACTCCTTCGGAAATATAGGAGTGATGCTATTTTATGTTACGTGTAGTTAAAAGTCCGTGTTCTTCAACATAAACACTAAAAGGAATCGTTTCATATGAAAAAACAAATAAAAATATTTTGACGATTTAAAAAAAAAAACGGCATGAAATTTTTCATCAAATCCGCAACCAAAAAATTATAAATAATTAGCACTATGACCACCTCCAAGGATAGTTCGGTTAAACATGCCGTTTAGGAGATAATTCGATTTTTCATACTAGCTCCATACATTTTTTTCTTATAAAAATTATAACTCTTCCATTTGTGCACACATTTACTTCATATGACATTTTATAGAATAGTAATGATCAGCAGAAGTCATTTCCAGCAAAAAAAAAAAACATTTAAGAAATCGAAATCCTATGTCTTCTACAGCCGATTTTCGATCCACCGTGCGCCGCCGCTAGCGAGGTCTCATTTGTCGCAGCGACAAGAGCTATCAGAGTACTCGCTCAGTGACGTACGCTTGGTGGGCAAAATACTCGCTGTGAGACTCACGCTTAGTACATACAAATACCAGCAAATAATCGCTCGTCACCGTCGCGCTCTCGCTGCTCGTTGTTCGCCAACTCGATTTTTCGGCTTCTCGTTAATCGCCGGCGGCGGCGGTGGGACAGGTGCCTAAGAGGAAAACCATTACACAAGTTGCTATTTGGGAATAAATCAACTTGGACAAGTGCTGTGGATCACGAATTTGAGGTGAACCACTTCATAGTGGACAAAAGATATAGTCACGAATGTCACGTACAAACAGGATATTTGGGTGAATAGAATTCAGGATAAGAGATAAACCGAGCATGCTTTAGTAGAAGCCAAGCCATTTATTTATCCTTACTTCAAACTCAAACTCAAACTCAAAGCATTTATTTCAAATAAACCAATTACAGGCACTTTTGAATTGTCAAGGGGTCGGTCAGTCAGAAAGATGAAGCTAGTTGCCCATTCCAAAGCGTAGTAGGTTCCTATGGAGAAGAACGGGCAAGAAACTCCATGGACACTCTTTTAAATCAGAATATTGTTACAATATATTGTTTACATCATCCATGATGGAATTATACATATATGTGAGTCTGTGAGTACAATGTAGAAAAACGTGCAGGTTAAAAGCGTCCGTAAATAAAAGATACAAAACAATTCAAAAATTAAAATAAATTATAATAAGCCGTGGCAGCTAAGAGATGACCAGTCCCTACTGATGGCGCCCGTTCACGAACATGACGTATGGATTCCTTACTAATATTATAAATGCAAAAGTAACTCTGTCTGTCTGTCTGTCGCGCTTTCACGCCAAAACTACTGAACCGATTTAAATGAAATTTGGTACACAGATAGTCTAGAGCCTGAGAAAGGACATAGGTTACTTTTTATCGACATAACACGCGGGCGAAGCCGCGAGCGGAAGCTGGTACTTAAATAAATGGCATGACTTCTACTTTTTTATTGGGAGCGTTAAATCTAACTAATATTATAAATGCGAAAGTTTGTAAGTATGGATGTATGGATGGATGTTTGTTACTTTTTCACGCTCACGCAAAAACTACTGAACCGATTTGGATGAAATTTGGCACACATAATAGTTAATAACCTGGATTAAAACATAGGATACTTTTTATCCTGATATTCCCACGGGGTCGAGACATATGCGCGTGAAACCGCGGGGCGCTACTAGTTGAAAATAAATACCTACTAAGAAAATCAAAAGAAAGAAAATGATGAGTAAGATAAGTTCAAACATGGTATTTAGGAGTACCTATCAATTTTTAATACTGATATTTTGCCTTGCTTGCAATAAAAGAAAATTACAAAATCGTACATCATTAACGTTCAAAACAAGTCCCTTTGACGGGAAATCGGCACAAAGACTATGTAGGTAAGTAATAAGTATGTAAGAAAAGCGTCATGTCATATAAGAGAACTATGTCCTATATCTTTCGCACCCTAACTCCAATACAAATATTAACCTAATTAGGCAAATTACTTGAATACCTAAACAATTTTGGGAAAGAGAGTTCGATAACCTTATTCAATCGAGCATTCAGTAATAATATTAATAGGTAGACTGTAGAAGATACCTCCTCATATCTAATTGGAAGAAAATTTTATTTCTAGCTACGTTGATTTGTCAATAAGATACCGTCTAGATTTTTGCATAGACCAAAGAGACAGGTACAACCAAAATCTTATGCACCTAACAAATTAACCCTGCAGGCGTAGCATGGCGCTTTCTATCTCTACGAAGAATAGACATAGCTTTTTCTATACAAAGTGACAGTTCGTTTCTTCATTTTTGACATCCACTGTAGAAATCTTTCTACAATCTGTCATTTTGTATTTCATTTCTAACGATCTTTGTATAGGTCTTTTTATATGTAGACTATTTCGGAAGAAAGTTTTCTATCCTTACTGTCAAAATTACACAAAATTCTGAGTCGAATTATGTAAGAGTGAATTTCGTAAAAAGTGCAATTGACTCTTTCTATTTTGCTGCCGTCTCGTACTGTCTACTGTCTACAGGAAACGTCATTGTTGTCTACTCTACCGTCGACAAAACGGTGCTCATGCTACGCCTGCTGGTCAGCTAATAAGACGAATGCAATAAGTGGTGGAAAGATTAGTTGGCAGTGTTACCAGTCTTATAACTGTTTTAACGTAATAGATCTTCTGTTTTTCTCAATAGCAACCCAGTTTTCTGTCCTAGTCCATATTTCTGTTCTTTGTAGGTACTTAAGACGCAATCT
The DNA here is from genome assembly GCA_947363905.1 of Lithophane semibrunnea. Taxonomy (NCBI): domain Eukaryota; kingdom Metazoa; phylum Arthropoda; class Insecta; order Lepidoptera; family Noctuidae; genus Lithophane; species Lithophane semibrunnea. The sequence continues at coordinate 13,024,338 of OX376190.1, read as the reverse complement.
GAATCGAAAATGCTTGTCTCTTGCTTTCCGTGAACTACAAACAAGGCCTACCACTGTCTACATATCCTGATGTTTTCAAAATTTATAAAAAGTAAGTAGGTACTGAAGGTTTTTCGGATTTTTAAACTTTTTATTCTTTATCTTATGCTAGACAGTAGAATGACTGTTCTGAAATTATTATTTTACTGTTTTCTACTGTTTCTTTTTTTAATAATGTTTGATTTTGTTGGTAGGCAAGGAAGTGATTTCTTTACGTTTTCTTCAGGAGCCTGATTGACATGGCAGATCTCCAGGCCCGACAATGAACTGAATAAGGGGCCCCCAAACACCTGGTGCCCCACACCACTTTGCACCTTAGTAGTTACGCCACTGATTAATAAAACTTTAGAAAGTTCAGTAGTCTACAATACCTCTAGGAGGATCAATTGGATGGCGTATCATGTTCAAGAATTTTATCCCATATGACGAAAGCCGCGCTAGACGCACAACTTCTCCCCATCGCACGGTGAAACTTTCACACTAATTAATAATTAAAAACATTGAACGATACATTTCGAAAATTGTAATGAAGTCTACGCGGAAAACGTGAGATGGAATTAATTTTCTCACGATAGTTAGGCTAGGTTACACTATGAAAAGATGAAACAGGCAGGTGCAGCAAAGGTGTCTTAACATTATCCGTAATAATTCAATACTTAGTAGGTACAGACCTACGTTTTATTCAACGGGTGAACGGAACTTCTAGCGTACGCTATGTAAATCACGTAGACGAAAATGTGTTATTGTCGACTCGGAAGCCCGTCGAATGGTTGTGAATAGCTATGCCAGTATCCTTGAGATGGTTCGCTATACCACGAAACAAAGATTGTATCGGATTGTATCGTTGAAGTGTTATTTGATTGAATTTATATGTAGATATAAATTCAATCAAATAACACTTCAAAAATGTGTAAAGAGAAACTAACGTACAAATGTGGGTACACACAAAAACAAAGCACAAAATATGGATATTATCCACTGTAACAATTGCGAGGACATTGTGTTATGGCCACATATGGCATGAACTCATTAACGCGCCATAGCAGCAGCGCTACGAGCTAACTGCCGCAATCCAGGTCTTAACGGAAGGTAATTTACCATCTGCCATTTGTGGCCGGCTACCACCACTGTATCGCTTTTATGGAGCATATTATATGAAAAACGACGATAAGCCTATGCTTCATTCCGATTCAGGCTTATTCAGGTAACATGGAAACGTGTTTATTGGTTGTTTGCCTGTTTGGTATACACTAGTATACTGGGACGACAGAAGCTAGAATACTACAAAATAATACATCTATCTATACTAATAATAAAGCTGAAGAGTTTGCTTTTTTGTTTGTTTGTTTGAACGTGCTAAACTCTAGAGCCACCAGACGCATTTGAAAAAATATTTTTGTATTTTATAGCCCAATTCTTGAGGAAATTTATAGGCAAACATCTAGCTACGACCCTTAGGAGCCGTGCAAGAAGAAAAAAGTCAGAAATAACGCTAAGCGAAAACTAGTTAGACATAATTAGAAAGTATCCTGAGAATTTATCCTTTGCCTACTTTATAATAAGTATAATACTTACTTTGGTCCTTACCAAAGTAACGAAAAGAGTTGCAAACATTTTTGTACAATAACCAAGGAAATCACGTATAGACGTAAACTAGAAATGAAAGAAAATCTTTGTCTCTACAACACTAACATGATAATGTAACCTGTCTCCCCATCTAAAACAAGACAAATATTCTTTTTACGCACGTGTGTCGCCCTTATAACTTATCTAGTTACTTGTGTCAGTGATAAATAGACACGACACGAGATTATCCCGAGATTCGGGTGCTGAATATTGTAAGAGCTAATTGTGTTTTAGTACGTTTCCTGGTTCCTGATCACTTGAATTTTCCTCAAATCTCAACAAGTAACCTTTGCTGTGTACAACAGATTGGGATAATGTTATCCGTTTCGTGATTAAGTCGCTTTGAACGACGAATCCCTGTTAATTAGGAAGGTATAGGGGTAAATTGCTGTGGCCTTGTCAAGCATAAAGATAAATTGATTGGATGGTATTATTTCAGGACTGTTAAGCTACTAGAAGAGCGGTGGCCGCCACGTAGCCTCCATAATTTACCGGCGAATAATATCACTGAAACGTTATTTATGAAAAGTAAGTTTTAGTTTAATTTAGGTAGGTACTTGAAAGTTTGTGTTTTGTCCTAGAGACACCAATAAGTCAAACCCCCCCATTTTCATGATAGCGGCCGTTTCGGTGGCGGTCACCGCTCTTCTAGGAAACCGTAGCTTTACTCATTAATACTGTAAGGTAACATCTTGTTGGTATTTCGTGGTTGACGTTCAAAAGTGCCTTTTATGTGCCTAATTGAAATAAATGAGTGTGAAAAAGTGAGGCATACCTATTAATTGTTGACGTGGGCCAATTGTGGCAAGCAGGTTCGTTAGACCGCCGACACCTGTTTAATAAGATAAAGTAACGCGCTACCGTGCTCCGGTAGAACAAAGGTGTCCCGACATCGTCGTCGCGAACAATACCTGCAACATGTTCACCGTGCTGTCCTCGCCCACTTACTGTCCTGTTCAACTATGCATGTTACATTATAGGAACACCGTTACACGATATGTGGGAAGGACGTTTAAGCTTGGCAATGTAGGTGGGTACAGTCAACAAAAGAGTTTGGCTGAAACTCATATCTTAATCAAATTAGCCGCCTGATGAACGTAGACTCCAGGCAGCTACTTAGAATTACCTGAAAAGATCCAATGACATGCTACTTGACCCGGAGATCTGACCCACGACCCCACGCAAAGCAGCGCATGAGACCAGGGGACTTAAAACAGTCACTTTGGCAGAATCATAATAGGAAAATATTATGAATCATCGTAAAATGTAACAATCACAAACTGAAAATTCATAATATTATGATCTGCGTGCGATTCATATTCATCTGTTTGACAGCTTTCTGAAGATTCGATATGAAGATTCGCAAAATGGTCCACACATTATGGATTGCTTTTGCGTCAAATTAGAGGAATTGCTAATAACAGCTGGTAATTCAGGAAATGAATTGCTTATAAAGGAACTTATGATTACCCATTTCAACAGAATAACGCTGCACCACCGAGATCAATTAACTTTTATCCAACTTTATCAATAGGTAAGCCTCTTTTTGCCCTACAACTTAACTGAAATCCAAACTCTCAGGGGATTCATTTCAAATATTTATTTAGATGACGTCTACGTTTTAAGCATCCGAATAAAATATCAGCGGAGCCTTCAACGTAAAATTAAACCTTAATTTCTATACGATAACGGCTGGTTTGGCATGCCGCTTCAGGTCAATGAAAGCCCCGACCTTAATAAATATGGATATAAATTAGAGCTCTCACTTTATACCAACAATACAAATTGACAATAAGAATTTCAGCCGAATCCCTAATTACAGTTCATTACCGAATCGACAGGAGGGACGCAGTTTTTGGAATTCTAATTCGAACACTTGAACGGGATCGTTTTATATGGAGTATTAATAAAATCGTTTTGGGGTAGCATGGCGACCAATCATTTGAATTAATGATGTTTTATAAACTTTTGGTGAAGAGACTCTTATTGATTATGGAAATCATTAAATCGAAATTTTTCTGGCATTTAAGGCTTTCACCATTTCCTGAAAAAAAAAACGAAAAAAATATTCGAAATAAATGTGAATTTCCGTTTCCATAGCGCAAAAGTTGCCAATTCGATTAGCACTGTTGAATCCTATGGGACGAAGAGCCATTAAAAATTCAGCGGGTATCCTCGATTGTGCTAAACCCTGAAGGCTAGTCGATCGCAACACAAATCGTAATGACAGGTGGGTATAGTTTACTATAACTAAAATCAATTCTGTATAGTATTTTGACTTGAAGGTATTTGGTCCAAAGATATTTGCCTCCGCAGCCTCGTCACAACATTCCGTGCCGACAAACTCGGTGTATCGTGGTATTCCAAGTGTCAAGCTAGTTGACATTCGGAGCTCACTGCGAAAGGGGTCGTCGGGGGACGACCTGTCACTAACCTTCAAGCGATTAAATAACTGGGTATTGTTCAGTGTAGATATTAAGGCAGACATTCTTTCGACACATAAGATAACCTTGCTATTGATTTGTACAGGGCAGAAAATGCTAAATTCCGGAACAATAACGGATTTTTAGAACAATCAAATCCTGCGAGCTCTATCTTAGAAGTCCCTTTTTTTGGGTAAACTCCCCCAGCAAAATATTTTATCGTATGAATTAGTAAATATATATAAGTTATCAAAGCACAATTAGAAGAAAATATGATATAATATTAACAAAGGAGATGTCAAAACATTCTGGTCGTAGGACAATAAAATTATGGTAACAACTTACGACAAAGCTCGTTTGGAGAAATCTAACTAATATTATAATCCATTCTAACTAATATTAAACGCGAAAGTTTGTAAGTATGGATGGATGGATGGATACTCTTTCACGTAACTACTGAATGGATTTGAATGAAATTTGGCAAACAGATAGTTTATAACCTGGATTAATTTAAAGGATACTTTTTATCCCGATATTCCCACGGGATCGAGATTTACGCGGGTGAAACCGCGGGGCGCAGCTAGTAAATTCATAAAATGTTGTTCAGCGGCTCTATAGCGTACCTGAGATGAAAAACCATGAATGTAGTGGATTCTCGAAAGGAAAAATCCCTTAGCATTACGATCAAAACATAAAAAGATTATAACAAACGGGTGTATCCATGTTTCGTAGGCGTTATCGCCGACCACAAGCCACGAGAGGCACATATTTAACGCTCGAGGCTTATCTCAAACGAGGCAGGGTGCGGGAGGAGTCACGTGCTACAATATCGAGCCTATCTTTCTACTAATGGCCTACATGTGAAAGGTGAATAGCTCCATCCTAACGCAAAACGGGGGATAAGCTACTCTCAGACGAGGATAGATGACGATTTATTAAGTTATCTAATCTTTATGATACACACAAACACACTATACACTAACATTAGCAGTAAATGGATAAACACATGAATATACGTGAACATTTTAGATGAAATCGGAAGCTAAACAAAAACGGGTCGAGTTATGTTTAAGCAAAGCAAAAAGCATTAGAGGTGCGACCATCAATTACGTTCATGTTATACGAACTACCGCTAACGTATAGTACGCGTCACTGATGTCCATTTACGATGAAACATGTTGGTCTAATTAATGGACACAGTCTATTACTGTGCGGAAACCACGTGCCGAGCTTGCTCATGTATCGCGATCTTTACATAAATATCTCTCACTATTTCGTATTTCGTGGAGCCAACCATGGCACAGTACTGAATGTGTTTCGTAATGAATAGCTACTAAGAAGACTTCAATGTCTCTGGCGTGTTTTTAAGTATAATTTAAGTTAAGTTAAATAAACTGAAAAGAAAATGGGCAGAAGCAGTCCAAATGCCCATTTCTATCCTAGACCTATGTAACTGAATAGTTTATTGATAAAGAGACATTTTAATTGAGAGCAGTGGTAATGATCGCGACTTGCAGGTCGTAGGTTCGAACCCTTTTTTTTTTTTGCGTGTGGGATATCATCCAATGACTTCTCCCGCTTTGGGTGGAGCGGAAGGGCGTGTCAGACTTTTACTGACTAAAACCCACCCGTGTTCCTTCAGTTGCCTGTTGCCAAGGTCCCGGTATCCCTTTCGGACTAACCCGCAACCCTTGCAGGCATATCGGTCCTAGCGGATCCCGCCAATTGCACTGACATCTCTTTGAGGCGCGCGTGGAACACGACGCACCATCGACCCGGGCCTTTTTAACTTTACGAAAATTATTAATGGATCTTTAATTGATTTACCTTCCCTGCTCCTAATCGGACGGCGAGCTACCCATTGCTCGCCATCTGCAAGCCCGCGCCTATGCCCAGGGCGTCTCCATCGGCGGCGGTTAGGGGCGTGAGGGCGCAAACTTTGCCTCTCCCTCACGCGTTCCGCCTCCTCCTTCGCGAGCATTACTGATTCGCAGAAGGAGGTGACTGCATCCCATGCCCTGCATTCCACACTCCGTACCATGGCCTGGAACAGGGCCGGACGCGAGAGGTCACCGCCGCCAAACGCCTCCAAGAGCACACGGCGTAATGGCAACGGCAAAGTACATAACGGCAAAGCATACGGCAGCATACCTCCACCGTATGCTCCATCGTGTCCTCCGGGTGATCCACACAGTGGTGACACCCGGGCGTTTCCTCCCGCCTTATGAAACAGGAATCTCACGAAGCAACCGTGTCCGGTGAGGACCTGCGTCAGAACGAACCCTGACAGGCACTTTACTTACTTTGTGTAAATTATTTCATGACCACTGCTCTCAAAACGGTAAAGGAAAACATCATGAGTAAACTGGCATGTCCTAGAACCAAAAAATTCGAAGACATGTGACATCTACCAACACGCACTGGGCCCGCGTGGTAGATTAGGGCCCACTCCCTCTCATAGAGAGGAGCCCTGTGTCCCAGCAGTGCATGGGAACATTATAGGCTGATTATGCTTTATGCTTTTGCATTTTAATTAAACTACTCATTTGATTGGCCTTTAGAAGGCGATAACAATTAAAATTCTATTGTGTCTCGTTAGTGACAGTTGGAGGATTATGGCAACCATAAAAAAATCGGAGTCCGTTCTTGTCTCTCATAGATATTTTTTGAGTGTCTAAGTAAAAGTTACTACTTATTTAATAGACTATTCAGTGGGATAGGTCCCGCAAATGGACTTTTGGAACAAGCCCCATAAATTTTTGCCCAATACCCTTTATTTGCAAAGAAGATAACAATAACTGAAAAGCCCAGGTCCACTCGGTGGGTCCTTCTGGTGATCGTATTGTTAGGTACACTGTCGACTTCAGTATGACATATTTTATTCAAAGAATAATATAATTTTAACTTGAATCCAGAAATAAGTCCAGTTGAAATGTCAGACACTTGCAATTTGCGAGTATTCGAAATGGAAACCACAGCAGTGGATTGGAGACTAAGATATTAATATTTCTCTCTAGTACCTAAGCAAGAGGGGACTTAAAACACAGTTGTTATTACATTATGACACAAGAAGTACAGTTAATTTCGCATGCTGTCTAGCTAAGCTATCTACTACATGGTTAAGGATAGCATGTGTCGCACACAACCGTGGCCCACTATGGTTAAACCCCTTTGATTGCCATGCTATTCATCTTATACTGAAAATACTGAATATAACCATGGCTTTAGCCTTAACTCGGAATTCGTGCTCTTGAAATTACGAGGACTCTACGAGTTATCACTTCAATAAACAGGAATACTTGTTCTTGCTAGTCTTCTTAAATTTGCCGTTAGTAATCTTGATTGCTGTCTTATGAGGTTATTTACGGTGCTTATTCGTAAAAAACCTACCATTCTGTTTAATGCCGAGCAAAACGGGGTAAAGCCACAAATAATAAAGCCGTAGTGTAGAGTAATATGAATCATGCGGTCGGTTGGTGGGGTGATTGAAGACGACATGGGCTTGGCTGTTGTCGAGCGGCTCGGGCGGCCGGCGAGGTGACGGACGAACCAGCGGCACCTGAGTCCGGCGACGAAGCGCCCCTAATGGCTTGTCGCTCGTCCATCCACGCCCGTGATTGATCGACACACCCCGTGACGTGTGCACACACATCGCTTACATCGCCTCCACGATATCGCGCGTAATCCATCACCGATTCCAAATTTGTGCCATAAATGTAAGTGCAAAAATCAAATGCCGGATGCAGTCAGCCATGGAAATGCAGTAATTGCAGGGTTTATTTGTCACACAAAGAAAATATGATTTGAAAATACGTACAGGAAATATCGATTTTCCGCCAAAATTATGGCAAAAGCGGAAAAGTACTTCTAACTTTTAAAATAAAAATGATCAAAAAAGTCCATATCTGGAAAACGTTTGAACAAATATTAAGACGGCGATCTCGTATTTTTGTAAGGAAAGTAGGATACTAAATTTGTATTTTATTAGTAAACTTTTCTGCTTTAACTACAGCGGGATAAAATACATTTTGCCATGTGATTTTATGGTCCCGATCCTACGTAAACAGTCCTCTTTTTACGTTAGGTAAGTAAATACTAGTACATCTTAAAAATCAAATTAAGTTATAAACTTAAAAGGTTTTGGTTGTTTGGTAGAAAGCCTACAAACAAAACTTAAAAATAATAGCCAACATCATTAATTGGCTGCTGTTTTTACCCGACTACGGCGAAGAAAAAAGGAGGGTTATGATTTTGACCGCTATGTATGTAAGTATATATGTATGTATGTATGTATGTGTGTATGTATGTATGTATGTATGTTCATCTGTTCCCTCCTATCTTCCAAACCACATATCACAATTTGACAAATGAGGTATCGTTAGAAGCGTCGTGATTGTCCGCTGGTTATATATATATGTGAAGTCACATTAAATTAAAAATGGCGCCCTCTAGAGGACATAAAGTGAGGAACTTAATAAAAAAAATGGTTTAATCGTACCATGTTGGGTATCAAATGAAAGGGCTTAATGAGCACATTTCAAAAACATATATATTATAACCCCAAAAGAATTTAAAAAAAAATCAAGTAATAAAAACTAAAACCCAACTACGACCTAAAAGGTACCTATAAATAAGACACCACAGACAGACAAATTAAAAATCCGGAGTCACACGTAATCTGTTCGATTTATGCCCTAACACGTGTGACTCCGGATTTTTAATTTGTCTGCCTGAAAAACTAGCTTGGATTATTTATTTTAAAACGTAAACTTAATCGATTGTTTTAGGTATTTTTTTTAAACGAAGGTTAAATATCCAACAAAAAAAAACACTATAGGCCTGAGAAACAAACAAAGCTGATAACGAGTTCAGCAGTAACAAGGACGACTTGCTCGAGTGGAAGTGATCAATTTTCTCAACAATTTCACCGTCATCTTGAATCTTTTCAGAGGCACAAAACATTTAGCCAATTCAGCGCACAGGGACCGACCGTGATAATAGAGCCTGTTGGCTGCGAGGGACAGTCATCGCAAACATAAGCCATTAGCGTATTGTTAGCGTCTTTTCAACCGTACCCTCCATTTTCGGGGTTTTTGTTGAGTATCTTAGAGTATCTATATCAAAATAAATTATATTTTGTCACAACAGAAACTCGATATTGGAAAATAAACAAAATAAAAAAGATACATAAAAAGCGTAGGTAAGTAAAATTATTTTTCTATAGTAGGTATACCTATAAGTTGCCAATGCCATTACATAATGGCAAAGTTGAAATATGTGATCAAACTTTGAAATACCCAAACACCCCTGCCACACAACATGTGTTCAAACATGTGATCAAATATTGCTGCTATGTCTGGCGCTATCACTATGAAGATGATACAATAAATGTCTGATAAAATTCATAGCCAAATGCATTGGAGATTGCCTTGCTAGAAGAGGATAGCAACTAGGAGATTCAATCAAACAAGCTCTAGAATTCTTGTACCTAAAATAATATAATATGCTGTGGTCGGTCAGAAGGCTGAAACGGGTATACCTGTGTAGCCGCAAACTCATGAACAGGTCGCGTGCAGAGGACAGACGATAGCGGCGCGAAGCCGGCCATTCTCCTCTGAACAAAGCTCCCCTGATCTAATCAACGCAACAATACACCTCGGATAACTCCACAATTGAGCTGGAAAATAAACCGTCCGCCACCCGTGCCAACACATCCGATATTTTAAATTACAAACAATATTATACGGCAGGGATACAAACGAGTCCATTGTAGGCCGTGTGCGTCCAACAGCTGGTTTAGATAAGGTGTGACCTCTCTAGAATAAAACGTTTCACGAACGATTACACCAATAATGATGGCGGCCACGCATCGTAAGCCTAAACAAAACGTTACAAGAAAAACGTGTTGATTATTGAAATAAATACTAAAACAACTTTAACGTTTGAATAAAAGAATCGGATACACAGCAAGTTCTACATGTCATAAGCTTTCATTTTCGATGTTACCTATTTGTGAGTTTGCTTCACTTGGTTGACTCACGGAAAGCTGCTTTCAGATCGATGCATTTTCACTTTCAAATAGCCTTTAGTGTCCTTGTAATGGGTTATTAACATGCACGGGAGTGGCGGTTTGAGTCATGTAAGTCTTTTGTAATAAAAACTTTTAGTACGTATTTAAATTAAATCATTAGTTATTAGATATCGAGCTGTATGATGTCCGCCATGACTTAGACAAATAACACAAAAATTAGACCATATAAACCACAATTTGATTCCCAAAATGTTTTCTGTTTTCTCTAGCTGACAGAACACCTGAATTGCCTTCAAATAAGTATGCAAATGGAAGCATTCTCAGTCGGAGTCTCAATCGGTTGAAAGCTTTAGAAATGGCTTAAATTATGGAAGTCTGTCGTATTACTTAGGTGATGAGATACTGATGACACAATCAACGTATTACCTGGCGGCAGAATTGACTTGATCTAATGCATTTTCTGCACGGAGTTCAAAAACGTTTAAACCTATATAACCTTTAGTTGCGCGCAAACAAAATGTAATATGGCCCCTATGGAATAAAAGAAGAAAAAAGTGCCGATCTTCTTTTATTTATTCGCAGGAATAGCTTTGATCTTCGGCCCTTTGAAAAACGCCTCTTAAGATTCACAGAATACTTTAAATAAATGGTTTCATATTAGAAGATACCACTTTGAATTACTATGGGTGGAGTTCAAATAAATGGTCGCATTCATATTGCGTTTAAAAGCCAATGACCCCAGCTGATTTACTGATTCAAAAGGTATTCCAAAAAAGGTTCCAATTCCAATATTTTTAAGGACCCCATCAATAAATGCGGGCGGAAGTGACGCCAAAGGTATCGTCAGGCAATGTAGCCGGTCCAATGTAGCCGGTCCAATTGACCAGTTTTAATGATAATTTAAACCTAGTGTACCGAAATATTTACTGAAATAAGTAAAGGAATGTAGTGTAGTTTAGGTTACATAAGAGGTAATTAGATAAGTAGGGTTGCTTAATTTTAATGACTTCACGTTGCGGATTACAGATAAATAGTAGTAGACAATAAATGATGAACTACCTATTTTCAAATTGCTTTAAGTCCATAAAAATCATTTTGCGGATCATATCGTACTTTTATAAATAAGTACATAATAAAACGGAGTTTGGCGTCGTGGGATTGGATTGGTCTTCACTGTCCTTAGCAATTATTTGGACCATGACCACCTTCCTACCTACCTACTATTTTTATTCATACCCACAACACAACATGAAGGTCACAAGCCAGTATTAGTATTACAAGGACCTTTGCTTTGGATACTAAAGACTAAGAAAGAAATGAATCATAACAACACATGTATCCACCAAGGTCGACCAGTCATCATAAGCTATAGTCATATTACTGAGTCAGGTAACACAATAGTATAATCTGTTATTAGCTTCAAATAAATTCCTAATGGGTTAACTGACGCTTATTGTTCGATACGTTAAACCAAATTTGTCAGACTAGTTATTTAAACTCCTGCGATACACGAATCAGATTTAATTCCCAGTCCAATAAATTCCTAAAGCGTGGTATGAAGTTGCCTTGGAAAGCATTTTGCAAATTGAAAACACGACGAGAGGTTAGCAATAATGCTATTTAAGAATGGTTGGCACAAATCATTTGCCTGAATTGCACATGTAGATTTTAGGATGGGCATTTTAGAAAATTCGACTAAATTAAATGCAAAAGTTATAGAAGAGCAAGATTGATCGAAAAAAGAAAGCGTTACTTCACGGGTAAGTCGAATATGTGTGACAGCCGTGCAAGATGAACCGTATTCTCGGTTCTCCGAGAAGCCTCGCCTGATTTGATCATCGACCCGTCTCCGGAATAACCAACATCATAATAATATAACTTCAGCAAAAACTTTTTACATTACTCGGAGAAGAAGGCACACAATTTCATTCAACTGCAATACTGTGTTCATTGACGCCGGATGTATGCGACATCTTTGCGAATGTTGCATTAATTTCGATGTCCTATTGTGTTATGCAATACAATCATCCCTGTCCGTTCCGGACTCATGGTCTGGAGCTGTGAGATGTCCGACGTCACAAGCGGGTCGAGTGTGACTGACAAGCATGCGAGATAATGCGATCGCTGCCTAAACAAAGCGACGGCGCCTGATTTAATCAACGATTCTATACGAAGATCCTATGTAAGCACCTATTCGGCCGGTGACAGATATAGTAAGTGGGACGTGACGGTAATTCCTAATATAATTCCGACGTAATAAATTATGTATACGAGTAATAAATCGAACATAGCTTGAGTTTCGAATCCTAATTCGATTCGACATTTCTTTTAACATTTTTATGATAAGATCGTAAAAGTTATGCAGTTACGTCAATATAAATTCAAGTACGGCCGCTTCAGTTTTGTTTTTAATTTAGCACATAGGTACGTACTTAATATTGTTAGGTAATTATTGTGCAAAAGTCATTCTTTCAAGCCTGTTAATTTGTTCTTGATTGAAATTCAATTTCAATTTCAATTCTTTATTGCATTCCACAATGTATTTGCTTAGGTGGTAAACATTTGCGTATGAACAATCGTGGACCCTGTCGGGCACAGCAAAATAAGTATAGGTATAGGTAGAGAGGACTTATTGTTCATCTTATAATCTAACTAACATAATACCTAATATTAAAACAAAAGTCCTTTTTTGGGTATTTTACATGTGCTTTATGGATTTATCATCTAGAAATGGAGTATGTGAGACTGAAAGACATAACGTGGTGGGTCTTATGAGGCTGGAAGTTGGGTGATTTCTTTTAACTGGCGTCGCAGCGTCAGTTGGCGTCATAAGCGTGCCATCATGTAAAATGTTTATGACGTCGTGGGCAGGCGGAGAAGCGGCATGGCGTCAGAGGAGCGCAATTGAGATGTTACGTTGTTTAGCGTGCGGTTCTGTGGGGCCCGTAACGAGCGCGCACAACTTGCTTAATGCACGCGACAAATTACCCTCCGGAACACACGACGAGAGGATGGGCCCCTTCTTAATTAACGTATTTTGTCACCTTATAAATTGTAAGGCAAACGGAACTGTGGCACACCTAGTTAGTTCACAAACAGACGGTAAGTAGTGGCGGCGTATACCTTCTGAGAATTTGGTGCCCTACATTCATGCACAGATGTTCTGTATAATTACGTACTTTCGTAGGTACATACTTACTTATTTAAGCAAAATAGCTTTCAATTATTAGATTGTAAGACTAATCTAGGAGGTATCTATTACTAATCGAGGATTATAATAATTATGATATGCTTTCAGCAGTGGTGGTTTGGAGCAGTGGTGGCCCAGTGGTAACGTCCGCGACTTGTGAGTTGTAGGTCGCAGGTTCGAACCCCGACAGGTGCTTTACTTTGTGTAAATAATTTCATCACCACTGCTCTCAAAATGGTGAAGGAAAACATCGTGAGGAAACCGGCATGTCTTAGAACCAAAAATTCGAAGACATGTGATATCTACCAACCCGCACTGGGCCTGCGTGGTGGATTACGGCCCACTCCCTCTCATAGAGAGGAGGCCTGTGTCCCAGCAGTGGGAACATTATAGGCTGATTATGATATGCTTTCAATAAATAAATCTAAACTAATATTGTAAAGAGAAATGATTTGATTTCTCGCATGTTTGTTTGTTATGCTTTCACGTTAAAAAGTCTGAACGGATTTAGATGAAATATGGCGCGTGGGTTAGTCTTAGGATTAGGACATCTTAGGATACTTTTTATACCAATATTCCCGAGACTAATGCGGGCGAAACAGCGGGGGGCAGCTAGTATCAAATATTAATTTTACTTTATGATTTCTTAAATTTGTTTTTGTACCTTTAACCAACAAAAACAATTCAGAAGAAATAAAAAAATTGAGTGAAGATAATTTAAGTTAAACAAAAATAATAAAAGTTAGCTCCTTCTTAAGTTACATTGTCTAGTAACTTGAGAAGGAGCTAATAGGAGCTATTTTCTTTCTTACGTACGTAATTAAAATTAATGTAGTTTTTTTTTTACTTATGCAAGTACTTACAATTAATGTAAGTAGTAATTAAAATAAACACCATAATAAACATTTTAAGGGAGACTAGCGAGATATTGCAAACGTTAGAGGTCTAGGATAGCTAGGCCTTCGTCCCGAGCAGTAGGACACAATACTGGTTAGCAAAAAGATAGTAAATAACATAACATTACACCTTTTTTTGCAGAAGGGTTAGGACAGACACATTTTGCTGGATATAATTGAGTCCAATGTAAAAGGGGGCGACCCTATTGTCATCAACCATCAAGTAAATTAGTTGTAAATAAAACAATTAAATAACAAGTGAATAAAAATTATGCTGTCAGCTATCAATCTATGAGATCAGCCAATTGTTGTTTGCATACTACTTATGATTGAACTTGAAGTCACTCAATAATAATAAAGCCCTTTATTTCCAAACTTTGGGTACATCATTAATTTGTTAGCAGAATAGATAGTATTTGGGTGGTCACTTACAAGTAAAGAAAGTCATAAAAAAGTTATTTCAAATTACTGAAGTACCTGTAATTAATCTCTTACAGAACAATGGGATCGAATAGCATACTCTATCCAACTTGTTTATTTATAACTTTTTTTTTTGTGTTGAGTAAAATTAATATACAATTTAGTGCCTTAGTCTTGCACAATATAATATCAATAGTGATAAGAATTTTATACTCATCTGTACCTACAGCTATAATAACTAACAAGTAACAATACATTAGATTTTTTTTTTTTTAAGATTTGGGAAAATGCGAATAGACATTATTTTGTCATTGATATAGCAAGTTTTGTCAGTGCCTACAGACAATTTTTTTTATAAAGATTTGACTAAGCAATAGTTTTAGCACCAACGAAAAGGAGCCCAGGCTTCAGAAGCTATAGCTTCTTAAAAAAAAGGCATAAATTTATTGTAAAAAAAGGCAAAGGTTATGTTTTGACAAAAGCTACTCAGTAGTAGAACCTACAAGTAGATGAGTTACATTTTTTTTCAAAACGACTCATAGTAAGTAATATTCACTATAAATATCTACTAAGTTAGTCATACGAATTATTGTTTACATAGAAGGATGACAAAAAAAATTAAAAAAACGGCAATTAGATTAAAATCAAAATACCAGAATCTTAATAGACGGAAATACCTCAACAATAAACAAAAACCAAGAACAGGTAAAAAAAATAATCAACTAAACAAAAGTTTCATAAAAATAAAAGAGGTGAATGATGTTTGTACCTTTCAAAAAGCTTCCTCTACGATGATGGAATCTTCAAAAATAACATACACTACACAAACTGTTCATTACTTTAGTCATGTGGACACCGGGAGCACATCAAAATGCACATACATAAATCGATTATTTTAATTTGTTTTCATTGTGATTTCGCTTAGAACCGAAGAAAATGCGTCCTTTCAACCACTCAGGCCATCCACGACATTATTCAACTCTTACGTTTAGTTGTTCCCTACGAGTTTCGACTGTCAAGATCTTTTCTTTCTGTCATTTGTTCTGAAATTTCGATTCATAGTAGAAAAGTAATAGCTAAAGCAACTGTTGAATTTATTTTTATAAAAAGTTAGTGTTACTGTTAACCTCCATCATGCCACTCCTGAGCAAAGGCCGTGCCCCATGACTTTCAGTTCTTTCGTTCCATACGGTTTTTGTGCTTAAGGAGTAGACTCGTAGAACTCCTCATCGTTTTTATAATAAGTATTTGCTTTTTATATTCTTCAAATGTTTTGTAATTTGTAGACTGTCAAACAGAACAGAACGAGTACCTATGTGTAAACTAAACGTAAACCCCGCTGTCAAAATTAAATCGTTCAAAAATATTTTTGTACACTATTTGAGAGTGCTCTTGAAGTAAATAATTATTTTTCTAGTTACTGTTATTACCTGTTGTTAATAATAGCAAACTCATATTAACGCACTTATGAAAATAGGAAACTTTATGAAATCAATAAAATTTATGAAAAAGTGAACAAATTACTCGAGTCCGGTATCCTCTCAATACTCAATACGTTTATTGCATTCCACAATGTGAACTTAGGTGGTAGGTACATAAAGACATACATTCGTTTTGGAGCATTGTGGGCCTGTCGGGCATAACAACATAAAAATTAGGAGGAGGGCTATTATAGGGGGTAATAGTTAATATTCCACGTCAAAGCATGTATTTGACGTACGGGTGGGAAAATCGATTATTCGATCTACCACAGCTCCTCAAGGAAGGCCAGCTTCGTTTACCTGCACATGAGCTTCTGTCTCGTCGTCCCCCATGCAGGCCTTGCACAGAGGACTGTCTGTGACTTCTATGACAAAAAGGTGTTTAATAAAATGACCCATGGCCAGATATAGCTGCTATAACTGTACGCAGCTGTTCTTTAGTTAGTCGGAGAACCTGATTCGTGAGGCGGCCACCAATTGTAGGGAGTGCCTGCACTCAGCTTACTTAGTTCAGTCATTGTTTGTGATGTTCACGTACACCGCACCTCTAACAATTGAGAGGCAGCGTCCGGCCTCCATCAGACGAGATTTGATCCACAGGGACTGCAACCACCACAAATCATGGCGGCTTGTTTGTCAGCGTGTAGCAGTAGTAGTAATGGGTATATAGGTATAGGTATACCTAATAGAGGATGAAAGTTTCAGGAAATCCAGCATTTCTTGCTTTTGGGTAGAGCTATGTCAGCGTTTTTGTAAAATCATTCCATCCAGGATTTTATTGAAATTTTGTGTAGGTACTTTTTTGTGTGTACCTAGGTACCTACTTAATTTTCGCAAGCTTCACTCTTTCCCGAGACTGCATCATCGTGACAACAGAGGATCCATTAGTACCTACTGTAGGTTTTCAGAAAATGTAGGTAGGTACTTCTTCCACCATTCAAAACGACCTAAAGTATCGCGAAGTAAATATAACGTTATAAGATAGGTAGGTATATTCTTTAACCTAGCTAACATGTAGGATTGTAGGTATTACGTGATCAATGGTGGCCGGCGCTAGAGTATTTCAAAGAAATAGTGATTCTTAATGAAATTAATAATTATTATTTTTAAGTTATTTGAATTTGGATGAGCGGCATACGGATATGCCATGACCTGGGTTAGGACATACTTAGGATACTTTTTATCCTGTGGTATAATTTCCGACATAGACTACTATATATACATTTCCGAATTCCGACATTCACGCGGGCGAAGCCGCAGGCAAAAGCCAGTACTAGTACTTTCAGAACTGAATCCTATAATGTCAATGTCAAAGTTGTCAACTTGTCAAACTTGCTTGGATTTGGCATTTGGGGAGGGGAATGAAACTAACCTAAAAGTTTTTTCTGTCTATTATTTAATCATAAAGATTTTATAATGAATACGACGATGATAAGTAATTTGCTAAGAAGTACTATAACCCGATGTTTGCGCTCTCAGAATGCTATCACAGTTGCAGCTGCTACAATCACCAGACGAGATGTACACACCACAAATCCTGCTAACGACCTAATGGAGTTTTTCGACGCTAAGAAAAATTGGGGAGAAACCAATATTAGAGTTGGAAGATCCTGGAAGTTGGATGAATTGAGAATAAAATCGAATACAGATTTACACAAACTGTGGTATGTACTGTTAAAAGAACGAAATATGTTGTACACGATGGAACATGAATGCAATGATAAAATGAGATTGTTTCCTAACCCTGAAAGAATTGACAAAGTTCAAGATTCAATGAATAATATAGAAACTGTTATAAGGGAACGCAACGTCGCTTATTACAAGCTAGAGACAGGAGAGACTGGAGAACGACCTGTCGAGGATGTTGTGAACCTCTTTGGTTTACCAGAGAAGCATCAGAAGCGGGAGTACTATATCCCCAAGTTCATGAATACACGTTGGGTAAGACCATATCTTGAAAATGGCTTTATAACCAGTGCAGCTGTCAAGAAGTTCTACAGACTGTACAAAGAAAAGGAGTATAACGTTGAAAGGAAGGCACGCAACAGGGACTTCAGCCATGTGCAGCATTTACTGAAACGCTTCCCCGACATGAGTATGGAGACATTGAAAGCAGAATACCCCAATGTAGATATTGAAAAAGCTAAGCGATCCAAGAAAGCCAGAGGACATTTTATACCAAAATATTAATTAAACAATAATAGTGTAGTAACTTTTAGTTTTATTTATTCTTATAGTTTACACAATCATAGTAAAAGAAAACCAGTGCAACATAATTAAGATATAAGTCCAACATTAAAATTATGTGTAACATACAATGTAATACTTAGTAGCCCTTTTTAAATTAAGGTAATACACCATTGGTGGGTTCAAAAGTAGGCTTCATATTGGTGTTTTACAATAAAAGTCACAATACTTCACTACACAATACCTTTTCATGAAAAATATAAAAACAAGTTACAAAGCAAGATGTCTGCACATCAAGAGTTTATATAAAAATCGTAAAAAAAGAGGTTGTTTCATTTTGTCTCAACAAACAGGCGCGATATCGCGGGCGCGACAAGGCGCTGCCTGTCGTGCCAGTTTGCCCAAGCCGTAAAAAGACAAGTTCCCCCTCAACAACAATAAATTATGGCACTGCCAATATTTATAATTAACAACAAACCTACTATAATAACTGTGGTCCCAACTTCTTTATAGTACAACACAACTTAAGGTTACATGGGATATTACACTATCATATTTATGATAATAGATCTGACTATCTGAGTCATAGCTATAGGTAGTGAAATTGTAAAAAAAATAGACCTAAATTATGGGTAATTTGTGAGCTTTGTAGATATTATGATATACCCTATATATATTTTATGATATAACTAGCTGCGCCCCGTGGTTTCACCCGCGTAAGTCTCGATCCCGTGGGAATTCAGGATAAAAAGTATCCTATGTCCTATTCCAGGTCATGGTCTACCCTTGTGCCAAATTTCATCCAAATCAGTTCTGCCGTTCACGCGTGATGGCGTGACCAAGGGAAATAGGGATTCATTTTTATAAATATAGATATGGGATATACAGGGCGTCCCACGGATATGCCACATGGAGGGAAAGTTCCTTGAATATAACATCTTGATGGAACATTTTACTGAAAGAAGACATTATTTGAATTTAAAAAACAATTTAAACTGCATTCATAGATATTTAAATAAATACATGATTGAACCGGGAATCGAACCTGTTACATGAGTAAAATAATTACGTATGTCTTTATCATTTTATCATACACTTAAATTATAATAGGGAAATGCTGCATACTTCTCAAGTAGGTACATTTATTAGTAATAGGTACTTAAATGTTAAAAATCATGGTCTTCCTTTTATTTGTGACACTATGTTATTTAGCAAAAAATAATCCTTAAGATGAAGCCTTTCGATCGGTATGATAAAGCTACAGGATGATTATTTTACTCATGTAACGGGTTCGATTCCCGGTTCGATTCCCGGTTCAACCATGTAATTATTTAAATATCTATGAATGCAGTTTAAATTGTTTTATAAATTCAAATAATGTCTTCTTTCAGTAAAATATTCTATCTACAATATTCAAGGTACTTTTCCTCCATGTGGCATATCCGTGGGACGCTCTGTATAATATGTCTATTTAATTTACAATTTAATTACAGATATGATAGTGAATGTCCATAGGCAAAATTCGTTTAAACGCGATTACTTCCGACTACAAGTTGAATTCTACAAGTGAATGAACAAAATACGAAAAGCTATGATGTTATCTGCCTATGGAAATTCAGTAAAAATAGATCATCAATGGATTAGAGCCATTCTTATACAAGAAGCTTTGCTTGACCCCATTCATGAACTGCATAAAAATCCTAATTATTATTAAATTCGCCTTTTGTAGAATTTAAATAACATGTACAATTGTACATAGAATTTAAAATGAAAAATAAATGGTTTAAATAACAACATCATTCAGTTTGATAAAACAAAGCCCAACTGTACTTCTTTTATCCTAGCAAGAACAAGCCTCTAGTGTCAACAGTAGTATACTCTAGCATCTATTCTGCCACCATTTGTGAGACCATAGCATAAAGTTGTGCTGTACTGTACCAATATTTATACATCCATCACAGGTTCAACTTACTGTTCTAAGAGTTCTATATTTGTAAAAATTTCCAAAATGTCTGGCATATCTCCACTGCTCTTCAAATCATGATACACTATCTGCAATTCCTTAATTGTCTTCATTATATGCTTGTACTTTTTTATTAAATCTTCAGTGACATAATACGAGCTACTTTCAGGCAATTTTTGGGTGTGTGTTTGACTATCATCAGACATTTGTACATTTAAGTCATTCCATGTTTCCTCCACACTTTGTACATCATAAGTATCTAAATAGGCTTCTAATGTTGTGTATTGAGTGTGAACAAGATGACTAAGGCTGAAATCGTCAGTTATACTTAGTAACAGAAAGTTTAATTCTTTTTTATCGAATTTAGCATATTGTTTTTTTTCCTCACTCTCAGGGGTCAAAGGAGTCTCAGGAGTCATGCATTTTTTGATCACATAATTGATTATTCTTTTTATTTTCTTGGGTTTAAAAAATAACTTCTTGGAGATTTCTATTTCAGTATCATCTGGTGGATATATTCCCGACTGTATATCTTTGATATTGTTAATTATAATGCTTATAATGCAGTCATTATTTGTTTTGGTTAAATTCTGGATATGTAACATGCCAATGAGGTATCTCATAAATGCTGGTTCAATCCTTTCCAAAATCTTGTTGATGGATTCATGCGGCATTTCTGAAAATTATATTTATTACAATTATTTTTAAACACACCACCATCCTATCACCCACCTGAGCAAAGTTAGTAAAATTTGTATGGGACTCAAACTCAAAGCATTTATTTCAAATAAACCAATTGAATTGTCAAGGGATCAGGCAGAAAGATGAAACTAGTTGCCCATTCCAAAGTGTTGTAACTCTATGGACACTCTTATATATCAAAATATTGGTTACATCAACATGTGAGAATGATGCAGAACGTTAAACGCGTCCTTAATAAAAAAAAATAAGCCGTGGCAGCTAGTCCCTATGATGACCACATGACCTTCCTCTATATTACCAAAAATATACTTTGAATAAAAAATCTTTTGAACCATGCACAGTGCAACTAACATAGTTCGATTGACCTAATCTGCAAATGACTATATTATGTAGTGTATGTACACTGTACAGGCCTTTGTACTAAAACACAAAGAGTGGACTATGATTAGCTGAAGGTAATGTGGACAGAACACTACCTAACAAATTAGATTGGTACAAACCTGAGATTATTTTGTAGAATTCATTTGCAAATCTTGTGCTAAATTTTGATGTGTTTGGATAGTCACTATTTGAGTTTTGCTCACAGAGATAAAATGTTTGAATCATTGTATTTAGCCAGGTCTGAAACATAGAAAAAACAGCTTTTAGTAAATTAATTATTGTAGAGCTTATAATTATTATGTCTTCTAAATATCGTCTACTAGCGACTTCATTCGTTTTTACGATCTGTCAAAAACATTGAGATTTCTTTAATACAGGGTGTTAGTGTAAACACCGTTATCCTTGAAACCAGTGGTTTGGTTTCATTAATAGAACGTAAAATCAATGGAAAAATACAACTATTTTTTTTAAAAGAAAATCTACATTTTTCCACAAGAATATTTCACCCTACACGCAACGGCAACGAACTTGCGTCTCAATACGGCGGCCGGCGGTTGCCGGGAGCGGGGGGGCACGCGGGACGTTACATGACCGGCCGTCAGCTGTTTCGCAGCTCTCTCGAACGCGTATCCATGAGTATCGGGACAGTGACAAAGATTTTAAAAAGTAAATATACTTTTTAAAATCTTTTAATAAAAAATAAAATAAAATAATCTTTATTTCGGATAAGACACATCCATATTGGTTAGTAAACAAAAGCGAACTTATACCTATGTTAGTAAACTTATTAACTATTTGGTAACAAGGCTGTTGTTCGAGATACATCTTCGAACAACATCACCTAATAAAGGAGACTCATACCGCCCCGCTATGGTCTTCAGGATGTAGTTGGAGCTCTCCCGCACTCTGCAGAGCAAAGAGGCCGATTTCCGTCTGACGATGGCGTGGAAGCCATCAACGTGCGCTTGAGCAAACATACCTGATGCACTGCAGAAGCGGGGCAGCCCCATCAAAATCCTGAACACATTATTATATTGGACCCGTAGGGCGCTGATAGCCCGCTGAGTGCAGTTGGTCCACAGGCTGCACGGGTAAAACACTTGGCAATAAGCTTTAAAAAGCGTAATTTTGACTGCCCTGCTCCAGCGTGCAAACCTACGAGCCAACATATTACATCGGACTGCCAGCGCCCTACGTTCCCTCTCAATATCCACTTGGTCATTAAGGTCGTCGGTTACATAATGCCCCAAGTATTTGAACTGGTACACTCGCAATAAGTCATTCCCATACAGTTTAATCGGGGGCACATACTCAGGACATTTAGCACCGCCAGCCTTAAAGACCAAGAATTCGCTTTTCTTAACATTATACAATAGCCCATGCTCTCGAGCATAGCCCTCGCAACAAGTAAGCAGCTCTCTAAGCGCCCTAACCGTAGGGCTCAGCAGCACCATATCGTCAGCGTAGCTGTTGTTGTTGACACTGACGTCATCAATGCGACATCCGATTTTCTTGCTGCTGAGCTCAACGATTAGATCGTTTATATGGAGGTTAAAAAGTTTTGGTGATGTAATCCCTCCTTGTCTCACGCCGCACTCTAGCCCATATGACACAGACAGCCCATTGGCCCATCTCACACTCTTTGTCTGGTTGTAATACCAATACTGGAAGATACGCAACAGTTCCGCTGGAACTTTTCTCTCCCGCAGCTTTTCCCACATAACCTCGTAAGATACAAGGTCAAAGGCACGGGAGAGATTTAAAAAGCAAGCATACACTGGTGTTCGACGTCTTGTGTAGTATTGCACCGTATGTTTGAGGCCGAGAATCGCACTTTCAGTGCTAAGATCATTACGAAACCCAAACTGTGCGTCGTGTAATTTTAACAAGCTATCTAATCGTGCGTCCAGCTGACTGTCGAGTACCTTCGCGATAATAGTAGCCAGGGAGATGGGTCGGTTACACAGAAATGTCACCCGTTTTATTCTTAACAATAGGCACGACAATAGTTTGCAAGAGATCACGAGGAAGGTATGAGTGACACATACACAGCGAGTAAAACATAGCGAGTACTCTAGCTAAATGAGGACCGGCATGCTGCAAGTGCTCAATGCTTAAACCATCGTGACCTGGGGACTTTCCTCTTGTCATTTTCTTAATGGTGCTTGACACCTGCTTGGCCGAAAAACGAACCAGATCAGAACTACGACAGCATCCTTCATCGAGCACTCGCAACGACGGGCCCAGCGGTGATTCCACTTTAAAGTGGTCCATAAACATATTGGCAATGCTGTCCGGCTGATCAGCACCACCGACACTCACGGGAAGGCTAGGCTTAATATCAAACTTTTTGGTAGCCTTCCAAAACTTTTGAAAATTATTGGCTTTACGGAGCGAAGCTACAATATCAAGCTTAATTTGTTCTTGATGCGTCTGACACCACACTAATTTACTTTTAAACACCTTTCGTGTCAGGCACATGTCGTTGTAGACATCACCAGAAGTTGGTTTATTGTGCCATACCCATAACTGATATTTAAGCCTCGCCCTCGCGTGGGCGCCTCGCACGTGCTTGTTCCACCCAACAACACGGCCAACATGTCTATGAGTCCGAGTTTCCACTTGGCTCTGTACCGCGGCTACTGACAGAGTAGTAACAATACTTTCATACATCTTGTCAAGAATTACCCTATGTTCAGTATTACTACAGTGGCTATTACTACACAAACCGAATTCCTGAGGGTAGTCAATCAGCTTTAACTTACTATTACATAAGTTATAGTACACGCTTATTTGATCGCTATCCCTCTCGCCCCAAATTACTCTGCTACGCGATGTTTTTTGGTCTATTAACTTAGGTTTAACCTTATCTAACCTACACTCAATAAATATGGGACAGTGATCAGACCAAAACACATCGTGCACAATACCTATCTCAGTAACCGTTAACCATGCAGACTGTGTGACGACGCAGTGGTCAAGCCAACGCCTACAACCGTGCGCCTCACTGACAAAGGTATAGCTAGTTGACTCTAAGCCTAATTTTTCAATGTCCGCACACCTCCACTTTTGTTCGTTACAGAATTCTAAGAGTTCACAACAAAATCACTCACCGGGATGTGCGTTGAAATCGCCAAGTATGTACACTGTTTCTACGTTACTAGCTTCGACAATTGCACTCACTTCACTTAAACATTCTGTGAATTCTGTCAGATTTTCACTCGAGTCAGTCGGCATATAAACACTGAACACTATTATGCATCTGGCCCCGAGTGAAACTTTAATCGCCGTTAAACGCGCACTGACACAGCTGATTACTGTTACTGATTCAAAAGCTCGCTTACGCCACAGGATCGCAACACCACCATACGGTCGCCCTCTCAATATTCCTGCTGAGGTGTCAACCGCTGATTTTCCTGTGTACTCAAATTCGTTATGAATTTGTCCAAGATAGGGTATATCATGAAGAAGCAGCCATGTTTCCTGGAGGGCAACTGCTTAATTATGCCAGCCTTCGTCCTGTAGGGTTCATTTACAAAACGTCTAAAAGTAATTCCGTCGGGCCATAACTCATTATCTAGAAATAGTTCTAGTTTCGTTTTGGGGACATACAACTTATAGGAGTTGTACCTCTTTTCTGTTTTTCTGTTAATTTTAAACAGAGTCACATCTTCTTGTGTGCTGTCTTTAATATAAGCAGTAATATCACTCTCATTCGTGGTTTTACACACATTTGATATGAACAATGGTACCTTGATGATAGCTGCCTTTTTACCATCTGGACCTACGTAAGCTTTTCCCATCTTTCCATGAGAAGAGGGCTTCTTGTGCTTCTTATTTGTTACAACATTCCATTTATCCCCTACTATTTCTTTACACTTGTTACTCGCCTTCAGTACATCCGCCATCGATTTACGCTCATTACTTTGCGGTGCGGTGCAGGCGAGATATAAGTGATACCGTTCGACTTAACGTGATTAGAGCGCGCGGTAGGGGTATTGCATTGTTTATTTGACTGGCTGTCGTCGTAGGTGACTCGTTGTGAGTCACCAATATTGTCGAGCCGCTGCGCGAGTAGACAGCATCGCACGGATTTATGTTACCCGTCAAGCTCGCACCACCAGCTGATTGCTTTGCCTCGTTAACGGTTTCTGGACTAGATAACAGTTTTTTCTGTACACCCACATATTTTGGAAAATAATCACTAATAATCGATTGTGACCTGGATTTCGGGGATCTTTCATTGCTTTTTGAAATTGAATGCTGTTGTAAAGCCATTGGACCACTGTCGAAGTTGTGTATGTCTTCAATAAATGCGCCTCGCCTTCTATTGACAAAGTCAAAGTTATTGTTTACAATTGAGGCACTCTTTAGATTGTCTAAGTCAGTTCTCAACTCCTGTAGTTGAAACGCTGTCGCACAGTCATTCTTTAGGACTTTGATATCCGTTTGTAGCACGAGAATATCCTTTAATAGTTTCGTCGCGTCTATATGGTCAAACGTAACCGGTGGTAGTTTTTGTAGATCACGCGCAACGAAGATGGGTACTATCTCTGGATCAGTGAGCTTCAGAAGGCATATGATATCCTCGATGTCTCGAGCACTTTTTCCTTTACTCTTACGAATTTTCCGTTTTGAGTTTGGAACTGAATCGAAAAGCAGAGTCTTCGCCGCCACAATTTCACTATCTGCAAAAGTATCACTGCATATCCGGGTGAGGGAAACCTCATCCATAACATCCGCCTTGTTTTGTATAAACGCTAATAGCTCATTTATCACTATGTTACAATTTGCACATTTGACAATATCTGACGCCATTGTACCGACAATTAAATATAAGTACGCTATTAGTACGTACGCTCACATTCGCGCGCGAACGACGACTGAAATAAGGTTTTTTTTTTGAAAATAAGGAATGAAAATAATGAAAATAAGGTTTTTTTTTTGTTGTTACTGGGTCATTTATTTTTAAATTTAAGTCAACTACCCATGGTTTGAGTGACAACGGTGTTTACCCTTGCATACTGTATATGTATGTTTATTAATAATGTATTATAATATAACACATAAACCTTCCTGAATAATTTTTTTAATACTGGTGAAACCTGCATCAAAATCCGTTGCGTAGTTTATAAGAAGAATGCGGTCATAGACAGATTCGAAAAGCTACTTTAATTTATAATATGAAGTTTGTTTCTTGTTTTAACATAAAATATATCTTACACAAAACTTTAATGAATCTTCATGAATCCCTACGTCTATTGGTGAAAACAATATGAAAATCCATTTGGAAGTTTTTGAGTTTATCGCATTCAGACAGACAACCAGCTGTGGCGGCCTGCCTCAGTAATGACTAAGTGCTAAAATTGGCTTCATGAATTTACTTACCGTAATAATTCTTATCATGGACTCTGGGTACTGTAAATGTATTAGATGCACAAAGAGCCTCATTATTTGCCTGCAGTTTGCAGTGACACCACCCGTGTACAGTACTTCTGACCATAAGACATGTGCCATTAGAGGCTTGTGCGACCTCATGATATGTCTAACTAAATTATTGGTGTACCTGAAAAACAATGTGTCATTTAATTTTTAGCTGCAGTAATTCAATTATTTATTGTACCAAGTAACTTTTTTTGCTAAGTACACTATGCCCTTTTTTTAATTAGCTGCAGTAATTCAATTATTTATTGTACCAAGTAACTCTTTTTGCTAAGTACACTATGCCCTTTTTTTAATATTTATTTTTATTACAGATTGGCAAATTGACAATCCCGCCTGATGAAAAGCGATGAATAAGGTCTATCATGGAATGAGCTTGCCTAGAAGAAGCCTCTGAAGCACTAACTTTGAATGCAGAAGAGGCAATTGATAAAATATAATATAATTTATATAACAGATAATTACAAAAATTCTCTTTTTTTTCAGTTTTTAATCAGCAAAATAATCTTTTTTTATACCTTGACTGCCAAATGGCTAAATCAAACTGTAATAATTCTACAATACTTTCTAACACAGCCATCAATCTTTCTATCCTGTCTGGTCTATTTAGAAGTTCAAAAATTTCAAATTTCTCTTTTTGCCAATGTAGACCTTTAAGACTTTGCTTCATTTCTTCTGGAATATTCTCACACTTATTAATTAAAGGGCCATCTAGGCTGTCGGAACTAATTTCATTCTCCAATCTATTCATGCAATACTTTACAATGCCACTCCTGTATTCATATTGTTCTCTGTTGGTGTACGTCTTCTCCTTGTGATCCATGGGTTTCATTAGGAAAGAGTTGTAACAGTTCTTTAAGCTTTTAATGCATGGTGGGTGAGTGCTAAAGTTTTGAGACAGTATCTGTTGGCACTTGTCTATGATGTGAGGCACTGTATGTTCCGACAACTCATCCTCATGGACATTCTGAAATGTAACAATATTGACAAATTTATGAAAATCCAAGACCAAAGTGATATTCATATTTCCATGTACTTGGTATTTGAAGAAAAGAAAAAAATACAGGTAAGTAGGTGTATTTACCAACATGATCTCCACTATTTCTCTGAGTACATTTGCAGATAAATACTGGACAGGAGTTATGCACATTTGGCAAACTTCTAAAGCTTCATACCACATGTTATTCTTAATTTCTATTGAGAATGACTCTTCAGCATAATGTGGCATTTCCTTGATGTCTTTCTGAAATATAACAATCCCATAGTATAATTTCTAGAATTGAAGTACAGTGAAAGCCTTACAAGATAACATTTAAAGATTTTATTCAGTAGTTCATTCAAGATTTGATTAAAATCACCATGGTCATGTTCAATAGGATCACTGAAACTTTTAGTGGCATGATACTTGTCTGAATTTCTTATTAGATTTAATTTCAGTATACATAATACTTGTTCTATTATCTATTTATGTGGGTACTCACTCCAGTGTTATCATTATGTTTGCAAAGCCTTTTCTTCATACAAGACGGAACATAGTATAATAACAACAATCTCGCACGGTGATCGGAATAGGCCCTACAGGAGACTTGTCTGCAAGCTTCGACGAAGTTTTTCTTCTTCCTAGCCTTGAGTTCATCTTCTTCGCTTTTAACTACTTTTGGACGCTTGCTAGTTACCTCTTCGGCATTACTTTCCCGCTTTAAATAGTTCTTTTGTGGGGAATGTTTAGCTTTTTTTCTTCTAGGACTCATTATTATATTCTCCGAATAAGATAATGAGTTGGAATTTTATGTAATCTATGAAGAATTTCTTGTTGAATCAAGTTGTATTTCGTTTATTTTTGACGACGAAATGACGAAAATCAAAACTTCACTTCAAAATATCAAACTGAAACTGACGTCTCACCACAACAGTGTTGCCAACTCCAAAAGTTCAAATTTGAAATTATCGACTTACCACGTCAAAATTATCGTTTTTTGGCCAAAATTATCGTATGTACAAAAGAAAAATCCAAATAAAAATTCAAATTGCTATCAAAAGACAATTGATAATTTTATACTAGAGTCAAAGGGGAAGTAATGACAAGTTTCACTACTAATGGCGCTAGCAGCACAAACCGTAAACATGTTTTGTCATAATTTTTTTGTTGATATTTTTATGTTTTCTATTATATTATCCTGCAGCAAGAGCGCTGGTCGGATGGCACGGCACGCCAGCATAAATGATATTATCCGTCGGGCTCTTGTCACCGCCGGGGTGCCAGCTGTGTTAGAACCCAACGGCTTGGCACGCGACGATGGGAAGAGGCCAGACGGAATGACCATAATGCCCTGGAAGTTGGGTAGACCTTTGGTGTGGGACGCAACCTGTGTCGACACCCTCGCGCCATCCCATCTCCCTAGCACGGCGGGCTGTGCTGGGGCAGCTGCTACAGGAGCAGAAAATCTCAAACGGCGCAAATATAACAACCTTATTGGGAGCTATATGTTTGAGCCGTTTGGGGTTGAAACACTAGGGCCGTGGGGCCCGAGTGCTCATCGAGTATTTCGGGACATCGCTAAGCGATTGGTCGACTCTTCACGTGACCAGAGGGCTGGCCTATTTTTAGCCCAAAGAATCAGCATTGCCATTCAACGTGGTAATGCTGCCAGCCTTTTGGGCACCTTTCCCATTGACAGCGATGCGGACGAATTCTTTGATGCTCAATGAGCCCCTCCCCTTAATTTTTTCTTTTTAATTTTGTAAAATTAACTAAAAACAATTACATATATATGTAATTGTTTTTTAGTTAATTTACTATAATAAGTTATCCAATGTTTATAATCTAAATTAGGAGATTCGGATTATTGAGGAGCTCGTGCCTAAGTAATAACAGCCGCACGGGTCGATCCATCAGGTTAAGCTACGCTTGCTGGGGTTGGTCTGTGGATGGGTGACCATCTTTACATATCGAGACTCCTCCGTGCCTCGGAAAGCACGTTAAGCCGTTGGTCCCGGCTGTCATTCGAAGATCTTTGACATTGACAGTCGTTACGGGTCGTCAGAAGCCCGAAAGTCTGACAACCAGTCTTATCAAGGGGCATCGTATTACCCAGTTACTGGGTTGTGGAGGTCAGATAGGCACTCGCTCCATGTAAAATACTGGTATTCAGCTGCATCCGGTTAGACTGGAAGCCGACCCCAACATAGTTGGGAAAAGGCTACGCAGATGATGATTATAATCTAAATTAGATTTTTTTTTTTAATAGATTTAATTTTTTCACAGTTACTATCTAGTCGGTCCCATAGACTAGATAGTAACTGTAGGAATAGATGAATACAGTGCTAATAGGATCTTTTGACGCTTGATTACATTATAAGAGGGAATCTCAAATATCGTACATTAGACATTCATTATCGTACATCGTACCATTGGCGAAATTATCGTACGCCCCCATAATTATCGTACGGGCTGGCAACACTGCACTACAATGTCTCACGGCGGGCATGCGTCTGGCACATTGAGATAGTATTTTTTATGCATAGAGTAATGTTTTTATGTCTCAATGTCATGTCAGCCGTCTGCCGTCACCGTCAGCTAGACATGAGACATACTTTAATAATGAGCACTGGGTGTTTTTCTGGACTAGGCCGCACCTAATACGACGCATAAAGTACGAAGTACATCGTGTATTTTCTAATCGCGAGAGTATTATAAATAGTGACTAATAATTGAACAATTTATGATGTCCGATACGCACTTGGCTGGTTTTTATTAAAAGCGCTATATAATGTCAACTGTCAAACATCACATAATTTTCGTACTTTTATAGCCGGCTTTAAATTAAAAAAAATACCTTGATTTATTTCTCCGATATCCGATATGAAATGCGATCTAATCTCATTGAGTCCGTATTGGTACGGATTTTGAAAGTCCAATACGGATAATCATGCTTTCGGATTTTTATACGAATACTACAAAATAGAGCCGTAAGGCCGTAACTCAACATGAGATGTGAATCCCGTGCCATAGTTCACATTCGAAATAGTGAATCAAAGACAATAGCTCTAACAGCTGTCTTGTTCTCTATGCTTGTTCTTATACCTACATCTTAAGGGGGATGCGATAGGGTGGCCCGCGAAATTCAAATTTTCTTACGTTTTTTGCAATTTGCAGGTCAGTATCAGGTTGTATGTTGATCTAAATATTATTAGCGCTTGTAACAAATATGGATTTACAGAATTATAAACATTAAAATCAGAAATACAACTCTTTAAGCTCATGTGAGTGTATTGAATGACTATTTCATGAAATCATGACATTTGGCACTTCCATGAACTTAAAGAGTTGTATTGCTGATTCTAATGTTTATAATTCTGTAAACCAATATTTGTTACAAGCGCTAATAATATTTAGATCAACATTATCGTTGGAATCGATATGGATAAGTTTGGCCTTGTGCATATTGTTAATTTTAATGTGAAATCAGGGCAAGGGTTTTTTTCCAATTTACAGTAAAAAATATTTAAAAAAAAAACACCGATCTTTTGGCGCCTAAATAACATTGACAGGAGACGTTGTTGGTAAAC
This sequence comes from Lithophane semibrunnea, assembly GCA_947363905.1. Classification (NCBI taxonomy): domain Eukaryota; kingdom Metazoa; phylum Arthropoda; class Insecta; order Lepidoptera; family Noctuidae; genus Lithophane; species Lithophane semibrunnea. Next base: position 12,992,988 of record OX376190.1, on the reverse strand, counting down.
AAACTAAATAAATGAGATGGTAACAGAATCGACCGGCAGTTTTTAGGATGGCTGCGTTAGTTCCGATATAGTCACGCGCCAAACGTGAGAATTTTATAATGACGTTTTTCTTGTTGACTAGGTAAAGTAAGTAGGTACAGACGCCAGCACATCAAGCTACTACAATCTGTCAAATTTCTTTAATAGATTTTCAACTTTATCACTAAAGCATTAAGGTTCAAGGTTGATTGGGAAAATCTGACAGTTTCGGGTAGCTTGACCTGCTGGCGTCTGTACATACATACATCCTAGTTAAATTTTTGTAGTAGATGGTATTAGTACCTACTCGTACCTACTATACCGTAATAGTACCTATCTAGGTCTCACCAAAGGGTAGAGGTGAGATAAGCGGTCGCTCCATGTTATACACCTAAGTACTGCATGCTATCTATTCCACCAACCTCCACTCTCCAGACTGAACCATAAAAAGGTTAGGCAGGCAGATGATTAGATACTAATGTATAGAATAGATATATTGGTGCCGATTCTCTTGTACACCGAACTAAACTAACTAAACTATCACTAAAATTCCTTACTTTTTACTATGAGAATCTTATAGCTATTCTGCCAAAAAAAATCTCTAAATTTAATAGTATATTATGCAATTAGTGAATAAAGGACGGATTTAAAGCGAGTGCCATAGATGAATCACGAGCATGTGAAGGATTCTAACGACTGAATCACGACCGTAGGGAGTGATTCATGATGATTGAATCACGACCGTAGGGAGTGATTCAAGTGTTAGAATCCTGAACGACGCGAGCGATTCGTGGCCCTCGATATAAATCCGTTTTATTCAAGAGTTGCATACTATACTTTATACCATGACTACGAGAAAAAGAACTTGCAACTTCGAGTATGTTGTTATGTCAATGTTATGCCTTGTTTTTATAGTAACTACACCAAAGCATAGAATACATACTCCATAATGTCGATGACTTCTTTTTCTTCGATAACTTATTAAAATAAGTTAGGAAAACAGACTCTGAAAATGTGCTCAGCTTGATTTTCATTTTTCCATTTGCAAAACTCATCGTAGGCTTTGATGTAAACCAGCCGTGATTTGTTGGGTAGCAAGCTTTCTACTATATCGGCTGCCCTCTCTTTCATAAACTCAGGTGTTAACACATCTTCATCACTTCAATACATTTTCAATCGATTTATTAAGTAACACTAAACTTTTTGTTCGTACAACTTACAATATTTAAAATAGCGCCAATTTACTAATGATAGCAAAGCACACAAAATAGTTTTTATTCTAATGCTAAGCTTCTGTTCGAAAATCAAATAGGAGTTTGTATAGAATTGAGATGGAGTTCGAATATATTGGTGTGTTCTAAATTCAAACACCAAAATAGTGATTAAAAGTGCTTTTTATTCACTGTTTTCAGTGAATAAAATAAGCTTTTTAGAGGGGCAATTGTATAATAGTATATTATGCAATTAGTGAATAAAGGACGGATTTAAAACGAGGGCCATAGGTGAATCACGAGCAAGTGAAGGATTCTAACGACTGAATCACGACCGTAGGGAGTGATTCATGATGATTGAATCACGACCGTAGGGAGTGATTCAAGTGTTAGAATCCTGAACGACGCGAGCGATTCATGGCCCTCGATATAAATCCGTTTTATTCAAGAGTTGCATACTATACTTTATACCATGACTACGAGAAAAAGAACATGCAACTTCGAGTATGTTGTTATGTCAATTTTATGCCTTGTTTTTATAGAACCTACACCGTAGCATAGAATACATACTCCATAAGGTCGATGACTTCTTTTTCTTCGACAACTCATTATTATAAGTTAGGAAAACAGACTCTGAAAATGTGGTCAGCTTGATTTTCATTTTTCCATTTACTCAAACAAACAAACAAACTCACACTCAAACTCATCGTAGGCTTTGATGTAAACCAGCCGTGATTTGTTGGTTAGCAAGCTTTCTACTATATAGGCCGCCCTCTCTTTCATAAACTCAGGTGTTAACACATCTTCATCACTTGAAAACATTTTCAATCGATTTATTATTAAGTAACCCTAAACTTTTTGTTCGTAGGTACAACTTACAATATTTAAAATAGCGCCCATTTACTAATGACAGCAAAGAACACAAAACAGTTTTAATTCTAATGCTAAACTCCTGTTCGAAAATCAAATCAAATAGGAGTTTGTATATCATTGAGATGGAGTTCGAACAAATTGGTGTTCTAAATTCAAACACCAAAACAGTGATTAAAAGTGTTTTATTCACTGTTTTCAGTGAATAAAATAAGCTTTTTAGAGGGGGCATGGTATAAAAATTATTTTGACACAACTAAAATCGAATTTGACAATCGCGACTCCACTTGGTACCTACTTGTTTGCCTACCACGTGATTTTTTTTGAGCCGGAGAGGCGCGCAATGTGGCCGTCTCGACGTATTTTTATATGGACTTTTTAACTTTTTGGAAGAAAACAAAAAAAAATTACCAACCTGTTGAGTATTAAGGGTTTGTGTGTTGCAAAGGGGGTCAACATTTTCATTATTTTTGCGATAGAACACACCATTTTCGAGATATAAGCAAAAGCAAATAAAAAAAAGATACAGGGGGTACCGTTTTGCAACTGAATTCGAGGTGTTGGTTTGAATTTTAGTTCATGACATCTAATTTTATTCCACACATTTTTAATCGTGATTAAAAATAGGTAGTCAGAGTTAGTTAGAGAATTTTAATTTGGTTAAAACGTCAAATTCAGAATAGCATTTTCACTAAATTAAAACTCAGTGCCATCTTAGTGCTGTCAAACTAAATTATAGTTAAGTTGTGTCACTTTAGTCTATTTTCAGAATGGGAAATCGTCGTTTGACAGGAATAAACTAAATTTTAATGATTTTTAGTTTAGTTTAGAGAATTTGTGACAAGAGAATCGGCACCACTGTCTGTTATTTAGTTTTTTTTTAATTCTAAAACGGCGTGTTTCATTACCTATAACTTTCACCTCCCTTCTCACGATAGCGTATTGCCATTCTATGTACCTACCTACAGTTATTTAAAATTTTAAGTAGGTACTTATATGATACGATAAACTATAACTAAAAATACTAGGTAGGTAACGATTTCAAGAGCGTGTCCCGTCGGAACGTCCTCAAGCAATTAATAAAATAAAATAGGTGTGATGTAGGTACCTACCTACATTAGTACCTACACTTAGCGATACTATCCTTAGTACCTGGGCGACCGAGTTCTTCTCTGGTGAAAATAGAGTAGGTACCTAAGTATAGGATAGTTCATGCTAATTCCATGCTGCCATGTCATTATTCTAAGGTAGCTTCTTTTTACTTGTTCTAAACTTTGGGCGACTGCTCGGGTGAAAATACGAAGAAAACTAATTTTTCCAGATAAGAGAGTGAGCTAGATCGTTTTTTCGCCCGTAAGCTCTTGTATTGAAACTTTCATCGAAATCTTTAGAGCCGTTTTCGACAATGTGATATTACCTAGGTATATAGGTAGGTTCATACCAATGACTAGGTAGGTATACTAAAATATAAATAAAAATACCCAAGGTCTTCATTATCAACAAACAATTGATCGTGTTACAAATCTACGCAACTTCATTGTAACGTTTGGCTGCGTAGCCGGTGCCGAATATTGAAAATTATTGATTCATAGTTTGCTGCAACCGTAGTGTACAAGTTCACGATTGCACTTCATTCGTGCCGAGGTGACAGCTGGTATAAAACCACAACACTTGTGGTACAGCCATCAGTTCCGCAGGAATCATTGGGAGACCACCACGACACTACCTCCAGAATAATGGCTTTCATATACAAGGTATTTTGTATTTTTTTTATTAATTAAAAATCCATCAATCCGCGTAGCTTTTTCCCAACTATGTTGCGGTCGGCTTCCAGTCTAACCGGATGCAGCTGAATACCAGTATTTTACATGGAGCGACTGCCTATCTGACCTCCACAAACCAGTAACCGGGCAATACGATACCCCTTGGTAAGACTGGTTGTCAGTTTTTTTAATTTTTATTAATTAATATTCAAAATATTCAATTTTCAGTCATCTACGCTTATCTCTAAAAGTGTTAATATTGATTGAAGAGGTATTGATCGTTTTAAATGAAATTGACCAGTCAGTTACCCAATAGTCTCTAAATTGTACCTTCTACCCTAGGAGTAGGTATTTAATACCTGTTTACCACTTTAATATAGAAATCTAAACTAGTATTATAACTGCGAAACATCGATGCAAAAGTGAGTTTGTTTGTTCGTTTGTTACGTTCATCATCCGGTTAGACTAGAAGCTGACTCCAACATAGTTGGGAAAAGGCTAGAGTATTATTGTAGGCCCTGACTACCTCCGTAGAGAGCCTGAAACTGGACGAGTGCTAGTGTGCTCTCCAAACATATCGAAATCAAATTCAATTTTTTTTCAATTCAATCTATATTGTCCCACTGCTGGGCAAAGGTCTCGTCATAACTGTGTGGTGTGTTGCTCTCTCCGGCCAATCTCTCGTCATCACATCTAAGTTGTCACGCCAGCTTTTTCTATGGCCTCTGTGTGTGGCGACGCCCGTCTTCTGGTACATTAGGTCCAATTATGTTCCGATGCAATATTTATAACGAAATTGAAAAAAAAAAATCAAGTAATAAAAACTAAAACCCCACTACGACTTAAAAAGGTATAAACAAGACACCACAGACAGACAAATTAAAAATCCGGAGTCACACGTGTTAGGGCATAAATCGAACAGATTACGTGTGACTCCGGATTTTTAATTTGTCTGTCTGTGGTGTCTTGTTTATACCTTTTTAAGTCGTAGTGGGGTTTTAGTTTTTATTACTTGATTTTTTTAAAATTCTTTTGGGGTTATAATATATATATTTTTGAAATGTGCTCATTACGCCCTTTCATTTGATACCCAACATGGTACGATTAAACTATTTTTTTTTTTAAGTTCCTCACTTTATGTCCTCTAGAGGGCGCCATTTTTAATTTAATGTGACTTCACATAGCCTATAACCAGCGGACAATCACGACGCTTCTAACGATACCTCATTTGTCAAATTGTGATAAGTGGTTTGGAAGATAGGAGGGAACAGATGAACATACATACATACATACATACATACATACCGGTCAAAATCATAACCCTCCTTTTTTCTTCGCCGTAGTCGGGTAATTAAAGTCCGCGCCACCATTGAAGTCCTTTTGACGCGGCGCTAGTGTCTATGTCAAGGCATCAAATTGCATTTAAAACACAATTTTCCGTCGGACTTCATTGGTGGCGCGGATTCTAAGCCCCTTTTAATTATACCTATAGGTAGCTCCACGTGACTCCAACCTACTTTTAGTTTTAAGTAACGATCAGCTTATCCTATTTTTACATTAAAATAACAATCAAACATCAATCAAATTAGTTTCGTTGACTTACCGTAAAAAAACTGCGGTCTCACTTTCTTCGTGGTCGATTATTTTCATTGGCGCTATTGAGTAACGAGTTAATAGCTACTGACCGTGAAGGCCGCGGCTTTTTGTCACCAGCGAACTGAAAGTGTTGTCAATAAAATAAAGGGAAATTAACTCCCACGATCGATCGCCATCGCAGTATACGCATTTTAATTATTATTTATCCTGGGCCTATCCCAATAATTAAAATGTGGGAGGAGTAGGGAGTGCAGACCATAGTCACACCAGATTGTCTCACCAGTGTGACTATTGGGATTTTTGTGCTATTTGTATAAGAGTCCTCACCCGTCGCTATAAGCTTATCAGCCATTTTAGATGCATTACTTTAGTGTTAGTTATAGGTTGCTTGATTTGCATCAAGGAGGACTTATCATCATCTGCCTAGCCTTTTCCCAACTAGGTTGGGGTCGGCTTTCAGTTTAATCGGATGCTGCTGAATACCTATATTTATATGGAGCAACTGCCCATCTGACTTCCACAACTCAGTTAATGGCTATCACGACATCCCAAGGGTACTTATGCTGATATTAATTCTTCTTCTTCCAGTTTCTCATACCGGTAGCGTTAGCAACAGCGGTGCTGTCAGGAAAACCTGGAGGGTACTCATATAGTCGCTTCAGTGGACCTGTTAGTGGTCAGATTGTTGAGGTCCAGGTGCCAGCAGCTGAGGGGATCCCGGCCCAACAACACGCAGATTACGGCTACGACCACAAAACGGGACAAATTAACCCGGACACCGCTAAATACGCACATTTGAAGACTGTTGACTACGTGGTAAGGTTTTATCTACTCGTAAATAAAACTGAAATAAGTAATTATGTTAAGATCGTAATTACAATAATTAGCAGTGTAGTAGAGTTGTGTGGACTTGTGCGTGCACTCTCTCTTACTGGTAGGGGAGCCCAAGCGGGGATTTCGGGAGTTACTCGAGCGCGGCAGAATAACATACGGGGGGCAACCTTGTACCTTGTGAAGTACTCCCACCATACCTGAGCCCTGTACATAGGGGCAAACGCCTAGGGCAGCCGATCAGATTAGTAAAAACTCTCCCATTTCCTTATTCCACGCTTAAATTGTCAGATTATTGAAATGCACACTTTTCTGCATGTAACCAACTTACCTTACCTTAATCTGACGCGCTCAAGTTTTTCTAACGATCGATTTTTTTTTACTCCCCTACCATAGACGCTCCCCCCACCAGTGAAAGGGTATACTTCACATAACCCTTTTTTCTTTTTAGCATCTAATCTTCACAATCCAATAGGTCCCCACGACGCTCGAGTAAATCCCCATTTAGCATCATTGCCTCCCCTACTATACTATTTGTTGAGATTACAGCGCATAATCTGGTTCTAAAATATTCCAGGCCAAACCTGACTACGCTTACTCATACGGCGTAGAAGACCCTCACACCGGTAATCTTCAGAATCATAAGGAACATCGCGATGGCGACGTCGTCACGGGTGAATACTCACTGGTCGAACCTGATGGCTCCATCCGTCTTGTAAGATACACGGCCGACCCCAAGAATGGTTTCCAGGTAATTTTTAATTCAAATATTACTTATTTTGTATGGTTTTGCGCTTAAACATTGGGAAGAAATGGCAATGTAAAAAGTTTAAGAAATGCACATCTACAGACCGGCACTGGTTCCTTGTTGTCGATCGCGACCCTCATCTCACAGGGACTAGGCTTGTGTGTCTGCTGTGGGAACTTTAGAGCACATAGGTACTCACTATGCTTATGCTATGCTATTGTATAAAACCGAATTACTTACCTGTATTGTTATGCCAATGCATTTCTAGTCGCACTGATTTACACGTAAGTTGCTACCATAAAATGTAAAACTTAAGACTGCGTAAGATGTAAAGAAGAAATTACGACCAGCTTAAAAGAGAGTTCACAGTTGGAAATTTATCGGACGTTAATTACGTAAGAGACTTACGTGAGGAAAACTTACAAGTGTAATGGCGGCCTTACGTAACTTTTTCCATAATTTTCAGGCTACAGTACATAAAAAAGCGGGCGGTCAACCTCAGAAACTTGTACATTATGGCCATCCGAAGCAGGAAGACGACTCCAGAGAATACTAGTCTTGTTATGTTGTTTTAGTTTAGTGTTTTATACTTTGTTGACTATTTATTAGTTCCTTTTGTTCAATAAAAAAGAAGCGATACAATTACTTGTCATATAATTTATAATTCCAAACACATGTAAACTAAGCACAGGTCCAAATATGAAAGAATAAGAATAAAAACTTTTCGGTTATTCATTTAAGCAATTTCCTCAACGATTCCGCTGAAAATGGCATAACAATCGTGTGCGTCTTGTCTCCGGCAATCATTTGTAATGCTTGTAAGTATCTTAGCTGAAAAGTTTGAATAAATAGGTTAGAATTTACAATGATTGAAGAATAATAGATGCCGAGTATAAAATCGAGATAAAAATCGTGATTGAAATTATGATCTTACTCCCAAAGACAGTAATTTTATAGAAACCTAGGCAGTGCCCTACGGATATGGCGACATGTCAAAGCATCGGAATTTCTCTGCTAAATCTCAGATAATTACTGGATATATACAATATACCCCCTGGAATCAATTCTTTAAAAAACAATGTTTAAACCGAATCAAAATCCATTGTACACTCGGCTACACATCAAGCTGTACATTTCCAGTTTATGCTGATCTCGCATTGTATAGGATTTTCGTACAATGCGAGGTCCGCTTATACTGGAAAGGTATAGCTTGATGTGTCGCCGTGTGTACAATGGATTTTGATTCGGTTTAGAAGAACTAAGCGGAGACACAGACACATGAAAAGTGACTTTTAATATAAATGATCTAAATGATGATAGATGACACAACATGTCTCGTAATTAACGCATACTACCAAATACCCCAATTAGAATATTATGATAAACTTATAATCATAATACACAATTTTTTACAGAAATCGGAACAAACTACTTTCCTATTGTGCATCCCGTATCGACACAAACTATGATAAGAATGCTGCATACGGCAGTCAGAGGGCTTTATAGTAGGGCGAAATAGTGACTCTAATGTGAGTCATCAGGGGTGTGATTCTGTAAGACCTCATTCTAATTCAGTTACACATTGTGGAAGCAATATAGATAATACGGGGCCTGTTGTGCGTCGATGTGTCTGTCATCCTGTATATATCTAGGTAGGTATAATATTATAAAATGCTACCAACCTGCATGCAATATGGATTATCCATAAGTAACTTAGTAGCCACCTGAAGATTTCTGGCGGATTCTATTTCAGATTTGGCTACGATTATTTTAGCATTCGCCAATCTATACGACTCAGCTTCTGTAGCCATTGCTCTTTGCATTTGCGAGGGCAGGCTTATGTCCTTACTATGAGTAAGAAAAACGAAAGATTTAATGGAACTTAGTACATATACATATATATACATTATAATGAAATAGTAACGACGTCAAAACTGTACATTGAATATTTAAGTAAGTAAGTAATTGCTATGAGGTGTGAACACTCTGATGCTGAAAATATTATAGTTTTTAGAATTTTTGTCCATTTATCTGGACGTAAGTTCCGGATTGGCCCAAAAACGGCTGAATGGATTTGGATGAAATTTGGAACACAGTTTATAAGTTGGATTAAGAAACCTCGTAGCAATCTTTTTTTTTAAATATTCAATGTACAGTTTTGACTTCGTTATTATTTTATTTTATGTATACGTAGACTTTATTGTACAGACTACAGATACAAGAGCTGTCAAACCGCAATTTTTAATTCCTCAAAAGAAAGAAAGATTACTAGTTTAATATTATGGTATAAAATCAGCTTCTAAAAGATGTGTATGTCGCAGCCATCTGGTTAAATTAGGCCGTTCATTAAACGCCGCCATACAATTAAATAGTTGAAGTACAATTAGCCAAGTCATTGAGCGCAGTGTTTAACCAGATGGCTGAATGTCGTGTAGTCATTTAGTTAAATAATTGGATGTTGATGAATTTGTGATGTTTGGATAAAAGTGCAGATCGAAAAATCGGCCCTTAGTAAATTTTATGTGAGACACCGTCAGGTTACAGAACATAATATTGTGGCGAAGCTTTTGAGGTCGATTGACTACGTTTGATGAAATCGGACGAAAACGTACAATGTCAATCGAATGCTCTGTTATCACGACAATCGCAGGCTTCAGCGATTGGCTTAATAAAGGTATCATATTTTAACGAGATCATTTCTGAATACCATCTTCTTATTGCGAGATTCTCTGGCATGACCATAGTATTTTTTTTTTACCCGACGTTATGTTCCGCAGACGTGTCTCTTCCGATTTTTATTAAAACAATTGTATTTGCCACTTACACCTCAAACCCCACGATCTTGACTCCCCAGTTCAAGGTCAAATTCTTCATATTTCTAAAGACCTGAGAGCTAACTGCGGGTCGGTCGCAGAGGATGTCAGATAGTTTTCTCGTTCCAAGGGCATTGCGTAGAGTTGTAGCTGCTAAAAATTGTGTAGCAATTCTGTGTGAACAGAAAATTTTATTGGAAAAGAAACATCTGGTTCTCTCGTTTATTAAAATTAATTTTCTTCATATGCATTTATGGCTGTTGTCCCACTGCTGGCTGGCTATTAACGAGTAGAGAGCTAGCAACTGAAAACGAGTCGGTGAACAGCGAGCAGCGAGTCTGTATTTCAGATAGTTTTGTCGCTGGGCTATAAGCGAGTGTCCTATATATTTTGTACGTTTCTTGAGCGAGAAAATAGCCGATAGTTAGTCGCTTCCTCGCTGGCGGGCGGTTGGACAACTGCCTATTATATACTTACATATTATTTTAAAAAAATGAGATGGACTGACTGTTCGTCTGGCACACAGAGCACGTCTAATAATATAGCCACTAAAGAGAAATATGGAAGATTTTTTAAATCTTATGTCAATGAGTCTATCGTTCTTGTGCTCACCAGTTGGCGCCACTGATGAGTAGATAAGGTCCTATCAGTACCTACTTTTATTTGTTATGTTTTGAATATGTTTAAGTACCCCTGTAAGTATTTCTCTATATAATGTTTATTTTATTACATTTTAAAACATCAAATGAATATTTACTGGCAATGACAATAATGTTCCTAAAATTGGCAAGGCATGAACCAGACAAATATTATTTTTTCTCCAAGTGCTACTATTACTATTTAGCCCGCCTTTGTACAGTATTTTAATACTTGTGCATAAAGTTTTATTATGCAAATAAATAATAAATAAACAGTCTTGTTTCTTACTTATAATTAGAAATGTTGACAACCGCCCAAATTGGATCGTAAATTTTGTAGTAAACAACCGCATCCACGGCAACAGTCAAAGCATCTTTTGTTAAAGCCTGTTGAGAAGTTCCATAATAAAATAGTATGCTTATGCGTTTATTGATATAGATAGTGCCATTCACGAAGACGCGCCCCACTCCGCTCCGCTCTGTAGGTACTAAAGTACTTACAACTTATAGGACAGTAAAGGCGGAGTGGGGTGCGTCTTCGTGGGATGGCATTATCTGTATCTACCTCAAAGTCACAGTACCTATTTATTTATATACTGAAATAAAAAAAAACGTGTGCGGTCGGGGGATCCACGTCAGGAACGAAGTTCCTTCTCACGCATGATATAAAACGACACCCATGACGAAAAAAATGAGAAAATTTTCGCAACCACCATCTTGGATTTTAATTTTGACCAAATTCACATTTTCTTCTAATTTCAAGAGGGAGAGAGACAAAGTGAGATTTACACTCTCTCTCTCTCTCAAAGTCAAAGTCAAATAATTTGTTTCAAAGGCACATAAAAAGCACTTTTGAACGTACAGAAAAATATAATTGATTCTAGTTGCCCCTGTAGTATCGTATGGAAAAGAACCGTATCTATTTCTAAGTGAGAATTTACATCGGACAGTTATGTCGATGAAAAATTTAATTTAAACTCAGAGAGATACCTTACCTCTTGAGGCGGTACTGCATAACAAATGATTCTTAAGTCTGTGAACTTAACGGTATCAACGCATGGTAGGTATTGGACGAGACCAGGACCATAGGGCTCGCTGCTACGCAATTTTCCATTTCGTAATATTACCGCTCGTTCAAACTGCCTCACTACCTGTATCGTATATGAAATCAGTTTGAAAAATAAAATACCAATATCGATAGTAGACTAGAGCAGCACCCTAATTGCGTAAAACAATTATCAATCGAAATCTGCACCCTAATTGCGTAATGCACGATCGGTCAGAATTGGAATCGGTTTGTAACAATTTGTCTAATCATTTGCATCATATGTTCGAAAAAAAATCTGCTCGAAAACGTAACTTACGAACTTATGAAGCAATGGATTAGAATTGATTGATCGTGTATTACGCAATTAGGGTGCCGTTTTATTTTGACAGTTCAACAAAATTCATTGCGTTATTTACGTTGTTACAGACAATTTTTTTAAACATAATGCAAAGGATTAGTAATATCATTCAAAATGATTCAGATTATGATTGGTCCTGTGTTACGCAATTGGGGTGCAGGGTTTGTTCTGTGCCCATAATGTATTGGATTATCATTAAAAATCGTAGTTTGCCATGATCCTTTAAAATATTGTGTTTTTTACTATACACTTGCAACATCGTGTTGAACAACGTTGATAGTTGATTTTGTTGCTTGGGGCAGTGAGAGAGAGCATCTATTTAATTTAAAACAGGGATATAAATATTATAAACTTACCACGAAGATAACAAACAGCGAAAGTGGCAACGTCATAATAACAACGATGTACGACAGGAGCACAAGGCATTTTTCAATGTAATTAACTTTAGGATCTGCAAAGGGAAAAATATTTCAACATATTTGCGCAATAAAATTGTCATTTTGTGTTTATATAAAAGGCAATGTTACTACTACTGTTACTAGGAGAACTTAGGACGCAAGAGCGAGAGAAGCGAGCTCGGGACTTGGGGCACCCCGACTCGGACAGGTTAGGTTCGAAGGGGATGGCGCATCCCACTTGTAGTTTTTTTTTTTTACCTTTCTGAAATAGTCAACTACGCCGTATTATTGCTTGGAAACAAATTTAGACCCGCTACGTGATTAATACTCCCACTAATCCCACAAATCCTGAAAGAAACTTTGGCAATTTTTGCACTTGCGGCATTTTATCCGATAGTGATAGAATGCCGTTAACGGCACTCAATACACTGCCGTGATAGAATGCCGCTTGCGGTACTTTATTCGATAGTGATAGAATACCGCTACCTCTATACACTGCCTTTTTTAATGGTTTATATTTGTACATACCTACACCAGAATCAATTTGATCTAAATTGAAACCTTGGTATATTCTAGCTACGTTAAGCTCTTTCTCCCTCTTTTTTCTGTCTGTAATAATTGTACTTTCTTGATTTTTTAGTATAGAGGTTTCTGATGTTTGCAATTTTGTTTTTGAAGACATAATTACATTATTTTATTAATTTGTTTTATATGTAAGCCAGAAAGAATGAAACTCAGGGTAGACAATCCAGAAAATGACGTTGAGTGAACTGTCACAGTGCAATGAAGTAGCTTTTTATTCATAGAGAATCAACTGAAACCTCGACTAAAACCTGTAAGTAAAATTACAATAAACAGATTACACTCATTGAATGGTGTCTCATGCACCAGTCCCCGCCGCCGAGGAAGCAAATAACTATCAACGATTACTCGCTCAAGACACGTACAAAAGATTGTAGGTACCGAGTACGTAAAAGAGATGCATAATTATATTAAAGTTAATCGCTGTCTGTTCACACCGCCCGCCCAGCGAGTAATCGTTTGTCGCAGCGACAAGAGCTATCAAAGAGGTATCGGGCAGCTTCGCTGAGAGAATCACGCTTGTATATCACGAAGGTATGCATAATATCTACGTATACCAGCGTGGCATATATGCTATTACTCGTTGGTATACATCGCATACCAGCGAGTAATCGTTTGTCGCAGCGACAAGAGCTTCAAAGAGGTATCGGTCAGCAACACTCGCTTAGCGGGCAGAATACTCGCTGAGAGAATCAGGCTTGTATATCACGCTGGTATGCATAATATCTACGTATACCAGCGTGGCATATATGCGATTACTCGTTGGTATACATCGCATACCAGCGAGTAATCGTTTGTCGCAGCGACAAGAGCTATCAAAGAGGTATCGGTCAGCAACACTCGCTTAGCGGGCAGAATACTCGCTGAGAGAATCAGGCTTGTATATCACGCTGGTATGCATAATATCTACGTATGCCAGCGTGGCATATATGCGAATACTCGTTGGTATACATCGCATACCAGCGAGTAATCGTTCGTCGCCAGCGAGCATTCGCCGCTCGTTGCTTGCCAACTCGTTTTTAGTTGCTAGCTCTACTTGCTTCTTTTCACTCGAGTCCGCATGATCCGGCACAGGCCGCGCGTCAAAACAGAATGTATATTTGCTGCCCGGTAGTCCATATTTATATTGTGCCGGAAGTGCCGAATCTTGCCGACCTAAATGTGTGCCTGAAACAAAAATTGTGTGTGAAGAAAGCACGTTTAAAGATGTTGGAAGGGAAGGGAAAGCCTACCTATGGTTTGGCGCGAGTCGCCGCGATTGCGATGCAAGTTTTTCCCGCGCGCAACCTTGTACGCTCCAAAATAGGTAGGGTAGGTAGGTAGGTAGGTAGGGTAGATAGGGTGAGTACTTAGTGCTATCCGTTCGAAGCCGGGGCTGGCTGTTAGTATTTTATACAAGAGAAATTAATCGCTACTTACTATTATGTTTACCAATTGTATTTGAAGTGTAACGATGATTCTTCTTATTTTAATCACCAGTCACCGGGTCGGGCAGTGGGCTGGTCAGGCCTGCTATACGAAATAAAGGTTATGTAGAAGTTAACGTAATTCAGTACAACACATTATGATAAATGATTTTTATTTAAGTGAAAAAGAATCAGAATGATTGATTGAGTAAAAAATGTAAAGGAAAAGTAGTTTCCATGTCTGACATGTAACTTAATTTTTGCAACTAATATTTGGAACAAGGTGATTGGGACCGATGAAAGTTAAAAAATGTTTTTACTGTATTGTGACTTTATAACAGAGTAAGGGCCCGTACCATCTAGGGGAGTTGTGATCATGCAGGGAGACTTAAATGCAAAAGTGGGATGCACCAGGGGTGATCCTCTTCGAGGTTCAGTCATTGGTTCCTATGGCCTTGGTAAAAGAAATGATAGAGGCGAAAAATTTCTGCAATACTGTGTGGAGAATCAGTTGGCTGTCATGAATACGTGCTTCCAAAATCATCCGAGGAGTCTATATCCATGGACATCTCCAGCGGGGCATAGAAATCAAATCGACTATATTGCAATTAGGTCGAGGTGGCGCTCGTCAGTCACCAATGTGAAAACGCTTCCTGGTGCTGATTGCGGTAGTGACCACCAGCTTCTGGTCGCTGACTTCCGGCTGCGTTTAAAAGCCCCTCGGCGGAATCCTCAGGCTAACGTTACCCTGAACAAACAAGCTCTAGACCACTTCCAGGAAACGATTGACGATAACATCAAGTCACTAAAATAAGATCCATTTGACTCAAGTGAAGCTGACTGGAATAACCTAAAGAGGACTGTTTTAGATACAGCCAAAGTGAGTCATGATGCTTTTAAAACTGTACGGAAGAAGGAAGAGTGGATAAGTCAGGAGTCTTGGAAGTTGATTGAGGAGAGAAAACAGCTAAAAGCAATGAAGCCAATCAGGAAACAGTCTTCTGCGGCCAACTTCGGTTGGTAGAGAGCCATCAACATTTTAAACGTGGCGCCACAAGAATTTTCGTTTTTAATACAATTTCTAAAGATTTATTCGAAAAAACTAAAGGATATTGACCAATTTGGACCAAATGCTGCCCAGCCATGGGAGTGCTTCCAAATGGTTCCTTGCATCAATTTATACATACAAAAATTAAAAAAAAAAAAATCGATCCCAGGGTTAAAAAAATATTGCCTTTATACGGAGCCGGCAGGTATCCCTAGGAACTCCTCAACCAAACAAGACAGCACCGTCGTGTTTGGACTCGTTGAATATGCATTGACAAGTGCGTTATACTAGGCAGTGTCCAGGGTCTGATGATTGAGCCGGAAGGTGACCATAGGAACTCCTCAACCAAACAAGATAGCACCATCGTGTTTGGACTCGTTGGCTTTGTCTTGACACATACTTACTATAGTCCAAGGTAGTATCCAGAGTCTGGTGATGGAGCCGGAAAGTACCCATAGGAACTCCTCAACCAAACAAGACAGCACCATCGTGTTTGGACTCGTTTAATACGCTTTGACAAGTGTTTTACACTACAATGTAAATGATATGCATAAAAATGGAATAAAAATGTTGTTTAACATAATTACTGACATTATTTAATAAAAATGCGCCATCGGTTGGTTGGTATTCATCAATAAAAAATACTCAACAAAAATAGTTTTTCTCAAAACTCTGCGGATAGTTTTTATTGAGCTTTGGTTTACAGACTAGTACAAGCCCAAGGAACATAATGTACTATGTGTCCATTTTAGGCAGCACTTGGCCCAGCTCCCATATATGGATGGACAGTAAAAAATATTTAACATGTAAATGATATGCATACAAATGAAATGATAATGTGTTTTTTAACATTATAACTGTCATTATTTAATCAAATGCGCCACCGGTTGGTTGGTTTTCATCAATAAAAAATACTCAACAAAAAATAGTTTTTCTCAAAACTCCGCGGATAGATTTTATTGAGCTTTGGTAAACAGACTAGTACAAGCCCAAGGAACATAATGCACTATGTGTCCATTCTGGGCAGCACTTGGCCCAGCTCCCATATATGGATGGTCAGTAAAAAATATTTAACATGTAAATGATATGCATACAAATGAAATAATAATTTGTTTTTTAACATAATTACTGTCATTATTTAATCAAATGCGCCACCGGTTGGTTGGTATTCATCAATAAAAAATACTCAACAAAAATAGTTTTTCTCAAAACTCCGCGGATAGATTTTATTGAGCTTTGGTTTACAGACTAGTACAAGCCCAAGGAATATAATGTACTATGTGTCCATTCTGGGCAGCACTTGGCCCAGCTCCCATATATGGATGGACACTAAAAAATATTTAACATGTAAATGATATGCATACAAATGAAATGATAATGTGTTTTTTAACATTATAACTGTCATTATTTAATCAAATGCGCCACCGGTTGGTTGGTATTCATCAATAAAAAATACTCAACAAAAAATAGTTTTTCTCAAAACTCCGCGGATAGATTTTATTGAGCTTTGGTAAACAGACTAATACAAGCCCAAGGAACATAATGCACTATGTGTCCATTCTGGGCAGCACTTGGCCCAGCTCCCATATATGGATGGTCAGTAAAAAATATTTAACATGTAAATGATATGCATACAAATGAAATAATAATTTGTTTTTTAACATAATTACTGTCATTATTTAATTAAATGCGCCACCGGTTGGTTGGTATTCATCAATAAAAAATACTCAACAAAAATAGTTTTTCTCAAAACTCCGCGGATAGATTTTATTGAGCTTTGGTGTACAGACTAGTACAAGCCCAAGGATCATAATGCACTATGTGTCCATTCTGGGCAGCACTTGACCCAGCTTCCATAAATAGATGGTCAGTAAAAAATATTTAACATGTAAATGATATGCATACAAATGAAATAATAATGTGTTGTTTAACATAATTACTGTCATTATTTTTAATTAAATGCGCGATCGGTTGGTTGGTATTCATCAATAAAAATACTCAACAAAAAATAGTTTTTCTCAAAACTCCGCGGATAGATTTTATTGAGCTTTGGTGTACAAACTAGTACAAGTCCAAGAAACATAATGCACTATGTGTCCATTCTGGGCAGCTCTTGGCCCAGCTCCCATATATGGATGGACAGTAAAAAATATTTAACATGTAAATGATATGCATACAAATGAAATGATAATGTGTTTTTTAACATTATAACTGTCATTATTTAATCAAATGCGCCACCGGTTGGTTGGTATTCATCAATAAAAAATACTCAACAAAAAATAGTTTTTCTCAAAACTCCGCGGATAGATTTTATTGAGCTTTGGTGTACAAACTAGTACAAGTCCAAGAAACATAATGCACTATGTGTCCATTCTGGGCAGCTCTTGGCCCAGCTCCCATATATGGATGGTCAGTAAAAAATATTTAACATGTAAATGATATGCATACAAATGAAATAATAATGTGTTTTTTAACATAATTACTGTCATTATTTAATCAAATGCGCCACCGGTTGGTTGGAATTCATCAATAAAAAATGCTCAAAAAAAATACGTTTTTCTCGAAACTCCTCGGATAGATTTTATTGAGCTTTGGTGTACAGACTAGTATAAGCCCAAGGAACATAATGTACTATGTGTCCATTCTGGGCAGCACTTGGTCCAACTCCCATATATGGATGGTCAATGTCCTTTGACACCTGTTTTACAATATTTAGGTGCTTTGAAAATGTGATTGTAGTAAATGTAATACAGATGCACTGTTTTTATGTGTTTATTTCTATCAAATCGCTGTCGAAACGTATTTCACTTGAGTTTAAACGACGTCCTGCTCAAAAGATGGCAGTAGTGGTGTTTCAAAGGTCTTTAGTGCTCCATGTGCAAGAGTGCGCATAGCCATCGTGTACACACGGCTACACATCAAGCTATACATTTCCAGTATAAGCTGACCTCGCATTGTACGGAAATCCTATACAATGCGAGATCAGCATAAACTGGAAATGTATAGCTTGATGTGTAGCCGTGTGTACAAGAATGCGCGCGCAGTCCTGTGCACTATCAGACTTTTTTTAAAGATGTTATGTGTTTTATAATGATTAATAAAATATACTAATAAAATAATTATTTAAGTTTTTATGATGTCAAGAAAAAATGTAGATACGAATGTAATAGAATTATTGGAGTTATCGCTGTATCCAAAGTCATCCGTCGGGCGACCGTTAAGAGAGCCAGTAGGTCTGAAATTTTAAGCAGCTCTCCACATAAAAGAATACTCGAAGAAGAATGAAAACCTAAGAAGAGTAATAAACTGTTAAATCAAAGAAGCCAGGAAGTGCACCAAAAAAGAAAAATTGGGCATGCACAGGTTGCTCAGAAGTGCTTAGAGAACCAATTATAGAAGAGTGGATCGAGTGTATTTCTTGCAAATACTGTTGGCACGGATAATGCATAGCATACGTAGGCCATGGTAGCTTCAATTGTGACTTTTGTGTGGTGCGCACTCTTGACCTTCGTGCGCAAACTTGCACATTTCACTGCGCACTCTTGTCCTCATACGTGCAAAAGTGCGCATTATGGATGCTGCAACTTTTTTTAATAGTTCCTAAACCGTTACTTTTAATTTGTTTTTTTTTAGTTTCCTAATTAGGGAGATAAAAAAAAATAAAAAAAAATGTGTTAACCAGAAATACAGCAAGTTGATGATTGGAGCCTCCTTTTAAGCAAAAAAAAGCCTGCATTAGGCAGATAACCTAGGTAAATGTATAAAAACCGA
This sequence comes from Lithophane semibrunnea, assembly GCA_947363905.1. Classification (NCBI taxonomy): domain Eukaryota; kingdom Metazoa; phylum Arthropoda; class Insecta; order Lepidoptera; family Noctuidae; genus Lithophane; species Lithophane semibrunnea. Next base: position 12,973,889 of record OX376190.1, on the reverse strand, counting down.
TGTTGCGTCTAAAACGCTTCGTCATACTTAGAGAACATAGTAGTAAAAGTGTGCAGTGCTGCACACACCTACCCTACACTCTCTTAGGGGCCGTCTCCACGAGCGAGAGAATCGCGGTGATGCGACGAGTGGCTGATTGCGAGCGAAACGTCATCGCGCATTGTACCGCCGCGCGCTCGTCGCTAGTGGAACGTGGTACTCTCGTAGCGAGAGCGCGGCAAGCGCGCTGCCATTACGAGTCGTCGCGGACACGCGGCGATTCCGTTACCAGTCGCGACGATACGCTGGCGGAATAATCGCTCGTTCGTGGAGATTACCCGACGTAGAAGCGCGGATCCGTCGCGATTTTCTCGCTCATGGAGATAGCGCCTAAGAGGTAGCCCCAGTAAGTTTAAAATTATGCTTGAATACTGGTGCGTTTAATAAGTCAGGGAAGGGCGACAAGTAAGGGAATAAGTTCTTTACAGATCTATTGTCACCACGCACCCTCAAACCACACCGTCTGCAGCACGAGATAGACAACTGCAGCTCGGACTGATTACTATAGTTGCTTACATCCACGAGGCCAGTGACTGAATGACTGAAATGTGAACTGGTCGTGCCCAGAGTAAAACTTACCGATACTTGAGGAATTTCAATTGGGAAGGGAAACATTACTGTCGTGGGGCGATTCGCAGCAATATAATTTAATGTTTGCAGATATCGGAGCTGAAATGTAAGAATGTGTATAAATACTATTTATCTGGATATGGACAATACCTGATTTGGCCAATAAGGAAATCTATGAACCGATTGTTAACTTATTTTGGCTGTCGACCCATCTCAAGTGTAAGTCAGTGTAAGTGTGGAGTTCCTTCACAAGATACTGGTTTATGTTGCATCCTCTGTCCTACCCGTCATAAAAAATCACCTGCACTCTTCAGGAAATCATACGACATAGCTGTCCAGGTTGCGACATATTGGTCGAAAATTAGTAAGTTGAGTTTTTGGAACGAAAAAAAGAAGTATAATATACAGGATGTAAGGGTAAACACTCTTGTCATTCAAACCATGGGTAGTTGACTTAAATTTAAAAATAGTTGACCGAACGCAACAAAAAAAAAAACGTTATTTTCATTAAAAGATTTTAAAAAGTTTCTATCTGACACCGTGCTTGCTAGCGAAACAGCTGACTGACTAAGGGAGGGATCGCGCTCGCTGCCGGTCAGGTCACATCCCGTACCCCCCGCCCATGTTGAGACGCAAGTTCGTTGCCCTAGCGCATAGGGCAACGAACTTGCGTCTCTTGTGGTAAAATTGAGATCTAAAAAAATTAAAATAAAAGTTGTAATTTTCCATTGATTTTACGTTCTATAAATGAAACCAAACCACTGGTTGCAAGGATAACGGTGTTTACCCTAACACCCTGTATAGCCAGGAGTGTACATAGTAAGCAAATTACTGCTATACCTACTAAAGAAAATATATAAATATTAAATGCGTATTTACGTGCATTTTTTTAACACAATATTTACCAGCATAACAGGTGGATCATCCATTATTATTTTAGAGGCTTCCTTGAGGTTTTCCGCTGCCTTAATTTCACCTTCTGCTTCAATTAATCTCCCTTTAGCTATACGAGTACCCTCAGCTTCAGCTGCCATTGCTCTTTGGAGCTCATAAGGTAAAAATAAATCTTTTCTGGAATCAAATCATGGAATAGAAACTATTAAGAAAATAATATAGATTCGCTAAATACAGGAGTATCTAAATACATCTTGGAAAGCATTATAGGTTATTTTAATAAACAAAAATCAAGCTACATGGCTAACTTTTTAGTTGGTAACACTCCCATGGTCCTAGCGGGAAGGTATCAAAATGAAGGGTTGCACACTTGTAAACGTAAACACTCCCGCTGTCGTCTTCCGTAAAGGCCATTCTCACACGGGGTGATGGCAACTCAACCTAAACTGGTTGGCAACGAACGCTGCCAACTGTGATGCAACTGATACTCTCAAATGGCGCAACTCAAGTTGCATTAACTTAATTTTTTTTTATTCCATCTATATGACTTAACATGGTAATGCGCCAATTTTTATGAAACATTGGCAACGACCGAGCGACCTACGCAAATTGTCGAAAATTTTCGAGAATTTCCGTCGTGTGAGAACCGCCATAGAATTGTATGTTCTAACGCGATTGGTTGCGTCCTGGTTTTATTTAGGTATCTCGTGTGAGAATGGCTTTACCCGCATCGCCCGCATGAACTATGAGACTGTCACGAACGAAAAAGTAGGCCTATAGTGGTATAAAATATAGTGCAGCTATAAAATATAATTCAAATACATTTCAACTCGTTCTATGACAACTCCCCATCTAACTGTGGTCTTGTCTATTGCCGTCCTGCATCTAAAACTTATTGATTCCCGGCTTGTTAATAGATTATACAATGTTTGCCCGCCAAGAATATTCCTTATTGTTGCAATTGTTATTAACTCTGTAGCGTATCTGCAATTGAGAATTGTCGTAATTAAGTAACTAAGGGCGAATTTCACCAATGAAACTGAACGTGAACTGTCATTATTTTCTGTGGAATATTGACACTGACACCTCTTGAACGCGTTTTATGGTGGGTACTGTTACGGGGTGTAATGTAACATGTTACACAGCGAGCATTCGTGCAGTCAGTACGTGGAAACGAGCACGAACACGCGAGCAACGAGCCGCTCGTTGTTCGTTTGGGAGTGCTCGGACAGCTGTCGGTTTTTTGGGGAATCCCTTTGAGTGTTACGCTGCTTACGCTGTTCAGTCAGTACGCCGCGACAAGTCGTCACGAGCGCACAGAGTGTCTTGCGAATCTGGAGCACGGGCGAGCAAACAGTTCGAAACGAGCATATGACACGGATTATAGGACACGCCGTAACGTAACATGCTCGGTGCGAATGGTACATTACGGCCCGTAACACCGGTCAGTCCCCGTGGTCACCCCCCATTAGATGTGCTGATCGCGTTCAGTTTTATTGGTGTTATCCGCCCTTAGTAATAATTTCATTTTATGATTTGTTATTTGACAGTTTACTTGTTATTTTGGATGTTCAATAGACAAGGGAGTGGCCTCTCTATGTGATAGTAAACGACTGTATCGACTGTCACCGTAACTGAATCTTTTGTAAGAATCTGAAACGAAGAGTCTTTGCTTACTTTGAATTAGAAAAAAGCCTAAGGCTTGAATTCCTCCTACGCTGATGTCGGTCGCGTACGTCGGTCGCGCGTACTTACATATATACATTGTGTTCTATATAGCACCATACTGCGACGCTGACGTCTGCGGCGCGTACTACGTTGCAACGCATACGTGACCGACGCGACATCAGCGTAGGAGGAATTCAAGCCTAAGTCAATAATATTTTACTGTTCTACAAAACAACAGAACTGAGTACAAAAACATTGAAAATCTAAGGCACCAGACAAAATGTTATCCTTATTTTACAGTTATAAATAAACTACTTCTTGGGGTGGCAGGTTGAAAGATTGGGTTCTAAGGTCAATCATTTGAACGTCGTCAGTGCAGGGTATCACCCATATTATTCCGGGCCCTGCTGGCGAATCTTTCCGAACTCTGCCGAATCGAAATATAACGGCTCGCTTATACTGTTTTACCACCTAAAACAATATATACTTGTGAAAATAACAATGTGATTTATTGGTTAACATTTTCATGTGTGTGTACTGGCCTGTGAGTGGGTCTGTCAGACTTTTACTGACTAAAACTTCACAGTAGGTACCTTCTACTGTCTCTGGTGAGGAATCTGCTTTTCACACTCCCATAAACGATATTAAATTTGTTAAAAGATTATAAGTGTCTATTCCGCGGACAGTTTTAACGATGTTTGCTGCTTGTGCAACTTGGAATACGTGCATGTACTCCTTTGGAGCATTGTGCAATCAATTATATATTTTGTATTGAAAACTAGTTTCTGCCCGCGGCTTTGTTTGCGTGGTAGTCATTAGACACCAACTTATACTAAAATAACAGCCACCTTTTTTTTCAAACTTCCCTTTTTACTACTTTTTACCCGACTACGGCGAAGAAAAAAGGAGGGTTATGATTTTGACCGGTATGTATGTATGTATGTATGTATGTATGTTCATCTGTTCCCTCCTATCTTCCAAACCACTTATCACAATTTGACAAATGAGGTATCGTTAGAAGCGTCGTGATTGTCCGCTGGTTATAGGCTATGTGAAGTCACATTAAATTAAAGATGGTGCCCTCTAGAGGACATAAAGTGAGGAACTTAAAAAAAAAATGGTTTAATCGTACCATGTTGGGTATCAAATGAAAGGGCTTAATGAGCACATTTCAAAAATATATATATTATAACCCCAAAAGAATTTAAAAAAAAATCAAGTAACAAAAACTAAAACCCAACTACGACTTAAAAGGTATAAACAAGACACAACAGACAGACAAATTAAAAATCCGGAGTCACACGTAATCTGTTCGATTTATGCACTAACACGTGTAACTCCGGATTTTTAATTTGTCTGTCTGTTGTGTCTTGTTTATACCTTTTAAGTCGTAGTTGGGTTTTAGTTTTTGTTACTTGATTTTTTTGTGGGTTTGGTCTCAGTAGCCAGAATTTAAAGAGAGTCAGGACTCGCGAGAGCAAACGACGCGTACAGTTGTCCATGTGAGAAGCAGCTCGTCCAAGGGCCTACCACCACCATATTACTTCAGTGTAGGAAAAAGATGAAGCTCTACAGGACGTAAAGCTCCATCTCTTTCCCCCACGAAGTAAGATTAAAATAATACTGCTCTAAGCGGTGGTGGTAGGCCGCCTGAGGTTGATACCCGTAGTCTTCCGTATCAATGTCCCATAGCTTGTGAATTTTTTTGTGTTTAATGAACGGCAACGCCTGCGTTCTTACATATACTACCTAATGGGATAACACTTATACACTGACTGTTGCATTCTTGCAGGTTATAAAATATAATTTAAAAAAAATGTGGATTGTCTAATCTAACCTAACCATAGATATATTTTTATTATAACCATAGATACCAGAAGAGGCCTACAAAACTTAATGTTTTTCTGTGTACGTTCTACGGACGATCAGATATTAATATTACAAAAGGTAATACGCATGCTTTGTTGAAAGCTGACTAAAATAGCCGTTCTTATAATATTTCATGATTGAATGCTTAGCTCCATAAACATAGATTCCATAAAGGTATGATATTGATATAAAAGGTTAAATCTGTAACTATCTGCTACATTAGTTCCATATAGCACCCAGTCCAGCGATATTTTTGCGATTTCTGACTTTTCTAGTACTTTAACCTCATTTAGTCTTCGTTAAAATCTACTGGTAGTATTTGCATAATGCTGGAAATACATTCAGACAAACAGACATTAATTCTAAAAACTATATTTTCGGCATTAGAATCGTTCCCAGACTTCATAGCAATGACTTTTTTAAATATATAATTTTGAATTCGCTGCAAAATAGAATGATTGTATTTAACCAATAAAACTTACCTTAACACATATTAATAGCACTACTGGAAACAAGAGGATTGCTATTAAAGCTAGTATCCGAATACATTTTTCTGTACGAGATTCTTTTGATAAATCTGAAAAAATAATTAGATACTTACACTAAATATTAAAACCTACAAAAATACCTGTAGAATCCTGTTAATCCCGTATTTAAGCAGATTATATCCCTATACTGGCTCATTCCCACGCCAAGCATCTCGTTTAGGTTTATGCTTCACTTTCAACCAAAATCAAAAGTCATTTATTCGAACTAGGCTGAGAATCAGCACTTTTCGAACGTCAAAAATTACATTTTTAAGACAGTCCCCCAAAACGCCCACCCTTCACCACTTCCTAGTGCTTTAGCTGGGAAGAAGAAGTGGCGCAACAAACTCCCCAGTTCAGTTAGAAAAAAATGATTATAGACAAAAGTATGCAAAAACATTTACATTTCCCGCCATTCGCCATGGTGAACTGACAGTTGACATTAGTGACAGCGATCTCACTGCTGACGTGCATGAGATAGTCTTTGCATACCTAATACACTACAATACAGTTTCATAAAGTTTGAGGCAAATATTTTCGGTTCAGGATCCCCGATTTGCAGAATCATGTAGGATATTAAGCCACCGACAAGGACTATCCAAAATAACTATTATATGTGTGTAGAATTATTGTAATTGAACCAGAATCCCGCAAAACTCGTTGTTTCTCTATGGCACCTCTTTAGGTCATGAGCTACACGAATATAAAAAAATGTATGGCCTAGGTCTTAAGGGGGAGGCAAGAAAATTGATTCGCTGTTACAATGTATACCTAATATATAGAATAACTAAGTATATGTAGTACTCAGACCAAATACTTACTTCGTAAAGGTATTTCGGATGATATACTTGTAAAATCTGTTGTTGAATGTTTTTCTGGCGTCATTGACATACTGGGCCCAATATTAAGAGAACCAAATGAAAAGCCACTAAATAAAATACACTAAAATATTGCTCAATGTAAGCCAAACACCAACGGGAATAATGACAAGCAAATGACAAGTAACGTCATGCAAATAATGTCTACTTCTTAAAAAGTTGCATTCAATTTGGGAAAGAAATGAAATAAAAGGAATTTTCAAATATTTTATTAAAATTATTATTTGACTAATGTTAATTTGTTCAGTGACAGTCAATTTATAAATTATATATCAACATATAATTTATAAATTGACTTGGTGGTGTGAGCTTGGTCCTGGTCCTCCCATGAATGATTTCAAGAAATCCATCGGAAACGGAAAAATAATTGTGGAATTCTTTTCCGCCGATATCGAACTGAGTGACTGGAGGTACCGCAGCTGAAATAAATGGACATGGTTTAATAAATAAACTGCCTCATAAAGCGACGTTTCAGAAAGGCCGGGTGTATTATGTCTGTGGCCAGGTTGGGATGAACCCACAGGGTAGACCGACGATCAAGACAATAGGTCGCGGGAATCCACTGAAGTGTAGGACTTTGTAGCGATTTTTGACCTTTGTCCATCGGTAGATGTCTTTTATCTCATACGTAATCTAGCCAGCCATGGTCTAGCCAAGTATTATTTTTTACCTGTAATGCCATTGGGTTATCTATCATAACAAGTGAAGCCTCCTTCAAGGCTTTAGACGCTTTTATTTCTCCTTCTGCTGCAATGATCTTGGCTCGAGCTTCACGATCTGCCTCGGCTTCTGCAGCCATCGCTCTTTGCAACTGCACAGGCAGTCTCACGTCCTTTCTGGAAACAGTCAAACAGTATAAATGCTTAAAGGGTAGACTTGAATTATAATAAAAGTGCATAATTTTAGGGGTCCAATCTTAGGTCCAATCTAGGTTACTTCTGGGTATAACACGATACATTACCGTCATGTTGGTGAGTCTAGAATGGCAAACCTTTAATCGACTGTTGTTAATTCTCAGTAACTTTAGTACGATAAAAATCCCACTTTGCTAGGAGCGGACTTGTAGTCAATTTAATAGGCAAAACTTTATTCCACCCTCAGGCTATTACTGAGAATAGCTCCTTGGGGAGACAAAATGGAGAGACTGGAAATGGAAGTCAGTATTTGAGACATATGTATTCCTTCTTGAAAAGAGAATAATTGAATCTGAGGAATGAGGAATCAGGACTTAAAGATTGGCTTGGGCAACTGACAGATGGTGATCAAGTAACTATTTTTTTTGGGAGAAGTGCTACTGCTACTGGTATATCCACATTCTCTTTTAAAGGAGAAATACATATGACTTTGACGTGATTCGTTTGTAAGGTATTCAAATACTGGCTTACATTTCGACCCTCTCCACTTCAACTCCCCAAGGATCAGTCGCTTCATCAAGGCTGGCTTGCATCATGTGACTTATCGCTTCTCTGTCTGACAGCAGCTGTGCCAAGTCTCGCATTCCGAGAACATTCCGGAGTGTCGTTGCAGCCAGAAGACGCGTTGATGCGCTGGAAAATAAAATAAGCTTTGAAGCAGCAAATGAAAGACGAATGATGAGTTGGTTTGTTTATTCCCTTTATTCGGTTCGGATCCGGGATTTCACCACATGAAAGGCCGCATGCCATAACATCACCAGTATAAGCTGTATAAGCTAATTGCGTAACACATTTTCCTTAATGTTTCTAATCTGTGTCATTTTGACAGTTCAACAACATTCATTGCGTTATTTACGATGTTGAGCAGATTTTTTTCGAACTTATGAAGCAATGGATTAGCAATCTGTTTCAAAACGATTCAGATTGTGATTGATCGTGTATTGCGCAATTAGGGTCACTTATTGTATTTAAATTTCCTACAAAACTGGGCCAGCTCAACGTCAACGCCGACGTGCAGTTACTGTATAGTCAACCGCACATCAGTGTTTGCAATTTGTTATTATTAGCGCCTTTATGTTTTAGCTGTAAGGGTGATTTTCGTAGTGCAAGTGTTACTACTCAGATGTGCTGTTGACGGTACGTACAAAAGTTTAGATTTTTTGTTATCGATTCGTTTATCTCCGCGTTTAAAGTAGTCTCTACCATAGTAATCAATTAAATAGCTCTTCAAAAAGTTAATTAACTGAAAATACAAAAATATGGAAGAAAAGTATGCTAAAATAAAATTATGTCCCTGAGATGTCTTGGAAATGTCTGAAATAAAAAATGAAAGTATAAATGAAAGAAATTGCTGTAATTGAGATCTTTTTGGTGGCGTTTTGGACACGAATAATAAGAGATGAAGTTAAAGGAGGGTACCTATAATCAGCCACTCGAACAACGGCATTCAGAGGCTCCTTGATCCGGTAGTAGACCACTGCGTCCACAGCCACTGTTACTGAATCTCGCGTCAAAACCTGAAACATTAAGTCAAAGATGTTATTTAGCCATCGATGTTCGTTGGTTCGCGTTCGAATAAAATAGGATATTCACGATCGACTTTAAACCATTCGTACGTTATTGCAATGTATCTTTTATCAGTATTACCACACATAAATTTCTTTACAAACTCCTAGGTCAGGTAGCAAAACGACAATAAATCATACACGCACCTTGTAGTAAATTAGTTAATGTAAATGATCGTGTTCAACTCGACTGAGAGGATGTAATTGTAACTGTGAGGCATGAGGCAGCTACTTGTGGGATGACATTTGCCAAGTTCAAATGTCGTGGGAAGACACCGCTCTCCTAGCGACATCACGACACCACGGCAGACTAATATTATTAGAATAGAATAGAATAGAATATTTATTTGCGTAAAACATGGTATACAGGGGTGTTAAATATGAATTGAGGCACAAGCATGTTTCGCTAGGATAAAACATAGCATGCAAAAATTTTAAAGACAGGTAAAGCAACAAAAATCGTTCAACATTTTTTATCTATAAATTCTTTTAAACTATAAAAACTACACTCGAGTAACCACTTATGAAATTTAATTTTAAATAATTTTGTATTTAAAGCTTTGAAATGCCTTGGTATTTTATTATAAATGCACACACACATTGCCAAGCAGTTACTATTATATTTAGACAGTCTAGGCAAATCATTTAACACTAGTTTATCGGATCTCGTCGGTTCCGAGGATTGACATCATTTGCAGTCTTAAATAGTTTCTTATTTTTCATAACAAACACAGATATTTCGTAAATGTAAAGCGACGGTAACGGTAACAAACCAAGTTTTTTAAATATTGGTCGACATGAGTCGTCGGGCTTAAGTCCACTAATTGCTCTCATGCACTTTTTTTGAGCGATGAATGCTCTTTGGAAGTCAGTGCTGTTACCCCACATTATTAGTCCTTAGCGTAACAACGATTCAACGTACGCGTGGTATGACATTACAGCAGTTTTTATATTAGTTACATTTTTTACTTGTTTTAATGCATAAACAAATTTATTAATTTTAGTGCTAACATTGTCTATGTGCTCTTTCCAGTTAATGTCTTTATCTATTATTACACCTAAAAATCTGGTACGCGTTACTTCATTGATTTTATTAATATTGAGTTTAATGTCATTTTTTGAAAATGAATGAAAAAATGTTTTTTTTTTGGCAATGGAATTATTTGATCGATTAAATTGGATGTAAACGGATTACTACGAAGGAATTTAAATTAATATTACTTGTGACACTGACCCTAATGTACACTCTCACTGTCTGCGAAGCAGTATCTGAAAGGGTTATAGTAGTCTCCTCCACTAGTGATGACGATATTTTAATATTTGATCTGTTTCACAAGTATCTCAGTAGTAAAATATCGTTGATAAGAAAGAATAATACTGGTTTAATATTGTGTAAATTCAGCTTTTAAAAGGTGTATACATCGACAAAGATTCATTTGTATCGAATCTGTGTCTAAATAGGTCCCTAATTTTGTACATGTTTTGTTGATACATATTTATATAATATCATGGAACAAAGATTGTAGAATGTAGACAATCAAATCAATTCTTATCAATGTATACACCTGTTTGAGGCTGACCGTACATAATAAAGAGTATTCAAAGTATAGAATCTATCTATCAAACTTGATCATACAAAAGTTAATGTATGGAATTTGTCGGTACCTACAGTACTACTAGCATATCTACGTAGAGTGATGGTAAGCTATATCGATGACATTAATTAGTATATGGTAAGAGAGACCTAAAAAATATTGACATGAAACAGGCGGAATTCTGGCTAATTTCTTAAGAAAGAAATTAAGGCGTTGAAGAGAGAGAGTTGCTAATACCATCATTGTAAGAAGCCCTTCAAACAAGAATTAATAGGTCATTCATATTGACAGCTGAAATCTAGCAATATTGCTTTTTAAACAAACAACACTTTGGTCAATGTTAAAAGAGTTATATACAGTAGAAGAGCCATCTTTATTAACACAAAATATGGTAATTGGACCGACATAGCCCGAAGTATTGCCAAACTTATGTGGCAGTGGACAGGGCATATTGCTCGCAGAACAGATGGCCGATGGGGCCAAAAGGTTCTGGGGTGGCGACCGCGTACCGGAAGACGTAGCGTTGGAAGGCCCCCTACAAGGTGGACCGATGACCTGGTGAAGGTCGCACGGAATCCGCGGGATGTGAGAAACACAGAACGGGTCGAAATGGCGGTGCTTGGCGGAGGCCTATGTCCAGCAGTGGACGTCTTTCGGCTGAAATAATGATGATGATGGTAATTGGAGTGTACCTTCATTTAGTATGAATAAGCACCCCATTCTTCTTCCCACGGTTTTTACATGACAAACCATGGAAATATCCTCATTATATTATGTAAGTTTAATAACCAATTTAAGTTTAAGTCTAACCAAGGGGTATCGTATTACCCAGTTACTGGGTTGTGGAGGTCAGATAGGCAGTCGCTCCATGTAAAATACTGGTATTCAGCTGCATCCGGTTAGACTGGATGCCGACCCCAACATAGTTGGGAAAAGGCTAGGCAGATGATGATTATGTAAGTTTAATAATAAATGTATTACACACATAAATCCGCCGCAATAAATTCTATACAGGGTGTTAGGGTGAACACCGTTATCCTTGCAACCAGTGGTTTGGTTTCATTTATAGAACGTAAAATCAATGGAAAACTACAACTTTTTTTTAAATTTTTTTAGATCCAAATTTTACCACAAGAGACGCAAGTTCGTTGCCCTATGCGCTAGGGTAACGAACTTGCGTCTCAACACGGGCGGGGGGTACGGGATGTGACCTGACCGGCAGCGAGCGCGATCCCTCCCTTAGTCAGTCAGCTGTTTCGCTAGCAAGCACGGTGTCGGATAGAAACTTTTTAAAATCTTTTAATGAAAATAACGTTTTTTTTTTGTTGTGTTCGGTCATTTATTTTTATATTTCAGTCAACTACCCAAGGTTTGAATGACAAGAGTGTTTACCCTTACAGCCTGTATGTTTAAATGATAGTGAAAATCTTATCAAAATCCGTTCGGCGTTGTTCTAAACTAGAAGAATGACGCGTTCCCACAGACAGACATGAAAAGCAACATTATTTTTTAGCATTATAGATACTATATACCTTTGATTAGCGGTTGTCTGGATAACAGTAGAGTCAATTGTCTGAGCAGACCTTGCCTTTCGGTTTACGTTCCTACGTTTCATACTGTATCTAATTATAATTATCTTCCACCACAAAATAAACCAGCATACCTAAATACTGATCCAAAATGGTTAACTGAAGATGATTCACAAAGTACTGTGCATTCTCCAGAGCAAGGCCACCTATAAATCTTATGCAATTTCTGTAAGCAACGCTGCAGGCGCATGTAACGTTGCATTCAAGTGTTTTTAGAGTCTCTTTCATGAAAAAGCACAAGTTACTTAATGATAACGTAAGTATAGGTAACAAAAAAAATCAAGTAATAAAAACTAAAACCCAACTACGACTTAAAAGGTATAAACAAGACACCACAGACAGACAAATTAAAAATCCGGAGTCACACGTGTTAGGGCATAAATCGAACAGATTACGTGTGACTACGGATTTTTAATTTGTCTGTCTGTGGTGTCTTGTTTATACCTTTTAAGTCGTAGTTGGGTTTTAGTTTTTATTACTTGATTTTTTTTTAAATTTTTTTTGGGTTATAATATATATATTTTTGAAATGTGCTCATTAAGCCCTTTCATTTGATACCCAACATGGTACGATTAAACCATTTTTTTTTTTAAGTTCCTCACTTCGTTTCCTCTAGAGGGCGCCATTTTTAATTTAATGTGACTTCACATAGCCTATAACCAGCGGACAATCACGACGCTTCTAACGATACCTCATTTGTCAAATTGTGATAAGTGGTTTGGAAGATAGGAGGGAACAGATGAACATACATACATACATACATACATACATACATACATACATACATACATACCGGTCAAAATCATAACCCTCCTTTTTTCTTCGCCGTAGTCGGGTAAAAACTAGGTTATGCTAACTCAAGTTTCGACTGAATTGAACAAAAACTAGGCTGTGTTCACAGTCAACTGTTTAACAGATTTATTTTTTACTCACAAGCACGTTACTCAGTTTCTACACTTCAGATTTTGAAAACTTTGAAAGAGATCCTAAAAAACATGAATGTACCAACAACTTATTATCACGTTACTGTAGAATGTTCAATGCCCTAATTCTATCATTACATCGCCTAATCGTTGTTAATTCCTCCGGCAAACTAAACGTATTCAGGTCAAAGAAACCGTCTGTTCTCGACAGAACAATGGACAAGTTAAAACAATCTGCCTTGCATCCTTCATGATATTGACCATATATTTACATAGGAAAAGCTGAAGCTTCTTTTTTTGAACAACGATAATTGGAGCGACTTCGACGGCCTGCTATAAATACACGATGATTATGAGAACTTGCACATGGAAGTCAGTTTACTCGATATATTAAGTGCAAAACTAACAATGTTGATTGCAGAATTTCATAACATGGAGAATTATGATGGCGACTGAAATAAACCAGACCGACAAATGCTAAGGATCCTGAGTTGTTACTGAATGAATGTGCAATTGATGGCTATTTGATTCTGAAACTGTTGATTTAGCATTATGAGTTGTTTAATCGTTGTGTCCTCATTCTGATCTGCCTACTATCGTGATTGCTTTAAGTTCTGCTGTACCGATATTTAGTGGAGTCTGTGGGTCGTGTCACCTGCTTTAATTAGGACGATCAACTGAGATTACTAAGCCATAGCCATCTTTGGTTAAATGTGAAGAATCTTACTGTTAGTACGTAAACCTTTAATGAGTTGCTAACTAGGACGTCTTAATATTTGTAGAGCATATAAGTCTTGTTTCATTACCATCGGTGCTAACAAAGAACGTTTGCACTAGTTATAAACTGACTGACGGCCCATAGTGATTATATCTAGGTGTTGTTCGAAATTTTGGAAGTGCTTCGTTCTTACATTGCACTTCTGCTTACAGAATTATTTTATCAACAGCAAAATCAAACAGAATTGATAGTTTCATTGGCATCGGATGCAAGATATAAGACAATCTAATATGTACCAAACACGTCTTCACTTCTCGCATATTACTAGCGCATGTTTAACATTTTGCTTCAACAATAACGTAAATAATTGTACCACGTGGCCGCTACAAAACTGGCATTGGTATTGAAAATCGTTAACCCAGTTGTTTCCCGCCATTCAGTTGGCTAACGATTAATTGATGTGGCTGTAAACTATCAATCAAAGTTTTACGACATGTAAAACAAACGTTTCTTGTAAACCAATTGTCTGGAAATCGACCTACTGATCAGTCACTATTTGTAGACAAGGGCGAGATACATCACGGCTTTTGGGATACCTCATCAATATTTGCAGGATCATCTGCGTATGTCGTCTTCATCATCAATTTCCTACTTGTTGTGTGCTTATAGATAGTGCTTGTTTTAAAAACACAATAGACCTAAAAGTCATTATTTATTGGGATTTTGGGTTTTTTTTGTGACGCTTACATGGCCAGGCATTGTCAAATGGCATTGACGTCTATACTGAACTGATTAGAACTGCTAATTAGCAAACATTTCCTCACTACCCAGCAAAGCAAACAAAAATGCAAAGAACTCCACTGAATCAATGTTAGGAGACATTTTTATTACTAAAACTCCAACCAAACTGCTGTAATTACATAAATATTACTGAAAGATGTATGTACTAAATAAATGCGTGGGTATCGGAATATTTATTTAAAGTATGGACGTGTTTATTTGTATTCTGAATGCCACTGACCGGCAGCTCTTGGTCATTCTATGGTTTTTACGTTCAGTTTTGAACATATGGCGGGACTGCCAGACTCGTAATGGACGATATCAAAATATTATGACCAGATGTCCGAATTTGAATACATTTGATTTTGAGACCACGCTGTATACACGGTTCTTTTTATTGTCAGCACAAAATGTAAATTCCGTCATTGTTATATTTTTTCAGTTAGTAAATTAATTTCAATAGATTTTTTTTTCGTTGAAAATTCAAAATACTAAATAATTATTTACGATGGAAAAGCTACAGCTGCTTGGAGAGACAAATCCGTCAATAACTGAAAAGCTAAGAGAAGAAAAATTGTATTTTGGTGGTAACACAGACTTGCGACAGAGTACGAATAATATCAGATGGAAACATAATTGCAATAGTAAAATAGCCATTACTTCTGCTTATGACATTCAGACACACGGAAAACATAAAATCGAATCCATTACCATTGAAGTTACATAATCAGTGGCAGAGTTAGGAATAAATTAAGTGCTATTACATAAATTCGCTTCGTCCAGGCTTAGAGTAATACAGCAATAGATAAATTACCTACTATTAAAATCTATTGGAAACTTCAACATAAAATAAACCACGCTGGTGCAAATAAAGGAAGGTGATGATTGTTTTGTTACTAAAAAAAATGAAATTTCATTTTACATAACATCACGCCTATATTCCCCGAAGGGTAAGGCAGACGTTTATCTTTAGCCATTTATATTTAAGTCCCATGTAATAGGGGGCGAGCCTATTGCAACCAACCGGGCAAAAATCCAGACTACGGGCTGCTACTCAGAAATTCCAGATGGAAAAAACCCAATAACACTTTGCCCGACCCGGGAATCGAACCCAGGACCTCATGCTCAGCAGTAGCGCTGTAACCTTACGCATAATATGCCTAGGTTAATAAAACAAAACAATATAAAGCTTATTAAATACGGTAAGTACACTTACTTCCTGAGGAGGCACGTCAAAGGAGACAGTTCGCAGGTCCACCTTCCTATAAGTGTCGATGCAGGGAAGCACGAAGAACAGGCCAGGTCCCCTTGCACCTCCTTTTCTTACTCGACCGAGCCGGAATATGACGGCTCGTTCAAACTCTTGGACCACCTAGAAATGAGATCAAGCAGTTTAAAAAAATAGATATACAAGATTGACATTCAGGAAAATTAGAAAAAATGTAGTCGTAACAAGGCCTGAAAAGTTAAAAGACAAATCTTCGTTGATTGTTGAAAAGTTAAAAGACAAATCTTCGTTGATTGTTGAAAAGTTAAAAGACAAATCTTCGTTTAGGTAGGCTGAGAAAAGTGGAAAAAGCTGCTGATTTTTTTTGTATTAAATTTTATTTCATAATGTGAAACTTAGATTGATCCATTCAATATTTAACAAAATCATATTCCATTGGGTAAGTAAATAATGAATCAAACTAATTAGGCGTAAACGGTTTGGCAGCGAAAAATAAAAGAAAAAGAAGAAGAAAATTATTCTCACGTAAATAATCCAGAAAAAAGTTGTTCACATTCATTTAGATTTATGTACCTATTTGATTTGAACCGAAGGCGATGATCGACACTATGCATTAATTAGGGGGATGTTTTTATTTATTTACCTTGAAACATTCGAACAGCGAAAACGGGAAAGTGATGATCACAAGCAGGAACGATAGAAACGTTGCAAATCGCTCTATACATCCCACCGAGTCCGGATTCGCTGTCACACACAAAACATTTATAAATTAATTAAAAAATAACCAAAACCACCAATATGTACCTACAACACTGTTCCATTATCACGATTGATATCACGTAACTCCAATATCACAAATACACACGCATTTTCAAAAAGACAATAATATCGCAAACCTGAACAATCGGTTAATAAGTGCGACGAAAGCGCGAATTATTTGTTAAGCCTCCTTGCAAGCTTCACTCTTACGTCAAGGTACTTACGCATTTGTATCGTGATAGCGCAAGAAGTACCCGTATCGCAATCTAAAATATTCAAATGTTCAAAATTAGAGCTTATTTAATTTGTGGAGACCGCAAGCGCACTAAGTTCAGTGTTTACTCACGACTGGGCACGTTGTCACGCCTAGTGCTTATCGTTCTTAGCTCCGTGCGCATTTTGAGAGCCCGCCTTACTGTTATTATGTTATTGTAATATCGGAGGGAGCAGCAATAAATTCGCAATAACAGCGTTTTACTCGACTAACAATCGCGGACTGCGCTGACATACAGACTAACTTACTGTCAGAAGAGTCCAGCTGTTTACACGACCCAAAAACTACACTGATTCCAACTAAAAATATCAATTACAATGCGATGTTCCACAACAATAAGAAAGCTATAAATCACCGTTGATAGCGTTTAGTGAAAATGTATTTACGTATTTCGAGGTAGCACTCCACTTCCCCCGAATCCTTGTCGTAGCAACCGAAATCCATGTGGTACGAGAGAGCGCGAAATGTCAAACGCATTGACCGGGTTGTCAATCGTGGTAAAGTGGTCGTGTCTTCAAACCGCTGTCTATATTGATACTAAGGTGAGACGCGCGGAAGATCAGGTTGTTGATAAAAATAAATAAATAACGCACTTTGAGCCATAACGATGGGCGGCGCGGGCGCACACCGGGCCGCGGTGCTCCAAATTGTGAGAATTAGGTATATTGAGGCGTTTCATGCGCCGCTGCACTACATAAATTATAACAGGATGTTTGGATAATAAGTACGCGAATATCAGATTGTTTTACGACAGTGCGCGAGCGCCGGATCTGAAGACGAGTCATTAGGACAAGTACCAACTGATTTTATGTTTCGGATGTAAAAAAAATATGTGTAATGTCTATTTTCAGTATTCATCATCTGTACAATACTCCTTTTGTTCAGACCAGCTGCGTAATGTAATGTTGCCGTTATAAATTATAAAATATTTACATCGCAAATCAATTCGTTGTCTAAATATTGTATAGCAGTTATGATATTAATTAGTTTGCTGATCTCATTACACATTATGATTTAGGGCACTTGATCTTTAATTTCTGAAAATGTGCTCTTTTTATAGAAAGCTACGGCTACGGTACACTTTATCAATTAATAATATGGTCTGTTTGAGCCATGACAACACGACTGAAAAATAATATTCTGAAAGAATATTAATTATGAAGAATTCAGCTCGCAAAAAAAGCTGGCTGTAACGAATTTTTAATCTTGGGATACTAGGTTTAATTAGGAAGTTAGTTTACGTACGTAATTTAGTTAGTAAGTAGACATTTTCGCAGTCATTAATTTTCACGGAAAATAATAAGTGCGAAACCTTCATTTCCCCAATTTCCTAGTGCGCGCACGCACTTCACCATAATATAAAAATAATGCATATTATTTTCGTAACATAGAACCACACCAGACCAACATTCACGTGGAAAATATGATTTTTTTATTGTAAACCTGATGTAGGTCACAGCTCTATCAAAGTCGGTCGATGTCCAACTCACACAACGCTATCTTTGATCTCAGTCTGACGTCTCCCGGTTTAAATACTACGGCTATTTTTGTTCTCAAATATACTGCAGTTTAACGTTAATGTAATGGGAAAATATTAACGAACAAATTGGCTGGCGGTATGGTACTGTAAATCATTGTAAACGATCATGACTACATCAAATTATGAGCATCAGTCGTGGGCAAAGATCGACCCCATTAGCGTGCAACTGGAGATGTCTGAGGTGATTTTTCACTAGACAACCACAAACTGGAGCAGTGGTGGCCCAGTGGTAACGGTCGCGACTAACGAGTTGTAGGTCGTATAGGTTCGAAACCAGACAGACGCTTTGCTTTACATAAATAATTTCATCATTAGTGCTCTCAAAACGGTGAAGGACAACATTGTGAGGAAACCGGCATGTCCCAGAACCAAAATTCGAAGACGTGACATCTATCAACTCGCACTGGGCCGCCGTGGTATATTACAGTCCACTTCCTCTCACAGAGAGTAGGCCTGTGTCCCAGCAGTGGGAACATTATAGGCTTATTATGCTAAGTACAAACTTATTTCCATGTTTCTTTATGATATTTCCCTTCGTCGTTACTACTCAGAAAGTGATTCGAAATTGAAATTCCAGGGTCCTCGATTAAATGCCGACGAAGCGGCCAATGAACTTGTGAGTAATCACGAGCAAAAAAGTGAAGCAAAAATTGATCTACCTACTTTACCCAAATTCTACGTCAAAGTTTACCGAGCTCAAGTCATTAGCACATAATTTATTTACCGACCTAATTAATACGGTTAGCGTACTAGTATTAAACGTCGGCTCCTAATAATAAATCTTTGTAATGTTTGAGATCAATAGCTCAACGGCTAGGCGTCGACTGGCGAGTAAGAGGTCGTGAGTTCGATCCCCGCCAGTTACACATGCTGTGAACGAACTTCCATAAATCTATAATACTATAACAACGTATTTGCAAGTATAGTAACTGCAACAAAAAAAGAAACATGCGGGGCAGTCTTTAGGGACTGCCAATAGAAGTGAAAACTAAGCAACAATGCGTAACCTCAACGTAATTCAAACGGTAGACGGTAGATGGCTCTAAAAACATTTCTTCAAGCGTGACGGTGACGATGATGCGAGTTCCATGATTTTTGTTCACCCAAAAAGTGCTCAACGCGCCTAAAGAAGTTTTCACTTCAATAAATTGTGATCGTCAGTCTTTCATTTTTGAGAAAGATGAGCTGAGCTGATCTGATTCATACGTGTCCATGATTGACACAGTAATCATAAATCCTAAACTGACATTTTATAGACTCGTGGGGTGCCACAGATAGCCTAGTGGCGTGACCGTAATACTGCCAAGTCATAAGTCTCAAGTTCGAACCCAAGACGCACCTCTGACTTTTCGGATTCACGTGCGTATTGTATTATTATCACTTGCTTAAAAAACGGGTAAGGAATATATCGTGAAAGAAGTGAACACTCACTTCTTTCCTAACCTTTAAAGTTAAAGTGTTTTATCCTGTCATCATCTGCCTAGCCTTTTCCCATCTATGTTGGGGTAGGCTTTCAGTCTAACCGGATGCAGCTGAATACCAGTATTTTACATTGAGCGACTGCCTATTGGACCACCACACCCCAATTACTGGGTAATACGATACCTCTTGGTAAGACTGGTTGTCAGACTTTCGGGCTTCTGACGACCTGTAATAACTGTCAAAGATCAACAAATGACAGCCGGGACCAAGCCGGGGGCTTAACGTGATTTCCGAGGCAAGGAGGGGTCTTGGTATATAAAGATGGTTACCCATCCACGCACTAACCAGTGTCTTATTCTGTGCAATTTAATATTAACTGGTCAGAAGTCAGATCTACAGCTTATATATATATTAATCCTCACAGATTTCATCGATGTTAGGAGTGAGGCGTTTTATCGTCACAGATAGAAATCACAGATATTCAATAATAGCAGATAGCAATTGCTCCTAAAGATAAAAAAATATCTGTTACTTAAAATCACAGATCCTCAAGACTGTTACTGTTAAAACTTCGGATACGATTTTCGACTTTAACGAAAAGAAATAAAGAAGATATTCATTTGAGTTAATACGTATTTATCATCCGTACAAAAAATAACAGGCTGTTATTTTATAACAAATAGATACGATTTTCGACTTTAAACCAAAAGAAATAAAGATGATATTCGATTGAGATACGTATTTATCGTCCGTACAAAAATCACAGGCTGTGATTTAATAACAGATATTTTGATCTTTTATTTTTTTGTCACAGTCACAGTTATCACAGATATCGTGTTTGACCTGTTACAACCCATCTCTAATCGATGTATAGGTAAAGTATAAGAAACAATGATCCAATTATTTACCATCTCGCAAACGATGTAAAAGTTAACTATCGTATTGTAGTATGGCGCCTTGCCAAGTAATCAGTTACTTGAATAGTACCGGGTTGGTTTCACAAACATTTTCTTTAAATATTATAAGAAAACAATGGTTTCACGTCATCAATAATCACACAAGTGTCGTCGAGGCATCGTCATGTGCTCTCAGTTTTGATGGCACTCTGAACCCAACTTTACCCTCTCTTGGCCTAAAAGTTGGCTAATCCTAATTGGCCATTGTAGCATTATTAAGATTAATTGTGGTGATCTTCTGCAACCTATCTCGGCTTTTTCGATAGTACTGATATATTGGATCAGCAGATCCTGATCCACGTAACATACTTTTACTGATGGAGAGAACTAATCAGTTTCAATTAACAAGATAAATGTTGCCGCACATCAAATAAACTCAAGACATTTATCTTCACCTCGTGTCTTTGATCAGCAACTATTTAATCAGACATAAACCTATACATATTATGTATATGTACGATCTCAACCTATGTAGTGTAAAAATGCACGCCCCTCCACTAAAATATCTATAAAACAGCACGTAGAAGCTCAAACAGCACGCTAGCCGCCGCCCGGTGGCTAAATATCAAAACATATCCTATAATACATCTGGTAAACTCGTTACGCATCCTGATTCATATGTGTACGTAAAAAATATGTTGCAGAAGTTTTACTTCGAACAGAGTTAAAAGATCGGTGAATAAATGAATTGGGTATTTTTGAAAGATAATAATATATTCCAAATTCGGATTAGGTACACACGGCTACACATCAATCTATACATTTCCAGTTTATATTGATCTCGCATTGTGTAGGATTTCCGTACAATGCGAGATCAGCTTATTGACAATGAAAACTGTTCTTTATTTTTGTGGTTCTTATTTAGGCTTCAAATACTCCAGCTCAGTTAGTTAAACAGTTGCTAAGAATCCTAATCTTCATCAAAAGCCTAGTATGAAAATTAAAGGTCTTTGTTTAGGCATAGCAAAAAAAAACACGAATCTAAGACAACCAATAGTTAGAGAAGACAACCTGATTTTTCACTATCCCTGTATGTCTGTTTACTTTCTCGCTCAAACAAGCAAAAATTTCGTACCTTCTAACCTAATCTTATACTATGCAGAGATCAGTATGCCAGCCTTGTGTACAGCAAGCAATTTAGAAACCCCAGATACACATGCATGTAGAGTGTATGAACTGCTTATCAACATGCATGGAACCTGGCGACTGACGGAAATACGCGACTAGTACCTACTCGTATGAGACGGAATGGCTTCTTGTCACCAATTATGCAAAAAAGCCTGACAAGCTGAGTGCAAGTAAGTGATACACATGACTTTACATGTGAGCGAGACATCATTATGTCGTTAGAGAGTTTAAAACTAGTGTTCAACCAATCCTAGCGTTATCGAAAATCATTATAATAGTATAATCTAACTTTATATACACCACTAGAAAGCCTACAATATGTTTTCTAGTAGAACTGAATGTTTGTAGCTATATTAAATGTTTGCCATATTTACCCGACTGCCAAGGAAGGGTTATGTTTTTCGCGCGTTCTTGTGTGTATGTATATTTGTTTATAAATTTCTTTATTCCCTCGTACCCAAACGGCTGGATGGATTTCAAGAGCTAAGGTATCGTTATATTTGTCTTAACTTATATGCTTAAAAATTAGGAATAATAAATAGGTTTAAATTGTTTTTTATGGCGTAAAAATGGGCCATGTTTGTGACGGACCTCTTAAATCGCCTGCGAACCCTTGCACAAGCTAATTAAAATACAAAAAAAAATAGTTTAGTTTGAATTACATTATGTAATGCAACATTATTTCGCTAATAACGTCTTCATCTTTTCGTGTTTACAATTAATTGGTTCCCTACAAACACGCTAATTGATCCAACGAAACAGTAACACAATTTGATTAAATACATCTGCCAGAATGTGGAGGTCCTGACAGATGTATGTAATCATTGGTAGATTTGATTGATTTGGTAGTAATAAAGTTATTTCGTACGTGCATCGTGCATAATTCAGCTGCTCTTAATTCAAATTGGCTCGGATTTCAGCCTGGCAGGTCGAAACGTCCTAATTTAATTCAACGCTTACGTCAGGCCCACAATGTATGTTAAAAGTGGTTTAGATAACATATTTTGTCAGTTGTATTGTTATTTAATTAGTTGACATTACACTTTTAATCGGCGAAGGGTTAGGCAGAGGTTTATCTACAGTACTGTGAACACCCACATGTCGCCAGTTGAATTGTTTATTCTTTTCAGGATTATGTTATAGAATGTTAAAAGAAAATGGTTAATATTTATGAAGCAGCCCATTTAGGCAGCGGAATATTTTACAGAAGAAAATCATCGATAAAAGAAAAATACTTACCAAAAAAATAAAAATCTAAGACTTGTTATTATTAGCCGAATATTATGTTAATATTAGCCACACAAAGAAAAAGCATTTGCGATTCATTTTCGTGTTTTATTTTTCACTTCCGTTAAACTGAAGACATAGTTTTTTATAAAGATTTAGTTAGTTGAGGCTTAGTATAGGTACCTAAGCCTCAACTAAATCTTTATAAAAACTATATCTTCAGTTTAACTAGTAGGCTAGCTTTCCATAATATTTATGATACTCAGCTAAGTGTTGCTTACATACATATCATTAAGCCAGTTTCATCAACTATACGATTAACACAAACTTACACAGCTTACATAAAACTAATTACCATAATATTTATTGGAAATGGTGCTACAGGTGCTGTTTAATTAAGCAGAAAATGGATGACTGAAACTTGTGAAACTGTCCAATTGTCAGATTGTCGTCTGTCACCTGTTTTCAATAAGGCCCCAGGTGCAGCTGCCTAAAGCTTCTCCTGTCCCCGGGCCAAGCTTAGTAGTTGGATGAACACCGTGTACCACTCTTCTAAGACTAGCAGACTCCTCCTCCTGTCCTAGGGCGGAGGATCGCCCAATAATATTAAGCAATGAATAATAATAATACGTACATGAGGAAAGGAATCAATCTGGCAGCATTGCCACGTTGAATGGCAATGCTGATTCTTAATTAAGACTATTAGGTTATAAATTATGTAAATAAAAATCTAATGAGCTGTGAATTGTAAAACCTACACGTAGCGTAGATTAGTTGGATACCTAATAGAGGATGAATATAAAGTTTACAAATTCCACATAAGTACTTCAAAAGCTTCTCCACAAGCTTCACAATATATCTTTATCTTCCCACAATATCATACTGGTAGACAAGATTGCAGTCTGACCATTAAATTGACTTAGCTAAATAAATGTGTCCAGTACCATTGCTTCATATGGGAAAGGCTTGCATTAGTTATTTACTATTGCAATCTTTCAATTTTCTGTGTACAAGTATGTGAGTGCCAGGTATATTACAGTCTCAGGTGATATTAGTTAGGTACTCCTGCGCAGTTACCGGTTTGCACGCTACGAAAGAAAAGTGTCATGTTCTAAAGCTAAGTAACTTTTAAAGCTGTTTTCAATTTGTCATTTACTTTATGAATAAGAATTACTAGCCAGTGAGAGATTCCTATCTTTAGCAGAAAATTGCCTTAGCTTGATTAATTAATTACAATTTAGTACAAATCACAAATAGCTTATGACTACAACCGGTATCCTCATAGGGGACCGCTATTAGGGGTCATAGCATAGCAATATTTCAAAGATTCAGGGCGAATTTCACCAAGGAAACTGATCACGTTCAGCACATCTAAACTGCGTTCAAGAACTGTCAGTGACAATACTATAATTTTGACACTGACAGCTCTTGAACGCGGTTCGATACTGAAATCCACAGTGGAAAAAAAAAGACTCGCAGGGGAAATTTTTGTTTTAAAGGGTTGCATAAGCCCTACGGACTACGGTCTACTCATACGTCATACTTAAAGAATAAAATATTTCTATTCTATTCTTTAAGTAGGTATGTACACAATTGGGACAATAGGTAAAAAAAGTGTAACTACAGCCAGGGCAAGTAATTGTTAAGGAAATTGACACCCCACGTCAATTTTCCGTGTTGACGTTTCCGTGGTAACATTTCATACAACAGTCAACGAATGACAGGTGGTTGGACGGAAAAATGTTGGTAGTCAATTTGCTTAAAAAATAATTTCCTTGACTTTACAACAATGCAAGTCTAAAACTTGCAGGACGCCGAGAAGTACTAAAATAATAATTAAATCATGTATCAAGTAAGTATCAGTAGGTATGTTAGATAAGTACTGGCTTTATAGTTGAGTACTTAAGTACAAAATTGTATGATATAACCTGATATTATTTCTTACGAACATTAGGTAACTGAGCTTCGATTGTTATTGTATAATAATAGAAAGGGTCTATACAATCATAGCATAGTACATAATACAGGAATGCAGAACTATTCGATACAGAATCGATCTTCCACAATAACGATGTTGGGGAAGTAAACGATCATGAAATTGATGCTAATTTTGAGGACTGCATTAAAACTATGTTTCCATCTCAAATTATATAATATCTATAATGTGAAGTGATTAATTTTCTTTAAGGCAGATTGAAGACTAACGATATAAATGCATACCAGGATTTGCATGGTACAGCGGTATTTGCCCAATGGTACTTTGATAAAATTTCAAGAAGACTATTAACCACCAAAGAAACTTTAACAGGATTTAAACTCCCGACCTCATCACCAGTGCTTAAAGACTGCCATTTTATTAGTGCCGGTTATCTCTTAAAAAGGTATTAGACACTTAACGTGTAAACAGGCAATTAGCCGTTAAATCCGAATATCCACACCTGTCTAAAGGCCTTCACACACGGAGCTGTAATGCAAAAATGTATAACATTGTATTACTAGCTGCGCCCCGTGGTTTCACCCGCATAAATCTCGTTTCCGTGGGAATATCGGGGTAAAAAGTATCCAATGTCCTAATCCAGGCAATGGTCTACCATGTGCCCATCCATGTGTCAAATTTCATCCAAATGTTTTCAGCCGTTTTAGCGTCAAAACGTAACAATAAAACTGGTCACTAGCGAGACTTCTTGCCATGTAACATCCAAAACCACTGATACCCATTTGTACCTACCTACAATGTGCACATTCTACCCGTTACAGCAGTCAAATGCAGGGAAGATAATTCTACATTACATTACCTGTTGCGTGTGAGATACTATTGGTTATGTCCTAATGCACATTCTGGGATGTTATATACGTTATAGTTACCGTGTGTGACAGGCCTAATGCGCTGGCGCAGCCACAAATTCAACTTGCTGCACGGCCACGCATCTCGGGCGAGTACCTAGCTGCAATCTAGAGCGAATTTCAACATGAAATACTATGCCGGAATAGTATGTTTTATTACCTTAATTCTATTTAGGAATATAGGTCTCATTTTCTATAGTATTTGCTTTACTACTTCGACATAGATTTTTGTAGTAATCTTAACGTGTTTACGATCATTTGGTTCAAAGATGATCGAGATTGTGTTTTTTTATTACGAGTATATCTTATAAAATAGGTGCTGTTAAAAATATGTTCGTAGATACAGATAATTTAATTCACACGCTGTCTTACTTGCAAAAGGCCAATTTCCGTTTACTAACTAAATAAATAAACCCTATTTCAAATAAAACTACTAGGAACGTATTTCCGCCGCTAAAATACCGTTTGTTAAGAATTTTAATGTTCGCGAGGAATGTGACAGACAGCTTCCTTTTAAGAAATTCTATGCAGAACAGAAATGACGTAAAACAGTAGTAGCTACGGACAAAGATACACTTTGCATAAGAAGTGGTCCTAGACAGCGCAGCTCCGGCGGTGAGCGCTAAGATGCTGTTTTTAAAACTATGAATTTTGCCAAGACGTTGTAATAAATGTTTCTATTAAGTATGTAGCATGTAGACTTGATAGAGTTTTTTTTTTTTTTATCCTGCTCCAGGGCAGCCCAAAAGTAGGCTGATGTTTTTGGTTGGTATGTATGTTTGTCTATCTCTGTCTCCTAGAGGCTAAACGGGCTTACGGATCTTAACAAATGAGGTATGGTTGGATTAGTACTGATGTAACGAGTGACACAAGCAACATAGATTTGAAAAAAAAAATACCGGTACATCAGAAGCCGTAATAAGTTTTTTTTTGTTACATGCTCATTTGCGGTATCAAAATGAAGGGACTGAAGACGATTTCAAAAATATAATAATTGAAAAGGTGTATTATTTAAAAAAAATTGAAAAAATCGATAAACCCGTCAGCAATTATTAAAGAAATCAAAACAAGATAATTAGTCTAATGCTTTTGGTCAAACAGATTGAGCTAAAGTTACTTTTTTATTAAAGAGGTTACTAGGCTCACTTTGACGTGTTTGCCCAATGTACCTATATGCCTGGCTTCGAAAAGCTGCGTCTTAGACAGTTTTTAATCGGCACTAACTTAAAGTGGCATTTTAAGGACCCTGAGTTCTTGTCAACTTAGAAGCGATGTAGTAAGTAATAAATAGCCGGGTCCTGAATAGTGAATCTATTATGTCACATATTATATCTTGTGAAGTCTTCAATGCAGCTTTTTGTATGGCTTTATTGGAATACAAAACATTTGTTTTATATTCTTAATACTAAACCAAATCCTCTTGTATTCGTATGTACAGTTCGATTCAAATTTAATGGCGGCTCGGAACATGAGGTGAGTCGCTGCGCAGTAACAATTTCATGTGGGGTACTGCGCAGCTAAAAGCTTACTTCCGAGCCGCCATTAAGTTTGAATCGATCTGTAAACAAAAGTATCTATGCATACAGACCACCACGTCTTTATCCTGCCAGACACTCCACCGCTAGCAACACCATCATATATTATACAACATGTAAAAAAAACCCCGTCCGATCCTTGGGGGTGTTGTTAAGTATCGTATTGACTATTTATTGTGGTAATTTTCAGAAAAAAGAAAAAAAAATAGTCGTTTTTTTTTCAATGGGGAATTTTACCGGGTTGACAAAAGGGCGCGGGCGGCGCGGTCGTCGTTTAGCAGGTGTTGATCCCTGTTGAAAATTTGCTAATTTCTAATGGATTTGCGGTAATTTTGGTTCTAATTATGTGAGTTTTAAATAGCAATAACTTTTGGTTTTAAATAATAATATGATTTTTATATTACTTTTTGGTAATTTTATTGCAATATCTATGTGCCCCTTTCGGATCGGACAGGGTTTTTTTTTACATATTGTATATACTTACTGTAGG
The DNA here is from genome assembly GCA_947363905.1 of Lithophane semibrunnea. Classification (NCBI taxonomy): domain Eukaryota; kingdom Metazoa; phylum Arthropoda; class Insecta; order Lepidoptera; family Noctuidae; genus Lithophane; species Lithophane semibrunnea. The sequence continues at coordinate 12,945,957 of OX376190.1, read as the reverse complement.
TATGCTCTATCTAAATAATCGATAAAATTTTAAAATCTGGGTCCCCATAGATAAGGAGATTCAAAAACTAGGTGGACTAGCCAATTTACGACTAGATAATTACTCTAGGTCTCGTTATCAGTAACTTAAGGCTTAAATATGTCCGTCGGTTCACACACGGGTATAGCTATAGGTACATTATATAAGGCCTAATGTGTAGCAATTAGCTGAAACATACTTTCTAAACCTTTAAAGTATATAAAATCAGTGCAACTGGCGTGGGACTATATCTGTTTCGTAATGAAATATTTACACTAAGCAATGACAGTAATATATCGGTCAAGATGTAGAACAAATGCGGGACGGCATTCTGCAATATCCTTCGTACCGCTGTATGTGTGATATTAACATTTTTCTATGTAGGTAGGTAACAGTTGTAGTGTAAACTAATCAATCAACTCAGCCTCGTAGTAGTGCTGGACATAGGCCTCTCCCAGGCTGCGCCACAACACCCTGTACTCCGCCTTCCGCATCCACTCTCTCCCAGCCAACTTTTTAAGGTCGCCAGTCCATCTAGCTGACACTTAACTTAACTAAAGGAAAATATAAGCAAATGCTCGCTAAAGTAGAAGCTACTGGACTAAAGTGGAACTGGCTGGCCACATCTGTCGCTGGTGTCAGAAACGCATTCTCTCGACGGCCGGACTATACCTAACTTCTATTCTTCACTGAATGTTTAATGGGCGCTTGGATAGGTATTGGCGTCTACAGGGACTCATTACATCATGCCAAAAGTTACTTTGGACCACTGAGTGGCAGGGATTGGCTAAAAGAACCTTTGTATTACATTGTTGGCTTGCTGTTTCTTGCGGAATGTTTCAGTAATGATAATAAACGATGCCAGGTTTTACTTCAGGAATTTCAAGTATTATTTATGAACATAATTTAGATGTTTGTTGCAGCATTGCTTGTTCTGCACGTGAAAATGCATGATCGATCGGTACATCAATCAGCTTTATCCGAATTGTTACTCCAATTCTTCGATGGGATAACATTTGGTAATTTTATTACAATTGCTTGTGAGTCATTCTTAAATTAGAGGAATACTAAAACCGCCCACGCTGAGTACCTACCTTATTACCTATATAGTTTGGAAGCTTTCCACATAATAATTCCAGTCAACCATTACAATATTTTTTTGGAACTAAAACCAAGCCATTTCGCTATCCAAAGAATATTATTTTAAAAACTGTCGATTTGTTTCCTAAGCTGGAAAAATAAAGCCGTTAATCTGAAACTCCACATTTTTAATTTAGATTCTCGATTTGACCGACCCGTCATAGTTGGGGAAAGGCTAGGCAAATGATGATTATGATTCTAGTTTCGGTGCATCTCTCAATTTCTGGGAAAATTGAAATTGATAATCTTTGACCCCTTTTTTACAAATATTCCATAAGTTTCGTTTTACGTTCAAGCCAAAACAATCGAATGGTATCAATCGTATCTATGAATGTGTCCCCTGTAGGTCCATCTAACTCAGGTGCATAGAGTGGGGTCCTATATTTATAAGGCGCCTGCGCCGATGCAAGTTGCCGGGAGTGTGTTGTGTCGTTGTGCACCTCAGATACGAATATGCGGGTGAGTTGCGTAATTTACGAATTTATGCAGACTTTTAATAATTTTATGTCATAAGTGTAACATTTTTAAACGATATTATTTTTACTTGATTTTTTTCAAAACAACAATATTATATTTTTCTATCAGCTTGAAACTTAAATAATATCTTCTTTTTACTGTCATTTAATTCCTAATAATTTAAAATTTTATTTTAAACCTTTATGGGGTTATCGAAAATTATATTTATAATACTCCAGCCATGCTTCAGCAATCTTTATAAGATTTCTGATACATTATTAATTAATAACAATCACACATAGTTGGCAAGATTTAGTAACTGCAAATATTACAAACTAAGTTTATTTTATACTCTCAAAAACGAGAGCTTTTATTATGCAATACTTTATCATCTCTCCTCTTGAGTAAACACGGAAACAGCCAGGAGATATAAATCATGTCCGTAGGCAACAAACAGGTTGGTATCTCGGCATTAAACCTCTTTTGAAGTCATTATATCAATTTTAAATCTAGCAACTTTTTACTATATCCACGTCTGTGTAAGGTGCCTTTGGCTAGAAATAAAATAAGGTGCTTTACTTCCTCTATGTCAATCATGATCCTAGTAATATAACTGATTATCTTAAGATCATATTCAATGCAAAAAAACAAAAGTTGTCTCCATGCAACATCAGCTTAGCTTTTTTAACTATAGAAGTTGACTTTAAGTTTATTTGAGGATTTTTAAGTAGTTTAATAGTTTTAAATAGTTTAAGTAATTAATTTTAAATAGGTAGTTTTAAAATGATCATTGCAGGATTCCACAAACCGATTTTACTATATGAATCCTAATCTATATAATTTAAGATGAGTATCGCTAACATTTGCTTCTAAAAAATCCTTTTGATATATTTTTGTTTTCTTCTAGATGTTTTTGGTATTAGCATGCGTGAGCGCAGCGGTGGCGGTGGCAGTGCCGGTGGAATATGGCGGGTACTTCGCGCATGCACCCGTAGCGGTACATGCTCCTGTCGTCCATGCGGCCCCGGTGATCCATGCGGCGCCTGTGGTACATGCTGCCCCGGTAGTACACGCCGTGCAGGCTGAAACAATCGTAAGTGTTTAGAACGTGTGTGTTGTGGTGCATTGGCGGAGGATGTATTTAAAACGACTCTATTTAGCTTTGTTTTTTGCACATGGGGCTCATTGTCTATGATATTAGTAACACTCATTTTTTAACGACTTTCCTTTTAAAAACACCTCCTCGTTCGGATAGGGGGTTGCCCTTCGAGCGCCCAAGTAGCGGTAGGGACCATTTTTTTTTGTTGAATTCTTTTTTTCTGACTTTGTTGGATAAACAGCATGACCATAGATGTAAATATTGTTAAAACCAAGTAAAATACTTTAAGAATAGTCGAAAATGACGTGGAAACTTTTGGCTCGGCGTTGAGGCATAAGACGTTAAAGCACTTAGTTGTTTCACTTTTTTGGTGCTTTATTTCTTCATACGCCTATCATTGAGTTGTTTATTAAGACTGGACATAGATTTAAGAAATTAGATTTAAAATAACTTCCTATAAGTAGGTACCTCGTAGATGGCGAGACTATCTAGACGCGTACCGCAAGGGTTGGATCGATGTGGCCCTTGAAAAGGATGTTTGGGAAGATTTGGTGGAGGCCTTTGCTCAGCAGTGGGACAGTGAAGGCAAACATAAAAAAAAATAAGTACGGTAGGTACCTAATGCAGTCACGTACCTAAATAAAATAAGGTCTGTATCAACCATCAGACCTCATTTCATTAACGTGCATCAGTGCAGTAAGCAATGCGATCTAATCTTTAAATACCGGCAGTAGGTACGCTACTTGACACATATGAGTCACCACCCTGAAATCTCATCATGCCATAAATTCCATGTTGCGAAATCAGTTAACTGTACCTAATGTAGTACCTAGTGTGTTTAGGAAAGTTGTAAAAAATAATTCCAGTCCTGTGTTATAAAATGCTGGAAATGTCACTTTCCAGTTTACCATAGTACTTCCCGTCCAAATCAACTTCTGTGATGAGAAATAAATTTTAATTTAATAATTATTACTTTTTGTATGGTATTATGCTTGAGGAGCTCGTGGCTAAGTAATAACAGCCGCTCGGGTCGATCCATCAGGTTAAGCTACGCTTGCCGGGGTTGGTCCGTGGATGGGTGACCATTTTCACATATCGAGACTCCTCCGTGTCTCGGAAAGCACGTTAAGCCGTTGGTCCCGGATGTCATTTGTGGATCTTTGACAGTCGTTACGAGTCGTCATCAGAAGCACGAAAGTCTGACAACCAGTCTAACCAAGGGGTATCGTATTACCCAGTTACTGGGTTGTGGAGGTCAGATAGGCAGTCGCTCCATGTAAAATACTGGTATTCAGCTGCATCCGGTTAGACTGGAAGCCGACCCCAACATAGTTGGGAAAAGGCTAGGCAGATTGTATGGTATTATGCTTGCCTGAGGTAAACATTCATCTGTCAAAAAGAGGTTAGTGCTAAAACTTACCACAAATTTTTCAAGCTTATGCCTTACTTGTTTAGTTCCAAATAAGCTCAAATAGCACGGATAACGGTAACACTATTGTAATTTTGCTAAAAAATCGTGCTAAAGGTACAGTAAACCAGTCGTCAGTATTATCAGGGATTACTTAACAGTAACTAGGTACATTTGAGCTTATACCTAACAGATTACGGAGATACTAGTAAACATTAAGCATGTATAGTGTGATCAAGTATTCAACTTGTCAGGTTACTTAAGCCTGGCTCCAGTGTAGTCTGATAAATATTAAAATTAGAGGTGTTATATCAGAAACCTTTGTAGGTATCACCACTATCACGATTTAGAGATAGGTAGTTGCATCAGTCGGCCGAAAAGTACTTAGCATGAAAAAATTGGCAATTGAAAAACCGATCGTTATGCCAAATACTTGAACTGAATCAGATACAATTTTTTCATAATGTCCCTCGGTAAACTTCGTGTTTCGTCAGTCGTCGGATTTCTATTAGTTGCCCTTTGCACTTGGCTCAGACCGGACGCTCTCAATCAACTTGGAAAGTTGTTAATACTATTTTAACTAATTTATTCAAAAATGGGAGGAAATTGTGTAAGGAAAATAATTTTACAGCTGTATATAGTTCACATGGAAATTAAAACAAAACAACAGTAAAGTACTTCGTTCTGAATTCAAATTATTATAGAGATAAATCTAATCATTGATGGACACGGAAATTAGCATTCGTTTGTATTCGGAAATGCGATGATTCCCGAGGGACATATAAACAGGACTATTGCGCAGAACATGGAAACTAAACCTTTTGGCTATGGGTTTAGGTGGCTTTAGTGGGTTGGTTACCTAGGACTATGGAAGGACTATGTCCCCTGCCTGACCAATGTTATGCACCTAACACACGGATAAAGTGACAGGGGGCGACTTGCACACTCAATAATGGGACCCCGGACTCTCAGGACTATCCTGGAAGTAAGGTCAAGATCCCTACCAGCATCTTACTGGAATAATTCCTTCCTCCGAGCACGTTTGCTCGTGTTTTGTAACTATTAGTATTCTGAATATATTATTGTTGGGTCGTTGGGTCGCAAGCGGAACTGCTGAGCATGTGGTCCTGGGTTCGAGTCTGAGGTCGGAGAAAGTGTTACCTATTTGGTTTTTCCGTCAGAGATTTCTCAGTAGCAATACGGAGTCTGGATTTGTGCTCGGTTGATGGCAATAGGCTCCCCCCCTATTACATGGTGATTAAACATAACTGGCGAAATGTGGGTGTACTATAGGTACACCTCTGTCTAAACCCTTCGAGGATTACAGGCGTGATGTTATGTTATGTGTATTGCATAAAATCGATATATTTTTTTTCTTTAGAAACATTCTGTTTATCTTCACAGTCTTATCCAAAATATGCGTTCAACTACGGAGTGAAGGACCCGCACACCGGCGACATCAAATCGCAGCAGGAGGAGCGTGACGGCGACGTCGTTAAAGGTCAGTGTAGAAGGGCCTTTAACCTTTTGTTCGTAATTAGAATCTAAATGGTAGTGAACGCATGATAACATCTTTCTACTTACCTAATTGAATTCAGGTTACAGTTCGATTCAAACTTAATGGCGGCTTGGAACATGAGGCGAGTCGCTGCGCAGTAACAATTTCATGTGACAGCGGGGGTGAGGGGTGGGGTACTGCGCAGCTAAAAGCTAACTTCCGAGCCGCCATTAAGTTTGAATCGATCTGTGCCTACCTATTTGTACCTAAGTTGGAATTTGAAATGCAATTTAGGACAGGGTATAATTTGGAGATTATTAGACAGTGAAAACCTGTAAATATCATTTGCCTAGCCTTTTCCCAACTATGTTGGGGTTGGCTTCCAGTTTTACCGGATGCAGCTGAATACTAGCAAGCAGCACAGTTTTATTTTGTTATTGATGAAAGGTAGGTACTATGTTGAACACTGCGGGACACATTTTTTTTTTTTTTACTATTTCGAATAACCAGATTCTTGGCCTGCATCTCACTTGATGGTAAGTGATGATCAGGCCGAAGGTGGAAGCGAGCTTGGAACGGACCCTAATGCTCAGAGGAACTGGATATCTTACCTCTAGCTATACATAAGAACAATAAAACTTCTATTGTATTCTTCTTCTTGTAAACTTCTTCAGTGTCCTTCAACCGATTAAATATGAGTGCTTTCACTCTCTCGTATTGACCCCTAAGTATAATAGCCGGCTAACATCTTGCACATGTGCAAAAAACGATAATGTGGAGTCATTTTAGGAACGTATGGAGCGCGAGGGCGCGTTTCCATACAAGTCAGAGGGATCGGCGCAGTCAGCCCCATTTTTTTCAAGATATTCGCCATACCTAAGCATTAGTAAAATTTCAAGAGATTGTACTACTTTACGAAATTCTAAGCATTATTTTATACTTCTTCAGGAAGCTACTCGTTAGTGGAGCCGGACGGTTCTACCAGGACAGTTGCGTACTCCGCGGATGACCACACCGGCTTCAACGCCGTCGTGCACAAGTCCGGACACGCTGTTCATCCGGTAAGATTCATTGACTAACTTTTAAGATAAGTGTTAGCGAAATCTAATGGAATAATCTGTGAAGATAACGTAGATAGACTGATGATTTCTGATCTGATGGCCTGAACGATTGTTTTTCGTCCAGCAATGCACAAAGATCTTAAATATTCAACAATAGAATAATAAAAATGTTTGAAGTTCCTAAAAAACTTGGAAAATTGTTGTAAATAAATTAGGCATATAAAAAAAAAACACAATATTTTACGAAACAATAGTCATCAAACGATTCGGGGGTTGAAAAATTTAACATTGTAAGTATTTCCTGTGAAACTTAACATGAAATTGGAAAAAACCTATTCTAAATTATGGTACTCTGCCACCTCAGCGGCACCATCTTTTACATACATTCAAGCGATAGCAATAAACTGGATACCATGTTGAATGTCTCACCTCCACTAGATAGCCATATAGGGAACTTATTTATTTGACGTTCTGTCGAGTCCTTTTTACAACACTTGTAAGGATTTTAGGCAGCATTCGGATACTTTTAAGATTTATGACCCCAGACTAGACGCCTCATTCTCTCATTTATAGTAATTTGATTTTTCACTGATAACTGTCATGGGCGAACATTACACAAACCCGATTTCTCTGCGATTGCTAGCCGACGACGACGGCGACTCTTGCGCAAACAGTAATGGCGCGTGCGCTTATAAGGAAACGCCACAACTTGTGGATCTTGGTTAAACTACTCCGAATTTCCCAGATAACAGCTGTTAGGCGTTCCTAGAAAAATGCCTGATAGGTAAATAGTTTAGTGTTTTGCTTATTGAAAAAACTGAATATAGGACTTTTAAAGTGTATGGAATGTCCTATTACCATTGCCACTTACGATTATTCCAAAACTGGTTGGTTTTTTCGCCTGGTTTCGACTCTGATTCTGTGCCTCGTTTGATGTCTGGTTGGTATTTTTTTTGGCTTAGCGTTTGGTGATTTGGCTACGCCCTTTACGGGAATTGTGGTGCAAGTTTTAAATTATCTTACAAGTTAGGAGTAAATGGTCATTTTTATTCGTATCTCAACGCACTACCTGTACGTGGTAAGAGTTCATGATTTTCATTTTATTGGAGACGTGAGTTAGGTATCTTGCGAAGTCTGTTTATGATCACATGTTGGCAACTATGGACCCAAAGGGACGTTGAACTACGGAGTCCAAATAGGTATTTCAAGTTCAAATAAAAACATTGTATGTATCTGTCGTATAAATAAAGTACCTACCTACCAGAATCAATTATTTTATGCCGTAAATCAAACCTCAACAGCTATTAGTTCTTTAAAACCTTCAAAATGATGAATAGAGTAAATAAATATCGAAAGTAGTGAAAGAATTAAACAGCTGTAAATAATCGATTACCATTGAAATGCAATGGTTGAGTAGCTACAACCTTGAACCGGCGACACAACTCACGCGCATAGAAATTATTTGGTCCACTACAGCTTCGGAATTTACCGTTTCAAAATAGGTTCACGACTTTTTTTTTCTGGTGTAAACTGTTTATGAAATTTTGTGAAACTTAACCTTCCGATTGAGTAGATCTGAAAACTTTTAATGAGACATATAAGGGGCATACTATACCTTACTCTGGATTTTGCAGCGTCGTGTTACCGAGTAGTGACAAGTCAACGAAATTCCAGATTTTACAGCAAAACTTTTAAAGATGGAAACACGCTCATAAACTTACTATGTATCCGAAAATATAGCCTTTTCTAGTTACGAGGGGTTTTTCAAGTTAAAATAAAATACTGGACTTCACCTAATCAAATGAAAATGAAATGAAATATTTTATTGTTCAGACTTAAATCCAATTTAAATAAATAACGTAATAAACATACAATACTATAAATATTACACATTCACATTACATATCTAATTCGCTAATGCCTCTAGTTTATCCTTAGGCCCATTCGCGTCCATTAGGTACCTACTCAGACATAATGCGAATGCTGAGAATGACGAATAACCAGTCACTCCTTCTCTTGCGTGGGATGGGATTTCCAGAAAAACTTTCATCCCCTATCTAACCCACTTAGGAGACGAATTTTCAAAAATTTATTCTTCCCTTTTAGGCTGTGCGTTGACTGTCAGTGAATGAATGAATGAATGAAATGCACCGACCCCAGCGTGGCTTAACCAGACTCGATAAATCGAATGAACCCCAGGATTTGCACTAGCCCCTAAAGCCTCATGGTTCATGGAGCTACAGAAGCCATTGCATATCAAAGAGTAGACCGGGGTCGCGGGTAATGGTAGGGATAAGGAGGGATTTGCGGGCCTACCGGATATGCATCCTTGAGTAAGCAATGGACTAGTGGAGAAACGGGTAATATTTGTCTAGGGATGGGCATCTTTTTACGACGTCGCCGCCAGTTGACTTCGTTCGATCTTCACCGTTGAATCTATTGGTGGAGATATTATGCTTCGTTCTCGGCTCTTTTTTAACACCTTGCTGTACTATGCTACAATTTGCTGTTTTCTGTATCTTCGTCTGAGCTCTCGCTGCTGCCGTTTCTTGTATATCTCGCTAGCTGCTTTCCTGATCTTGTTTCAGTCTTCCGCCGCATCCATCCAGAAGTCGATTTCCTTGTCGAAGCGCGCCATGTCCTGTTTTAGGTTGTCGTTCCATGTGTAAATCGGCCGGCCTACTTTCTTCGATTTGGCCCTGTATTTTATTGTTGCAAATAATAGGTGTGGTTTGCTGCGTCTGTGAACATGTGCGAGATAGCACATCCTGTGGTTCTTGATGCGTTTGGTTACTGTCTTTCCGTCTAAGATTTCATGCATTTTCTTTAGTCTTGGTTTTTTCCTAGCGTGACTAATCTTCGTCCAGTACCCTTTTCATCGTAAATATGTGTTCGTCTGTAGATCTATTGTTTAAAAAGGCTGCTTGATAATTGCCTAATTCTTTCATTATTTCGTCAAATTTTTTAGTACGTAGGAGGCGTAAATTCTGTAACCCGTATTGCAAATTGCTATTCGGCGATAATCGTTTGTATCTTTAGGGTAAGTTTTTTTCGGAATTGGTACCTGCTTTGTTTCTAGCCACGTGTCGGGTGCTTCGTTCCGTGTCCAGGCTTTGTTCATATGATTGGTGACGGCTTCCTGTAATATTTGTGGCATCGCTTTGTATAGCTCGATTACCACTTGGTCTGTTCCTGGGACTGTCCCGTTACGCATGCCGTGAATGATTCCCATGACGTCATCCACAGTGGGTCCTTTATTTTGTGTGTCGGTTAACGGTTTTGTTATGTTAACCGTCGGTATAGGAAGGCCTTCGGAGTGTTTTAGAATCTGCTCCTATTCGGACAGTTGGACATTGGTATGTACGCGTTTCTCTTCCGGCGTTTTTTTTCTAACTTGTTTCTCCTGTAAAATAAATAAAGTACCTGCATGCGTTTTGAAGGTTTGTTTTTTCCCTAGTCCGGCAAAGAAGGCTCTGCATTCTTTTTTTCCTCATGATGTTTAACCTTTAGAAGTGTTTTCTGGCATTTTTTAACGCGATTATGTCTATTCGGGTTATCAGGTTGTCTATTTTGTAAGAATTTAGCCTTTTGGAGGTTAGCAAGCGCTATACGATGCTCTCTAGAGTGACTAGGCTGTGCGTTGACTGTCAGTGAATGAATGAATTAATTTAAGATATTTATTCATTCCACCTTGTGGGAGGCCTTCCAACGCTCTACGTCTTCCGGTACGTGGACAAGGTGGACCGATGACCTGGTGAAGTCCGCAGGAATCCGCTGGATGCAAGAAGCACAGAACCGGTCGAAGCGGCGATGCTTGGGGGAGGCCTATGTCTAGCAGTAGACGTGTTTCGGGTGAAATGATGATGATGATTTATTAAGTGGAAGATAAAGAAAAAACTTATCTTTTTCCAGCAACAAGTAGCAGTTGCGCACGCGGCTCCGGTACACTACGCGCCTGCACCCATCGCAGTGGCTTCCTACGGCCACGGGTACGGGCTACACTAACCACCTACTTACTACCTAATGTTAACGACTCAAATACTCCGTAGATGTTATGTTTATACTGTATGTTAGTGTTAAGGGTGGGTCTATGTTATGTGCACGCGCAGGGTCAGGATGGAGCTTTTTGATTACTTAGAATTCCGAAAAAAAAATTACTGTGCCATGTTGCCGATGATGACTAAGATTTTTTTACTCATGTATTGATCAAAATCGCCTAAGAATTATACTTTTAAGCAACATGACTCGCTTTTAGACACAGTTCGGAAGCTAACATCAAACGCAATAAAAATGGGTATGATTTGGAAAATTATAAATATTTGTGTGGAAGGATTATTTGATTAATAAGAGTTTGTGGATATTTATTCACATTAGTGAATAACTTGCCATTGTATATGAAGCATCTGAAGTACAATTATCGATATTTATATATTTAAATCGCTATAAATGCTTATATAATAGTGTTTAGAGATCAATCATAATTTATTTTTAAATAAATAAATGAGTCTTTTGTACCATGCATAATATTGTGTTTAAGTTTTTATTAGAAGTAGATCGTGTTTCTAAAACTGTTCAGTTTCATTTGCCATGATCTCAATATTTTGTCATCGTATTTTGTTTTTTACTAAAAATCCTGTCAACTGTGTTTTCAGACTAATAAAATGTGTAATTTTTTAACTATTAAATAGAATCACTTTTTTATAAAAACGAGTTTTTTTTTAATGTTTATCGATTAAAGAACGCTTTCCTCCGAATAATAGAAAAAAAAAAAAGTAATAAAAACTAAAACCCAACTACGACAAGAAAGTAAATCAACTAAAATGGTATAAACACGACACCACAGACAGACAAATTTAAAATCTGGAGTCACACGTGTTAGAGCATAAATGAAACAGATTACGTGTGACTCCGGATTTTAAATTTGTCTGTCTGTGGTGTCTAGTTTATACATTTTAGTTGATTTACTTTCTTGTCGTAGTTGGGTTTTAGTTTTTATTACTTTATTTGTTTTTTGAATATTTTTGGGGTTATAATATATATATATTTGAAATGTGCTAATTAAGCCCTTTACTTTGATACCTAACATGGTATGATTAAAAAATATTTGTTTTTTAATTCATGACTTTATGTCCTCTAGAGGGCGCCATTTTTAATTTAATGTGACGTCACATAGCCTATAACCAGCGGACAATCAAGACGCTTCCAACGATACCTCATTTGTGAAATTGTAATCAGTCGTTTAGAAGATATGAGGGAACAGATGAACATTCATACATACATACATACATACATACATACATAGCGGACAATCAAGACGCTTCCAACGATACCTCATTTGTGAAATTGTAATGAGTCGTTTAGAAGATATGAGGGAACAGATGAACATTCATACATACATACATACATGCATACATACCGGTCAAAATCATAACCCTCCTTTTTTCTTCGCCGTAGTCGGGTAAAAATAAATATTGCTGAATCATATCTTAGGAAAAGTCACTTACGAGTATGACCGGGGCTTAAACCGGCCACATTAGCAATTCGTCTAATTTGAAACAAAAGCAATTCATAATTTGTGGACCATTTTACGAATCTCCAAAGGCACGCAAATCATAATTATGAATTGTCAGTGACATTTTACGATGATTCATAATATTTTCCTATTATGATTCTGTTCACCCTAGGTCCACGTGGATTTCTTTAGGTTGTTAATCAAAAGGGGCAATATTATTAAAATTGAAGGTCCATTCAGTATAGAATAACGACGCTGACTCATGTCATAACGCTTAAAGTGGTTAATATTAATCATACATTATTACAGCCAAGTAAACAAATGGTCCATTATCAATCACACACGAAGTTTACTACCAACGTAGGTCTATCTAAATAAATCAATTTAGAACGCGTATATAAAACAGTACAATAGTGAATTGGAAACACTTTGGTGGAGGTTGTTGGCGAGGCTGTTAGCAGATGATTATGAGTAACGAGGATCGAGTTTAATGGCGTGAAATTGAAGAGCCCTGTGTCCAGGAGTGGAGACCTGCTACTATAGACTGATCATAATGATATTATACGAGTTGTATGTCGTAGGTTCGAATAGGGAGGTGTGTTACTTTGTGTAAATAACTTCATCACCACTGCTCTCAAAACTGTAAATAAAAACATCGTAAGAAACCGGCATATCCTAGAGATTCGAAGACATATGACATCTACCAACACGAATTGGGCCCCTGTGGCCATATAGCCCATTGCCTCTCGAAGAGACGGGGCCTGTGTCCTAGCAGTGGGAACATTATAGGCTGATTATGAGTATGAGTGAGTTAATTATACAGTTTGGTATGGTAAACAAGAAAAAGAGCGCCTTGTTAGACATAGTGACATTCTATCAGTGAATACGATAATTAATTACATAACAGTCAAAAATATATTGGATAAGGATAAGTTACGGAAAAGCTTTTGGAAATCCCATCCATGTTTTTGCCTGTCGTTGTAGAAATACGAAAGATTTTGAAGCGATTGTCACTTGTCTAGGCCCCAATGAATTGGTGGAGGCGCCGACTTTCCTCCAATAGGCAGTATCGTTTCTGTATTTGTCGAGTTAACTTCAAGTTCGTAACTGCCTCGTTGACCTAGCTGTCGCAAGCGCTACTGCTGAGCATGAGGTCCTGGGTTCGATTCCCAGGTCGGGCAAAGTTGGGTTTTTCCATCAGGAATTTCTTAGTTGCAGCCCAGAGTCTAGATTTGTGCCCGGTTAATGGCAATATAGGCTCGCCTCCTATTACATGGGACTTAAACATAACTGGCTAAATGTGGTTGTACAGTCACGAGCAAAAATATGTATACACTCAGCAAAATTCAATAACGATTTTCTCGTGGAATTAAAATTGTAACTTTGAGATGATAATTTTTTCATAATAATAGTGGTTCCAAAATACTATATTCGTAATATCATAAAGTTACAATCAATACAGTAGGAGAAAATCACTTTTAAAAGTTGCTAAGTGTATATATATTATTGCTTGTGACTGTACTATAGGTACACCTCTGGCTAACCCTTCGGGGATTAAAGGCGTGATGTTATGTTGTGTTATTCGAGTCAACTTATCTTTTTGTAATGTTTCTGTGAAAAACAAACCTGTACCTATCTTTCTTTCCTTTCTTTAAATCTTTCCAATCATCAAAATAATATTCGTCAAAACAAGATTGAAGTTCGATAACCTGTATCGACTTTATTTAGTAATATTTAATTTATTAAGCTACGTCTTAATTTATTTGGTCGTTTATCACAAAACCAGTTTTTAATAGAAAAGCTGTTATTTTGACAAATGTCTTGTTTCCTTTATGTTATATCCTAATTTGGAGTGGATATGGTTAATTACTTTATCGTCGATAGATAGACAAGATATTCATCTTCTTTTGATATTTTATGAGGCATTATTTAATTTTTATTATTGTGTTTTGGTGAATTCGTTTCTAATAGATATGATTCCATTTTGATGATAAGTTTTTAAGTATATCAAAGGCTTTTTCAAGTAAGTAGAATGATAAATTAGGTATATACGTCACAGGGTAATTTTCAAATATATTTTCAGGGATATTGTGAAAACCCGGATAATTAAAATGGAACGGAAAATGGTGAAAAAATATAGATTTTTTTTTACCATTTTCTAAATATGCAGGTAGAGCGAAGTGAGCGGTGCCGTGGCAGCGTTACTTTCAATTATTCGGGTTTTTGCGAAAATTCGAAAATGAAATCACCCTACGACAAAACGACAAAGTCACCGATTAAGAAGAGATAAGTAGACAGCTTTAGAAAAACCTAAGCCTGCGAAGTAATTGCATAAAAAACACACAATGGCAATCCCTTTCATTTTGACAGTACAACAAAACTCATTACATTATTTACGTTGTTGAGTAGGTTGGTAGGTAGGTACGAATTTTTCAAACCAATCAACCAATGGTTTAGGAATTAATTGAGTGTGTTATGCAAGAGGGGTGTTGATTTATTGATGTTTGTATTACTAAAGTAATCGAAGAAATTGTACGAATAATCACTATGAAGTACTTAAGCACTACGTAGGTCACTTCTCATTGATTGGAATTGAAAATCATAAGTCAAATAATTTATTTCAAGTAGGCACATTATAGGCACTTTTGAACTTCAAATACATAGAAATAGAACTGATTCTAGTTGCCCCTTCCAAAAGGTAGTTTTCGTAAGGAGAAGAACGGGCAAGAAACTCCACCGTTACTCTTTAAAAAAATGTTTTACTATATTTGGTATACATCAATTAAATAATTACATGTGAAGACGATGCACCGAGAATACAAGTACTGTACCACAATAGGTAAAAAAAGAATTAAAAATGGAGCAATGACAAATAAATTAATTAAGTATGTGATAGATACATGGTGCTCAATATTAAAAAGTTTATAAAAATATATTGACGGAAATTAACCAGCTATCTGAATTCAAACACACCGAATACCTATTGGAGGAAAAAAGTCTCTTTCAGGTCAATGAAAGGAAAAAAAAAAGTGTGCTTTAACTTTGTTTTATGACTTTATCACGCGTGAGGTGAATAAAAACGATTCACCTCACACGTGTGAAAGTCATAAAACAAAATTTTACATGGATGCCGATGCAGTTTTCTTAAAACCTAATATATTATCTGAAGTGAACAGTCGCCAAAGCGTTTTGTGTTGTTCTGTGTGGGAGATTTACATTTATAGGAGCATTCCAAAACAGAAATTTTACGGTATCAAGCCTTTTACGCCAAACTGTCTTTTTATTGACCCCTTAACATTGTTAAGTATAGTTATTTTTAACTGCAGAACAATAAAAGTGCCGCTAAAGTGAGATAAATAAGGTTTCGTAAAGACTTTATCAATTAGTAAAGTAACATCAGGGTAAAATAAAGTTGCGCTAAAATGCTGGAGTCGTTAAAATTAATTTACAGTGTCATTAACTGTGTGGTTTGCATTCAAAAATTTGGCAACGTTGCAAATAGCTGTCAAATATTTATCTGTTTTAATTAATTGGTTAATATTATTGTATGGAAATATGAAAATATTGCTAACTAGGGTCCTAAAATATTAATAATGAATTGCAATGAAAACACTGAATTTTCTGTTGTAACCGTTTTAGGTGTAAAAAGGACACTTGGAAAGTTTCTAAATACTTTTTTACATCTAAAACTGAATATTACGGTGTTTCGATATTAATTATTGCATTTCATAATTTTAGTTCACTAGTTAGTGATATGTCATATTTCTATACAGTAATATTGCCAAGTTAAATCAAAACGCTAAATAATTGACAGCCATTTGCGACGTTGTGCACTATCAGAATGTACATACTAGATAAAGTGATAGAATTTAAAATCAATGACGTATTTAGGTGCATCGAACTTTTCTAATGAGTCAAGTCATAACTTAACTTCTGTCAACTAACATCATTAAAAAAATAATCAAAAAACCACATTTTCGTAGAAGGATGCGAATCTGGAAACCATAAAAGAGCATTTCTATTAAAATCAAATTTAATATAATAGCTGCCATTCTTTTCTTATGACAACTTCTATATAATTGATTTCTAAAGCCATTTTCCATCATTGGCTGACTTTTATCGCGAAAAAGGCAATACCTACTGTCGTATCCTGTCGTACCTAGTATGACATCATTGAAGCGAATACGGGCGAAATTGCCTTCACCCACTGACTTTGCGAACATTGTGCGTGGCCGTTGTTGAAAAAACTACTAAAAGGAGAGGTGGATAAATATGTTCATTCATGTGAACGAAGTTCGCACCACTGTGCAGACTGGCCAAGTTTATGTGTGGAATTGTGAATAATTTAAAGGAACATGGACGGTGTTTTCAAGGTAAGTTCCAACGTGGTACTGGAAGAGTAAAAATTTCACTTTGATGATAAGTTTTTTTTTTTAATGTTTGTTTATAATATTACATATTAGAATATAGTTTTATGTTTGGCATTATTAAATTTAACATACATTACTTTTGAAGTTAGCGTGACATGATTAGAAATTGAAAAACAGTAATATTTTGGAAAAGCACAAAAAATAATGACAACCCAATATTACCCATAATATTTTAAAGAAAAGGCATCAATAATGTCTATGATATTCCATGATGTTCTTAAGGGGTATCATATCTATGATCATAGATCTCTGATCAAGGATGTAGTGAAATTGTAAAATAGGCATATTATGTATAATTTGTGAGCTTCGTAGATAGTGTAATATCCCACTAAGGGGAATACTACACTATTTTTGAAAAATAAAATGAAATTATATGAAACAAATTGTAAAATAGACATTATATACCTTTAAAATCATAGATATGATAGCTTAGTCTTCTTCAAGATAAATAATATTACCGAGACAAGTCTCTTGCAATAGCTGAAAATATGTTAACAAAAATAAAATAACATTAAGCTATGCTTATTTAGTACTAGCTGCTGCCCGCGGGGTCACCCGCGTCGACACTAATTCTTTTATAATATAAAATAAAAGTTCTCCTTATAACATCAACTATCTGCCAATGAAAGTCCCATCAAAATCGAGCCTGCCGTTTCGGAGATTAGCCAAAATAAACAGACAGACAGACATACAAAAATAAAAATAAAATGTTTATGTTACTTAGAAGTAGGATATACTTTCATTATGCATTTTATAAAAAACAGTTATTTTGACATAATAAACAGACACTTCAATTTAATTTATTTGTATTTATATACCTATAGATAAGCTTTCGCCTACGGAATACGCATAAAAATGATTAATGTGTTAAACTTTACAAAAAATACAATTAAAACGAATACTTTTTTGCGTTCATGCGTATCATATTAACGGACGGTTAACTAATGCTTAGCATTACTCAAACTGACTTTAATGTAGACAAATGAACGCGTTTTAGCTCTTTGTCGGAAAATAAACGCACGCGCACCTTAAAAATGTTGCTCATATCAGAAGATTTATTAATAATTTAGGGGATATCTTGCAATTTAATCATCTTGATAACTTATTAATTTGGTAAATATTTTTAAATAAGCGAAATTCAATTTTTTTTACGTTAGTTGCAATATCTAGGTCAGTATCAGGTTGTATGTTGATTAAAATAGGATTCGCGACCGTAACAAATATGGATTTACAGAATTATAATCATTAGAATCAGAAATCCAACTCCATAAGTTAGAATAACTGCCAAATGTCCTGATTTAATGAAGTAGTCATTCAATACACATATATGAAATTAGAGACTTGTATTGCTGATTCTAATGTTTATAATTCTGTAAATTGTGCACATTGTAAAAAACGTAAGAAAATTTGAATTACGCAGGCTACCTTAGCGCATCCCCCCTTAAAGAAAGTAGCGAGTAAGGTACCTAAACATCAGGAATGTTTTATTTACGGTAGGGAATTATAAAATCTAAAGATAATAATGGTACCTATGTGATGGTAATCCATACTAATATTATAAATACGAAAGTAACTCTGTCTGTCTGTCCTTTTCACGCCTAAACCACTGAACGGATTTCGACAAAATTTGGCAAGGAGATATACATATGGCATCCTGGGGAAGGACATAGGCTACTTTTTGGAGCCATGGAGAACCGTGGAGTTTCTTGCCGGCTCTTGCCCATAGGAAACGACCAATTGGAACCGTGCACCTAGCTTCTGACGTTTCATAAGTGCCCATGTAGGTTTATGTGAAATAAAATATTTTGATTTTTTATCGACATACAACGCGGGCGAAGCCGCAGGTGGAAGCTGGTACGGTATATATCACAAAGGAATACCACATGCACCACTATTCAACAATCGATCGAATCCGGTTTTATGTTGCGAATGATTGAAGCAACATGTATCAACGATCGCCCTTCGCACAGCTCTGTATTGTTTTCTTTGCATTTTATGTTGTTCTTTATGAAGACACACTGACTCGTTACTAAGGCACGTATAACAGAACCTCACTCAAAACTCAACATTACTCTATGTATATTATAATCTTGCAAGACAAAGAAGACTAGTCTCCATGACACAGGGAATCCTAGTGTGGAGGCTTTTTTGAATTTTGTATAGTCTTTTGAACAATAAAGTTGTTTATTGTTTACTAGCTTCCGCCCGCAGCTTCGCCCTAAAAAGTAGCCTATGTCCTTCTCCGGGGCTTAAAGTATTCTTATACCAAATTTCATCCAAATCCGCTCAGCCGTTTTAGCCTGAAAGCGTAACAAACAAACTCACTTTTGCATTTATAATATTAGATTAGTTAAGATAGTTAAGATTTTTTATATATTACAAAAACAACATCACGAAATTAGTGACATAAAGTCGGGTCGGACCGCTTGCCTGGGGAGCTGCGCCAGTCGCTCGGTCGCGTGTTACAAGTTGGTAAAACAAACATGGAAACGTCCAAATAACTAATTTCGATACCGCAGAGCATCATTTCTTTCTTAAAATAAACGCCAATTTCTCAAATAATTATGATTTCTATTACAGGTATTTTTTATTTCGATTCTGGCTCAAGCTTACACAGCTCCAAGGACTCCCAGGCTCAGTTTAGCAGAACATGCACCCAATTACATTTACAACAATTTTGATGGTAAGAAAGTGACAGTAGCGCTGAGTTTTAAAAAATAACACAACAACCAGTCCTTTATTGAATTACATGTGATTTAATTAACCTATCTATCCCAAGTGTAAATGAGAAATGTAGAACTCGACTTTTCGTATATGCTTTACATGGTCCATGTGAAGATAAATCTTTTTAAAGTTCATGCGATGTTCCATGTTCAACTTTGGAACTTCATAATAATAATACAAGCCATACCATCCCTGTTCCCGATACCGGTGGGCTACTATTTTTTATATTTTTAAATGTTTTATATAATTTTTTATTCTAATATTTAAAAATATAATTTATAAGTATGAAAAATGAAATAAAAGATTATACAAGCCATACCATGGATTAAGGGCTTGATTAAAAAAGCGGTACTCCTGGACACGGCTCGCATTATTAGGAGGTTCCTCTCTCCTGACCTGTAGCTAGCTAGTAAATGATAATTTAAAGAAAATTTTCTTTGTTTCAGGAAGCCCACAAGTATCATCCTTCGGTTACGATGTATCTGACCCAGCAACTGGCAACAACCAGTACCGATCTGAAGAGAGACATCCCAATGGAACAGTTATAGGACGATTTGGCTATGTAGATGCTTACGGTAGACCAGTCAAATACAAATATATAGCTGATAAGTTCGGTTACAGGTAAAAAGATTTTCGTACTATTATTACACAATACGTATCGATATACGATCATTTAGACTGAGGAAAAATGTTAAAACGCGAAAAATTTGGTTCCCTTGTCGTTTTTTCGTTGTAAAAATATACAAAAATTTATAAATTCTCAGTGTTGATCTTCCGTCATAAAAAAAACAGTGAAGAAAACGCCGCTTTACTGGTTATTGCTATTTAGTTTTTAAGGCACATAGTTCTTTAACTCTAACAGCGTAAGAGTGAGAGTAGTATAACAACTAAATTCTTACCGTAGTTTCACTTCAGATACTCAAAAAGCTTAAGTACCAAATTAACTATATACCTTAAAGTAAAATAATATGAAGCAAAAATAACGCCTGTAATTAAAGTGAGAACATTAATTTGTACTTCAGCGACTACAGACGGTAGTCACTTACATCTGTGGCGGCATTGTACATGTAACAACAACAACTACGCATACTGACGTCACGCAAAATCATGCATTGCGCACGCAGAGTTTACCACGCGACTAGCATATATAAAAAGGTCCCAACATCAATCGTCGGGCAGTACCCCACCAGACACAACACCCGTCTGGTTGCCGGATCCTCCCTTTTCTATGGAGGATGAGAGAACTTTACACACTATTCCTCATACATTAATACTGACGAACCAAATATTTCAAGGAAAATACTCTGTTTCATTCGAATTCGTTCGCTCTTCGGCCTTCTTAGATTGAATTCTAATTATACGTATGATATGTAAATTATAAAATAACCATCATATCATATCATATTGACCAATAAATGATTTCTATTTCTATAATTTTTAATTTCAGGGTATACTCGGACGTAATAACTCCACGACCTGTCCCAATGGCACTAGCACATGAACCAACGGAATCATCCGTCACCTGGACCCGACCTGCAAAACCAAACAAGATTGAAGTCCTTCACGATATTGTGACACAACTTGGAACATTGTTGTCTAAAACTAATTTCATAAAATGAGACTGTATCTAATATTGTCGCGTACCACAAAAGCATTTAATAATATAGTTCATCTTAGACGATAAGTAGGTACAAGCATTTCTAGTTGAAAACAAGCATTTCATTTAGTTTAATAAGCTTCTAATAAATTATTGAACAAGATTGTTTGTAGTTAATTCATTCAGGCGTGACTTTGCAGAAATCCATTATAAAATCCATTATACATAGATATATTTAGTAACCGCTTAACTTTGCTTCAAGAGTCATAAAAACCCTGCAAGAAATCGACACGTGTTTCACCTCTCAACGAGGCATCCTCAGGATGACGATTGATCAATTGCAAACCAGAACACGACGTGTTACCACAGCGAGTGATATTTGAACTACTTTTAAGGTTCTATATCTTAAAATCTAAGATTGTTTGTTACTATGTTTTATTTCATCGGGTCTTCCTCTGCGTTTCTATAATTTCAGAGATAAATAAAGCCAAAATAGCACAGAACTGGTGCCCTGAGACAGTGAGGCGGGGTCGTGGCAGACCACGTAGGAGATGGCGAGAAGTGCTGCATAGGTTCCATCAAAACTGCAAGGAGAACGCGCGGGCTCGCGAAATATGGAGGGAGTGGAGGGAGGCCTTTGCCCCATGGGTGGGGCAGCGTAGGGTAGGAAAAAAAAAAAAGATTTGGAGCTTAAAACTCTTTAGACTGTGAGTTAAAAGTACTTGAATACCAGGCAAGACCTGGTCAAAAGGGTTTTTCTCCAATCATCTATGGCCACACGTATAATTATGTTTACTGCGGATGTGACTGCCTCGTTGGTCTATTGGTCACAAGCGCTACTGCTGAGTCCTGGGTTCGATTCTCAGGTCGGACAAAGTGTTATTGGGTTTTTCCATCAGGAATTTATCAGTAGCAGCCTGGTGTTTGGATTTGTCCCCGGTTGATGGCAATAATAATTATCGCTCCCTATTACATGGAACTTAAACATAACTGGCGAAATGTGGATGTACTAATAGGTACACCTCTGCGTAAACCTTCGGGGAAATATGCGCGTGATGTTAGGTATATATTTATAACCTTTTTATTACTGAGCCTATAAATCTTGCAAGTAGAGTATTATTAGCGGTTCAGAAAAGTAAGATGTCAATCTTGGATTTCAAGACATAGAACCTTAAAAGTAGTTCAACTAGCATGGAGTCTCTTTAAAAAGAAACAAAAAAATAATTAACTTGAATATAATGTCATCTTGACAAACTGACTTGTAAAATATTTTGTGGCTAACTGTGGCATGGGATTCTTTTAGATATTTTACTGTAATGAAGCGTATCGAAGTAAATAAAAGTCATTTGTGGAATATCTATGTTTTTCCTTTGGTGTTAATAACTGCCGTGGCATGTAAGTTACTAAAAAAACCTAATGTTGATTTTATTTTATATTTTAATTTCAAGGTCTCCGACCAAATAAAAAAACCGAGACAGCTTGCTGCGAACAATATAGTGAAGCATGCCAAAACTACACCTCCGCCCTGTGTATAACTGCATACACGCTCACACGCACACATTTACAACCATTTACAATCAAACTACACCTCACTAAGTGCACACGTATTTACGAAACCAGTCTCACGTCAGTTTTGTCAGCGTTCTTTCTTGGTTTTTCATTTGGTTTGAGTTCTAGGTTTTCTAAGTGCGTTTGGCATATTATTTTAAAAAGAAAAACACAATAAATCGCAGCATGCTCATCATCTGCCTAGCCCTTTACCACCTACGTTGGGCTTAGCTTCCAGTCTAACCGGATGCAGCAGATTACCAGTATTTTACCTAGAGTGACTGACTACTATTTTAGTTACCCTAAATTAATACCACCAATTATAATATTTCACAGGCTATCCTATACAAAAGCCAGATTTAGAGCCACGGTTCGAAGTAGGGGATGAAAAGCAATTCCCCAATGGAACTACAATTGGTAAATACACTTATATGGACAACGAAGGCAACCCCATACAAGTGAGGTATTATGCTGACGATGCAAGCTATGGGTAAAATCCAATATTATATTTATACAAATTCATTTTAAAAAACCTCACCCTTGTCGACACTCTCGATCTTAACTACGTTGCTCGCAAAGGACTTATGGACGATAAACTCGACACCACCTTGGGACTGCTGCTTGCCCTCACGGAAATAGAAGTTCCCGGAGTTGAGGATTATCGAGTCCTCTTCGGACTTCAGATAACCCTACTGCATACATACCCTATCGTAACCCTTCCTCGTGTTCGATGATAGACTCGTCGGTCCGGAGTTTATGCATGTTGTATGTTCGCAGGACCAGTTTTCGGTGATTGTAGTAGCCTTATCTCTTCCGGGGATTCTTAACACCCCTTGCCTGACCGTGACCTTGAACGCTACCGTAGCCAAGGATAGGTAGACTCCGAGCACTAGAGGCCATTTGTTATTGGTGCTTGTCCTTTAGGGGGGGCGGGAATTACACGCGAAACTGGGCAAACGAAACGATGATGAGCTGCGAGTAAGGCAATTAGGAGTTGGACGTCAGAACCACTGGGGCCACCTACTGGCCAGTTTTATGGAGAAGGAAGGCTTCTTTATGCTGAAAAAAGAAAATTAACCTAGCAGAGCCCTGATGGTGCAACTAAAAATGAGATTGACTTCTCATTTTTAGTTGCACCATCTAGGTGCAATGAAATATCCATTATGTCGACGAAGCAGCAAGTATTCAATGATGTCTCTGTGATTATCGCTGTGAAAACCGGAAGTGATCACCGTATGGTACATTGAACTGAAATATGAAGCTGGAAAGATCTCGACTGATGAAGTCTATGCTCCGCCCAGAACCGATCTAAGTCCCAAAACACCGAGAGCTTTCATCGAAATCATAATCGTTTCGAGTGCCTAGGAAGCTCCGTTGACGATTATAACGATTTATCGTTGTTGATTTAACATTTTCTCGACTAGATGTAGTAGGTGAAGAAGTGGATACCGAGATAAGGAATATGAGGGAGTCTATGTCCTGCAGTGGGCTGAGATTAGGCTAAATTAACTTCATGCTATTCTGTGTGGATGTCAAATCAATTATTAACACTGAATAAGAGTGAGGTTCATCTTCGTAAAAATTTTTATTGCGAAGAGGAATTTCACACGTTTTCTGATCTTCGTCACATATTTCGTTTTACAATCTGAACTTGAATGAGGTCATAATTGGAACATGTATCTATCAATCAACCTATTTTGTTGCAAACCAGCTCTAAAATTTGTTTTAATTTCAGGGTTGAGATGAAAAGCATCAAAATGGTAGATACAACTGGCGAATCATTCCCGACTACAAATACTGTTCAGAATGCTCGGAATAGATTCGACACTGAATCTGATACAAAGGCGGCTGCAGATTTATTAAACACCAATCATTTATTAAATAACAATAATTTACCCGTCTTAGAAGCTGGCTATAAATACAAGAACCACGAACTCACGAGTCCATACGAATTTTTGAACAAAGAAAGTAAAACTAACCGTTACAAAGTGGCGAAACCTAACCCCGATTATGAGATTTTTTATCAAAATGATCTGAAGGTATCCAAGAATTGTAACAATGATAAAGTTCGTGTGTATTTCGATAATAAAGAACATCGAAAGATGCGCAGTGTAGGCAATGACTTAGCTGAAGCTGACAAATTTTGTGAACAATTTTCGAATTAGATAATGATTTGCAATAAAAGATGTTTTTGGTTATAATGTATTTTATTAAATTATCCGATGAGACTAACTATAGCGGTAATCTGACCATTGGTGTCAAAAAGGCGATTGATAGCAGATTCCTTGACTATGAGGCACTCGGATCTTTCGTAGAATACAGATGGATCCTGTTTGTCTCTTACATGAACGGCATCACCGATGTAACAGTAGCCTTTTCTTTTGTCTTCCCCTAAAAGGGTAATCTAAAACAATGGGCAATTAGAATAAATTTGGTTTTATATTTAAATATCTGCCTTACCTTCGGGGCGAGATAATATGTTATGTTTTGTGTTATTTAAATCTCTGTTCATTTTCTGCAGAAGGCACATATATTGTAGTTCTTTACACTTCAGCTCATATGTTAACAGGTGTAAAAGCGCTTAACGAAGCCGAGTGTCACTTATACCTACTTCCCATCATTGTGATATTAATTTTATATGTACTAGATCATACCTGCGAACCTTCTGGTTACGCAGATATTGAAGGCCAAAGTTCTATTTTCAAGAAAACAAGTTTTAAATGTTATAAGTGTTATAACTTAACTTTTGTACCCCCTACCACCATCGTCATGCGTGCGTTACATTGCGCGCTGTCAGTAAAACATTGATTTTTTCACACCAAAAATAAGGGTTGTTTTACAACAATAATTTTTTCTTAGTATTAGTTGGAGGTACAGAATGCGTAGATAAAGGCTGTTATAATGGATCTTGTCACCCTATGTATGAAACTAGATAGATAACATGGAATGGGATGGTAATAAGATAAGCATAATTAACGTATAGAATGACCATTTTTACTTACACTAAACACTCTTTCTGCCTCATCTAATTGGCAGAGCCATAATAGAAAAACTTCATCCGTATCAAGCACAGATCTATTGGTACAAGATTTGAAGTCGCCACCACTCTTACTGAGGCATTCTGTACTATTCTGAAAGACAAAGATTTCCTGTTCAGTTTTCAGTTTTAGAACTATAAAAAGCCTCATAGTCATTAGGGGACGCATGTCCCACGATACGTGTCGCTAGAGAAGTCGGGCGAAGTCCGGCTTCGCTTGATTTCGCCCTATCTCTCTAGCGACACGTGTTGTTCCTAGTGAATACGCGTCTACATTATCAGAATGTCGTAAGTTTCGGATACCGCTGAATAAGGTTCGTTGATTTTCTCGGTCTGCGTGTGAATACTTCTAATGAAAATTGCCGATGTGTTACATTTAACATTTGGCAATTTTAGGGAACTCGTCGGCATTCTCACAGACAATAATAGTAATAATTTGTTGTCCTTCGCTGAATTGCGAGCGGAAGCTGCTGACTGCATTTTCTGCTTAAGTGTCTGACTTGGTCTGAAATTATAAAGTAAGAGTTATTTTATAATATTTCATGAATTTAATATAATAGGTTTTTATTTAAAAAACTACCTCTTTTGGGTTTCAATAATAAATGTAGACACACATTGTATTTCATTAGAAAAATTTACAGATTTGAGGGTAACCTCTTGTGGCGTCGTGTCATCCAAAGTTGCTCGTGGGACTTTGGAGTGATCGAAAAGAAAATGTAACATGAATGAATCAATTGTCACAATTTTTGAGCAAACAGTTACGGGGCACACCACAGGTCTGAAATAAAAAATATTTATTTACGGCCATGTTCGCCATACTCTGTTGGTTATTATATGCCCCGTTAAGCACTTTGATGTACGTGTTTTCACGTACGTACCATCTATTGAAAACAGTCCGTCAAAATGCCTTAGAGTTTGAAAAAATTGCTCGGGAGGCCTAGAATAAATCGTTACGTTCGGGATTCAAAATAGTGTCCAAGGGAAAGGACACTGCTTTATCTCCCTAGTGAATAATCCTAACTAATAATATAATCACGAAAATGAGTTTGTTTGTTACGCTTTCACGCTAAAACGGCTGAACGGATTTGGATGAAATTTGGCACATGGGTAGACCTTGACCTGAAGAAGGACATAAGCTACTTTTAATCCTGGGTTGCAGACGAAGTCACGGGCAACAGCTAGTCTACTATAAAATTAACTTTACCTTGGATCTTTATCACAGCTTTCCACATCTTCTTCTTTGCTCTCAGTATTTTTTGAGCAATCTTCCATAATAATATTATTAGCGATTACGCTTGATTCTTGGAAGTTAGAACTGTTATATTCCATAATTGTTTCAATGCTTTTCTTCGGATGAAGTTCCTGTAAATTTTCATCAAATATTGAGGCGTTGTTTACAAGCTGTTTCAAAGGCTACATTGTGAAAAGTATGTACCTTATAAATTAATAATGTATCGTCTTCTTTGCAGGATTTCTTTACTTCGTCTATTATTTCTGTATTGATAAAAAAAGGCTGTATTAAAAAATGACAAGGTAAATAAACTTGTTTCAATGAGCTATTATAACCTTGAGCAGCAAGTTCACTTTTATAATCCCCACTTGCTGAAACTGTTGCTTTTCTGTTGGGTTTTTTTATTTGTAGTAGTGGGATGTCAATATCAGAGTCGAATTCCTTTTCAGATTCGTGGTCATTACCTTCATTACCACCTTTCATTACAGCATCTATTACAGCAAAATGAATTCACTTATAGTTATTTATGCAACTGTTATATAATAAGAGGTATTAAAACACGAATGTGGGGAGTATCACATGAGTGTTTTAATACCTAATTATTTAAAGTTGCATACAAGACTATCTACACCCATGATATAAATCTTCTATAAAAGTTTCTTTGCAATATCGAACAAAAATGGCGCGGTACGACGTGAATTCGATTTTTTCGAATTCGAATGTATGTTTTGTTTTTAAATTACGGTGCTTTGTTAGCGAAACGCTCGTGGATGACAATGTCCTTTTTTTTTAAATGAGTTGCATTATGAAATTCAGTACAACATTATAACACCCGTTTGGATGATATTATGAGTACTATGACACTGGCTGTTTTAATGTTGGCAATAAGCTAACTGTTTCAGAAACTTTTATAGAGATTTATAGCATGAGTGTAGATAAATAAATTAAAAGATTGTCTTCTGTGTTTCCCCTGTTATCAAAATTAATTCTGGTGTTAATTGTGTTTTAGAAGGATTCGATGAATTTATGTTTTTCTTACCACAACGTTGACAGCTTTTGCAGGTAATATGCCCGGGCTCGATAGCATGAATGACAGACTTTGACGCTGTTTTGCAAACTGAGCATTTTTTTTTATTCATTACCCCGCTCGATGTGTCGGAAGGTTTAATGATAGGAACCTTAAAATGTAAAAATATAAAAATATTTTTACATTAAAAAAACTTCCTAAAAATAAAAGCGTAACAGCGTTTGTTCTGTAAACCAATCTGCAGACTGGCTTATCTTTTTAATGCCTGAGCACATGAGCTTCTTATTCCCGTATACTAGGTTAAACTCAGGAAAACATATTTTAAGTCATTCTGTTTAGATAACATTGCAATCAATTACTATACCTATAGTAACATAGTAAATGCTCTATTTTATATGCATTATGTAACTTTAGTTTGCATGCAACAGTTCCGCTTTGAGGCCCATTCGATCCAGATGCGACGAGTTAGAACTACAGATGAGGCAAAGTGGGCAAAACCTTTATGTTAATAATTAACATGTTTAATAAGTGTAAGGCATGTCTCTTAAACTTAGCATACCATGCCAACCATACCATGCCAACCAGCCATATCATTTTGCAATTCGTTAAAATGACTTCCTCATTTATTTGTTATGCATATACCTAAATGATTAATTTCCCTTTATTAGGTAATAAATTAAATTGGATGACATAATATACCAATAATTAATTATAATAACCGTGGGCGTTGACGCTATTTGATAAATCCCCATCTACATAAATGCACAAAACGAGTTTACGAACGAATACGAATGCACAAAACGACTTTACGAAATGAAAATGAGTGGAGCACTGACTTGTCGCCTATGGTCCACATTTGACGCTCAGACACTTTACAAAGTAGTAAAAGCCTAACGAAGTGGCTTGTTATTCCATTTGCTTACTTATGCTAACACAATTCTTCACGTCACCACTCTTTATGTTTTGAACATAGGAATTTATTGATATGTAGCGAAAGTGTACTGTTCCTCTTGGCAGTATTGCCATGTATCGCCTTTGCATCCGAACGCTATGACGAAATAACATATACAAAACGAATACTAATGTACAAAGCGATCTGATTAGTCTATCAGCGATTAAGGAAGATTACGTTACCTTCTTTAACATAGTTGAAAGAATTATAGTACAAAAATAAAGTGTTCTAAATCGTTTAATACGTGAATACTTGAGGATACGTTTTAAAACTGTTCCACAAACTGTTCTAAACCACAGAGTCTAAACATTGACAAACTGTGACGTGACTGTGACATTGGACATAATGTGCCGGATGTCATAGATGAATAAAAAAGATAAAAACGAGAAGTATAAAAACCTTTTTAGTTGATAATAAAGAACTGGTAAAGACTGCTCCAAAAATCTTCAGCGTCTA
Source organism: Lithophane semibrunnea (assembly GCA_947363905.1). NCBI lineage: Eukaryota > Metazoa > Arthropoda > Insecta > Lepidoptera > Noctuidae > Lithophane > Lithophane semibrunnea. The sequence continues at coordinate 12,916,763 of OX376190.1, read as the reverse complement.
CTAGCGGGTTCCCAGGGGTGTTACAAGAAGGATAGGGGAATACTTCATCACGGGTTTTTTTTTTTGGGTTTGATATTAATTAATAACTACTCCCGCTCTGGGCGGAGCGGGAGTAGTTATAGGAGTCAGACTCTTACTGACTAAAACCCACCCGTGTTCCTTCAGTTGCCTATAAGTTGCCAGAGGAATACATCTTCAAGGGGTGACATCAAGAGGATGAGTTGGAAAAGATCATAGGAAGGAAGGAATAGTTTAGTAATTTGTTTTTCTGAAACTAGTCGTACCATTTGAAAAAGGTCACTTACTAAATGTATAAGTAATAGCAGGTAGGAGAGAGCCCCTCGATGGTTGTGAAGCCGCAGACCAGCAATCAGATAAAGTCACAGTAGTAAGTGAAACGATTACAGACAATGTTGATAATGAAGTTGCATAAAACAAAGTAAGTAAACAGTAAAATGGTTAATAACCGGTACTCAATCAAGCAATGTGCGTACTGCTAGTAGCAGACGTTATTGCGGATGCCATTCAAGCATTTGCGCATACGCACATTGGAGTTTTACAGCCTCGTACTTTCCTGTTCAGTTATTGTTTGAGCACATTAGTACCTAATCATCACTCTGAAGAAATGTTGTAGTTTTAATATTCACGTTGTTTGCCGTTCTATGTATTCTTTTCATTTACCAACTTCCAAAAAGAAGGAGGTTCTATATTCATCTGTATATATGTTTTTTTTTGTCATGGTTTATAATTGAATTAGTGTAAAAAAACGCCAAATTACTTGACAGCTCAATCAAAATCTGACGCAAGCAAAAGCTACGGATATTATAAGGCATAGGTGTCAAAAAATCAGTCGTAATAATATTGACTAGAACTGAGTCTCCTGCGTGCCGATAATTTGATTATCACACAGTTTTACTGGCCTTTCTGGTTTGGCGTTTTTTGTAGGCACTGGCACTAGACCAAGCTCATTATTAGATTTAATTAAGCGAAAAACGAAGTATGATTACGCACATGCCAGTATTTCGCCTGCATTAGGCCAAGAGCAGTGTAATATAGTTGGAAAACTTAGGCATATATTTGTTGAAATGATATGAAAATAATCTACATTCTTTTGTTTTTTATATGATGGCGAAACACATTGACATTGAAATAATAGTGCATTACAAAACAAAGTCTATCAAAGTAAACTGTATGCTAGGCACCAAAGATTATGTTGTATAAGTTGGCCGCATAACCAATAGATATCGTAATGCAATAAATTTAGTCATTATAAAGTATGGTATTTTTTTGGTAATACTAAATTGTAATATGCATTGTTTTTTGGGATTTATTTTTTTATAATGTTGTAATAAAGCTCTCAGATTAGGTACATATTTTTAAAGATTAGAGACTTCATTTTTGCCATCTGCATTGTTCTACTTTTTAAAATAGGGTAGATTTCTCTTTCATCTTCGACACCGATTACTGCATCTTGTACGATCTAACACTAAACAATTTTCTAACTAATATTAAATAAAACTAACTGTACAAATAAACAACTAATATCTAAAATATGGCGTCGAAAAATTCCTCCGCATCGCTGTCGGCTGGTAGTGTACCCAAGAGACTGGCGGCATTGCCACGTTGAATGGCAATGCTTAGCCTCTGACCAAGGTAAAAGCCAGCCCTTGGGTCACGGGAAGTGTCAAACAGCCGTTTCGAGATTTCATTAAATAAACTATGAGCACTTGGACCCCACGGCCCTAGGGTTTCAACCCCAAACGGCTCGAAAATATAATTGCCTATAAGGCTATTATACTTTCGCCGCTTGAGGTTTTCCGCAGCCGCAGCGGCGGCGCCAGCACAGCACGCCGAGCCAGGAAGATGAGATGGCGCAAGAGTATCGACACACGTTGCGTCCCACACTAAAGGCCTACCCATCTTCCATGGAAATAAGGACATGCCGTCCGGTCTTTTGCCATCGTCGCGTGCCAAGCCATTGGGTTCTAATACAGCTGGAACGCCGACGGTGACAAGAGCTCGTCGGATGATGTCATTAATGTTAGCGTGACGTGCTAAGCGACCCGCACTTCGGCTGCAAGACAGGCCGTGGTGTCCGAGGCTGCTGACAACTTCGCCACAGTGACAGCGATGAGGAGAACAACATGGAGCTCCTAGTTGCAGGGAAGCAGCGATGCGGAACGTAGTGTCGTCGAACAAAGTTCCCAGGTTCGATGACGGTAGTGCGTGAAGCCACAGACCCGACTCCCACTTACCCACAGCCAGCAGGCGCGCGCGCTCCGCAGTAGTAGCAGACGTGTCAAGTAAATTGTTCTGTACTACTCTGCAGAGCGGCTCATCCCACCGTCTCTGGGAAGATGGATAGTCGGGTGGATCTGTATTCGGGCAAGCGAGTCTCCAGGCATCCATAGCCTCGGTGAAGCACAGCACGTCAAAATTAATCAGTGTGGAAGCTAGGATTTTCCTGATTAATTTCTCAGTACCGTGGACCGAGGATATGAATGCCGGTAAAAAATATATTTATATTTGTATATTTTATTGAAATAAATTCTCTTGTACGTATATATTGTTATTTACTTCACAAGGAAAAAAGCTAATAAATGCTTGCAAATTAGCTCACAGTTTACACAAAATCAATCAACAATCGCCCTTTTGTTAGTATAGCTTTCATTCTCTAACCGTACAGACTGTAATGCCATCAGCTCTTATATCAGTTTCAAATAACCTAGCTACTTCCTACCACAAGGAATCCATCCACCATGACAAATTGGAACCTCCACCAATCTTGAACATAAGATCAACATCATTGATTTACGTCATACATATTATTTTCTGGACACATAACGTGCATTACCGCCATTGTCACATAATTAGGTGTAAGGAAAGTGGGCTAGCAATCGTGCATGGCTTACGTAAGTAAACCTCTCGCGTATTAGTGACATATTGTAACAGAAAAACAATGCAAAAGTTAAAATGTTCTTGAGCAAGACGAGACCGTAAACATTGTGAATTATTTCTCAAAAGGGTTCTTCTTTGAACAAAACATCAGAAAGTTAACAAAGTATCTAACGTTAGTCTTGTTAATTGTCACTATCGTCAACCTATTGACGTCCACTGCTGGATGTCCGACAATGTTAAATTAAAAATATAGGTGACTGTACTTACTTATTTTATTTTTAACTAAGGTAATTATTCCTTTGCTTTCTTCCATGCGATGGGCAGGTCTCTGGATGTGTCTAAAATTAACATTATTTTTTAGTAGGAATGATGATGACAATTTGATAAAAGCAGTTCTTTACATCAGTCAATGGACATCAAGTTTTATTTGACACTAGCTTCTTTTTTGAAAATAAAACCTTAGTTACTCCTTATAACATTAGCTATCTGCCAGTGAAAGTGAGCTAAACTCTCGTAAAAATCGGTCCAACCGTTTCGGAGATTAGCCGGAATAAACAGAAAGACACACAAAAAAAATGATTTTTTGTTATAAGTAGCGTACATACTTTCATGGGTTCAGATGACCGATGGGGCCGAAAGGTTCTGGAGTGGCGACCGCATACCGGAAGACTTAGCGTTGGAAGGCCTCCCACAGGGTGGACCGATGACCTGGTGAATGCGCTGGATGTGAGAAGCACAGAACCGAAATCGAAGTGGCGGTGCTTGGGGGAGGCTTATGTCCAGCAGTGGACGTTTTTCGGCTGAAATGATGATGATGATTATATACTTTCATATGCATTTAGTAAAAAGCTGATTTTGACATTACACACAAAAACTTAAATTGTATTTATTTGAATAGATTTGTAAGGTTACAGTTAAATGAGTTTGTTAGTGGTTTTATTTTGTATCAATTCGTGTTCACTTCAGCTCTTATGTTATCTCTAAAATAAAGCAATCATTATTGGCAAAATCTCGTAAATCAAAGAGGAAACCATACTTAATGTTCGTATCTTTGACACATATTATTCTTGTCTATCCTACTTAGATCAATTTCTTCACACCAGGAAGTTTTCATATAATGCTATCGTCCGCGGTTGTATTTTTGTTCGCAAACTGACGTAAGTGTATCAGACATCCATCGTTATTCAATACCTATCTGCTTAGTAGGTACTAAGTTAATCGACATCGACGTTTATATTGCTGTCGCAGTCATAACTATGGGTAGTGAAAGAGAGGTCGTTTTTATGTCGATTCGTAATTGTTTCTTTGGAATGGTAATTCATATTTTTATGGCTGAGTAAACAGCGCAGCGCCTATTTACTGCATGCAGTGTTGATAACCGCTGGACGCAGTTGAATGTAATGAGAGTATTAACAAAGTGATAGGCGTGCAAGCGTAAAATAACTCCTAGTTAGTAACGCGATAGTGCCTTATTAGGTTTTATATTGTTCATCGTTCGTTGTTGCAATTATATGATTAGGAAGGAACTTGGATTTTCATACAATAAATGTATCTTAAGTTTTTTTTTTGCGAATTTCATCTCGTAGGTTAATGTAGGAGGTTGTCGGCTGCTTAACCGGACTTTTATGTGGGTTCCCAATAAATTGAGGCCCCCAGCAGGAGCATAAAACTTAAAAACTAAGCGACTACATGATAACGGCACCCCCATGGGGTACGGACCTCGGTTAAGGGCGTCGCTGGGGAAGGACAGCAATGGACAGGCTGGATCGGCTTAATATCATAAATGTCTGTGAAATATTTTTACGGGTCGTCAGAAGCCCGAAACTCTGACAACCAGTCTTACCAAGGGGTATCGTATTACCCAGTTACTGGGTTGTGGAGGTCAGATAGGCAGTCGCTCCATGTAAAATACAGGTATTCAGCTGCACCCGGTTAGACTGGAAGCCGACCTCAACATAGTTGGGGAAAGGCTAGGCAGATTTATTGCTGTCTGTGAAATGTTTTTGTTTTATAGACCTGGGTTTTTTAACATGATTTCAATTTAAATAGTGAGCTACAAGTAACTCATGAAAATGGTCCCCTTTTCAATTGCTGCTACTAAGACTTTCTGCATAAACGTCCTGAAACATTTTTAGTTTCAACAACATAACATAACGTCTGTAATATCCGAAGGGTTAGGCAGAGGTATATATATTACAATTACACACACGTTTCGCCAGCTGCAACAAGAATTTAGAAATTCCTATAAGATGACGATAATATAATAAAATGTTATCAGTAGGTAGGTATAGAATGTTAATATAAATATAATTTATAAAATTATATTAAAATTGTAGCTACTTTTAATATTATTTCCCCGGCTTGCGGCGTACCCACCTCCCTAGCTACCCACATATAAATCTAGCGTGTAGTTTCACTCGCCACATTCGATACTCAGCCTTCGAACGAGTGTATCATTCGATTTTTTTTGTTTTAAATCGATTAAGAATCGAGTGATCGTGTGCTGGTGTATTAATTAGAAGCAGTGGTGTTAATTTACGAGTAAATCGAAAATGGCCTTCAAGGTAAGTCTTAATTTAATAAAACTAAGGGCGAATTTCATCAAACTTTTATACCGAGTCTTATCCTGCGAATAAATTTTGAATTTTTGACAGTTTTTCCATACAAAAACTGTCAAAAACTGTCAGACGACAATTTTATTCCACGGTTATAAGATATCCGACTTTGATAAAATCGGCCCTAAAAAGTAATATAAGTTTTTCGTAGTTTATAGTTTGTTGAAGAAATTGTTTTATAAAAATCATCCTTGATAATACATTTATAAACAATTTATAAGCAGGTAAAGAAAACGGCATGCCAGAGAGATATTTCTCCACGGCATGTGAAGCCAAGTCAGAGGCCCTTGGGCGGCTTTAAAACTCTGACACCTGGTTAGTAAATTACCACACGATAAGAAAAAGAAGCAGGTATTTTATATAAAGTTCACGGGAATCAATGCAAGTTTATGCTGTTATGTTTATGTTAAATGAATCATGGTTGGAAAAACCTTCTAACTAATGATAAAGAAACGATTTCAGTTTTCAAATGTGCCTACGACACGTAGCTCGACTTTTTTTCCTAATCTTGTTCCTACTTTTAGAGACTCCTCACAATATTTACATCTATTTGAAGGTTTCAGACTTACTTAAATACGTAAGCTAAAGACCAAAACTTGAACATTGTAAGATACGCTATTCTGAATACCTTTAAAATAGCCCAAATAATCGTAAACAGAACATCCATAGATATTATTCCATCATTAAAGAAATCTCATACAATATTTTTCTAATTTCTTAAACTCGGAACCGAACCTAGAACCTCGCACTTCGAACTTGTGATTCCAATTACAACACAATTAAGGTAACTTCTACAGAAAAATTGCTTCACATAAGGTCATTAAAACATCGTCAAGTGAAAACTAAAGTATTAGCGTTGTAAATGCATAAGCAAAAACTTATTCTAGGTAACCATCAATGATGTCTTGAAAGCGTGTGTGAGAAGATTGGTAAAATGTATAAGAACATACCATTGTTTCATGGAAGATGGCTCGAAACATCTGTTATGGCTGCATTGTGCTCGAGTTCAAAATAATCGTTGACTGTGAAAAACTATTCGATTCATGCCTTGTTATTGTTTACGCTTTGTTCTTATGTAATGGGTGTTCTGAAGAATTCGTTCCGAGTTGATTTATTGTTTCATACATACATAAAATCACGCCTTCTTCCCATGGAGGTAGGCAGAAACTGCTGAACGCCACCTGCTACGATCCTTACATACTCCTTTTGCTTCGTTTACGTTAATACATCAGGAGCCCTAGATAAAGTGAGATTCTATCAGCGATAACGATGATGCAATAGGCAAAAATGTATGAGGAGGATTGACATAAGCTATTGAAAAGCTTATGTCAATCCTGTTGAAAGTCGTTGTAGAAATACGAAACGCTTTCGAAGCGATTGTCACTTCTAGGCCCTCTGGTCATGCGCACCGGTTGCGAGTACTACGCGCCTGACCTTTCTGACGAACATCACCATTAAGGGTCTTCTAGGGCGTTTCGATTTATTGTTGCTTTTATTTGGTTTTGGACTACGATGAATTAGACATTCATGTTCTTCAGAGTAATTTTTAAAACGAGAATTTTCAGTATTTGCATATTTTATAAAGTTTAAATAAAGTGGCAAGTTGAGTGCATACGTTACTTTTCAGTACTAAGGAGCTACCTAAATTTGTGTGTATAATAATGTACATAGACTAGAAGGGAAGTTTAGTAAAAAAAAACATACTTATGCTTTTAGCTTAACCTCAGGATAGTTTTCACGGCGAGAAATATTATGAGAATAGGATCCGAATTGTTATCAGCATTCAGCAGGGTAATTGCCTAACACACTTGCTATGGCAAGGTCATTTATTTTGACAGTTCAAGAATATACACCATTAGACCAGTGGTGGCCCAGTGGTAACGGCCCTGACAGGCACTTTACTTTGTGTAAATTATTTCATCGCCACTGCTCTCAAAACGGTGAAGGAAAACATCGTGAGGAAACCGGCATGTCCTAGAACCAAAAAATTCGAAGACTTGTGACATCTACCAACCCGCACTGGGCCCGCGTGGTGGATTACGGCCCGCTCCCTCTTACAGAGAGGAGGCCTGTGTCCCAGCAGTGGGAACATTATAGGCTGATTATGCTGCAACAATATTCATTGAGTTATTTACGACGTTGAGCAGACGAATTTTTCAAACCTATGAAGTAATGGATTAAGGATTTCCCTCAAAGTTCTTCGAATTGCAATTGAAACTGTGTTACGCAATTGGGATGATAAATCTTCAAGTTATCACTCTCACACACAGTTACCATAATCAATTTAATCAAGAATCAAGACATTCTGAAAGTCACTACTTATTACAATGTATCTAACAGCTTATACAAGGCTATGAAACGAAAAGAACATCTTTCAAAGCACTGTAATTTTCTAAAAGATCTATTACTATGTTAACATTATTTTGTTATTAAGATAATTTAATTATAAAGTATGGTCGTAACTTGGATTAATATCAAAGAGGAAGGAAACCAAGCTTGGTTAGCTCAGGAGGTATTTATGAGTAGATAGGTAAGTATGCTGCTTGAAGGAAGAATTACCTCTTACGTAAAAAATATTCATAAAGTTATTAAAGTTACGTTAAGTACTCTACCTAGTACTATAGTCTTTTAAGTTGGTTGTTTTTGTTAGTCTACTATCTTAGTTGCATCGATAGTTTTGAAGTAAATAACAACAGTAAAATAAGATAACTATCAATGCAACGGAATGTTATTGTTATATATTATTATCATAGTTGTTTAAAAGAGAGTACATACGGCTACACATCAAGCTATACATTTCGAGTTTATGCTGATCTCGCGTTGTATAGAATTTTCGTACAATGCGAGGTCAGCTTATACTGGAAATGTATAGCTTTTTGCCGTTATAAGAATTTGCCCATAAGAGAATTTGCCCTTTAGCGAACAAAGGGTGTAGGCATATGTACCTATTATTTAGTTATTATTGATTGCAAATTCGAGACTGGGTCTGATAAGAACAAAGCTTATCTTTTACCAGAACTATCTTAAAAACATAACCAGTTTATTCCCATAACATCAGGCCTGTTTTCCCCGAAGGTTTAGGCAGAGATGTACAAGAACACCCACATTCCGCCAGTTATGTTTAAGTAATTAGGAGGCGAGTCTATTGCCAACAACCGGGCACAAATCTGTCTCCAGGCTGCTACTGAGTGCGGGAAAGTCCGAATGGGATACCGGGACCCTTGGCAACCGGCAACTGAAGGAACACGGGTGGGTTTTAGTCAGTAAAAGTCTGACACGCCCTCCCGCTCCGCCCAGAGCGGGAGAATTCATTTGATGATTGCCCGCCCTCTGCTACTGAGAAATTTCTGATAGAAAAACCCAATAACAATTTTTTATTCCAAATTTTTAGGTCCATAAACCAAGAGCCCAATTTTATGTAGGTAATTTGCTCAATTCTAACATTTCCATTCCCAATTATTTTCAGGTGGTGATCATAGCCTTGACGATAGTCGCGTGCGCATACGGGCGGATGTTCTACAACCTGCGACCAATCAGGGTGGTCCATTCTGACCTGCAGCCGGCCGCGACGATCGTACATCAAGAGCCTAGACACAGCTACGAACACCACCACATTTCGGAAGATGAACACGTAGATTATTATGTAAGTATTCTGAACTGCAATCTTTTATTTATTATTATTTTTTTTTTTTAAAGAATCCAACTCAAACTCAAACTCAAAGCATTTATTTCAAATAAACCAATTACAGGCACTTTTGAATTGTCAAAGGGTCGGTCAGTCAGAAAATATGAAGCTAGTTGCCCATTCCAAAGCGTAGTAGGTTCCTATGGAGAAGAACGGGCAAGAAACTCCACGGACACTCTTTTAAAATCAGAATATTGTTACAATATGTTGTTTACATCATTCAATGGAATGGATTTATGGAATCATACATGTGAGTATAATGTAGAAAAACGTGCAGGTTAAAAGAGTCCGTAAATAAAAGATAAAACGATACAAAACAATTCAAAAATTAAAATAAATCAAAATAAGCCGTGGCAGCTAATAGATGACCAGTCCCTACTGATGGCGCTTGAAAATGAATGCTTACAAACTAACAAACCAATGATATAAAGCGAGTAATATTACAAAATTGCTAATAACAAGCCTCCACATATAGTAAAGAAAAATAGTCGATAAAACAAAAAAGTAGGTACATACAAGTGAATATAATTAGTTATTATTAGATAAGTAATTATCCATGAACAATGACTGTCCCAAAAGCCGTCTAAGGGTCGCCACACTGGTGCAGAATAAGTCAACATTAAGGTTTTCATAATCTATGTATGATAATGTCTATGAAAAGCCGATGTATTCTGTAAAAATCTCTTTTTTAAATTCGATTTTTTATTGAAAAAAAAAATACTTTAATTATCTGGGTTCTGAACTGCTTATTATTATTCCCGATTTAGTAACACTCTATTTACTTGGAGTAATTTTGTTAGAAGGTCATGTAGCTTTTTTAATAACCAATACTGTTGAAGTGTAATCCAGTATAACGAAAGTTACAAGTGCATATGCAATAATGTTACGTCTAAGTGTGTAACCGTTTCATTATTACCGAGCTACTTCAAACATGGGTAAAAGTAAATAAGAAAAAAGTGGAGTGAAGTAACGTTTGTTATAACACATTATTGTTCAGTGTTGTGTAAAACTTATCGATATAGGACAGCTATCGTAATCGATTTTGATTTAATGTCTTCGGATATAAGCACTAAATAATATCTAGCAGTAGCAACTGTTGTTAAATAATAATTGGAGTAATGTTATTTGAGAGTGAATAGGTTTCTGATAGACAACCATGCAGCATCTTCGACCATATCATCGGTTACCATAAACATCAGTAAGGTTCTAACTATTAGAACTATTTAAAAAAAGCATGCCATTTTTTGCTTTTCTTGCAGGTCACACAATCGTGTAGGCTTGGCTTACTAACAGCTGATGGGTTCAATTTATGAATATCCATTTCACATAAAGAAAAAGAAAAGAAAGAAAAAATGTTTATTCTGCACAAACAAAACGCACATTACACACATCTGTAAACATTGCATATACTATGTAGTTCTTATGTTCTACAACGTAACATGATACTCAAACCAATGGTTTATGTTACGTTGTCGCACTTTCTTCGACACAACCTTGGATTCCATTTACAGAACCGTTCTGTACTAGTACTGTTTAAGTTTTGCATAGGTTTGTATCTTTTCTTGTTTATTGAGTACAGAAAATAGAAAATATTACTTTTTGTTGCTACAGATGGTTTATCGTACTAGGATAGGTTTACAGTAATAGGAAAAAAATATAAAAAATATTCTAACCTCAATAAACGTTATAATAAGTAGTAATATAAGCTGAAAACTGGTAGTAGTATTTTGTTAGTTTTAATGTTCTTTTTTTATCGTTGTATTTCCTACGCGTCTCCCAAACAAAATATTTTTCTTTCTTTATTTCTTTAATAGTATAAGATAGATTTAATAACGGTTTGCCATATATTTTCCAGCTTAATAGGCATTTTTGATGACAGTTAATTATAATCAATCATTTAAACTGGAAAGGCGTAAATAATAATTATAATCATTAAATTATGCAAAGATAGTTTATGTGATTGAAGTTAAACATGCATAATGTTACGAGATATAATCCCAGTTGAATCACCATAATATGGCAAAAGAAAATATCTTGCGTAACCGGATGATTAACAGGAAATGCAAATGCGTGCTGAACATAAAATTACATTTTTATATTATAAAATACCGTTTATAGATTTTTTTTATTAACTAATATAAACTTTATGTTAACCGTTATAGTCACACATCGTCAATAATGAAATGAACCATAAAGCAAGCAGTAAACATCATAATTCGCTACTTCCTAACTAGCTTCCTCCCGTAACAATGGCTTGTTTGAAAGCTAATTCTAAATAAGAAGTATATGTAAAAAAGTCACATAATTATTTGTGTTTACATCTACATCCATTTGTGAATGAGCAGGAATTGCGACAAGTTCGCGCTTCCTGTGCGACGACGTTCCGCTTGTTGATGAACTGTGTGAGCATGCGCAAGTTACAAGCGTGTGTTGGAAAACCAAGGCGTTTTGTCAGTAAAAGTTAAAAAGATTATCATTCAATCAATCTTAGAGATGCAGAATAAACAACAGTTTTCGCTGTTTCTTTCTTTCTAGATGGAAAAAAATTCAATTCATATCACACCCAAAATACAAGAAAAGTCTTTGAACTAGGTATACTAACACGTGCAAGCCGGATGATTAATAATATACCTATTACAAAAAACTTTGTGCTGAGTCTCGTGTCGCTCGCTCACACATTTTATGACCACACCTGCAGGAACGTTGGCCTTTTGTGTATTTAATAATGTAAATGTAAAAATATCCTAAAGAAGAAGATAAATTTGTAAATGAACTCAAACACAAGCTGACCCCATTATCAAGTCGTTCTTCGCTTATAAATTAACGAAACGTTATAGTATAACACTGTTGCGCAATGGCACGTGGTTCACGGTTTCACTGCACGCAACTCGTATTCAGTGATACTTCCAAGTATTTCCTAGTTCACTATTTGCATGCGGGCAACTTTTGACATTGGGATTATATAATATTATGGCTTTGATAGCCTGCTTTTAGGGGAAATTGGTTTGACCTGCATCTTTTTGTTTTGATTGTACGCCACGTTTTATCGATTTGTTGTGATTTTCAGTTTGATTTTACTTTATATTTTTGCTTAGGACTTGCATTTAACTACCTGCATTTGCTGTGCAATTATGGGAACTGGGTAAACCTTTTATCCTTGTTTCCAATTCTCTATAGGCAAAATAAAACCCCCGAACGTTTCTGTGTCTCTTATTTTATAGGGGTTTTGTTAAACTTTTATTAAATATTTTTGTTTTCCAGGCGTATCCGAAATATGTCTTCAAATATGGCGTGAATGATTTCCACAGTGGTGACATCAAGACACACCACGAGAGCCGGGATGGCGATGTCGTCAAAGGTAAGATTTTCAATTTTCTATACTTCATCTTATAATTATGTAGGCGGAAATATACATTCCTGGGGGTGGCTTTTACACAGTTTCCTTGATTGGGAAACATTGCAGATGGATTTTCATTTTGTGGGCACCTTAAATGGTTCGCAGCTAGTTACTATAATTTGTTCCTGATAATTGAAAACGAACCGGAAATCAAGAGTAATTCGTCAACTCGTCCTATATTCCTACGGCCCATTTAGGATGTTCTTTTGATTTTCTGCAAGTCGTCTTAGATGGGCTGTGTAGGCATGTAGGAAGAGTTGACGAATTACCCGAAATCAACACGGCAAAACGCAACTATTAGCTACATCTCTCTTATTTTCTACAACGTTCCTCCGCCTTTAATACCCAATAATAGCTAACCATAACCAACTTTCTTTCCAGGTCAATACACGGTGGTTGAACCCGACGGCTCCATCCGTACAGTGGACTACACTGCCGACAAGCACAACGGTTTCAACGCAGTGGTGCACAAGACCGCACCCTTGTCACCTCATGAGGCTGCCCATCTTCATCACTAAGCCATTGAAGTTGTAGAAGAACCAACTGGAATTGCAATCGAAACTTTCTGTAGCCCAAAATATGCTATTACATATGAACAGTTAAGACATGTAGAATTGGTGACAAAGGCCTAGAAACATTGAATTGGAATTTTCGAACCAAGGGCATTCTCTCAGTTTGACCAAACACTAACGGCCAGTTTATTCATCAAAAGTAACAGCAAAAGTAACGTCAAAAAAGATAAAATACAAGTAAAAATATTTTTAAAACAAGCTTTTAATAAACTAAAAAGGGATTTCCCAGGGCCACCTTCCGGCTCCATCATCAGACCCTGAACACCACCTAGTGTCAAAGCACTTGTTAATACATAGCTAATGAGTCCAAACACGAAGGTGCTGTCTTCTTCGATTGAGGAGTTCCTATGGCCAACTTCCAGCTCCATCATCAGACCAGCTCCATGGTATCATTTTTTCAAAATGTCTCGGTAGTTGTATGAGTATGCCAAGTTTCAGCTCAATCGGATGCCAGGAAGTGCTTCAAAAATTGATGACAAAAGGAGTAACCGGAAACACATACGAACAGAGCAAGCTAATATAAAGCTTGTAATAATAAAAAGAAACAAATTTAACCGTTTCTTTGACTTTTTGTCGTTTCTTTGGCTGTTACTTTTGATGAAGAAACTGGCCGTAAGAGAAATGAGGAAAATGCTATTTGCTAAAACGTTTTACATTCCTAAGGCCATCACCAAATGTCTGGGCACTATATTTTGGGCAGAAAGATAATAATTTGAAGTTCATGTTGGAGTAACACTAAATAATTTCGGATGCAAAAATTGATTGCGAGTTCAATCAAGGCCAGTTTTTGATGTTTTTATTATTGCCTTCGTTTTAAGTGCTTATTAATGATTATATAAGTATTACTAGCGTGAAATACTTGTAAAAAATATTGTTATATGAAAGGGATAAGTCAAACTCTCGATCTCCAAGTTATTTGATTGTTAGACCTTTCATTTATTTATTGTTATTTTTAAATGTTTCCACAAGAAGTACCTGAATTGTTATAGGTTATAGTAATCTTGGATGTTATGTTATAGGAAGTTATTTGTTGTTGTTTGTATTATTATCTGTTTTCTTTATATTGTTATTCTTTAATGAGAAGCAATTTTATCAAATAAATCGACGAATGTTTATTATTGTTTCTTTGTAGATGGGACACAAAGTTACGCTCAAGGTGTAAAATACCAATTAATTAATATTAGGCCTTTTATGTACTGATCCACTCAATTTTGTATTTGGCGTAGTTATCTTTAGTGACTTTTTGATTGGGTTGTACAAGGTAATCAACAGAGGGAACCTACAAAACTTACCAAGATAGTAGGGACAGACTGCAACTCATTTCTGATGATAACATAAGGAATGTACTCGAAAAACCCAGTTACCAACATACCCAACCTTATAATTAGGTACCTTTAGGTAATTAAATAATTAGTTCCAATTCAAAATTGTAATAAATATCATACTACCAGTGTGAGAAAAAACTGAAGGACTTTATCACAATGCTATGATACATATGCAGAATATGTAAGGATAAATCGTTTGTTTGTATCGTGGTTCTGTGTGAATAGAAACAATGGGATATCAAGACGTTTGTGATAACAATGGCGCCCGTGGTTCTGTCCCCATGGACATTTGTTTTTCGCGCACCATAAATGTATGGCTCTAACGATAATATGATTTTCTATTCATAGCACGTAATTTTATAGTAGTAATTCGTATCTGTTACTAATAGTTTCATTTGTAAGTCTCAAAAATGAGTTTTACATAAATGAATTTATTTATACCATTGCTAATTGTTAGCTGTTGGTCCCGGCTGTCATTCATTCGTGGATCTTTGACAGTCGTTCCGGGTCTTCAGAAGCCCGAAAGTCTGACAACCAGTCTTACCAAGTATTACCTAGCTACTGGGTTGTGGAGGTCAGATAAGCAGTCACTCCTTGTAAAATATAGCTGCATCCGATTAGACTGGAAGCTAACACCAACATAGTTGGGAAAAGGCTTGGCAGATTGATTGACCCAGAGATGCCGATCACAGGCATGATGAGCCTTTATGATTTTGTCTTTACAAGATGGGGTAATGCAATAAAGTATTGGATTGATAGGATAACCCCACATCTAGTCTATTTTCACCATTGAGTTAGCAAAAACGAAGCGCTTCGTCATATTTTACGACGACATGATCTTGGGTATGACTGCCCAAGATCATGAGTAAACTTGAAACGTAACCTTGCTTGACTTGGTTCGTAAGTAACCTACTACCTATAATGTTATTCGCAGTTTATATCTACATCTTTGTCGAAATTCATGTGTTTGTAATTACTTCATTAGCCCTTTTGTTAGCCACTTGAGAACACGAAACAAACGGACATTATGCTAATCCGGCTTTTTGTTATCTTAAGGATAATCAAACATTCAATGGCTCATCTATTAGCAGAGACGTTTAGTTAAACAAATTGTTTTTATCTTCCTTTTTCCTTTTAATATTATGCTGTGGTTTTCGGTTAGACGTTTTGTAACTACTTTGGTTGTAAAGAAAATGGTTGCTTCAGTTTGGTTATATTTCGTTCTTATATACTATTGTTAATGCGCTGAAGAAGAATAAGATACACTTAATGATTATCGCTAAAAATTGTATTTTAAAATACATTATTTGACTTTGACTTTATAAATAATATAATTGGATGGTTCGGCCGATGGTAAGGGCGGCTGTTCCTGCTCAACAAGTATTTTATCCTAAATCTACACCAGTTTATTTAAGCATGCATTCACCAATAGCTAAACTCAAAAGCGTTAACAATACAATTACTTTCGTAGCGGAGAAAGACCGTGAAAGATACACAGACAGGGGTGACCAACCTTGTTTGTTAAGTTTCATTGATCGAACAGCGAATCAAAAGCGATAAGCGAAGGTTTGAGTTTGATGAGGAAGCTCTCCCATTCTTCCGATAAGGAAGCGTCAACCTTAGGAGAGTCGGTGGTGAACGTAGACCGAGTAGAAACAATGACGGAGATTGGTCATACTCTGACATCCCTTGTTTGGGCGCAAGCAATTTGTTGCGGTGTGCAGCGTACTGTATAAGTAGCGTTTGTAATAGTAGGAAAATATTTTGCATTACTCAGAAAATTATGTATTTATGTACTTATTGATATCTTCTAGACTAGAGAACTAGGGTTAATTAAGCTATGAGAGCCTGTACGAGGGAACAACGAGATTTGGAAGACTGGACCAGGAAAACGATTTTTAAAAACATGATCATATTTTCTCGAATAAAAACTTCTGGTTGATTACTTCTGGTTACTTATTGATTCGGTAGTGTTTTACTTTTGAATATAGATGGCGTTAATACCAGTTTTCAGTTATCACTTCTGTCGACAGTCCAGTGTGTTTTCCCATCAGTTATTTCAAAGAGTTGAAATTATAAGATACTACGGAACGCAATATAGTCTTTTATAAACTATCATAAAATTAACTAATTAGTTTACACAAATAAAATTCTGAGGACATAGAAAATCAAACAGTTTCACACGAGATTAATAACCAAGATTTAATTACAGGCCTGTATTGTAGGGTGCGTGTACACAGCTTCTTATCTACTGCATGTGCACACGCCTATAACCGGTATTGAACGTTAGGACACAGTCGCAGTTCCCACACTAATCAATAGGCCTACTACGATAGGTATTGAGAGTTTAGTAAAGAGCTAGCCCACAAGTCTGCCATCTTGTTTCTGTTCCAGTTCTTCGTTTTTCGGGATTATCATTTTCATTTCATTTCTTTAAAAAATGATAATACCTGATAATATGAGAGCCTGTACAAGGGAACAGTGAGATTTGGAAGACTGGACACGGAAAACGATTTAATAAAATATAATCATATTTTTTATACAACATTATTTTTTGTTTATGCTAAACCCGAAAAGGGGTCATTGTACTCATCATTTTGAACAACTTTTTCTACAGGACCAACCTGCTGTTCCATACATTTTGTCGATTTAAGTGAACACAAATGTATGGAACAGCTGCCATGTTGTCCTGGTAGGTATGTGCGAGTTTCATTCAGTTCTTGAATATGTTTTTGGTGTTTCTGGGATGATGATTGATTCCGGTTCCCTTCCGCTTAGGAAGACTGAAGAATCTATTTATTCTTAGCTATTGTCTCATAGCCTTGCAGTTAGTTTAAACTTCCATGTTAATTTTGTCGCCATATTTAGAGCCTTTACAATTTTGGTTTTGTCTTGTAAGTATCTACTCAGGGACAAGATTATTAGTATTAAGGTTTAAGTAGAGACGAGATTGAAATTAGTTTGGGACTAAGAATTTACTGCTTTGTTGATCTGTGGTCGCAACTTCGAGGTACTGGATTCGATTCCCGGGTCGGGTCGCGTTATTGGATTTTTGCTTAGGGAAGTTCTCAATAGCAGTTAGGAGTTTGGTTTTATGCCTATAGTCAATATAATAAGTTTAATTTTTTTACAAAATACTTATAATAAAACTCTAGGTGTTAGTAAACAATTTAACCTGTCAGTTTACCCTGTGGTATGTAGTGTCGAATACATTTTCTGGGCCTCTGGTAGAGGCAGAAATATTGACAAAGTAAGTAAGTAAGTCATTTATTTGTCCAAAAAACGAGTATACACACACAAGGCATGCAAGATGTTACAATAAATTATGTCACAGTCATGTTTTGCCTTTACGGCGTACAAATTTAGAGGTACAGTACATTAAGTTATACAAGTGTCAATTAATAATCCAATTCAAAATATAGTGGTCTTAGAGATGTCAATATTAAAAAAAAAAAAACAGATTACAATAAAATAAACATAAAAATAAAACGTACAGATTAAATGTCATACAAATCAAATTAACTTATCATTTAAAAACTCATCAATTCTGTCAATCAAACTTTTTCTAACAAAAGGCTTTTTAGTCTATTTCGCAATTGTTTAGTAGTATATTCCCTCCAATGTTTTGGCAACGTATTATAAAGGATTGGTGACATACAGAATATGCTTTTGCGCAATAAAGCTGTCTTGGATTGAGGGATACAAAGCTTGCTATTGTCACGTCTATTTCGAACAAACTTCTCTGACACTAAAGGGAATAAGTGCGAGTTCGATTTGGCAAACATAATGGTCTCCAAAATGTACATTGATGGAAGTGTTAATATTTTATACTTTTTAAATAACGGTTTGCAGCTCTCAGTAACCTGTAGTCTAAACATAGCTCTAAGGCATCTCTTTTGCGTTTTAAAAATGACTTCTTTATTTGTTGAGTTTCCCCAAAATATAATTCCATATCTTAAGTTACATGACACTAGACCATGATAAGCAGTTGCAAAGTGCATGACAACACTAATATTTCTTAAAGCGTACATACATGCATTCGATTACACGAAAATATTACGTGTAGGTGCATAATATTCATCTTGGCCTGCACACGTGAAGTGGCATCCAATGAAGTTTTGAATATTAAACCAGAAAACGATTATGTAGGTTTTGTAACTTGAGTTAGTAATGTTTTATATATTTGGTGTTTAGAAATGACAGTGACAGTGTAAGAAAACTCTATTTATAACATGTCTATCAAAAGTGGGTTCATAGCATCTCGATTGTTTTTCCGGAAAGGGTAGGCAGTGTATTCTTAGTAGGTACTCCCACATTTCACCAATTATATTCCAAGTAAATTCCATGTTCAAGTGGCCAAGCCTATAAATTCATATTTAAAAATGTTTCTGGTTTTACAACTTTCGTCCTACTTTAATATCACTCACGAAAGTTATTTATATAATTTAAAGAACATTTATGTAACACATAATATGGAATGCAATAAAGAATTGAGTATTGAAATAAAATCATCTTCATAACTGACGTAGGCCGCCTACGGTAACCCGATAAACGTATTTCATAAACAAACAAAACCATATAAGACATCATCTGGATCAGTTTAAGCAATCTAATCTACATGCGACCTATTGTGGCGTGCGAAAGTTTTCTCAATTAGCTGCGACGAAACGCTAAAGGAAACTTCATTTTCGGAAGGCTTTCGGTAGATAAACCAACCAAGGCTGGCATCAAATAAGGCCACATATAAATGCCTGTGAACCCACCATTGTGGTATTCAAGGAGTAGGCGCTGATCAAGACGGTTGTTTTCCCAGTGTGTGCTAAGTGTTGGCATTATGTGTCGTCTGTGCTTCATTTTGGCTGTTTGTTTTGGAGTCACCCTGGCTGCGCCGAGAATTGCGTTGCCCCCGGGACAGGTGTATCGGACGCTGCCGGGATATGAATATTATGTAAGATTAACTTTTCTATTATTTATTTGAGAAGGCAGGCGACAATTAAATAAAATGTTGGTTAGTGCTTTCTTACTCAATTCAATTCTCAATACTTTATTGCATAACATAATGTTGGTATGGAAATAATTATATTAGTCACAATTGTGGACCCTGTCGGACACAGCATAGAATAAAGTAGGAGAGAGGCGGAAGATCACACATTAATCAGTATGTACGAAAATGGATTTCCATTTTGATTTACCTAACTAACATGCGTTTAGGTATTTAATTTTGCTATTCTGATAATTGTCGACAATTATGACGATGTTATTTTTAGGATACGCCGAAATACGCCTTCAACTATGGAGTAGCAGATCACTCAACGGGCGATGTGAAGTCACAGCATGAGACCAGAGATGGAGATGTAGTTAAAGGTAAGAAGATTCTATATTGAACTAGTGGCGCCCCGCGGTTTCATCCGCGTGAGTCGCGATCCCGTGGGAATATCGGGATAAAATGTATCCTCTAACCTATTTCAGGTCATAGTCTACCGATGCACAAAATTTCATTTAAATCCGTTCACCCGTTTAAGCGTGAAACCGTAACAAACAAACACACTTTCGAATTTATAATATTAGTTAGGATTAATTCTTCTAGTAACTAAGTAAGATCCATAATTGAATAGAAAAATATTTATAATATTAGTTAGGATTAATTCTTCTAGTAACTAAGTAAGATCCATAATTGAATAGAAAAATATTTATAATATTAGTTAGGATTAATTCTTCTAGTAACTAAGTAAGATCCATAATTGAATAGAAAAATATTTATAATATTAGTTAGGATTAATTCTTCTAGTAACTAAGTAAGATCCATAATTGAATAGAAAAATATTTATAATATTAGTTAGGATTAATTCTTCTAGTAACTAAGTAAGATCCATAATTGAATAGAAAAATATTTTAAAAGATCAAAGAGAACAGCCTAATATTACGTTAAGTTTTTGATAGTTTTTGAAACGAAATTACAGTTACAAAGCATCATTCACAAGTTAAGTTATCCGTAATAGGTGAAATTAATCATACGATGTTTGCCATCACTACAGTGATGTATGTATATGTAAGTTTGTTCTTTAGCGTTATTTCAGACTGAGATAGGACAGTGGTCAACCGCGAGCTTATTCTTAACTCTTGGTAATTAATATGTAGGTATAGTTATCCCTCGGTATAAAAGAAAGTAAATCGTGAACGCATGAGATGTTTGACCACAAGTAAGCTCTCCAATTTCTTCCTTCTTCATGACCATTATTAGTATATGTAGTGGTAATTGTTGAATATATACTATTAAATTATCGTAAATTATTAAATTAGCAATATTTGTATTATATATATATATATATATTTGTATTCACAATCTCGAAAACGGCTCTAACGATTTCGATGAATGTTTGCAATATAGGGGTTTACGGGGGCGAAAAATCAATGTAGCTAGGTGTCATAATATCTGGGAAAAATCATTTTCTCTATGTTCACCCGAGCAGAGCTCATACGATCAGGTACTAATAGTAATGAGTCTAATTCCACGTAACCTTGCTGTGTGTTGCCAAAAATGTATTAATTGATCACTACTAAAAATAAACAATACTATATTACAATAATAGTATCATACCGGAAGAATTAAATTATTGTGACCGTTATCACTAACATTGCAAACAGAGATTAATATTCATGAAACATTATCACCATTATTATCTATTGTGCGAAATCCTTTTTGGTACTCTGTACCGCTACCGTGGTACATGGAACCATGTCCATGCCATAGAATAGTACAGAAGGTCAGCTCGTAAGTTTGAGGATAAATTTCAAAAATCCTTCCTTTGTGCTCCTTCCTGAAAGGAACACACTCAAGAAGATATTCATTGACACAAGTCAATGAATATCTTCTAGACCCAGCGGTTAAGGCTGTGCGTTTTCCGTCAGTGAATTTACGATTATTATTAAGGCCGGGACGTAACCAAAATTGCCTGTCTTCAATTTGATTTTTCATAAAATTGATAAGACTTAGGTATAAAATAAAAATAGTATGAGTAACTACATGATATTTCCAAACTTTTTGTGTAACAGAAACACAAAATATTAAAATTTTCTCGATAAAAAAATATCACGAAGTTACCTCTAATTTTCACGTATTTTCGATTTGTACTTAAAATGCTAATGCCTATTATGATAAAAATTAGATGATTATATGTATTAAAACAAGGCAAAAAAAATTGTGTAGGCTTTTTTTTTTATTCCTTTTATTTTTGGTTTTATTACGAATCAAAGCTTGTAGGACTTACGACGTTCTTAGTTCGTGGAAGAAGCCATCTTCCGTCGCACATTACGGGAACTTCAAGCATATTTTTGTTTCTCAAATTTTTAGCTGCGCTGAGATATTATTTATTTTCGTAAATAATATTTTCGTAATTTATCACATTCCACAAAAGAAACTGAGACATAGAAAACATGAAATAAACACTAAAACCACTTCCAAAACGAATATAACAAGTGTTATTGATTGATAAATAAATAAATACCGAGTCTAAATAAACATATAAAATTCAATGTTGATATTTGAAAACTCAAGATGACATACATTTCATTTGACAGATTTTTGACTGATATGGTAGCACGGAGTATAGAAAGAAGTAGGTACAACTAGCGCCATTGCTCTGTATTGCGGTGAATTTTCTTGCGGGGAAAATTTACAACATAGCCAACGAGCCCATTCTACGTTCATTTGAAAATTCGCACTGGAGATTAAATCTTATTGCAATTAACTCAGGATCCAAATTCGTTTACTCCCACTTTTTTTGACAAACTTCTTGTAAGGTGACCCTTAGACGAACAATTGGAGCGACTGACCTAAATAAAACTTGTTTAGAATAATACCTTTATTCTTCGGTTATTGGTATAACGTACGAACTCGAACAGATTACGTATGACTCCGGATTTTTAATTGGTCTGTCCGTGATGTCTTGTTTATATCTCTTTATTTGACTTTTTTGTCGTAGTTGGGTTTTAGTTTTTACGTGACTACGGCGAAGCAAAAAGGAGGGTTATGATTTTGACCGGTTTCTATGTATTTATCTATGTCTGTTCCCTCATATTATCTTCTAAAAGACTCATCACAATTTGACAAATGAGGTATCGTTGGAAGCTTCTTGATCGTCCGCTAGTCATCGGCTATATGAAGACCAAAGCACAATCAGTCACACACACACACATACACTCATACACACACAATCCTACAACACACTCACGTACACTCAAAACAAAACAAACACACAAACATACATAAACCACTCACGAGCAAGCATGTATGCACTAAATTTATATTGTTTTAATTTTATTGCATAAATTGTTAAGTTTAAAAAAAAAACGGGTGAAGACACTGGCTCCTGTAACACAGTTTCCACCTAGCTCAGGAGTCAGGGCTTCAAATTAGAATGTAACACCTTTTTATGTCAATAAAACATTTTTTATTATTTTATTTTTATTTACATTAAATTAAAAATGGCGCCCTCTAGGTGACATATCATGAACAACAAAAAATATTTTTTAATCATACCATGTTGGGTATCAAATGAAAGGTTTTAATTAGCACATTTAAAAAATATATATTATAACCCCAAAAAAAAGCAGTGACAATCAAGACGTATACTGCCATATGTTTATGTTAACGCGTGGGATGATAAGTGCTGCTTCACGCGCCGCCGCACCGTAAACAGAAAAAACGTCAGATGCGCCGCGTGACGCCACACTGCACGTGACGCGCCACGCCCCGCGTCTCCGTAAATGAGGCCTAAAGTTATAATGCAACTTGGCATGTTTTCAAAGCTACAATTTCAACAGTTACAAAGAGGGACCATACTAAACTTTCTACTAAGGGACTATTTATAACAAGCGCCCGAGACGCGCATTTTGTACGCTGCGTTTCGGGCGCTCAATAAAATTGTATGAATTCCTATGTAACGAATTTTATCAAGCGCTGCAGTCTAAGCGAGCGCCCATGCTGGGCGCCGTTGACCTGCACATGTCGCAACTTGCCACTCTCAACTTGCATCTCCGTTGTGCGATTTACAAATAAGACTGGGAGAAGGTATGCCGCGGGCATCGCTTCATCGAGAATTGCTGCTGTGTGCGCCGCCGTGATAAAACACCGCGTGTGACGCGGCTATGCCATTCGCGGGCTCCGCCGCAAAAAACGCTCCTTTTCAAACAAACGCGTGTAAAATCGCGTCTCCGTAAACGCACTCATACAACGCCATATGTTTGAATTCATTGCGGGCCGCGCCGCACAAAGCCACGCGCGACTCCTCGCGTCTCCGTAAATGAAGCCTAACCGTGCCCTTGACGCTTGGAAGCGAGTTCCTTTTTCACTATTTTTCCTTGTCATTTTCTCCGCATTAGTAATAAACTTAAAAGAAACACGGTTCAAAAGTTACAACAAAATGTGGAAATCTTGTTGCGTTTGACGAGCGTCCAAAACGCGCCGGGCGCGCGCCCAAAACACAGCGCAGGTACTGAGCCGCGTACCTCGGGCCCTTGTAATAATTAGTCCCTTTGGTACTTTGGCACCCATTTACAGATGAATAGATGTCAATTCTTTTAGTGGTGAAGCCGACAATCCTTTATTTATTTCTTTTGTACAGAACTCGGCCTCTTTTTCACATGTTTCAAATGTTTTCGAAGGGGATTGTTCGTGTTTGGCGCAGGAAAGGTTTTCATAACACATGCCATATTCGTTGCACAATACAGTGCAAAATTCATTATACGAATATTATTTTTTACTTGGGTATCACTTTGCACGATCCTCCAAAGAGGGAAATCCACGATATAGCATTATATTTATTACTTGGTAACATAGTTTTCCACAAAGACGTCATTAGGTACAAATTGTACAAGGTCCTAAATAAAATTTGGTAACATTTAAATTTGAACTTTTTCACGTCAACATTGAGTTTCTAGTTCCAAAACATGAACATGATCTATAGTTCTGAATTCAAGCTAAGCGTATCGTATAAGCAAAATAAACTACAGAAGATTGAAATTCGAATTCTATAAACGCCAGGCGAAAAGTTTCTGCTGGCGGGAAGACATTGTGTTTTGTTTTCGTCGTGTTTAATGAGAGGGGTAGGTAAGGGTTGCGCGGGTGAAATATGATTTTTTGCTGTCAATACACGCCCCCTTAAGTAGATTTATTGTACACCACATCAACCAACAATCATCAACGAACAAATATCAATCGAATACCAGTCGAGACTTCGTGAGTGCGCTTGCGCTCGCTGTACGTGAAGCGTGTCTATATGCCGCGTGTGTTTTCCCTCGTTCTAGGAAGCCGACCTTCTGTACAAATCTATTCTGTGTCCATACAATGCACCCACAAATAACAGCTGATAGACATTATTATCTACATGATGCATTGTTCTCAAATCTATGCCGCTATTAACGATAGGTTGGCACACACAAACGCATGTGAAGTATGTAAAAACGGGTGAAAAACTGTCGTTTCTCAAGCGATTTCCAAATTCGCATCTTTGTCTGAGGTCGCTGACCTGTGGTTGATATGAGTCAATGTATTATACTTTAATTGATATAATTATTGTCGTATAGCTTACGCTTTCGTTAAAGGCTATAATGAAGATGTGAATACTGACATGAGAATGGCTCTTTAGTGCCACTTAGAGCGTTGTTTTTATAACCAATAATGTTACAGGTGGTGCTGTACTCGTATTATAAGCAAGTCAGTTTTCTCGTATCTTACCCTGTGATTGGCGAGTTTTGGGTTTAGCATGATATCCATTTATTTACCGCAGATGATTATCTCAGATTAGCGTTTAAGCTTATGAGAAAATTTTGCGACTTATTATTAAGTACGGGACGGCCCAGTGACGTCCTCTTCTTCATATTAAACCAGGCCAGTGCCAACCCCTGGTATTATATTTCCTTTTCGTCATACGTCTAGATATTTTTCATTTAAAAGTCACAGATTCACTAATCGGGGTTCTAAATTCGTCCATTCTACAGTGAAATAAAAAATTTAACACTTTTATCCTATTTTCCAGGACAATACTCCCTCGTGGAACCAGATGGTTCCATACGTACCGTGGACTACACAGCGGATTCTATCCACGGTTTCAACGCGGTAGTGTCCAAGACTGGACCGAATTTCCATGCTGCGCCGGCGCCGCGTCCCCAGCAAAGACAGCCGGTTTACTACCCGAAACAAATTCCTGTGCCTGTGGAAGTACCGGAATATTACCCCCAGCCGATTTACCCGTCACCGTCGGCAGCACCATTCTGTAAGTATGCTTGGTTAATGCCTAAGTTATTTTTGGAGTACTGGAAATGCCATCGTTTTTACATATTTCTATGATTCATATATTATGATTAAGTAAGTACGTAGGAAAGTACTCTTTTTGTATCAACGTGTCTCTGAGACAAATAAACCTATTTTTCTTTATTTATTTCTTCTTCTTTACGGGAAGTCGGGAAATATTAGGTATATCAGCGTTTGAAAAACTTCAATGTTGGTTAATTTCACAAAGAATGGAGACAGCGGCGGCCGCTCTCGGCGAGGGCGCGGCGTCTCCATGTTCTGTGTTGAATTGCTTGATATGACTGACAAATCTATCTATTTCTAATAATATAAAGCTTCCGCAAGTAGGCTATGAGGATAATAAAACTACGATCGGTTTTGAGAGGCCAATGTACTGCAATGGGTTATTGAATGTGAATATCATCAAGTGTGAGATCTTTGATACGCATGGGAAGGTTTGCCACAAACTGTCAACTTCGCGTTCCAATGTTCGATAGTCAAGTTCAGGATCTTATACATATTCAACCTTCACACGTTTTACCAATAATTAACAAGAACTCATTAGAAATTCAAATGTAATAATTCATGGTGTTTCAATGGGTCATTGTCATCGATAGCAATCGTAGATCACTTTGATTTTATTCTTTACGTCTGTCAGTGACATAACCATACTATTAACATAACGAATAAAAAATATCAGTGTTGCTGTAAGTACCGGATACGTGCAAACGCACATAGCGCTATTATGTCTAATTAGTGCCAGTCTACGATTAGTAATCGCATTGTGCGGTAGGCTATTGTCTGGTATCGCATAAAAAAGACGTTTTGTTCGGGCCCGGTTTCTCTAGATATACGAATTGCGTCAAGTAGTAAAAACTGTAAACGTAAGTCTAGATCTACGATGTTTGAGTTGAGTTGACATAAAAGTGATTATGCTGGGTATTATAGAGGGATAGAATTTATATTACGGCTACGAATCTGCTTGCTTAGTGGAATGGTAATGCCTGTAACATCTACTTTCGGGCTTCATTCGGTGGTTTATTATAATAGTGGAGTTGTTTGGTGTCACCTTTACATATTTTTGGTATAACCTTCGTCTGGAGAACCTCGTTTGTCAGATTCCTTCTGCCTGATATTAGATAATGCATGTGGAAGACTCCACATGCATTATCTAATTCCTTTATATGCTGTCCTTGGTATATTCAGTATAGGATTCCGGAATCATAGAATCCGGAACATTCTATACATAAAAATATTTATATCCTGGTGGAAGTATGCCGCAATCTCTATTGCTTTGTGAACCTGAGAAGATAATTTGCATCGATATAATAATTTAAACTGTAAATTAAATATGTACCTATAATAACCATTTTTATTTCTGTTTCAGATTTCTCCCAAGGTGATCCCCAGTTTGACTACGGTGGATTTGAATTTGAACCACCATACCAGCCAAATAATTTGATAATTTAGAGCACTGACGCTGCTTATTTAGAAATAATAATAGATTTAAGAATAGTGCCACAGATTTTACTTGTGAACTTAGGTTAATAAATGGCCAGTATTAGTAGATAACATATTGATGAGGATAGTACATTATAATACCGATTTTTTAATTCATCAAATAAACCCGTGAACTATTGCAGTATATTGCTGGAAAAGCCTTTTCAACGTGAATCTTTATATAATTCTAACAAAAAAAAAGAAAGAAAGAAAGAATAATATTTATTTGGACACAGTTCGTGAAACACAATATACAAAAAAAAAAAAGAGAAAATAATGTTTTAACAATAATGTGTGCCTCACGGCTGCCCCAAAAAGGCGACCCTTTTCTATTAACCCTTCCATTCCGACGAGGGCATAGTAAGACGCCATTAACAAAAAATGCTGCAGAGTTCTTTCGATGGAGGAATGACAGCATAGATTTTTATTTTTCTGACTGATTTAATTCATGATTGAATAAATATTTATGTATAATTTAATGTCTCACCATATAAATATTACAATGAAATTAAATATCAAAACATTTATTATTTTTTTAGGAAATGTATTGCACTGTCCTCCATGATGTAGTCGTTCGTTAGGTTATTCAGAAATGTAATGATCACAAATTCACAAAACAGATATGTTAAAATCACCGTTTTAAATTGAACAAATTCCATTATTTATTTGTGGAAGTGACATTAATTTATGATTATTAATTCCTTATTGATGGCAAAACACAATATTTAGAGAAAGAATCAAACAAATTGTATAAAAATATTATATATAATAAGCTATTTAAGTCTGTAAATATATTGTCATGTATGTATGTATGAGAAAAAAAAAGTACCTAGTGTAAATAAAATTACATACAGTCATCACTTTTATTTCTTTCGATTTCGTTTTATTATAATACTAACAATTAAGGCAAGTAGAGCTGTGGTGGCCCAATGGAAACAATCGTGACTTACGATTTGTAGGTTCGGCGCGGACCCAGACAGGCATTTTACTTTAAGTAAATAATGTCATCCTGACTGCTCCCAAAACGGTGAAGGAAAACATCGTGAGGAAACCTGAACCATGTGAATGTCCTCAACCAAAATTTCGAATACGTGACATCCACCAAACCCGCACTGGGCCCGTGCAGATGATTACGGCCAACGCCCTTTCGCAGAGAGGAGGCCTGTGTCCCAGAAGTGGGAAAATTATAGGCTGATTATGTAAAAGGCTGATAGATGCATATTATTTTATGTTATTGGACAAAGGCAGATGGTTTTGATTACAACATGATATAGGTACAAGAGCGGATTGTGTGGTGAAGATTGTGTGGCTAATTTTACTTCTGTCTTTTAACTTGTTCTTTTGTAGGTACTTAGTGGAAACCAACAGTGACAACGAAGACATGCAACTGCAACTTCATTCTTTACGCGACCAATAGTTAAGCTTTTACTATCAGGCACTGGGATTTCTACAGTGAGCACTAGAAGCGCCTATTGAATTATGTAGGCGAATATCTCAGTGAACGACATGCTAAAGTAAAACGATCCGGCGCTTAGGGTAGGCTTTATTCAGCGTAAGCGCGAAGATGAGCTATTGATATTCCTTCAGGTGTCCTTACGTTTGAAGAAAAACAGCCATGTGTAAGAATATTTAAATGGCTTTGTTAAAATTATGTACATAACTATATTTCATTATTTATATTTTTAACTCTTGGAAAATTTTAGGATATAAATGATTATTTTAGGTAATAAATAAAGTCAGCATCAAGACTATTTTGAGACGAAATGCCTATTTTACATTCAAAATAGATCTATTACCTACGCCATCTAGAATCTACGGAATAAATAAATATTTAATGCACTCTATAAATGAATTGCATTAGCAAAAGTATTTAAATAACTCTTTGTAAACAAATAAATACTTATCACATTATTTAAATTTTTAGCCCAACTGTGTCAAAAAACATAAAACAGGAGGAAAAAAATATATTTGTTGAACATGGTAATAAATTCAAACAAAACAATTTTGAGACAAAGTGAATGTCAAGTTTGCATTTAAAATAGACCTATTATGCATTCTAGTATTTAATTAATGGGTAAGTATATTTATTTGGTAAATATGCCCATTAATTAAATTAATTATGCATTATAATCATTTAATCTAATAGGAAGAGATAAACACGTGTAATGTTAAGAATTCAGTGTTCAAGATCACATCGTGACTGTCAGCATTAGATCCGGTATATGATCACAAAGTCATCTTCAGTTATATAGGCGTACAGTGCAGTGCAATATAATGTTCTTTATTTCATTTTCGATACATATTTATTTATTTATTTATTTTTCTCTCTTCACAAAGGTTCACATAATTATAAACATAGAGACAAAAACTATAGCGAGATGACAAAAAATATGATCCTTTCTGAGAGACTGGCGTCCATACTAGGATACCCTGTGTGACGGATCACCAGGCTCTCACCCCGAACTTAATCTAATTACTGAACTTAACAATAGTTAATTTTATGACTCTAGACATTATATTGATGAAGGGGAAAAATAACAGATATGTAAATATAAATATTAAATATAAATTATATTTTTAGATATTAGTATAAAAATATATATAAAAACATTTAAAAATATAAAAATTTTAGTAGCCCACCGGTAACATGCATTATAATTATTATTATGAACCGTAGTATTTTTAAGGTAACTTCAACATTATTAGTCTTCTTCTATCTATTAAGGTTATAAGGTTTTTTGGTGTTTCTTACTTCATTAATTAATTAAGCCTATCGTAGTCTACTGCTGCATATATATCCCCAAAATTGTGACCTATACCAAACACCAGGTTTTACGCCTTCTACATCAAGTCTTACCCAGCTACCTTTATAAGGTTGTCTATCATCTTAATATTTTTCATTTATGACATCCTCGTATTAATTAGGCTATACTTATGGGGAACCCAGAGAAAGTGAAGGGTTATATCTGACTAAATACCAATTAATGAAAATTTTAAATTTTCTTGCAACTGTTTACGCCTCCAGCTCACAATTTCTGTCATGATGTCAAACGCATTCGTCCGTATTTGCAGCCTTTTTCCACCGTCTCCTGAGTGTTTATTTAAAAATGACGTGTTTGGCGGACCTAATGCCATAGGCATTTTCCTTTACCTTAAATAGTATGTTACTAAGTGAATTTCTCGGAAATGTCTTTAACTTTTTCTAGGCAGAAGTCAATTAACATTTCATAGTAAACTTATGTACCTACCCATTAGACATTATAAAACATTACGGGCTCTAGTGATGTATTTGTAATGTGATTAAAATGATTTGTAGGCAGTTTGAATGAATTAGTGGTTTCGTAAAATGTATGTGTATCAATGGCTGGCCTTACAGTTTCCTTAATTAATCAGATTGATGATTTCGGTATGGAAAACATCAAGTTACAACACAACATAAGCCAAGACTATTAAAGATCATTTTAAATCTAAAGTGTTTATGGAAAAAAATGTATTTTGATGGTAAAGTAAGGATTTATGAAATTCCAAAGCTGTTATCAGGGTTTCCCGAATACAATATTAATTTAATATAGGTACACTGGTTGAAGAAACCGCACTAATGCAAACAAGCTTTTTGGTATTGTCCCACGCATTTATAATAAAGTACCAAATTTGATTAAAAATATGACTGTATTCAAATTTAAATGGGCACTAAAGAAAATATTAATTGAAAAATGTTATTACACAATTGACGACTTCCTTAATGATGAATCACTGACTGATTGACATGCTACCATTTCCATTGACATTTAATTAATTTGTTTATTCCTGCAACCTTTTATGACATTTTTAAGGTAATTCAAACGATATAACATGCTTACTGTAATTCAATCGTTTTGACATTGATGTTGTATTTTAATTTCTTAATTGTTATTTAAAATTAAAATGTTTTTTAAAATTAATGTAAATTAAACATGTTTTGCATACCCATGTGCTGGTAGAACATGGAGCAATATAATAAAAAAAGAAAACATTTATGTACTAATTACCCATGTTTGCAAACGAATAAATGACAAAAAGAAACGACTTTTGCAATAGAATCTTTTGTTTGTCCTTATCTACTAATGTTGAATACTTCTTCCTTCCTAATCGCTGTCAGGTGATTTGTAAAAAGTCGATTTTTTTCTTTTGTCTTTCTTAAACATAATCAGCCTATGTTCCCACTGCTGGGAACACAGGCGTCCTCTCGGTGAGAAAGAGTGGACCGTGAACCACTACGCGGGCCCAGTGCGGGTTGGTAGATGTCACATGTCCTTGAATTCTTTGGTTGTTTTCCTTCATCGTTTTGAGAGTAGACTCTTAAGTCACGGTCCTTACTACTGGGCCACTACTCCACTTAAATAAAATCTAACCAGATAATAGTGCAACTAAGTGTATATTCAATCGAATCCATACAATAATAATCGTTCACGAGTACTCACGACTGTTTAAGCTCGATGATGCGAGAATGAATTGCGATAAACATCTGTAATGGGCTTTGAATCACAATTATTACATCTACCTTAGATCTGTATTATTATTGTATTTAATACTTGCTTAGGTACTGGTAAAATAATTTTATTAAAGAAGGGTATCATTACAATTGAATGCTACACAACGATAAAATAAATGACATCGAAAGATCGTGTTGTCTGCATTGTTGTAAGGGATCCAACTTATAACTTAAGGCTCCCGAAGAAAGGCGCGACGCGACTCCGCTAGAAAAAAATCCATAGACAATTTTTCGCCAGGGTCACGCCGAGCCCTCGCATCGAACCTGTCTGTGGGAGCCTTTATTCTCTTATTTTTCCAGGAAAACTTGCATAATTTTTTGTGTACAAAGAGTAGAAAATTGTTAGGTAGGTAGATACTTATATCTACATGTTTTAGTAAGGTCTATTTTTCAGGTTTAGCACCTGCTTAGATTTTAGATATAAAGTCTTCTTTCAGAAACAAGGACGTCGGGTGGTGCGACTAATTACTGTCTCACGTATCTCAGCAGAATGTAGTGTCTTCTTATCTTCGACTACATAATTATGCTTAAGCCTATGTAGATAGAATAGAAATGAAAATATTGATTGTCCAAGTAATACAGTCAGTAGGTTCACAGGTAAACAGCAAGTTGAGACGATTTGAGTAGCTTAAAATATTACCTACAGCTAAGTTACAATTATATTATATTTGCCAGTGAGCCTCACTAGGCAGTAGTTTGTATCTTGAGGCTCGAGGTACGAATTTCAGAGTGGAAACTAGAGAAGTGATTTCTGGTATGGTTGTATTTATGTGTAATATGCGTGTTATGTGTGTGTGTGGATTGTGTGCAGCGTCTGGCTGAGTAATTCGTCAACGTGCCTACGGCCCATTTAGGACGACTTGCAGAAAATCAAAATAAACGTGCAGCCGTCCTACATGGGCAGTAGTCATGTAGGACGAGTTGACGAATTACTCTGTACCGGGAGACCCCTCTGCCCTCTGCTAGCTCGCTTAGTGAGGGTCTCACGGGACAACGTTGAATAATGAGGTAAACACAGTAGACGATAGGAGGAACGGTTTATTACTGGTTACACACAAATGATTATATAAATATAGTATATCACAGTATTTAGAGAGATGATGGTTATATAAAAATTACAGACAGTAACACGCTCGGTCAAGTCCAAAGATGAAGTGTCCAGCGGACTGGAAAAATACTGCACGGGAGTTTGTGGCGTTCTGAATTCAAATTGAAAATGGAATGATGATGTGGCCAGCCATAAAGGATTGCCAGTAACAAATGATAGGATGAGTATGGCTGAGAAGGATTTCGTCACAACTCGTCTGGTTAAGTTTCTTTACCGGAAATATGTAAAAAGGTCAGTATCAGGCGCAATTCGCCATTGCAATGCGCAATGCGCCATTTCAAGACAAGAGGGGCACTATCGCACTTCACGACATATTGTTTACTAGCTGCCGCCAGCGGCTTCGCCCGGGGTTAATCTTTATAAATTAGCCTATGTTACTCAGGGTGAATGTAGCTTTCTAATGGTGAAAGAATTTTTCAAATCGGTTCAGTAGTTTCGGAGCCTATTCAATGCAAATAAACAAACAATAAAATCTTTCCTCTTTATAATATTAGTATAGAAAACCACTTTCTAACTGATATGCCCAATAAAGAATAACTTTTGTTATGTTCACGTTTGCTATGGATAATTCAATTAAAATGAAAGCTGAAGCTGAAACAAATGACGTAAGAGAACACAGTTTAACATTTCTCCTAACCACATATTCATTATCATGATTAGACACGAAAGGTTATAAATAATAACTTAGACATGCGTTCCTCATTGTGGTAAAGTGTGTATACCTTCTCCAATCATTTATAAAGTCGGTCAAAAAATTACATCATATTGTTAGGTATACGAATTACATTCGGTAACTACTCAGGCTATCTCACATTATTTTGTGAGTCACATTAAAAAGTATGAGAACAGTAAGACCTTTTAAAAGTATTGCTATGACATCCATTGATTCGAGTGCAATATCGGCACCTAATCGATTAGTCATAACAATTTAACTATATCGATGCAACTTGATTGTCCGATTGCGTTTCGATTGAATTCCATCGCTGGACCGCTACCGACTTATATTTGGATGTTGCGATAGTTTTTAATTTGTTTGTTGCAAAATTATCGAGATGTTTGCTTGCCTGATCGAGAACTTTTCGTGGGAATTTGCGAGCTACGGACTGTATGACCTGGAAAGTTCTTTAACTGGAGTTATCCAAAAGGCTAATTATAATGTTGATAGGATTGATTAATTATGAACATGGACTGTGGTTAATGATTTATTGTTTAACTGTTTTAATTGCAACAATGTTTAAATAAATAAATAGGCGTATTTAAGTGTTTTTCTTATCTACGTTATAGAAATTTTCCTTCTTTCAAGTGGAGCAAAATGTATTACAAACTATTGGATAAAATTCAACATAAGTAGGATAATATATTATAAAATTATGTATTTTTTATCAACCTGTATTGTCCCACTGCTGGGCAAAGGTTTCCCTCATAAATTCCACTATTCCTTGTGTATTCCTTTCTCCGGCCAAACTCCCGTAAACGCATCTACGTCAAAACGTGAGCGTTTGTTATAAAAAATATAATTATAACTTTGTAATTATAAGTAAAATAACTTTATGTGTAACTCTATGGATACCTGTAGTTTCTGAAATAAATAAATGAAGATTATTATTATTATGAGTAAAGTCAGGCTAAGTGAATCATGACCCACTTTGACGATAAATCGTTTGAAACCGTCAAAATAACAAAGATGGCAGATGACAAGTTCGTTACCAAGGAAATGTATGTTTACGCGAATGTCGACCTAACTGTATTTGAATATCTGTAAGAAAATAAGCTTATGGTGGGTCACAATTCAATTTTTTCGACTGTACATGGATTTATGGAAAAACGAAAAAAGTGGAATGACATAATGTCATGTTCGATTCCATAACCATCATTTCGCTTACTTTCAAAATACCAGATTGATACTTGTCAGAGGACTGATTACCTGTTATTTGTCCCCATCATCCATCGTCTGTGTCCCAAAGGTAACATTATAAGTTAATCCAACATACGTAACTTGGAGACGCTTCCTCTCTCTCACTTCCTTGTCGGACATTCCGTTATGGTGCCTCTGTAGTGGACGCTATGTTATGAATACAGGCTATGTTTGCAGTAAAAGTAAGGTAATTATAACCAGGTGAGCGTTTAATGTTGTTTGCTTGAAAGTACAGCCTTCTAATAAGTGATACGGACGAAATCTTCTGGTAAACCGAAACTAATGAGACGAGACATGACGTAACTGAAATTTTAGCTTCACCTTTCGGATGGTAAAGATTCTGCTATGCCTCTGGTATTTCAGATGTCCATATGCAACGGAGATCACTTAAAATCAAGTTCAAGTGAGCCGTTGGTTTAATTGCAGTTGGTAAAAATGCTACCTCATCAACTAATAAGAAATGCTAACATCAATGAAATTCTAACATCAGCAGTACCACTAATTTCTTCACTAAATGCATTTTCGACTGTTGGTCCCGATGCCTCAATATACAAAATGCCATATAGTGGTCGTCAAGTCAAATGACCATGACCGAGAGTCGAACAGGAGTTGATCATCCTGAACTTTCATTGTCTCACTGCTGGCAACATTTTCTCTCTGCAACAGAATACATCATTTAAACAATAGCACAGTGAGCTGCGCATAGCCTTCAAACTTCGCAACTGTATTCAACAAAACGCCTCCGGGGCAAGCATAAATCTTCCAACTATCGTGTAGCATCCACTGTATAAAGTTCCTTAGATAATCCAGATAGGTACCTAATTATTGTACAGCCCAAGTTTACCGAGCCAATTACGATGATACGGATCGATCTAACGTTCTTCTACCAATTATTGTTCGTTTGAGATCTGAAGGCATTATTTCCCGGTGAAGGTAGGTACAGAGGCCCTTGTTTTAAGAAAATGATTCATTGTTGTGGAACGGATGTTGGTAGATACTTTGTTCCGATTTTGGTAAGGCTTAATCTGTGGTTTGATTTGTTTGAGTCGCTAAATGATTGGGCTGAATCGGATTTTGTGTTTACTTTCCTAAATCGTGTTATAGTTTTAAATTGTCTTTGCATTCGTAGAAAATAACTTTTGCCAAAGCCTTCAAAATGGCCAGACGTGAAGTTCACATACAAAAATAAACATCTATTTGTATTTACAAGTCGGAAACTGTTGTTCCTAAAGTTAAGGCAATCCACAAATTCTATAAATAAAATAAGTTAAAATAACTTCGAAAATATCATTGAGATTAATGTCATCAAAAACTGATTGGTGTATTTTAATTGCAGATTGAAATAGAATAAAGTTATCTGGCGTTTATACATAAATAATTTCTTTGATCACATTAAGTTTGACAGGCGTAGAGCTTCCAACATGGATGCAAGCTCAATGTCAATCTACTTTCGTTCGCAATCCGATATTAATAGCTCCTGGTTTTTTGTTTTGATTGATACATCAACACTCAACAGTAAGCAACATTTCAGACACTAATCTATATGATCTGACCAAGATTATGTCTGGACTTTAAAAGAGACTTTGACCCGTGGGTTAGTTTTGCCATTTTTTCTTATTAGTTAGATAGAAAATGTTGACTCCACAATTGATTCCGATATCCTATTTACAGAATGAAAAATTTCATTTCACATATTTAATTACAGAAGTATACCAATTACTAGAAGTAGGTAATTAATGGGAACGATATTGGTTCAAAAAGTTCCCCACACTGCGGTAGATCAGTGATGGATTACATCTAATAAGATTAAAAACTATAATCCAAACTTTAATACGCAGGTAGTGGTTTAAATGCGACATTAGATACCTACGCTTTTGAAATCATATTTCTGAATTTCGAAACTCATAATTTCGCCAATAATAGCAGCGGTTACTTGGGTGTTTCTAGATTGAATTTGAACTTTAGTATCGCGATGTGTAAACATGCAATTTCACAGAGCAATATAAATTAGACCGGTACCTAGAGTAGCTTTGCACTAATACCTACAATCATGTTAAATACTTTGTAGTCAATAAAGGGTAAAGCTTGGTTCAGCAGCATTATTGCGAAACCCACTGCTAATGACAAAATGCTTTCATTTTGGCAAACAAAAGCTATTGCAGCGTGCGTGTGTTCTAAAATACAGTTTCACGAAAACCAACTAAACGCAATGGATGTTGTTGAACTGTGAAAAGGAAAACAATCAAGTATCATTAGGAATATCTTACGCAACTAGCTTGCAGGAATTTGGCAACGAGTATCAAATACAATTATACTACATTGACAATAACAGCAAGTTGATATGTAAACTCATGTCATCAGCGTCTTGGCCGTATCCTAATTTATTTGGACCGTGTTTTCTTCTTCCTTACATCTCTATTAGCCGTCATATCAGTAGTCTGCTCCTTTTAAGCCATATATCTTTCACAAAATCCAATCCAATTAATAATATGAAAACTATCAACAAGATTCTGTCACTAATAAACTATTAAGCTTCCCTATTACGATCAACTGTCCTTCACGGAAAAAATATGAAGTTTCGAAAGGGGACAGACAGATTCGTCGTACATACTTATTGCAGTGCTGATATTTAAATAACACAAGTTAACATTGGTCCGATATAAGCTGGGTTGGCCTTGACTTTTAAAGACTGCTTACCAACGCTTCCGACGCCTGAGTATAATAGACTTATGACATATGACGGTCCGGCTTCTGATCGTTCAGTTAATAACTCAACTAAAACTAGTAGCTGTTTGGAAACGCGGCCTTTGATGTGTCGAAACTATTTGGAGCAAGTTTGTTTACTTGTTTATTGTGATGTTCAATGCTGTTGGATTATCTTTGGGATGATGTACCTACTTGTCCGGTTTATGGCTTAAGTTGGATCTTTTAGCATAAATTTATGGTCTACTTCTTGCCTTTGTTATGTTTACGATTCGATACGATTTCATAACATTATGTTGCCAGTCTATCCGACTTTATCCTGCAAACTAAAATTCATAGATGATTAACATAATATCAGGGGGCTCAAAACAGTCACTTTGGCAGAATCATAATAGGAAAATAATTTATGAATGATCGTAAAATGTCACAAACTGACAATTCATAATATGACGATTCATATTACGATCTGTTTGACAGTTTTCTATGGAGATTCGTAAAATGGTCCACATAGTATGAATTGCTTTTGTGTCAAATTAGAGAAATGACTAATGACTAATGTTGGAAATTCAGGAAATGAAATGCTTTTAGAGGAATTGCTAATGTGGCCGTTTTAAGACCCCAGTTCTCTCTCTCTCTTCTCAAGTGTTGGGTCAGCCTTCCTTATAAATATCCTCCTCAATTTTCATAAATTACTTGTAGCTCCGTACCTACCTATTTGCAAGATGATTTACCTGTCAGATAACGCCATATTTGATAAACAAGATTATTTGAATTTGCTACTACGCTCCTAAAAGGATTCGTCGTAGATTCAAATGTTGCAAGTTTTGCAAGTTATTAAATTAACATAATTCATAAAACGTAACCTTCAGAGCTAAAATAAGATCGCCATTAGGAATTAGTAAAACATAGGCATCAGCGTTTACTTTTGGAAAAGGATAATCTCGAAAACTAAGAAGTTGCTCTACATTCTGGATGGTTCATGGTTGTTAATTTTAATATGTTAATTGGTTCTTAATTCAAAATTAAATATCAATGGCATAGTATTCTTTATTTCTCAGGCATGGATAAACTGCATGGGGCTCTCAACGACCCTTTTGTTGCGTTAAAGCTACATTCATCATTAATCTGAGGTGTTTACTTAGCTTACCTGGATATACAGCTATCTGTCTGTACAAAACAAAGCAGAAAAGTGCAATTCGGACCATGTTTAAGTTTTTTAAATTGAGAATGTAAATGTAATGAAACGTAGTGGCTCTGTAATAAATATTTGGGTGAGAAGCTTGAGTACCTAGGGCAATCTATGTCCACCAATTATTTAAACAGTCCCATAATCTTATTTATCTGTAGTCCTATTCTGTAGAAATCTCACGGTGAATACTTAGGGGAAGTGAACTGTCACTCCAAACGCCGGTCGATTCTTTAAATATCTCACCGTGAAAACTTAGGTGAAGTGAGCTGTCATTCCACATGCTAGGGATTGACACTATTGATAGCTCACTTCACCTAAGTTTTCTCGGTGAGATTTTTACAGAATACATCGGCTGATGCTTTGAGATTGACCCAACTGACAGTTACTTAGTTCAAGCTCACTTCACCTATGTTTCCACGGTGAGATTATAAAAATTATATTATATATTTACATCCTAAATAGGCATAAACGGATTTCACTCTTGTTAAAACTAAAGATAAAAAAAAAGAAAAACTGAATAACTTGTGTTCTCAGTATTAAATTACACGATTTTACCTATTCATTACCAATATATTCGTGAATGGGGTTTTTAAATACAATAATAGGATGTGGATAAGGATATCTCGTACATGTATGAGTAGGTGCCATTTAAAGTTGAATAAACAATTTTATCAATAGATGCCTACACAATATAGGTACCTATTGTTGAATTATAATAAAGGTAAGAGCCCAAGTCCGGGTCAGGATTATTTTCAGTGGAAGAATTAAAATTTTTAGGATGTGTGAATTATGCGCAGATATTAAAAGTTATTTAGCTAAAAAGATTTCAGTTTTTCCGTGTGCGAGACTCCTTTTTTTTTTTGAGTGTGGAATATCGTCAAATGACTTCTGCCGCTCTGGAGCGGAAGGGCGTGTCAGACTTTTACTGACTAAAACCCACCCGTGTTCCTTCAGTTGCCTATTGCCAAGGTCCCGGTATCCCTTTCGGACTTTCCCGCAACCCTGGCAGAGTGTGCGAGACTCCTGCAAACATATTATTTGAATAGAAATAAAAGTTATAAAACTAAAACCCAACAAGGACAAAAGTCAACTTAAAAGATGTAAACACACATCACTTAGCTTATAACCAGTGGATGATCAAGACGCTTCCAACGATACCTCATTTTTCAAATTATTTAGTTTAGAAGTTATGAGGGAACACAATACATACATACATACCGGTAAAAATCTAACCCTCCTTTTTGCTTCTCCGTAGTCGGGTAAAAACAAGGTAATGTTTCCCGAACAATCTAATTTTTAAACGTAAGAAATAAGTAGAGTAGTGGAAGTGTGCCATTGATGTGTGGTTTACTGCAAATTATCTATGCGCTGTCTGGTCTATGGTTGAACCTAATATTTTATAAAACTTTACTACTTCTGCTTCAGTTAGGTATAGATATTATTAGTAAAGCTGTTCTGGAACTAGTATTTAATAACAACCTTTATAATCGTTCCGTTTACTAGCAACAGTGGATAATTATTTCGAAATCATGTATATTTCAATAATACATAAGACATTTCAGACTGATTT
Source organism: Lithophane semibrunnea (assembly GCA_947363905.1). NCBI lineage: Eukaryota > Metazoa > Arthropoda > Insecta > Lepidoptera > Noctuidae > Lithophane > Lithophane semibrunnea. Next base: position 12,876,465 of record OX376190.1, on the reverse strand, counting down.
TGCATGTTAGTGGTGCTAAAAAGCCGAATTTGTCGAGACAAATGTGTCAAGTAGGTTTCAATAAGCGTGTAGGTTGCCAAACGTGCAGGTGTGCATTAATAAAAATCCTATCACGAGCGCGGTACGACGCGAATTATAAACCGGATGGCGGCTAAAATGCTGCTATTATTTAAGATATTTGTTTCAAAAACTCGTCAAATAATATGAAGGTTGGTAGTGGGCGGCCTATTACACGAATGCACACATGTAACAGCCGACAGAGAGGGATGGCGTTGCATCGTCATCGCGTCAGGCAAATCACGGCTGTCCAAAATCTCACTGCAACTTGATGACCACGACCGCTCTGTCAAGAGTGCACCGACAAAGAAGAAGAGGTAGTGGTTGCCTGAAAGAAAAGGTAGTTCCTTTATTTATACATACAAGATGGTTTATTATTTATTTATAGTATACTTTATTGTACCCCACAAAAATACAATTGCTCACACCAAACCAATATTTTGATATGTTATACCTAATATGGTTTCGACGATATCACAGAATAGGTAATAATACGATAGCCCTCTTTATGAGGTAAGGTAAGTTTAGGTAAAAAAAAATCTGCCTAGCCTTTTCCCAACTATGTTGGGGTCGGCTTCCAGTCTAACCGGATGCAGCTGAATACTCGTACCAGTATTTTACATGGAGCGACTGCCTATCTGACCTCCACAACCCAGTAACTGGGTAATACGATACCCCTTGGTAAGTAGTAGGTAAGTTTAGGTGCATAATTAAAAAAATCACTAAATAAAAAAGCAGCATTTTACCCAACTATAAGTAGATCATCGGAGCTTCACTCTTCAGTCGTGTACAGATTGGCCGTGAGCCGTGATCGACGGCAGACGAGTCTTCAATTAGACTGTTATCCTGCGCCCGCGCTGCTGCGCGTGAGCAGGGCTACCGAACATAAATCATTTAATAATTGCATTTATGTGATGCCGTGAAGGTTGTATGCATATTAAATCATGGTACTTTAATGCTTCAGAATAAATTGGACTATGTAAATAGTGTTACGATTGATGATAGGATGCCTTTTGTTAAGTTAATTGTGAACCATCGCAGTCGAAATAGGACTGGATATTAATTAATTTTTATTTCAATGACAAACTTAAAGATATTCTCTAGCTACGTATATTTTTTTTTTTAGTGTGGGAAATCGTCAAATGACTTCTCCCGCTCTGGGTGGAGCGGAGAGGTAGGCGTGTCAGATTTTTACTGACTAAAACCCACCCGTTTTCCTTCAGTTGCCTGTTGCCAAGGGCCCCGGTATCCCTTTCGGACTTTCGCGCAACCTTGCAGGCATCGGTCCTAGGTACCTTATGTTTTGTTTTAGGATGTTTATGTTATTTTGTATCCATGAGAACCCACTATCTTGCCTTGTACCGAATGGTTTTGTGAAGACATTACTAGTAATTTGTCCACTTTCATAGATTCCTACTGCACGTAACCATCAACCATCTCTTGAAATAATAGCAATGGCTGACATTTGAAACCAACAATCTGCAATGATATGGAAGAATAATATCCTACTTATGTTAATATCCGTTTTGCTCATTATTATTAGGTTTTAGAATAATGGTTCGACAAGCACCGCATTGGAATGCGACCTCAATTTTATCGGAAATGTTCATCTTTTACAAAAGTTCACAAGTTGCGCATCTTTTGAAATATCGCTAGTTATTAGTTATCATCCAGAATTAAAAGTTTATTGAACCGTTTTCAATTTACCGCATATTTCATCACATTGAAGGATTTTTAAACGGAAATGTTCATCTTTTACAAAAGTTCCCAAGTTGCGCATCTTTTGAAATAACGCTAGTTAATAGTTTTCATTCAGAATTAACAGTTTATTGAACCGTTTTCAATTCACGGTATATTTCATCATATTCAAGGATTTTTAAATGTAACAGTTTAAAACAGTCATTATTTTATTATTTTCATTATTTGTTTATATTGTACTAGCTGCCGCCAGCGGCTTCGCCCGCGTGTAATTTTTATAAATTATAGCCTATGTTACTCAAGGTGAATGTAGCTTTTCAATGGTGAAAGAATTTTTGAAATCGGCGCAGTTGTTTCGAGTTTATTCATTACAAACATACACACAAAAATACAAATCTTTCATCTTTATAATTTAAGTGTTTATTGCTGTAAGGCAGCCGTAAGGTACAACAGTAAGTTCACTTTGAACCTCTTTCACAAGACAGTGGTTAATTTTTGTATTGTGTTTGGTAACAGGATACAAAAATGAACTCATGTTATTAAAGGAAATTATCACGGATATTCGGATCGAAGTTAATAATATCATGACAGAGGCGAATGGAAGAAGAAAACACAACACAGTGAAGCATGCTAAAACTAGACCTCCACTCTGTGCATACACGCTCACACGCACACATTTACAACCATGTACAATCAAACTACACCTCCCTAACTGCACACATGTTTACAAAACTGGCCTCACGTCACTGTAATGTTGACAGCGCTCGGTCTTGATTTTTCATTTGGTCTGTAGTTTGGAGTATAACATTTTGCTGGCAGTCAGAGTAGGAGCAATTCCTACATATAAAGCAAAGTATTCCAAGATCACAGAAGGCATGCTTGATGAATCAATGGATTTATCAACTCCCGCATATCATGAAAGGTCTAGGTTTTTTAGTCACGCCTCCGTTACGTCATGTGACGTCACACAACGTGGTGCAAACCCATCGTATTGTCGAGATCTACTTGATTAGGGTTTGATTTATATGATTAAACCTGTATTTAATAAGGAAACAGAAATGAAACCCTGTTGACCTTAAAATTAGATACCTACATATTCATTTTAGTTTTTCTAATAATATTATGTTAATCCCACTACCTACATAGATTTCGTAGCCAAGCTGGCTACGAAATCTGTAGATACAAAAAGTGAAGCATGTAGGTACAGCTGACCTCGTTATAGTCTTACTACTTTTGACAACAATTCCTAGTAAATTGAAACTTCACTAAGGCTAAAATCCATCCATGCTAATATACTAATATTATAAATTCTAAAGTAACTCTGTCTGTCTGTCTGTCAGTATTATGTTACCTTTTCACGCCTAAACCACTGAATGGATTTCGATAGATAGATGGCATCCCGGGGAAGAACATAGGCTACTTTTTATCGACATACCACGCGGGCGAAGCCGCGGGCGGAAGCTAGTACACTTCAAGCTTACTTCACCTAAGTTTTCATGGTGAGATGGTTACAGAATAGCAATGCTGGTGAAATGACAGCTCACTTCACCGTGAGATTTTTACAGAATGGACTGGCAGAAATGAAAAATTATGAAGGTATCCATTATGTAAATGAAAAGTTATACCAGACATTATACAACTGAAAAACTGCCATGACATTTAAAATATAAGGTAATTGCTAAATAAATATTCGCTTAAACTTTAATGACAGCTGCAGTATATAAAAATAAATGTTAAACAAGTATCATAACTGTAATATTATTTCTACAATTATGTATGAATTTGCAATAACGTTATTATTTATTTCGCACGCTAAATTATTTTGGCCTCGAGAAAAAATGTTGAATAAAGTTGGTTTTCTTTTTGCTAAAATACTTGAGTACAGAACCCAGTTCCCGAATTACCCAGTTACTGGGTTGTGGAGGTCAGATAGGCAGTCGCTCCATGTAAAATACCGGTATTCAGCTGCATCCGGACCCCAACATAGTTGGGAAGGCTAGGCAGATGATGATGACTTGAATACCAGAATTGAGTTATTCCATTCTAATACCAAAAACTAATACCACTGGTCTTTGTTGGAACTCACATTTATTTTCTATTCCGAACCGATACCACTCTATTAATAATTAAATTTAATTTGCAAACGAATACCAACGACTTGAATTTGGTACAGTCAGCTCCGCCAAACCTAATCAATTTTTTTTTTCTAATATTTTTTTAATAAAATACTATCCAAATACACTCCAATCTCCATTGTAAGTGAATCATCTTGCTACTTTTTTGGGGTATTGCTCGAAGCGCGAATACATTGAAACGCAACCAATGAAGCGCAACTAAAGTATTCCTCGAAACGCACCCACGATGAAACAGAGAAGAGCATGACAGATTCGTAACAAATGATAACGATAGACGTTTAAAAATTCAACTGTAATTGTTTAGTTGTTCAAACTACCAGGAAAGCAGAAATGAACTGGAACTAGGTGCTTATGCGACTTAATACTTAGCTCAATAATGGTAAAAATACAGGTTTTGAAATTGAATCATTTGTTGTTTTGAAAAGTACCAGGGTGACAGAAATGAAAAGAAAATAGGCGCCTAAACAATCTCAATAAGTTGCACAACAACCAACGATTAAACACAAAGAGGAATACAAGGTATTCGTTATTATTCATATATCGATAGAAGTCTTAAAACTGTCCTATACGTTACCTATAACTGTAATGTCCTACACCTATTTTATAACTGTCAGGAAAATAAAAAGTAACTGGAAGTAGTTGCTTATGAAAACACCTATTATTCTGGTCTTAGGCGTCTTTAGAAAAAGCCTCTGAAGTCTATAAAGGCCCCATACTTCTTTTCATTATCACCTATTATCTTGTTCGTAATGTTTCCCAACTCATAAGAAGAATGATCGTTTACATTTTCGAAAAATGAAATTACATATCAAGCATTTTTACTGACTGTACCTTATATCTTCGAACTTGTTTTGGTATTAGTTTAAACAATGGTATCCGTTCGGAATACAAAATAAATATGAATTGAAACAAATACCAATGGTATTCGTTTTTGGTATTAGAATGGAATGACTCACAGAATTTAATAACACATACCTACATACAAATACATAAAGATGTATGTAGGTACAAACATATACATAAACTCACGCCTTCTTCCCATGGGGGTAGGGAGAAACTACAGAGCGCCATCTGCTCCGATCCATACCTACATACTCCTTTTGTCTCCAACACAACATATCTTCCTAATAACGGGACTTTATCATAACAGGGTAAATAAGGTTTTACTTTACAGCTCTGCCTTCTCGTTTGTGGAATACAGTCATGATGATACAACTGTTATTAAAATAGGTACCTACTCAATTGAAAACCATGACACTGCAAACGGACGTAATAGGTATTTGTAGGTCTTAGCTCATCACTATGCACTTAAATGAGCCGCTCCTCTTTAATATCCTTAGAACTCTGTTTGTATTCATAAATAAGTATATATATAATTAATGGCAGAATTAACAACAACTCAGGGCGTGAAGTCACCGGCTCCTAGCGGTACCGTCAGCACGCACAGTATCACGGGGTAACTCGCCCCTCGCCCGGGCCCTTTCTATGCTCAATGCGTCTGACATCAACACTGGACTGTAACGTGTTTGCTGGAACATGGATATCATAGATGTGTGTCGGGAATGTTACAGTTTCTGCAAGAAGATGGATGAAAGATACTTAGGTTATTTTTTATTTTATTTTTTCTTCTCTTAATTGCAGTGTGTTTGTTTATTGTTCTATACAACGCCTTGGAATTATATTCTCTAATGATGTGCATGAAAACTTAAATAAATAAATAAATGACTTGGATGTCTGTTATTTTACCGAACCTTGTACTACAAGAAATGAATTATACATAATACTGGTATTCAGCTGCATCCGGTTAGACTGGAAGCCGACCCCAACATAGTTGGGAAAAGGCTAGGCAGATGATGATGATGATGATATTGGATTAAATTTTCGGTCCTCCTAAGTTGTGTACAAGCTGTGAATATAGGTAGATTTGCTAGAAAACATAACAATAATGGCGTGCTTTTAAATACAGGTACCTGCTCTGGTCCAGGCCATGGTACGGAGCGAGAGGGCATGGGAAGCAGTCACCTCCTTCTGCGAAGCAGTGATGCTCGCGAAGGAGGAGGCGGAACGCGTGAGGGAGAGGCAAAGTTTGCGCCCTCACGCCCCTAACCGCCGCCGTTGGAGACGCCCTGGGCGACGGGAATCCCAGGCGGATTCCCGGCCACCATAGGCGCGGGCTTGCGGACGGCGAGCAATGGGTAGCTCGCCGTCCAATTAGGACCAGGCCCGGGTCGATAGCGCGTCGTGTTCCACGCGCGCCTCATAGAGATGTCAGCACAATTGGTGGGGTCCGCCAGGACCGATGCCTGCCAGGGTTGCGGGTTAGTCCGAAAGGGATACCGGGACCTTGGCAACAGGCAACTGAAGGAACACGGGTTGGTTTTAGTCAGTAAAAGTCTGACACGCCCTTCCGCTCCGCCCAGAGCGGGAGAAGTCATTGGATGACTTCCCACCCTCAAAAAAAAAAAAAGGTACCTGTTACATGATAATACTGATAATTACAGTGCCATGACATTAACTCATTAGTAGAAACTCGTTGATGAAGCTCTAAGTAGACACATAACAGCGGCATTGTGCCGCTCGACCTTCTAACGATACGAGTTTTTATATGCACATCGCTGTACTACGGCTGGATTTGTCGTACAAGTGTAAGGACATTTGCAAATAATGGCGGACTATAGGTAAGACTGGAATCTATATTCTAACTTTATAATAATACTAGCTGATGCCCGCGGCTTCGCCCGCGTGGATGTTGTTTTATATATACTAAAACCATCCTCGAGAACTACTCTATCCATTGGTGAAAACAGCATGAAAATCGGTGCAGTAGTGGTACAGGACGACAGACAGACGCGGCGGAGGACTTTGTTTTATAATATGTAAGGATAAAATAACTGCGCCCCGCGGTTTCACCCGCGGTTTCACCTGCAGTGTCGATTCTATGGGAGAAAAAGTATTTGAAAATCCCAATAGTACTTTGTCTGCTCAGCAGTAGCGCTTGCGACCACTAGACCAACGAGGCAGTCTAAGTTTACTCTACAACTTTATTACCTAAGGGATTGGTAAAAAAAAGCTGCTGAGATACAAAGATCTACGAATAACCGTTCAGAAATATCTTCGTCTACATATTAATATTTAGGAAAAAAGGTGAGGCAAGATTTTCCACAATACGATAAAAAAAAAAACATAGATGGCCGCTCGCTTCACGGGAAAGTCCGAAAGGTTGGGTTACCGTGGTCCCTGGCAACACAGGCAACTGAAGGAACTCGGGTGGGTTTTAGTCAGAAAGATTCTGACACGCCCTCCGGCTCGACGCAGAGCGGGAGAAATTATTTGATAATTACCCAACAAAAAAGAAAGAAAGATGGCCTCTCGCTTTGTATAATAAACAGGTATAATTATGTTAGTTATCTCATAAGCAATAAATAATGTAATATTAAACATATTTCTGTTTCCTTTCCGCTTGCTGTCATGAAACTAAATCCAATTATAGACTGCGACAAATAAATCAAATACCGTAATTTTTCACGGCTCTCAATATGCATAATTATCTTATTATTGCAATGACACTGGATTTGTCAATAAAACTAACGTGTTGCAAATATATTATTATGTATAATGTATTACAAACTATTTAGGTACGATCGTATTGATTAACTAGCTTCTGCCAACGGCTTCGTTCACGTGGCAGTCGTAAGATATACTAAAGTAAAATCCACATCTATACTTCTATACTAATATTATAAAGCTGATGAAGAGTTTGTTTGTTTGTTTGAACGCGCTAATCTCAGGAACTACTGGTTGGAATTGAAAGTCGGAGCATAAATGAAAAATGTTGCAAAAACGTGAAAAAATATTCCTTTTTGAGAGCTTCCGTTGCGTGCGCTGCGTAAACGGTTTAAGTTACGCAAATATCATGTATGATGGAGTTCTTCCTCTTTAAAAGTTCTAAAAAAAAGTCCGCGACAGCATATTTCTATCTTTTAAGATTGACTCACTATAACCTTTTTTATGGTAATCAAATTTGTTAGAAATTAATGCATTATTTGTGAAGGAGTTTTATCAATATTATATTAATTCTTATTCAAATAAATAGTTTTAACATCAAGGGTATTTATGCGGACATTTAATTTCGAAGTTATCACGAGTTTAAAAGTACAATACGCGAACCGTTCGACGCCGGGCGCCGCGGCGCCGCGACGTTTCCTACTCTAGAGAGGAGAGGATGGGCACACGGGTAGACCATGACCTGGAATAGGACATAGGATACTTTTTATCCCTATATTCCCACGGGATATAGACCTACGCGGGTGAAACCGTGGGGCACAGCAAGTTTTTTATAAAACTATATACTGACTGCGCCGCATCGTATTGGCCACCCGCTCTATTATTTCGTTTTCGCTTAGTGTTCTTTCAGAATTTTGTCTTTTTGCTTGGCTACTAAGGATGAAGCGTGGTGAAAGGTGAAGCCTTCCTCAAGAATTGGGTAATCAAATATATACAGTGTGTTAGGGTAAACACCGTTATCCTTACAACCAGTGGTTTGGTTTCATTTATATAACGTAAAATCAATGGAAAATTACAACTTTTTTTTTAATTTTTTTAGATTTAATTTTTACCACAAGAGACGCCAGTTCGTTGCCCTATGCGCTAGGGCAACGAACTTGCGTCTCAACACGGGCGGGGGGTACGGGATGTGACCTGACCGGCGGCGAGCTCGATCCCTCCCTTAGTCAGTCAGCTGTTTCGCTAGCAAGCACGGTGTCAAATAGAAACTTTTTAAAATCTTTTAATGAAAATAACGTTTTTTTTTTGTTGTGTTCGGTCATTTATTTTTAAATTTAAGTCAACTACCCATGGTTTGAATGACAAGAGTGTTTACCCTTACATCCTGTATATTTTTTTTTTTTATCCGACTGGTAGTTCCAGATATTAGCACGTTGAAACAAACAAACAAACTCTTCAGGTTTATTACAGTATACTATAGATTCGGTGACTTTTTCTGATCATTAATAATCATAGGATATAAAAAGTTATTGGTAGACTAAATGGTGAACGGTCTATACCAATCGATCACGATTCGCAATAATTGTAACATACATACGAATTACAATAAATATTGAAATACTGATTGATCTGTTAGCTAAAACAACTACAACTGGCTTTAAAATTAAGAATAATGTATTTTGCTACCTGTTAAGATAATAGTTATAATTATTTATTTTAAAATTAGTTCCGTAGAGCTTCCGTGTAATTCAGTTTTTTTTTTTAATCTAGTAGACTTTGAATAAGGCTATATAATTATGTGTTATTCCTTATAATACTAAGTTACTTTCCAATGTGGACCGAATGTTCTAAATTCCAAAGTATGAAGAAATTGGGAATCAAACATAGCACTGTGTTCGACACAGGGACATATCGAGATCACGAGGTCAGCAGATGCGCTGTCGACCACGACTGAAACAGCCAAAATGGTTTCATAAAGCCCCATTTCTAAGATGCAAGATTATTGGTAGGGAATACAATAAAATTGGAGCAACAAATGACTTGCATCGTCTAAACACTGTTTAGGCGGTGCAACTTTTATTGTTGCCTTAACTTATGGTTTGCCACACGCAATAAAATCAAATCAAATCAAATCATTTATTAATTGCAATTGAATCACACCGTGTAAATCAGGCTTCATTGTCAGTGTAGACAGTGGAGCAAACTGCTCGAGCATCAATCTTGAGCATCTGCGCTGACCCATAGTAGTTAGTAAATTATTATTAGGTACTTGGTAAATCTCGAAATAAATACACGTACAGTATATAAGTAAAATAAAATTGTTTAGTCTGTAAATAGGATATTGGAATCACTTTTACACATAATATTATTTTTTTTAAATTAAAATAAGCTGGATTAGGTCGGTGTTTCCTATCTGACTACCCTGAGAAGAAAGGCCGAAACAAACTCAGAGGTCACAGTCTCTTTTAAAGTCCAGACATAATCTTGGTCAGGCCGTAAGAGGACCATGTAGATTAGTGTCTGAAATGGCCTTTTGAGGAAAGAACCACACGATTTGAGTGGACCTGTCCAGTCCGTGCAAGCATTTGTCAGTAACCGAGGAGCTCTACCCAGAACTTAAGGAGCTCAACGACTCGACGAACAATACCAACGAAAGCACATTTGGGTAGTAGTTATATCAAACGTTAAGAATACGTAATTTATATGCTTCTTAATAACCTGTCTATTTAATAGTAAAGGGGTTATTAAATCCGTCCAGTTCGTGATCGGCTTCTTTGTTCACATTTTTTTCCCTTTGACAATCACATTCAGTACCTACATTCATATTATTTATAATTCCGTTCTCAACTACTTTACCAATAGACGAAGTTGTATGTACTTATAAGTTTCTATTAACATCTATCTGTACCTACCTGCATATTTGTGAATTGAATAGATCCGTGACTGAATGATTGACGGTTGACGCACTGACTGAACTGAAAATATCATATTCTTGTCCTTTTGCCAATTTCTTGTTCCATAAATCTTTGGCCTTCTTTTCTACTCATATAGAAATCCTTGTTCATACTCAAAACTTTCCGCGCGACTTGATCCTCATTCCTCCAAATTCCGTGTGTGACAATTGATTTCCACATAACTTCAGCGCCACTTTCAGGCACCCTCTTGTATACTCATTTCTAATTCGATCAATTCGCGTAACACCACAAATCTCTTTAATTTTTCTTGTTAACTACCAAAACTACTGTAAATAGAGTTTGTTTTAATTTTTTTATTAGAAAATGTGGAGCAGTAACGTAAAAGGATTTTGCATCCGCCCCTGAGTAATGCTACCGGAGTTTCAGACAACATCGAATTATCATGAAAAAAAACTGTATAATATTCCAATAAACGTTTCACAAGGACACGTCACTAAATCAAATAAATTGTTCTTGATTAATTACTAAGCTCTCGTCGAAGTATAGCATTTTCTGGGACCGTGACATTATAGCTTAGTGCATTATCTTTATTTTATATTATCCTGGTCCATTCATTAACATTTTGGGCGTGGCAATTTCGATAATTACTAGATTTGGAATCTAGTAATAGCTATTAGCAATGTTGTGTAAGACGAAACTTGAAGTCAATCAATCAAAAGTCATCAATTATATGTTTATTTAGAATTTCATATCAGTTAGAAATAGATAAAATTACGGGTTCCTTTTAGGCTTCGCTGTTGTAGGGTATCGATCTTAGGGAAGAACTATTACATTATTAGGCAAAGAAGGTATACTAGGGCATGAAGTTATTTGACGAACTTTTTTATTTATGTTGCTGTCCTTTACTTGTTTAGAGGTATAAGGAACAGGATGTAAAGTTCGCTTATCCTCCATAGAAAAGGGAGGATCCTCAGACCAGATGAGTATTGTGTCTGGCGGGCAACTGCCCAACGATTGATGTCGGGATCTTGTATATATCTCCATCGAGCGGTAAACTCTAATTGCACGATGCAGGATTTTGTGTGCCGTCAGGATTTCATGTGACAGTCGTTCGTGTGTCAGGTCTTTGATGCGTAGTTCGCATGTGACGATGTAGATACTTCTATGTTCTAGGTATATATTATTAGTAGAAAATCAATTAGATCTTATTGCCATGCCCTCAGGCATTATGTTTGTCCAATTTGTTTTGACTTGAGCTTTTGAATTAACCCAAAGAATGCTATCAAAACGTCACGAATGTAACTGACAGAAACAATCCACAGACGTAAATATGAGAAATGGCATTAGTACTAAAATGTTGTCTAAATTGGAATGCCTTATAATGGGAACTGGCTTTACATTTGATATGTAATATTCAATAACTTTGAATTGCTAGTCGTCTTGCCTCATCGATAAGATATACCGAAGTTGGTAAAATATTTCTTACTACTTATGGGAATCTTTGACGCAATACAAGATGGGAACGCATTGGATTGATTTTCAATTTATTTCTTGGCGGTGTTTTTGCTGTATTCGTGTCGTGAGCAGATGTAGGGACGTGCTGGTTCAGATTGCTTCCTCACGAATCGGTGCGGTGTTGCTAGTGTGAAACACGTTTACACCTAAGATAGCGAGTGATGTGGCTCGATCGTAGATGAACTCTATAACTCGTTACAACATTGTATATGGTTTTAAATTGCTACGAATTTGCAGCTCCATTAACGATGTATTGTTTAATATTAAATATTCACTCTTACCGCCTATACAACGTTTATTAGTAAGGCGGTTATAGTGTTAATTTGGGATCACTCTCAGTTGTTTGTTTTAATGAAAGTATTGGTTTCTGAAGGCATGTTGGAGAGGCTATGGTGGCTATACGGTTAAGAGTTTTAACTAACTCAAAGACTTTTTATGCACAGAATAATTTCTGAGTATAAATAAGTTTATCTGCGTTAACATCAGAAATGGAAAACCAACTCAGTGTTGTTATTTTAATTAAAGGCTAACAGCTGCCCGCGGATTGACCGCGTGGAAATTTTTCTAAAACAATAGTACCTTAGTAACCTTATTACCACAAAACCGTGTTTTTCAGTTGTTTAGCCTAAACACCTTTTAAACACGACATTTCTATAAGGAGTTTGACATAAAACTCACAGTAAACACGAGTGTGTAAGTTTTTGTGGTTAGACCCTTTAAGTTACTCCGTAGAGCATCAGCTATTTGCCAAAAGAAGGTTCCTTCAAAATCGGTGCAGCCGTTTCGGAGATTAGCCGGGGCAGACAGACATACAAAGACAAAAAATTTAAAAGTTGAAATTTTGTTATAAGTTAAATAAAAAGTAGTTATTTTGACATTACAAACAGTCAACTTCAATTCTATTTATTTGTATGTATGTATAGATAAGTGTTACAAAATGATGGTTGCAGAATAACTCGGCGGTTATATACGTGTCGCTTAATTAGCGTGATATATAATATATGGACAGAAACTCTATACAGGAAGTCTTACTTCATGTATCGACAAACATTGAGGAATACTAGGCTTCTGAGGATTCCAGTGCAGTGCTAGCTGATTAATTAGGTGTGATAATCGAGTTTAAGTGAATAATTTCGTAATAAAACATGCTAAGCATAACCCTTTTTTAGTTACCTAAATTTTATTAATACATGCAAACCTGTGTGTTTTTGCGGCGCACCAAGTACGTACCGTCAATTAATTAGTATTCCAAAAAAATAAGTGTACCTGCGAGGTTGGAGTTACAATTTTTTTTTACATATAAGAAGAAGATGATACTAAAGTCTGTTTTCTAATCTCATAGACTAATTTGACAGCTTCAAATGTCAAACTCCTAATTGAAAAACAAACAACAATCACTTGAAATGTCAAATTAGTCTACGAGATTAAAAAACTTCTTCAACACACGACCTGCCTTCTATTCAAAGCTTTACAATACTGTCCAGCCGCTTCTGTTACTCGAAACCTTTGCTATATCTGTTGAACTAAAACAAAAGGTACCGTATCTACGAAATATAATAAAATAGTGTTCGTAATAAATTAGCTACTTAAACCTCTCCTATTGTTAAGATAAACTATTTTAGTATAATGTAAGGAAGCTGATTTAATTGGGTGTTTTCAATAATAGTGGCACAGTAAGGTATAATTACTTAACTGTTCAAACTTGATTTCTTGGGAACAATGCTGGTATGAATTACTGTTGATCATTGTTTTAATTTTTGCTTTATTTAAAGGGGCTACCCAAGCAATTTGGGACCATTATTACAAGATTTTTTGTCGATAAGTAGGTATTTTTTCCTGTTAAAGTCTAGTCAAATTAACTTCGTAGGAAATTAAAATCAATTAGCTAGAAATACAAGAGTTATTCTTCCATAAACTAATGAAATGCCTTTTCATACATAGGTATAAATACCCTAATTAAGTACTACGCTGCGAAGATCAAAAATCAATCTGCCCCGGTCGGATTCCAGTCTAACCGGATGCAACTGAATATCAGTTTTTTTACATGGATCGACTGTCTATCTGACCTCCACAACCCAGTAACTGGGTAATATGTTACCTCTTGGTAAGACTGGTTGTCAGAATTTCGGGCTTCTGACGACCCGTAACGACTGTCAAAGATCCTCTAATGACAGCCGGGATCAACGGCTTAACGTGGTTTGCGAGTCATGGAAGAGTCTCGGTATGTGAAGATGGTCACCCAGCCACGGACCAACCCCGGCAAGCGTAGCTTAACCTGACGGATCGACTCGTGCGGCTGTTATTACTTAGCCACAAACTCCACGAAGCCGAGCGCTACGAAGATAATTAATTATTTTATTATAATAATTAGGCGCAAGAAATAACCTATTAGATATAAGTAGATTATTGCAAAATCTGCTCGAATAGATATGAACCTAGATGAAATCCTGATCTGTCATGCAAAAAATATCGTATCAGAAAAAACAAAAAACTTAATTAACAAAAAAGGATAATTTTTTTTAATGATGTGACGAAATACGGTATGTTTTGAAGAGTTGGCATTTGAAAGATATATTTGTATTGCTTGTTGCAGTGTGCTGGCGGCAGTGTAGTGTAACTATAGGAAAAAAGTATGACATGAAGTAAGATTGGCGTGCGTGTGCGCGAGGTGAAATTGAGATGTAGATGATGATGATCGGCACGAAGGAAAACATTATAATAATGAATACGAAACAAATACTTATAATTAAATCGTGTACTGTTAATGGCCATCATAGAAGCAGTATTTGCGTAATAAGTCACGATTTTGCTCGCAAGTTTCGACACGGCGCGGGCGCATCGGAACTGTTGGCGAATGAAGCCCTAGCTGATGGCGAAACACTACCTTGGATGCATCGGTTGCGAAAGTAACACTTTAACCCTTTTGCAGAACTAGCGATAATTTCATTTAATTATTCGATGCACAATTGCGGGCTTAAATCTACATAATTAATACTGATTCGTACATGCATGTGTTAAAGTGTATGTAATGAATTCTTCATATGGGATGAGTTGAATGACTATAGGTCAAGCTGCAGTTAGCCCGGTTAATTATATAGGTGTCTGCTGTTTACCTAACTCACCAAATGTTATTGAAATAATTTAGTTAAGTTAATGAAACCAGAAATTCCAAGACATGGGACATCCACCAATCTGCACTTGAGCCACTTGGTGGATACGGGCCACGTACTCTCACATTGCACAGAGGAGGTTTGTGTCCCAGCAGTGGGAATATTAAATAGGCTGAATAAAGGTTGTTAATTTTATTTAGCGCAATAGTAGTTGATTGGCCTCGGTTGCAGGTTTTAAGTAGGTACCTATGCATCAAAAACTTAAAATCCTTGTTCCGGGTCTATGATTTGTGTATTTGACGAATCCACGATACACGTTGAAAGAAAGGCACAGGCAGTGTGTCATAAGAAAAAAATCACCCGTTTTTGTTTTTGGTAGAACCCATTTGTTATTCTCCCCATTATAAATTAGCAATTCTCCACATGTCACGTAACTCGAGATAGTCTTCGCCTAGTGTCCCAGTTATGTCAGTCCAGCATTCACCTGGAAATGCTACTGAACACTAACCGTAATGAAACAATTACCTACTTCCTAGCGTTACTTGCACATTTTCTTTCCTTTCTCCCTCCGCGCATGTTATTCAAGTCATTAGAGTAGGTTACTGTAATATTTTGTTAATTTGCATGCTTTTGTTAAGGCTTATTTACCTACTAACTCGCTAAACTGTGTTACATTATAATTTGGTTTTAAGAACATGTTTGTAATTTTTAAACAGTAACAGCTGAACAAATTCAGATGAAATTATGTGCAGGTTGTAATGTACAATTTCATTAAAAATTGCATATGTGAGATAGAAGTAGATAAGTAATTATGTATGTACAGGATGCTGAACCATCGACAGACAACATCTGTGCAGTAGAATTATATATCCAGACCTTTACCTAAATTAACAAACAAAACATCGACAGCTACTAATAATAACAAAAAAGTAAAATAATATAAAACTATTTAATTTTATTCCAAGTCACGACTCCCTCAGTAAAAAAAATACTAGCGTATCAAATCCAATTAGTTTTATGCATGTTAACGCAAAACACTAGTTGAGGAAAAAACAGCTTTGACATTTGAAACTTTAAAAGGATAATAATATACACTGGAATGTTAAAATGAAAACAGGAAAAAAAGGAGTAAGTAAGTGACCTATTTGCATTTCATAAACTTACTTTTCTTTTTATATTATTATGCATTGACGTCACCCTGTGTACACGGATTTTATCAGTCACGAGCGTAAATTACTATGGACAGCTCGGCAATAATATTATCTGATTTCATGATTCATCTCTTCGAGATAACAGCAAATATTGAAAGGCATGTACCAAGTAGCAGCACAAAATTAAATATGTGACATCGAAGGAACATCAACTTTCTGACGAGGTAAGATCCGCTAAAATATACGATGCTGCATCGGCTCAAAAAGAGGTCCGCACACATCTTTTTGAAGCCGATGCAGCATCGGTGTGTGATGTGTTCGAGAAGGAGTGAGATGCTCGTGAATCTACACTAGCATAGTATTTTATTTAAATTATTATAAGCCCTTTGAGACCTCTGTTTCTTCTTCTCTTGTATCGGGTTATATGGCAATAGCTCATGCCCTGTTAAATATAGTAGGCAGTCTCTCTAGCTAGACGGTCGTTGAGTCGAGATAGCATTATGTATTTTGGAGGAGGACACAACTAACTACATATTTGTCTTGTCGTAGGTCAGTTCTTGGTTATGTTCATAAAAACCAAAACTGTAAGGCTGGCCCGTCCATAGCTGCATTTTTATTCGTTTGCTTTGTCAAAGTTCACACGTAATTAAAAAAAACAGAGAATTGAGGGCTATTGATTATCTGCGTTCGTCTTAACTCTGTGATTTCGCATAAAATCCATAGAAAGGTAACTGCAACCACATACTTTACTATTACCAACATGCCGTAATAAGATAATGTGCCTCCGATTGTTGCGCATGCGAACAGGTTGAACAGATCTACAATTAGGAACAGCTAACGAGATCTCGGTATTTTCTTTACTAAGGATCCGAGATAAGTTCTTACAAAACTGTAAGATTACAGAAGCTAGTAATAAACATAAGACACAAAGGTTGCATACTTTAACATATTAAGGTACCTTCTAACTGTATTTTACATATATAACATCACGCCTGTATTTTCTCTAAAGGTATGGCAGAGGTGTACCTATAGAGAAAATACTAATTTTTCTTTTATTCCTTCCAGCAAGTCTTCAGTTTATCTGGTAACACAAGAAAACTACGTTAAATGGACACAAACCGATGCCAACGCTTTGTTTAATTATCTCTGGTATGCCAACCCTGTCGTAACACAAAAAATTTACCTGCCTACTCAGAGACAGTGTCGTAATATCAATGCAAATTAATATATGTACTTAGTCCGAAAGTATGTTTATTAGTGTTGCACACAATAGCGACTACCAATCTTGAGTCGCACCAAGTTACTTGATTGTAATTGTTGAAATGGAACGCAACCAACAACTGTCATCTTGACACTAGTCTGTGGCCTGTGGTCGTATTGCATCTAAGCTACTCTGTAACATTGTTCTTTTCAATATATAAAACTTTTATACCAAGTTCCTTGTTAATTATTTATATTAATATTAAACAATCAGTTTATATCCTTCATGGTAGCAGAGCGTGGTTACGTTATTATTTTGCAGGAAATAACCAGGATTGGCAAAATAATTTTGGATCAAAATAAAACCCACCGGCCGGCTCGAATTCTATGAGACGCCATCAAAATATCAAATCATGGCTTCAAATTCAACTCATAGTTCATTCAACATTGACAAATTAGTTGGCCGGGAAAATTACGCAACGTGGAGGTTTGCTGTCCAAAATTATCTGGATCATGAGGAACTCTGGGAATGTGTGGAAGGAACAAACGTGGACCCAAAGAAGGACAAGAAGGCCAAATCAAAGTTAATTCTACTGGTGGAACCAATAAATTATGTCCACATACAGGATTGTACAACAGCTCGGCAAGTATGGCACAATTTAGAAAAGGCCTTCAGCGATTCTGGACTTACCAGAAAAGTTGGTTTATTAAAGACCCTTATAACTACCACTTTGGATAATAGTGAAACTATAGAAGATTATGTCAATAAGATTATGGCCACGGCTCATAAACTCCGTAACATAAATTTCAAGGTCGACGATGAATGGCTCGGTACATTGCTGCTAGCAGGACTGCCTGAGTCATATAGGCCTATGTTTATGGCACTAGAAAATTCTGGTGTTACCATATCAGCAGACTTGGTTAAAACTAAGATATTACAGGAAGTAAAACCGGCTGACAAAACATCGGCATTCTTTACACCTAAATCTGGAAATGGTAACAAAGGGAAAACAAAGGGTCCACGCTGTTACAATTGTAATCGTTATGGCCATCTAGGCAAGTTCTGCAGAAATAAAAAACAGAACTCCGATAAAAATAAGTCAGACAAAAATAGCTCAGACAAAAATGCTAATACTAGTTTTGTTGCAGCTTTTTCAGCAGTTTCAGCCAATGATGAGTGCAACTGGTATATTGACTCCGGAGCATCAGTACACATGACCAGAAACAGGGAATGGTTAACCGAAGAATACAAGCCACCGCAAAGTCATGTCCGCATAGCTGACGACAAGATGCTCAAAGTTGAATCTTGTGGAAGTGCACAGATAACAGTCAAAGGTGAAAATGGCAAGTTAAACAAAATACAGGTAACCAATGTATTTTATGTTCCGCAATTAGCCACTAACTTACTGTCTGTCAGCAAGATAACTGAAAAAGGCTGTAAAGTTGAATTTTCCGACTATGGCTGCCGTGTCACAAATAATAAAGGTGAAGAAGTGACAACAGCTGTCTGTGTAAATGGAACTTATAAAATTGATACAATTAGCAATCAAGCTTTATCAGCAATTATTGATGAAGATAATTATCTCTGGCATCAAAGACTAGCTCATATTAATTTTAATGATTTGCACAAATTACAAAATTGTGCTCTTGGTATAAAATTATCAGCAAATAAAGAAGACATGATATGTACATCATGCTTACAAGGGAAACAGGCCAGGCAACCCTTCAAACATGTGAGTTCCCGAGCAAAGGATTTGCTAGAACTAATTCATAGCGATGTCTGTGGACCAATGGAGACTGCTTCGCTGGGAGGAGCCAGGTATTTCTTGAGTTTCATTGATGATTATTCAGGCAAGGTTTTTGTGTACCTAATGGCCCACAAAAGTGAGGCACTTCAAAGATTTCGAGAATTTAAGAATCTAGTTGAAAATAAAATGAGCAAAACTATTAAAGTTCTCCGGTCAGATAATGGCAAAGAATATATTAATAACAGTTTTGAAAAATACCTTAAGGAATCTGGCATTACACATCAGACTAGCAATCCCTATTGCCCGGAGCAAAATGGTCGTGCTGAGCGCATGAATAGAACTCTTGTGGAGAGGGCAAAATGTATGATCTTTAATGCTTGTTTACAGAAAGAATACTGGGCAGAAGCCATAGTGACAGCTGCACATCTCATTAACCGGTCCCCTTCTCGTGCACTTGCTGGAATCACTCCATATGAAAAATGGACAGGATCAAAGCCTGACTTAAGCTACCTCAAGGTTTTTGGCTGCAAAGCAATGGTGCATATACCTAAAGAAAGGAGGCGAAAATGGGATATGAAGTCACGTGAGTTAGTTTTTGTTGGTTATAGTGATACAACCAAAGGCTATAGATTTATTGTTCCAGAAACAAAAAAGGCAATAATGAGTCGAGACGTTGTCTTCATGGAAAGCACTGTTAAAAAAACCCAAGTACATGTTAATTGCCCTGAGTACATGTCTTCAAGTGTTAAAAATAAAAACATTTTATCAAAAAATAATGTACTAATCAATTTAAATAGTAATGATGTAGTGCCTGCCCCAATGTCAATCGATGAACAGTCAAATTCAACTAATAATGACATAGTTACTGCTTCAATGACAAGTGATGAAAGTTCATACGAAGATGGTGAGGATCTTAATGATACAGAATATTTGCCTGACAAAACATTCGAACTTTCACACGAAAATGTGACAGTAAGGACTCGAAGTCAGAAGAGAAAAGAAGCAGCAGGTAATCCTGTATCGTTAATATGTTTTAACAACGAATTGGCAATGAGCCTATTAAATTGTGATCCACAGAGCACTGAACAGGCGTTAGAAAGTGATCTAGCCCCGCAGTGGAAACAAGCAATGGATGAAGAATATGAGTCTTTAATGAAAAATCAAACATGGGTCTTAACCAATCTGCCAACAGGTAGAAAAGCTATACCTTGCAAGTGGGTGTACAAAACAAAAACTAATGAAAATGGGGAGATTTCAAGATTTAAAGCAAGGCTGGTAATCAAAGGATTTAAACAAAGGAAAAATATAGATTATCATGAAGTTTTTGCACCAGTTTTTCGTTACACCTCTCTCAGATATTTAATTGGTCAAGCAGTTAAATATGACTTAAAAATATATCAAATGGATGCTGTTACTGCATTTTTACAGGGGGACATAGAGGAAGAAATATATATGGTTCAGCCACCGTTCTATAAAAAAGACAGTAATCAAGTCTGTCTGTTAAAAAAATCTCTCTATGGCCTGAAACAGGCCAGCAGGCAGTGGAATCTAAAGCTAAATAAAGCTCTATTGGAAATTGGATTGTTGAGATGTAAAGTAGATCCCTGTGTTTATTATTCTATCAAGAATGAGTCGGATATTTTCTTTATTGCATTGTATATCGATGATTTGTTATGTTTCTACAACTGTAAAGAAACATTAATTTCAATGAAGAATAATTTAATGAGCATCTTCGACATGAAAGATATTGGTGAAGCCAAATATTGCATTGGAATGAAAATAACTAGAAGTAAAGGTAGTATTTCATTGGACCAGTCCTTGTACACAGAAAAAATCCTACAAAGATTTGGCATGTCAGACTGCAAAATAGTGCACACACCATGTGATGTCAGTATGAAGCTAACTCCAGCCAAAGATGATAATGTAGTTCTAACAGACATTCCTTATCATGAGGCAGTGGGATGTTTACTGTACTTATCTCAATGTACTAGACCAGACATTGCCTTTATAGTAAACAGTTTAAGTCGGTTTAACAACAAGCCCACTAAAGAACATTGGATTGCTCTTAAAAGAGTACTGAGATATTTAAAAGGTTCTTTAAATTCCAAACTTATATTTAAGAAGAACCAGGAAGGCATAACTGGTTATTGTGATGCAGACTGGGCATCAAATGTTGAGGACAGGAGGTCATGCTCGGGCCAAATTTTTTCTTTTTCAGGGAGCTGCCATTAGTTGGAATTCTAAAAGGCAACCAACAGTTGCATTGTCGTCAACAGAAGCCGAATACATGTCACTAACATCGGCAGTGCAAGAAGCACTGTGGCTTAAACAGTTGGATCATGAAATATGGTCCAATAAAGTAATTTCTCCTTTGGTAATTTTTTGTGATAATCAAAGTACAATTAGACTTTCAGGTACCGAGGGTTTTCACAATCGCACTAAGCACATAGATGTGAGGTACCACTTCATTCGTGAGAAGGTGTCAGGTGGAGAGATTGATGTGCGCTACATGAGCACTGATGACATGGTCGCTGATGTGCTCACCAAGGGCCTCTACCGTAATAAGCACAACATCTGTTCAAGAGGAATGGGTCTGCGTTCTGGAGAGGATGTTGAAATGGAACGCAACCAACAACTGTCATCTTGACACTAGTCTGTGGCCTGTGGTCGTATTGCATCTAAGCTACTCTGTAACATTGTTCTTTTCAATATATAAAACTTTTATACCAAGTTCCTTGTTAATTATTTATATTAATATTAAACAATCAGTTTATATCCTTCAGTAATAATCAACAATTTATCGATCCAAGACATCTGGAATTTGACGTTCTCTAGATTGAATAATGATAGACAAAGACTGTTCGGTGGTTCAACGAAATAGGTTCATAATAGATAGATAAATGTGCCTTGTGCCTCGTCGAGGCGTGATCGAGTTGTTCAAGAGTTAAATATAAAGTACAGCTTCAGAATTTGATGTTAGGAAACAAATCCGCCAAGCAACACTATGCTTGAGGCGTACCTACCTTGAGGTGTTGCAAGTGATAAGATTTAATAGATGGTGGAGCTGAATTATGGCAACATTGGATGGTTTTTAACAAAAAGAGCACATAACAGAGTTTGGCCACGGTGGAGCTGTATGCTACCTACTCATCTGTTCCGCTTATCTAAATACAATTATAATAAAATAGTATTTAGAGAAGATTTTCGTCAATTTGCCTGCTTGTTTGGATTTGGATATGTTCAGGATTGGCGTAAAAACGACTGAGCGGATTTGGATGAAAGGCACAAAGATATTAAGTCCTGGATTAACACAGTGTACTTTTAGTCCTAGTAGTACATTCCCGTGGGATATTTTTCGACTTCCACGCGGGCAAAGGCACGGGCACCTTCTTTAATAAGAGGATAACTGTCGATATATGGCTGATTACAAAAGAACTCTAAAATTTCGACTTGTGTGGGGCAGGTACCTACTGTGAAATTCCTAACCATGGTGGTGCTAAGTTATCGACCTGGTGGTAATTGATTAACACCGCATATTATTGACCAGAGGAATATCACAGAATAATTCTCAGAGAAACATCTGAATTATCCTGGAGCTTACTTCTTTTTACTACTGACAGTAGACATAAAACACTCGAATGACATAATCAAATTGGTATTCGATGCATATTCAAGATACCACGTGTCTGGACTTAATAAAGACGTTTGTAATCAGTCTATTGCACGTTCTTTTTACCAAAATGTATCTTTATTCCTTATAAGAGCCGCTATAACATTAGTTTTTGGGTCTGCCTTGCATTGTCGAGTAAGAAGGTGTGAAGAAACGACCTTTTGCAATTCAACCTTTAAGTTAGTGGGGCCATTTCAGTGGCATATTTGTTTCAGATTTCAGATAAGCTTGTTTTTATCAGGCGGACTTTAAAGGCTTTAAAACTACTGTTTACAGTCAGTATTTTATTTTGCATGATATCATGCTAAATCAGCTAAGTTGAGTTTATGTACCTACTTAGTTTAAGTATCAAACTAAAGGTATGAAGATTAATAGGCTCATTGATCTTAATTTGAGTGATGCATTTAATCAAAATAAACGAAATGCCCTGACAGCTCATAATAAATATTTTTTACACTCTTAGTACATTGAGTGTTCAATTTGCCCGGTTTGATACATTCAGTGTCCAATTTGCTATACAACTGGATAGAAACCGTGTACAACTAGCTTAAATGCAAATAAGTTAACGTATGTAACATCTCTATGTATATCGACTAACATTGTTAGCTGAAGGTGGGCGGACCATTGTCAGTGCCAAGTGCCAAGTAAACTGTCGAGCATTAAATGGGAGGCTCAAATTTGTCTGTCATTATAACCTGTCATATTATCATACAATGACAATGAGCCGCCGTTCTGGGGAATTGAATGAGGTATATGATTTAGACAGGGAGATAGACTTCTTCGACACACGAAGTTTTTTTTCGTGGCTAACTTAGGCCACGGTGAAAAAAAACATTTTTGACAATTGGCAAGGTTAATAGTAGTACTAGTTACTTATCATAATGTATTGCTACTTGTGAAAGATCTTATGCAGACGCAACAGCGGCATCAACAGCGTGAATTATCTCGAATACCTATTTTATAAAAATACAATCAATTTACCAACATTTTTGACAAGTTTGACAGATTGCGACTTGAATGTGAACGTTTTTTAAGTACGAAAACTAAAGTTTGACAGATTGCGACTTGAATGTGAACGTTTTTTAAGTACGAAAACCCTAACCCTAACCTATGAAATTGCCGTTCTGCAGTACTGGCCATTTCAAATCAAAATAATTTTGGTTTGGCTATGAATTCTAATTTCAAATTAATTTTATTTAAAAAACATGGAATTCTTTTTTCAAAAGAAGTCATTTGTTTAATGATTAGTGTTACATTTTCATCGCATTTCAATCTTTTTCGTCATCATGGATACGTTAAAAATTCGAGTAATTATGGAATATGAGTACCGTCGTGGCAGCAACGCGGCACAAGCGGCACGCAACATCATGGACGTTTACGGAGCTAACACTACAGACCTATTATAAACAGTGTATGACAGATGACATGACGGCCCTTGGGTTTGGTAAATAACGTTGCTTTACTTCATTTTACCTTCAATAGTACTTTAGCAGTTTCTGCTAGGAGAATTACCTCCCATAGCGATAGTTGTTACCAATCTGCCCGATAACAAGCTCGTTTCGGAGTCCTTTTTTGTACTGCTTAGTTAAATTAGATTTGATAAAATATCAGGACATTAGCTCCTAGCCTACATTGTTAGCTCGAAGGTTGTAACGACATCTCGTGATCCGAAGCACGTAACAATTCGATTAAAAAGTTTTGTGTCTTCGATAAATAATATTGAAAGCTATCTTGATGGCATTTGGCCATGGCTTTTCTGTGTTTGGAATCGTTACAACATGGCCGAATATCAGATACGTATGAGTTATGATGTGTTAATGGCATATAAAAGATCAGTAAATATTTTAGTCATGTTATCGAATAAATCTTTATCTGAGACCATGAAACACAGGCCATTTTTAAACTGGCCAGCACTTGATTTTGTCGATGCAGTAGGCAAGCACTGTTGTTTATTTAATTTATTGATCTCGTCGGCGGCGTGTCGTTCTTCATTACCCGACTACGGCGAAGAAAAAAGGAGGGTTATGATTTTGACCGGTATGTATGTATGTATGTATGTATGTATGTATGTATGTATGTTCATCTGTTCCCTCCTATCTTCCAAACCACTTATCACAATTTGACAAATGAGGTATCGTTAGAAGCGTCGTGATTGTCCGCTGGTTATAGGCTATGTGAAGTCACATTAAATTAAAAATGGCGCCCTCTAGAGGACATAAAGTGAGGAACTTAAAAAAAAATATGGTTTAATCGTACCATGTTGGGTATCAAATGAAAGGGCTTAATGAGCACATTTCAAAAATATATATAGTATAACCCCAAAAGAATTTAAAAAAAAATCAAGTAATTAAAACTAAAACCCAACTACGACTTAAAAGGAATAAACAAGACACCACAGACAGATAAATTAAAAATCCGGAGTCACACGTGTTAGGGCGGCATAAATCGAACAGATTACGTGTGACTCCGGATTTTTAATTTGTCTGTCTGTGGTGTTTTGTTTTTTTAATTTATTAAAATGTTTTCTTAATCATAATAATATATTAAAGAATGCTTTTATGCACTTAATAAGTTTATTTATTTTCTCTATGGCTTTGCACTAACAGTTTTCAACTATAAACATTCACATTGTAAGAGCTGGTGCCTAAAGTAGGTTTTATAAAAAAAAGGTTCAGGTATCAGTACCATCTCATGTAGTTTTTTTTTTCAGCTAATATACAAAAATCAATGGATTGCACTTTTACAACTTTAAGGATTTGTATTGTATTCTTGAACGTTGCTAGTTCATCATTTATTGTATCGTGAATAGTCAGTAGGTAATATACGACCTAATCGTTTAGTGAACGTTTCCAAACAGGATGACACAATGAAGAAATATGGTGGTCTATGACCGAACGTTTGTAGGCGTCTTCCGGCTATAGGTAATCCTATTTCGATAGGCGGATGTGACATCACATTACCAGTAATTGTTCTAAGTGATAGATATCCGAGGTAATCCATACTTGATTCATTATGATGTTCATAGATTGTGTTCAAATATGACAAAGGCTCTTTGTTTTAGTGGTAGGTATTGTATTGAAAGCAGTTGGTGTGGATAAAGGAAAACTCTCTCTCAAGTCGTGTGTGGTGTAACTAAAAAAAAAAATTTTAATAGGCGGAGCCGTACTGTCTCCTGATGAATGAATGATTTACGTAATTATAATTGTGAACACCAATCACTGTCAAGTATTGAGTAAGTAGTCTATAAGTATTATTATGATTGTAGCAATGACAATATTTTTGAGAGACTGTCGATGTTTAAGTGATTTATTTGAAGACTATTAAATAGAAGTATCTGCTTGATAGAAATTAATCACCAACGTGTCTGCCAAATACATGGGTGATTTTAGCCATTTTATGAACCTAAAAGTTCATTATTGTAGGCTACGTGGATGCTCATGTTTTTAAGTGAAATCTTCTATAGGTATATTGATTTGAGTTAATAATCAATTGACTGTCTAGGATAAGTTGCATAAGTTGATTTTATATCTCGCTTTTATACCTCAAAGTTTCGTAATTTTATTATTGGGTGCCCCCACCTATGAAATTGGTGTTTTGTATGGGGAATTTTAAAGAAGTTGCATTTTTCATACTAACGTTTTCTTAATTTATATAACAACCATGAACACTACTGTTTTAAAACTTTTATGCACTACTGTTTAAAAACTAAGATAACTTAAGCCACTTAGATTAAGCGACAAAAATGGCTAAGATAAAAAAAATAGTGGTTATTTCTGTTAACAAAATGAGAAGTCATTTTCAAGTTTTTTTTTAAGTTACGAAAACTATAAGTAATAAGGTTTTTTTACTATTGGTAGTTGTCTATGATGGTCATTATTCGATATAATACCAAGCAATTGATGAATATTTTAAATCATAGAAGTGTAGAGGTTCTCTATTAGTGAGAAAAAAACGCCAATTTCTTAGGTCACCCAATATGTGGTTTTAAAAGTTTTTACTTGTAAGGGAAGTTTATTTTAAATACATTGTGAATAATTTATGAATTTTGAAGTAATTGCCTTATTTACGGAAGTTTCTGGTTGTTCTAAAGTTGATGTAAGGGCTAAGTTTTTGTCGTCATGTCGGTCTATTATTTTCTATTGTAAATGGTGTGATTATATTTGTGCTAGGGGCTCGTAGCTACGTGATAACAGACGCACGGGTCGATCCATCAGGTTAAGCTACGCTTGCCGGGGTTGGTCCGTGGATGGGTGACCATCTTTACATATCGAGACTCCTCCGTGCCTCGGAAAGCACGTTAAGTCGTTGGTCCCGGCTGTCATTTGTCGATCTTTGACAGTCGTTACGGGTCGTCAGAAGCCCGAAAGTCTGTCAACCAGTCTTACCAAGGGGTATCGTATTACCCAGTTACTGGGTTGTGGAGGTCAGATAGGCAGTCGCTCCATGTAAAATACTGGTATTCAGATGCATCCGGTTAGACTGGAAGTGCAGACTGACCCCAACATGGTTGGGAAAAGGCTCGGCACATGATAGGGCATTCTGGAAATGACATTAGACGTTAATTATTGTCATTACGAGGTTTGCAATCAAGTTAATCAATTTTTCTCTGTCCAGAATCTTTATATTTTTGAGGGGAAAATAATATTGACAGCATCGGGCCTCTACAGACAAAATGAAAGCCTTTTTTACTGAAAAGTGACTTAAAGTAAAGTAAATTGGTTTCAATGTAACAAGCAATTACAAAAGTTCCACATACCTAATATAATAAAAATAAATTATGTAAATTCTTACTTCTGCGACATTTATTTTAACTTAGTAAATTCAAATCTCACCTGCGGCGATTTAACTGTAAATAAATATAAATCACTATAATATCAAATAATATTATCTAGGTACTAATACTTTCGTCCAAGCCTATTAACGATAATTGAATTATCAAGTACAGCCTCTTTCGTGTAGGTAATAAATCTGTACTGTCGACCGCAGGTCAACATGTAAATAAACGTTCAAATTAGAGGCACACGTGTTAGTACATAAATATTGTTAGTCAATAGTAGTAATATTGTTAGTTAGTAGTACAGGGTAATTAATAAGGACGATCTCTATTACTTCAAGGAGTAATTTTCAAATAGGGAAAGTTTGTAGGTGATATCTCTATTTTCTGTTGATTTTATGGCAAACCAGACAAACCTGCCTGACCCTTCGGGGATTACAGGCGTAATGTTATATTTCTGGCTTCTCAACATGGCTGTCGAAATGGTACGTTTTCCCGGGTTTCTACTGAATTGATTTTGATGAAAATTTGCAAAGAGATGATGCTTGAAGATTTTTAGCGGAAGTGGTGGTGCGGTCACAGTTTTCTTTTTTATCAAATTAAAAAAATGACACGTACCTACTCAGGTTTTCAAAATTTACTTGAATGAACTTGCTTGCAAAGAAATTATCTAAATAAATGTTCACATTAGTAGTCTCATTGCAGCTCTTATTAGCTAAAATCACTGGAGAGGCGAAGACGTTTTTCAAAGCAATCCTTACAACCATTTTAATTGGCCTCCCCCTTACCAAGTTATCTACTATAATTGAACTGCAAAGGGGAATACAAACCAAGACTGAAGGGTCTCAATAAACTGGTTGCTCCACAAATCCGGCAGGTGTCAACGTGATTGACGGCTCTGTAGGAGGGCTCCAAACGCATGTCGACGTTCATTGCCTGTTTGATGGCAATACTTTGTGACAATTGTGAGAAAGACTGGAGCTGTCACTATGTAGAGGTGTGATTTATGAAGAGTAATGTGGAGTATTGAATTTTAAAGAATCTGCATTTCCGAGTGCCAAAGAGGTGGAATCGTCTTGAGTTTGATATAGGAAGGAGGTTCCAATTTATTTAGTACTAGCTGCGCCCCACGGTTTCACCCGCGTAAGTCTCGATCCCGTGGGAATATAGGGATAAAAAGCATCCTATGTCCTATTCTAGGTCATGGTCTACTCCTGTGCGAAATTTCATGCAAACCCGTTCAGCAGTTTTAGCGTGAAAGCGTAACAAACAAACAAACTCACTTTCGTATTTATTATATTAGTTAAGATCTAGCTTCTGCCCGCGAATCCGTTCCCGTTCCACCCCGTCGTTGAAAGTCCGAAAGGGATACTTGACCTTGGCAATAGGCAACTGAAGGAACACGGGTTTTAGTCAGTAAAAGTCTGACACGCCCTCCCGCTCCGCCCAGAGCGGGAGAAGTCATGTGATGATTTGCAACCCTCAAAAAAAAAAAAAACCCGTCGCGTCGTATTACCCGCCCGCGCTTTTACTTCGTTTTCGCTTAGCATTCTTTCTGACTTTCTTTTCTTTTTGCTCAGCTTCTAAGGGTCGTAGCGTGATGTTAAATAGCCTACCTTCCTCAATAATTTGATTACCAAACGATTTTTTGAAATCCGACTCGTAGTTGCAGAGGTTAGCGTGTTTAAGTTACAATAATATTTAATTATTTTACTAATATAGGAACCAACGGTAAAGCATTTCGTGGGTAGCTATATAAACTAGTTACGAGAAATATGCATAGGGATTCCTAAATGACTGTACTTGTATGCGTCACCGCACTGTTGCTCTTTTCCTTTATTTATGTAGTCTAGTCTAGACCAATAAAGTGTACCCATTATAGCATTATAGTGGTGATGCAACGAGATTTTATCGCCTAATCTATCTATGTCAGAGCAAACCTTGTATTCACCGACTAACCAAACATTTGCTGAGAAAATAGAAGTCCTTCTACATTTCACTACATAATCTTATAAAACAAAGTCCCGTCTCCGCCGCGTCTGTCTGTGTGTCTTTTCGCGATAAACTAAAAAACTACTGCACCGATTTACATGTTGTTTTTACCAATGGAAAGAGTGGTTCTCGAGGCAGGTTTTAGTATATCATAACCGAATCGATGCGGGCGAAGCTGCGGGCATCATCTAGTATTTAATAAAAACAAGTGAATGTTTCACCATACACACTTATTTCTCGACATACTCGTAAATGTTGTTTACTCAGCTCAATAATAGCTTAGACTTCAAGAACAAAGGAAAGGCACGGTCATTAACCCCTTTCGATACAGTAGGTACAAAACAAACGACTATCGTCCTCAGTACTAATCAACAGTGTACGGTAATCTAGGAAGTGTCTCGCTTCTGAATGTTATTTATTGTTTGACATTCACCTTGAATTAACCACCGTTCTTCTTGCTCGATTTTAGTTCATCGATGTTATGAGATAAACTGGTTTCTTGAATGTTAGGGTTTGTATAGAGTGGGAAGTACAGTACAATTAACTTAACAACTTAATTTTAAAAAGCATAAGAACTCAACACAAAAACTGAAGGAATTTATCATTGATGTAATTTTAACTCAAATATTTACTGTTTACTATAGATTATTCTCATTTTCAATAAACTCATTGGCTAAATAATAAAAGCCGCACGGGTCGATCGATCAGGTTTAGCTACGCTTGCCGCGATCAGTCTGTGGATGGGTGACTATCTTATCATATCTAGACACCTCCGTACCTCGGAAAGCATGTTAAGGTCCCAGCTGTGATTCCTAGATCTTTGACAGTCGTTACGGGTCGTCAGTAGCCCGAAAGTCTGCCAACCAGTCTTACCAAGGGGTATCGTGTTATCCAGTAACTGGGTTGTGGAGGTCAGATAGGCAGTTGCTCCCTGTAAAATACTGGTATTCAGCTGCATTCGGTTAGACTGGAATCCGACCCGACCGAGTTGGGAAAAGGCTGCATGTCGGGGTCGGCTTACTTCATATTTACATATTTAAAATAAAATAAAACTTCAGAATACGACCAGTCAATCTGCCTTGATAACATAATGCTCTAGTAGCTTGTTAAAATACATTCAATAATCTTAAAAACACGTTGTATAAAGACATTAATTAGAACTAATCGATGTAACCTAACTAAAACCAATAATAATACTTTAGAATACGACCGGTCAATCTGCCTAGATAACATAATTATCTAGTAATTTGTTAAAATACATTCAATAATCTTAAAGACACGTTGTATAAAGACATTAATTAGAACTAATCGATGTAACCCTACTAAAACCAATAATAATACTTTAGAATACGACCAGTCAATCTGCCTAGATAACATAATTATCTAGTAATTTGTTAAAATACATTCAATAATCTTAAAGACACGTTGTATAAAGACATTAATTAGAACTAATCGATGTAACCCAACTAAAACCAATAATAATACTTTAGAATATGACCAGTCAATCTGCCTAGGTAAAATAATTATCTAGTAATTTGTTAAAATACATTCAATAATCTTAAAGACACGTTGTATAAAGACATTAATTAGAACTAATCGATGTAGCCTAACTAAAACCAATAAGAATACTTTAGAATACGACCAGTCAATCTGTCTAGATCTCTTTTCTTTAATACGTAGGTACTTCTCTATTAGTCATCATCGCGATAGTCATCTCCTTTCTAGCCATACCTATCATCTTTCACACAGTCCATCCATCGTTTCTTATCACTACATATTATAAAACAAAGTCCTCCGCCAAGTCTGTCTGTTCGCGATAAACTCAGATACTACTGCACCGATTTTCATGCTGTTTTCACCAATGGATAGAGTGGTTCTCGAGGAAGGTTTTAGTATATACAGGGTGTTATTGTAAACACCGTTATCTTTGAAACCAATGGTTTGGTTTTATTTATAGAACGTAAAATCAATGGAAAAATACAACTTTTTTTTTAAAGAAAATCTACATTTTTCCGCAAGAATATTTCACCCTAATCGCAAGGGCAACGACCGGCCGCGGCCGGCGGTTGACGGAGGTGGGCGGGGCGCGCGGGACGTTACATTACCGGCCGTCAGCTGTTTCGCAGCTATTTCGAACGCGTATCCATGAGTATCGGGACAGTGACGGATATTTACTTTTTAAAATCTTTTAATGAAAATAAGGTTTTTTTTTGTTGTTACTGTGTCATTTATTTTTATATTTAAGTCAACTACCCATGGTTTGACTGACAACGGTGTTTACCCTTGCATACTGTATAAAACGGACCACTACGCGGGCGAAGCCGCGGGCATCAGCTAGTAAATAATAAAAGGTATTTCATAGAAAATCAATTTTTCAATTCAACCACCCTTGTGAATACAGCCTATCTGGCCGTTTATGGTGGACGCCATACCTACATAATACATGACGAGAAGTTAACAAAGATAAACGCGGAAGTAGTGCGACCGCACTTGAAACACGACCAACGGGTTTGAGATAAATCGAACACAAATGTGACGACATTATTTATTGTAACGCTCTTGTTACTAAAATTCATAAAAAAATGCACCAACAATGGATAATACAGGCTGCTTTTTTATTGTTTTCATCTGGCATTTGATCATTTACGTGTCCCTCGTAACTCTTTCGGAGATATCTTATTTCGTCTGTTAGGTTTAGTTCAGTTAAGTGAATTTTGACAAAAAAATAATGCAAAAGCTTCTAAGGCTTCTCACGTTGCTTTTTTGTCCTTGACAGCTTTAACGCTTATCACTGGATCCAAAAAATAATAAGTGAAGATCTATGACTGAGACACCAAGCTTATTTTACACCCACCTTTAGGAAACACCTTGTATAGCCATAGGTATATCAACTTTGTAGATTAAAAAAACTGGTGGAGCGGTTCAGTTAATTAATAATTTATTTGACATTTAAGAAAAATGTACTACTCGAACCTGCCCGACGCGACACATTCCAAATTGTCAATTTACATAGTATAGTGGTGTAAGTTATGCGTAGCAGTATTTGTTAATTTTAAAGATCACAATAGTTAGTAGATACTTAATTGATTAAAGTTACCTTCACAACCTGGGTAATACGATATCCCTTTGGTAAGCCTGGTTGTCAGACTTCCAGGCTTCTGTCGACCCGTAACGACTGTCATAGATCCACAATTGATAGCTGGGCCCAACAGCTATCCGTGACACGCGGGGTCTTGGTATGTAAAAAATGGTCATCCATCCACGAACCAACAGCGGCAAGCGTATTTCAACCTGATCGATCGACCCGTGCCGCCATTACTTAGCCGCAAGCACCATCTTCCCATGTCCTTGTCCCATGTTACTTGGAGTTGGCGCAACACGATTTCTTCTTCCATTCTCCCCTGTCAAACGTCACGCTATCATTCACTCCCTTTTCTTTCATAACATTTCTCACACAATCCTTCCATCTTTTCTTTATCCTTCCTCTGCCGGTAGTATCTCTATATAGCTTTTATAATCGCCCTGAGAATCTAATAAACAGTACCTACTTATTTTTATAAGTCAAAGTCAAGTTATAAGTATAGATAAATTACTAATATGAAGTATTGGAGTGGGGATATTAGCTTATAACTTAAATGGTAGAATTCGGTCTGAAATCGAGTCGAGCATGCGTGATGATCAATGCTTGTGCGTTCTCTGTATTACCGAAATCCCAGGATCCGCGATTTTGCGGACGGACACGCACGGCGTGGTGCGTGTGGGGTATCGTAGACATCGGAAGTTCCTTGGTGCGCGGTGCGTGGCGCTGTGGTCGTTTGCCGTGCGTGTCCGTCCGCAAAATCGCGGATCGTCGGATCTCGGCATGAGAAGAGGCCCACAGACAGAGAACAAATGCTAGTTGATTCTTCGACAGTCTCATTAATATCCTAGAGTTATAGGATATAAAAAAAACCACTTAGTTTACTATTTCCATACATTTTAATTCCCTGTGTTATCGTGATGCCGTGGACGTCCGCGATTATATCGTCACTTTAGAAATTCTACAAGCGCCCATTAGATGCTACATTAGTGTCACTTTAAGCAGGTAAACAATTGTTTGTTCTACCCAGTTTGTATTTTAACTGCCCCGGAAATCTAAGAAATTCCATTCATGGTATTAATTAAATCCAGAAATGGAAAGGTGGACTATGTTCCTGGTAGCGTAATCATAGAAAAATTACTTTCATGTGTAATAAATAACATTAATTGAGTATCCGAAATCAGACTGTTACGTACCTATACCATGAAGACATCCATGAAAGATTCGGAATGGAACTAACGCGCATAAAGTTTTACGATTAAAATAAATATTTATTGCCTCCAAATTTTGAAAGGAAACAAGTAATTTTATGAAATTTCACCTATGTTAGGTAACTAAGATTTCAATAGAGTATGTAACATGTATTCAATCAATTGGTTATGTCAGTTAATAGGTGTAATGATAAATTGATAAGTGCGTTACTGAGGTAATTTCTTAACAAATTGGATATGCTTTGGTCTGAATATGAAGAAATTGAATTTTGTGTGTGAATGTTATTGGTTTCCGCATTGAAGATGTGTCAGATGTCATTAGGCAAGATGATGTTAGTACCTACTAAAAACATGTAGTCTTAGGAACTTTAATTAAAAAATATTGCTCCACAACTTTTGTTTCGTTAGTAATAAATAATTATTTCGCAACCCTCGTTGTAATTTTCTTAGTTGTTCATTTTAGTACTTAGGTTGTTTTAATTCTTTAGATTACACAGTGAGTTTATGTTGGCACTACCTTAATTTCAAAATATACCTATGTGTACTACTGAATAAATAATGAATTATACAAATAAATTCGTAAATCCATAAACATACATATAAATTGCCAAATGATTATGCCAATAGACAAGCAGCAGAGTTTTATATTGTAATTAAAAACTTATTGAGGAATCGCGGATTTGTCAAATGTGAGTTTTGACTGTTTACGTAGAAATCATAATTCAATCATTAGGTATTAAATTGATTTAATAAATACAGGCGCAACAAATATTAATTTACCAACTTTTCAGTTACTATTAACAAAACTCAAATATAAGTTTTTTGCAGCTAATGATGACGATAAATAATCCTGAATATCTACTATAATTTAATTACCATTAATTGAACAAAAAGTGAACGGAAGTGATTTTAATGATATCATCGGAATAGTTTTTTCAGCTTATTTCCTCATGCCATATCAATTGTATGCAAGTAATAATTTGCATCGTTGCCATTTAAAATGAAATAAAAACTTCTAGTTTTATTTTTCAAAGCCTTTACAACAGTTCGTTAATATTAATTTCATATTTCCTATTCAATAACACTAGTTTTATTTTGGATATTGGTATTTGGTTACGCGAATCATTTCAGGTAACTTTTTGATTAGGTTACGTCATTTTGCACAATGCGTACTTCCATAATTGTAGGTTATTATTTTTACCCGACTACGGCGAAGAAAAAAGGAGGGTTATGATTTTGACCGGTATGTATGTATGTATGTATGTATGTTCATCTGTTCCCTCCTATCTTCCAAACCACTTATCACAATTTGACAAATGAGGTATCGTTAGAAGCGTCGTAATTGTCCGCTGGTCATAGGCTATGTGTGTCTAAGTCACATTAAATTAAAAATGGCGCCCTCTAGAGGACATAAAGAGAGGAACTTAAAAAAAAAATTGGTTTAATCGTACCATGTTGGGTATCAAATGAAAGGGCTTAATGAGCACATTTCAAAAATATATATATTATAACCCCAAAAGAATTAAAAAAAAAAATCAAGTAATAAAAACTAAAACCCAACTACGACTTAAAAGGTATAAACAAGACACCACAGACAGACAAATTAAAAATCCGGTGTCACACGTAATCTGTTCGATTTATGCCCTAACACGTGTGACTCCGGATTTTTAATTTGTCTGTCTGTGGTGTCTTGTTTATACCTTTTAAGTCGTAGTTGGGTTTTAGTTTTTATTACTTGATTTTTAATCATTCACTAGGCACACACCACGTCAGTTGTTTCCAGTGTCGCTATGCGACGCTGAATGTGCAAGGAGGTATAAACGATAAGATGAGGTGTTTGAAACGGTGAAGGATAAGTAAAAAATCTGCAGTTTCTGCCTACCCCTATGGGAGGAAGGCGTAAGTTTATGGATGTAAGTGCAAAATTGCTATTTAACATTTTGCATTTTGCTATTTTTCATTTTCATTATCAACAGTTCATTTCTGAACAGTCCTTTACATTCAGGTTACGTATTTCGCTTATCCAGAAGGGATCTAAATGTTTATTATTTCGAATGATTTAAGTGAAGGAAAATCCAATATTTTATTTGGTTAATGTTTGATGTGATTGGCTGTCAAAGAAAAGGTTTATTGCAAATTACTTTCCCTTATCTCTCCAGTAAATCTTTACATTATAATTAACTAGCTGCGCCCCGCGGTTTCATCCGCATAAATCTCGATCCTTTAAGAATATCGGGATAAAAAGTATCCTATCTTAACCGAGGGCTTGATCTACCCATGCGCCAAATTACATCCAAATCCGTTCAGCCGTTTTAGTGTGAAAGCGTAACAAACACACAAACTCACTTTCGCATTGATAAATTATTAGTTAGAAAAGGAATATTAAACATCAAGTAAACGTAATTCGATCATTTCAAAGAAGTTGTGGTGTAGATTGGGAGAGGAACAATTTCAGCAGAATACTTCAATGTACTGAGATGATGGAGCAGTGGTGGGCACTAGTAACGGCCCCGAATTACGAGTTGTAAGGTCATGGGTATAACCCAGTCAGGCGCTTTCCTTTGTGTAAATAATTTCATCACCACTGCTCTTAAAACGGTGAAGGAAAACGTGAGGAAACCGGCATGTCCTAGAACCAAAAATTCAAAGACATGTGACATCTACCAACCCGAACTGGGCCTGCGTGTTAAATTATAGCCCACTCCCTCATATAGGCCTGTGCTTCAGCATTGGGAACATTATAGGTTTTACGCATTAGATTGTATGAGAAACCAGCTTGCCTTCATGAAATAGTCCTGAAAAAGACGTGCCTTTCCCTCCTGTAGCGATAGGAACTAAGGTATTATGTCTAGTAGGGGTTGAATAGTCGCATCGTTCTATCAATCAACTTTGATCCATCTAGGAAGGTTCGGTTCGGGTTCGGTTCGGTTCGGTCCGGTGCGGTTTTGGGGTGTTGGTTATTTGTTAGAGCTTGGAAATTAGGGCTGGTAGTAGAAAAATATAGAAAGGGCTGGAACTGGCATGATGTTCTAAAATATTATAATTCTAATGAAAGGTGAACCTTGATTAGGTAGGTATATGCACCCATAAAAATTAAGTACATAATTTCACGGCATGTTTTGATTGACTTAAGTTCAAGTCATAAATATTAATATATTTTAAGATTTATGGATACTTAGATAATAGCTGCGTATTAAGACTAAGGCCACTGATACATCTTTCAATGTCGCATAACTTGTTGACCAGTCTATAAATGGCCAATCGTCTATAAGTATAATTTATCTCAATTTTATTATGAAAGAATTGTTGTTATGTCTTAATAGGTTCTGAGTTATGAGCTTAACTGTCACTAACGAGACACAATAGATTTTTGATTGTGTGTTTAATTTCCTTTAATAAACGCACATCAAGAAAGAAGTTAGCAGATGAAGACTGCACAATTAAGCCGTTGGTCCCGTAGACAATCAGACATAAATGTAAGTCATGATTATTTTTCAGCCT
Source organism: Lithophane semibrunnea (assembly GCA_947363905.1). Classification (NCBI taxonomy): domain Eukaryota; kingdom Metazoa; phylum Arthropoda; class Insecta; order Lepidoptera; family Noctuidae; genus Lithophane; species Lithophane semibrunnea. The sequence continues at coordinate 12,839,205 of OX376190.1, read as the reverse complement.
TATAAAGGGTTCACACGGTTAGATAAAAAAAAAATAGAATAATAGAATTTGAAATTGAATTTGATTGAAAGTCTGTTTAGATGGTTCCAATCGCTTTCGATTTAGCGGCTGATCAACTAAAATTGAACTGTGTGAACCAGTACTACTGAAACTTCTGCTGTCTTCCTCCACTGCAGCATTACCATTTTTGAACGTAACATGAACTTTCAGAATGTATAACCGATAAAGTAAAGCAGTTTTATGTAATGTGGAAGTGATTGTAATTATGGTCCATATGCTTACCTTATTTGAGACGCTAGAGGGCGTTGCAATCGCATACTAATTACGTAGGTACGTAGTCTATATTAGTACATAACGTATGTTTTGTTTGGCGGAAGACTGAGTGAATATGTAATTGATTTAGCTTGCCTACAAATAAAAAGTATTGGATATTTTTGTTGCGTTGAAATTATGATAATGATAATCAGTTTAGTTTTTGTAGGTACTGAACCGACAAAGGTATTTATTTATATGAACATTATTTCAGGGATATTATATTATATTAGGGATATTTTATTATTGGGCGTATTTTTACTTGAAGTACGAGTTGACAAAATCTGTTTTCTCTTGTTGTAGGTATAGTGTTTAGATTTCGATGCCATCACGTCTGTAAAGTTTACACAAAAAAACACATTGTTTTTAAACTGATAATTTCAAGTGACTACACTAAATGAGGTCGATGACCCCACAAAAAAAACATTAAATTAATTTCTCTTTTGTTTTATCATGTTTAGATATCGGGACCTATCATGTCTGTGGAGTTTCGCTAGCTCATATAACTTGACCCTGTATTATGAAGTAGGTAGGCAGGTATGTAATAATAGTCCTCCAGACCGTATTTCGGCCACGGCGGCCAATCTCGACGGAGACTAGCCTTCGGCGCGGGAGATATTATAGTGCACAAGTGTGTGCGCAGACACAGGTGCACTCTCTCATAGTCCATGGGACGGTAATCCGACACGGAGAGAGATCAGGCGCAGGACCAACAGCTTACCGTGCTTTCTGAGGTACGGAGGTATCATACCGCCAACTTCCAAACTCCGGACTGTTACTACGAAATTCCTAATGGAAAAACCCAATAACACTTTGCCCGACCCGGGAATCAAACCCAGGACCCCACGCTTAGCAGTCGCGCTTGTGACCACGAGACGTAATTGAGTAGTTACTAACGTTAAAATGAAGGTTAAATACTTGGTTGTGGCTAAGTTATGTTTTTTTATTCCTACGATGTCATAATTTTCAATATGATTTAAAGAAGACGGTCTAAACCGGTTTTAACCTTGACCTGTCGTCAACCTTTCATTGATGAAGATTATCTTCAATTGAGTATTAACAACTTATCAATATTAAATACAATATTCTTCTTATGTAACGATAGATCTTTAGAATTGGGGCACCCCGACTCGGGTAGGTCCTAACTATCCGAGTCGGAGTATGCCCCGTCATCCCCTTCCGACTTTTTAAAAGGGTTCTAGCCAGCGAGCGAAGACACAATTTTCATTCCCTAAACCAGAATTTACTAGTCTTCATTACTAAAACCTAGAGCATGTGCCAAACTCTATTAGTTACTCCTTTTCTCAGCTTTCAACGACTGAGTCCACCGAAAGCGTCTGTCGCGGGAGAAGGTACGCAATCGTCACATTTTGTCACTAATTAGTTTGGAAAACCGAAAGGCGTCTTTTGTCTGAGTGACGACGCGTTCGGGTTCGCTATCTAAAATATAAGAGGCGGTCGCGTGTATGCGCGACAATCGCTTTGGTTATGACACGGCTTTACTTACCCCAATATGCAGCCGAAAGTCATCATCATCATCATCATCAGCCTATAGCAGTCCACTGCTGGACATAGGCCTCTCCAATTGCACGCCATACAGCTCGATTCTCGGCAGCTCTCATCCAGCTGCTACCAGCCACCCTGCGAAGATCGTCGCTCCTTCTATCCTGAGGGCGTCCTACCTTACGTTTGCCGATTCGCGGTCTCCACTCAAGAACACGTCTACCCCAACGGTCATCGGTTCTACGGCTAATATGGCCGGCCCATTGCCACTTCAGCTTGCTTATTCTGTGAGCTATGTCAGTAACTTTGGTTCTCTGCCGGATTACCTCATTCTGGATTTTATCTCTCAGAGATACTCCAAGCATAGCTCGTTCCATAGCTCGCTGAGCGACCTTGAATTTATGGACCAGCCGTACCGTGAGTGTACACGTTTCGGCTCCGTAAGTCATGACAGGCAGGACGCACTGATTGAAGACTTTAGTCTTTAGGCTCTGCGGAATACGCGACGAGAAGACTCGATGGAGCTTCCCAAAAGCTGCCTAGCCCAGCTGAATTCTTCTGTTAGCCTCCTTCTCAAAGTTGTTTTTACCAAACTGCAGTTTGCCCGAGGTAAACGTATTCACGAACAACTTCGAGAGCACCGCCATTGACAGCAATCGGTCCCGAAAGCCGAAAGTCAATGTATAATAAACGACTGCCTCGTTGGTCTAGTGGTCGCAAACGCTACTGAAGAACATGAATTCCTGGGTTAGATTCCCAGGTCGGGCAAAGTGTCATTGGATATTTCTATCTGGAATTTCTCAGTAGCAGCCCAGAGTCTGGATTCGTGCCCGGTTGATTGCAATGGGCTCGCGCCTATCACATGGGAACATCTGGCGAACTGTTGGTGTACTATAGGTACACCTCTGTGCAAGTCATCGGGGAAACAGGGCGTGATGTTATGTTACGTCAATGTATTTAAGTTAAGGCTCCCACAAACAGGCACAATATCGCAACAGGGGTGGCGGGCGCTGCCTGTTGCGCCCGCGATATCGCGCCCTTTTGCACGAGGCTTTAGGGAAGTTCAGGACCAATCAATCTCTCGCAACCTGCGTACATCAAGCAAGTCATACAGATAACATTATCAATAATTCATACAAGCAAGTCATACAGATAAAATTATCAATAATTAGGTAATTATATAAACGATTTACATAACAACATACAGGGCTAGAACCACTCATTTTCCGGTAAGGCTGCGGTTACACGTAATCATTATTTAATCTATGTTAACTACGATTTATAGTTTCCCCGTATAAACTGTTATTAAATAGCTTGTAAACTCACGCGCGGGTCTACGCATGAATTAGTTTTTGGATTTTAATTGATCGATGATATAATTAGCGTACGTAATTAAAACATGCTTTCCAATATTCTTTTTAGATAACGGATATAACTAATCCTAATACTAACTTACTAACTAATATTCTATATGCGAAAGTGAGTTTGTTTGTTACGCTCTCACGCTAAAACGGCTGAACGGATTTGGATGAAATTTGGTACATGGGTAGACCTTGACCCAGATAAGGACATAGGCGACTTTTCATCCTGGATCGCAGACGACGTTGCGGGCAACAGCTAGGTGTGCCTATAAAATTGACTTAATTCTTGGACATAAGGTGGTGATGGGTGGGCGGTTTGGGGGACTCTCTTATGTAATTTAGACGTTCGAAAAGTGCTGATTCTCAGCCTAGTTTGAATAAATGACTTTAGATTTTGATTTTAAGTTAATCTGGCTGTAATGTTTCATCGTCATCTTTCTGTGCTTGTGACGTGATACTTGAGGTCGGCACAACACGGGTTTTTTTTCTTTAATACTCCCCAGTCTACCGTTACTCTATGATTCACTCGTTTTTCTGATCCCTCATACAATCCATCAGTCTTTTCTTTGGTCTTTCTCTTCCTCTCCATCCATCAACATTTCTTTTTTTATAGTAAACTAGCTGATGGCCGCGGCTTCACCCGCGTGGATGTAGGTTATTATATATTAAAACCTTCCTCGAGAACCACTCTATTCATTGGTGAAAACAACATAAAAATCGGTGCAGTCGTTTTTAAGTTTATCGCGAACAGACAGACGCGGCGGAGGACTTTGTTTTATAATATGTAAGGGTGAAAATGCAACGTCTTGGCACTATCTCGCTACTGTACTCCGTACCTACGTGTATTACGCCATGTTTTCCCGAAGGATTGGACAAAGCTATACATTTCCAGTTTATGCTGATCTCGCATTGTATGGAATTTCCTTACAATGCGAGGTCAGCTTATGCTGGAAATGTATAGCTAGATGTGTAGCCGTGTACACGTGTATAGTAGTCTATACGTAGTAGTAGTTATTTATTTACTTACTTTTCTTATTTTTATGCAAAATGAACTTCACAGTGCGGGATCGATTTCCGTCAACAAGGATCGAGTTTCATAAAAAAAACAAAATAAATTATTGAAACAAGAAAGATACCGAGCTATTTTTGGTATCATGGAAGCCCTTAATATGGTATTATTTTATTTTGGTTCAATGATTGATGCCATTAAGGGCCATAGTTTCCTGACTGACCTTGCGCATGTGGGCGGAGCTTAAGTCCCTACTCTAGACACGCGCGGTGGCGCGCTACACTAAAATGTTGATCAAAGAATATGCAGGGGCGCAGACATGCGCACGTAGGTCGCCATTTTTGCCTACGATTCTTGTGCCTCATTAATGGTAGATGCAAGGCTGATATTTGTATAGATGGATACTTATGTTTGTGCGTATACGTATATTTTATGTTTTGAACAGGACATTATTTTTAGCATATATGTGGAAGAAAACTTTTTACAAAAAAAAAAACAACCGACTTCACAAAAAACAATAAAAAAGTGAAGAATAACTTTCTTTCTCTTTCTTTCTCTTTCCTACATTACCAGCAAATAAATGATTTATTTATTTCTTTCTTTCTCTTTCTCTTTCTCTTTCTCTTTCTCTTTCTCTTTCTCTTTCTCTTTCTCTTTCTCTTTCTCTTTCTCTTTCTCTTTCTCTTTCTCTTTCTCTTTCTCGTTCTCTTTCTCTTTCTCTTTCTCTTTCTCTTTCTCTTTCTTTATCTTTCTTTCTCTCTCATTCTTTCTCTTTCTTTTTCTTTCTTTTTCTTTGTTTCTCTTTCTTTCTCTTTCTTCAATTGTTTTTCCATCTGAAATTTCTCAGTGGTAGCCCGGAGTCTGGATTTATGGCCGGTCAAACAGATAATCCAGACATGTAATATAATACATGGAACTTAAAACATAACTGGCGAAATGTGGGTGTACTATAGGTACATCTCTGTCTCACCCTTCGGGGAATAAACGCGTGATGTTTTGTTGATAAATATGTTTGATGAATGACTTATTAAAAATATAGAGTAAAATCACGTATACAGCAGATTTATTTCCTTCTTTCTTTCTTTCTCTTTCTTTCTCTTTCCTAAATTACCAGCAAATAAATGATTTATTTCTTTCTTTCTTTCTCTTTCTCTTTCTCTTTCTCTTTCTCTTTCTCTTTCTCTTTCTCTATCTCTTTCTCTTTCTCTTTCTCTTTCTCTTTCTCTTTCTCTTTCTCTTACTCTTTCTCTTTCTCTTTCTCTTTCTCTTTCTCTTTCTCTTTCTCTTTCTCTATCTCGTTCTCTTTCTCTTTCTCTTTCTTTTTCTTTATTTCTCTCTCTTTCTTTCTTAATCTTTCTTTCTCTTCAAACAGGTAATCCAGACGTAATATAATACATGGAACTTAAAACATAACTGAAGGGTGTACTATAGGTACATCTCTGTCTCACCCTTCGGGGAATAAACGCGTGATGTTTTGTTGATAAATATGTTTGATGAATGACTTATTAAAAACATGGAGTAAAATCACGTATACAGCAGATTTATTTCCTTCTTTCTTTCTTTCTCTTTCTTTCTCTTTCTTTCTCTTTCTTTCTCTTTCTTTCTCTTTCTTTCTCTCTCTTTCTTTCTCTTTCCTTCTCTTTCTTTCTATTTCTTTCTCTTTCTTCAATTGGGTTTTCCCATCTGAAATTTCTCAGTGGTAGCCCGGAGTCTGGATTTATGGCCGGTCAAACAGGTAATCCAACTTAAGGGCCATAGTTTCCTGATTGACCTTGCGCATGTGGGCGGAGCTTAAGTCCCTACTCTAGACACGCGCGGTGGCGCGCTACACTGAAATGTTGATCAAAGAATATGCAGGGGCGCAGACATGCGCACGTAGGTGGCCATTTTTGCCTACGATTCTTGTGCCTCATTAATGGTAGATGCAAGGCTGATATTTGTATAGATCGATATTTATGTTTGTGCGTATACGTATATTTTATGTTTTGAACAGGACAATATTTTTAGCATATATGTGGAAGAAAACTTTTTTCAAAAAAAAAAACAACCGACTTCACAAAAATCAATAAAACAGTGAAAAATAACTTTAGTTTCGGAAGTCGGTGTCTTTGCTGGTGTATTTTCATAATTGACGGAGTAATCGCGTAACATACATACCAAAAAAAAAAACATACAGTCGAATTGAAAACCTCCTCCTTTTTGAAGAAGTCGGTTAAAAATATATTTACAATGCATGTGCTCGAAAAGAGCGTTTTCCAGGCAGCCAAATTGTGCGGAAAGAGCCACTTTTTCGCAATGGTGCTTTTTACTTTTCAGTTTTTAGGGTTCCGTAGTCAACAAGGAACCCTCATAGTTTCGCCATATCGGTCCGTCTGTCTTTCCGCGGCTTAGCTCAGAGACTCTTAGTACTGGAAAGCTGTAATTTGGTATGGGTATACAAATAAATCACGCCGACAAAATGGTAAACCAAAATGAAAAAAAAAAATTGTTTATGGTATCTATGCCGATAGTGACATTAAAATGTAAATCCGGGATGGCGGCTGGGAAAATTTTGTTTTGTTTTAAATCGTACGTGAGAAGGAATTTCGTTCCTGACGGGGGTCCCCCGACCGCACACGTTGATGTTATTACCTACTTTCGACATAATGTGATCTAGATTTTCTAGAACAATTCGTAATTATTTAACTTCAAATATGAAAGAATGAATAAACAATCGCTCACCAGATGATTACTATTACTGTCGCAGCCTGCAACTGACGCATTGATGGTCGATCGTGAAAATGTGGACCGAGGCACACATAAGTGAGTTTATCAATGCTTGGTTGCGGCCAAGACTTAAATAGTACTTTTCTCAAATATGCGCAGAAATTCAAACAGAGTAAATTATAAATTCCAGAATCAATGTCGGACAAGGATAATGTTTCACGCGCCAATATGTTCATTTGTTTCTTATTTATTTTAAACGGGTTATTCCCAAAGTACCCCATTCTTTTGATCTAAAAAGAAAAAAAACTCATACATTACTTCCCAAGTTACTCCAAGGAATTTGTATTATTAAAAAATACTTATTATTTTATTCCCATTCTGCTCCATAGGTATCTTGAATTATTCTCAAAGTACTCCACCGATTATTCGTTATCAATCTTCAAACTGCTCCATAAACAGCTCTATTTGCAAAACAAATCGAAATTTAAATAATTTTTTTTCTCAAACATGCTTGGAAATTCTAGCATTATTTTGATAAACTTCTTCGTGATAAATCAAAATTGCTGTACTGGTCAAAAACAAGTGAAGATGCGGTCAGTGTGTCGTCTTAGGGGAATTATCTGTTGTGTTGTGTTATTTGAAAATGGAACGAATTTTTTACTTCAACGCGCAACGCATCAAAGATTTTTAATCAATGGGACTCACGTTACTCCTTCACAAATGCGATCATGATCCTTATTGGTAAGGTTGCACGGAACAATTTCCTATGAAAGTATTTTTTTACGTTTAGGTTTAGAATTTTTTTTTTGTAAACGCTCTTGTAATCTTTATTTCTATAGAGTTGAGGATCAATGTTCTATGCAAGTATTTTTCTTCCACCAAGTCTTGGTTGGAAGTTGGACGTAACCTTTTTGCATACGCGATTGTACTCCTTATTTGTATGACTTTACAGATCTATTTTCAATGCAGAAAGAAAACACTTGAAAGTATTTCGAGCCCTGGTTTTTGGCACTGGTGTCTAAAGGTGGCTTGGCCCTGGTACCTACTCGATTTTACATAATAAAATAAATAATTTGTCTTTTCTTTCAACTGCGTAGTAATTTTATCTTATCATTAATGCACTGTTTTTAGGGTTTCGTACCCAAAGGGTAAAACGGGACCCTATTACTAAGGCTTCGTTGTCTATCGGTCGGTCTGTCGGTCGGTCGGTCGGTCGGTCGGTCGGTCTGTCGGTCGGTCGTTCGGTCGGTCTGTCGGTCCATCGGTATATTGGTTGGTCGGTCGCCTACTCTACCTGCCCACCCTACTTACCTACCTATCCTACCTACCTATCCTACCTACCCTACCTACCTACCCTACCTACCCTACTTACCCTACCTATCTACCCTACCTACCTACCCTACCTACCTACCCTACTTATCTACCCTACCTACCTATCCTACTTACCCTACCTACCCTACCTACCCTACCTACCCTACCTACCCTACCTACCCTACCTACCCTACCTACCCTACCTACCCTACCTACCCTACCTACCCTACCTACCCTACCTACCCTACCTACCCTACCTACCCTACCTACCCTACCTACCCTACCTACCCTACCTACCCTACCTACCCTACCTACCCTACCTACCCTACCTACCCTACCTACCCTACCTACCCTACCTACCCTACCTACCCTACCTACCCTACCTACCCTACCTACCCTACCTACCCTACCTACCCTACCTACCCTACCTACCCTACCTACCCTACCTACCCTACCTACCCTACCTACCCTACCTACCCTACCTACCCTACCTACCCTACCTACCCTACCTACCCTACCTACCCTACCTACCCTACCTACCCTACCTACCCTACCTACCCTACCTACCCTACCTACCCTACCTACCCTACCTAGCACCCTACCCTACTCTGCAGCGAGCTAGTCAAAACACACGCACACTATTGTAATTTGTTGGTGATAATTTGCACTAACATACACAAACGTACGTAGTCGGTCAATAGCCGGCGCGGAGCAGCGAGCGACACAGCCGTCCCGTCTCAATGCTAACGCGCGACTGCCGCGCGCGCCCGCGCAGAGCACCTCTGAACCTGTATCTCTAAGAGGGGTAATAAAAAAAATAAAATTGTTTCATTTACATTTCTGCTCAATATAATCTGTAGTACTTCTCCAATTTTTCAGTAACCAACCATCAATTTTTCAGTATAAAAATATTTCCAAACATCAAAGCCGTTTAGAAGTAGTAGGGAAATATTAGCCAAAAATTGCATTTTGTTAAATATTTTTTAAGGCAAAAGTATTAGTCATACGAAAAAATTGCTCAATACAAAATGTTGTAAATGAATCTCTGGCAATTATTTTTTTCAGATCTTTTAACCAAGCCGTTAATGAGGAGTAGGCTTTTTAAAGTGACCGTGTTACGGTACTAAACGGGACTAAGCGCCTTAACGAATGGTGTTTTGCTTTTGCAGCGGTCACCATGATTCTAGTATTTGTGAAGATTGTATTCCTTCTGGATGTATCTAATGGTGTCCTTATATAATTAACTAGCGACCGGTTCCTGGTTCGCACGGTTTTTACGACTTGACAAACCATCGACATTTCTTAGTTATATGTAACTTTATATATTGTACGCATAAACCTTTCGAAATAAATTTTCTAAACGATGGTGAATACCTCATCAAAATCTGTTGCGTGGTTTAGAAGAACAGCGTGGACATACAGACAAACACGAAAAGCGACTTTAATTTATATTGTATAGATGATATCCTTTTTTGGTTTCAACATAATTCATCTTACTTAGGTATTGATGTGTCAAACAGTCATCTTAAGGTCAAACATCCCTCCGTAATAACAAATTAAAATTAAAGTCAGTATGCGGCGTAACTAGAACAAACGCATAACTATTATAGATGGCGTATTTAAAAAGTAGATGCTTTCGACCTAAGGGCATTTTTTTTTTTTTTTCGTTTTGGCAATCATCTGGGCCAGGCAGACGTGCGTGCAGCTGGGCTTATAAATCGAACCTCTTATTCTTCACATCACATGTAAAAGCATCCATTCATTCCATTCCATTAGAGCACACCTATAAGGCAACGATGACCTATTAGCTCATCCCTAAGGTGTGTTCATAAACTAGAGTTGGGAACGGCCACCAATAAGGAGTGCGTTATTACCACGCAGTACGTGGTAAGTCAAAGGCCACTATAGGGCAAAAGTAGTGAAAGGTAACATCTCTAATTCCATGTTCAAATAGATTCATGTTACGACATAAACTTCGTGTAAACGGACTACGCTGCCGAAGAATTTCTAGCATTTATTTTCTGTTATAAAGTAGGGTTTTTATTATGACACCGCGTAGTGCACCGTGACAAGCTGTCCCTATAATCTAGTGGATACATGAATTTATGTTGTATGACCTTATCTATGGGGAGGACTTCAGGAAGATTAGTAGTATTTTGCAGCTTACGCTTTCAAATAGCTTTTCTCTTTATCCATACTATCCATATTAATACTAATATACTAATACTAACATACATATATATTTCTCCTTTCGCAGGTCTGCTGGAAGAAATTTCTTAAGAAATAAGCAGTACCTTTGTACTCATATTTTAATTATGTCGTATCTATTTTGTATTTTATTGTGTGTACATAAATAAATACATAACGAATATATTAATAATATTATGAATAGATAGATGGTACCCTTTTATCAGCTAAGCGCGCGGGCGAAGCTGCAGGCGGACGCTAGTGTTTAATAAAATACTTCCTTACTACTTTATATGAATGCAATGATCGTTATTCAACCAAAAAACGTATTCTCGACTTAAAAAAGTCAGCTCAGTGGAGGACTCTCAGACCCCAAGCATCGCCACAACGACCTACTTTTCCTGAATCTAATAGATTCACCAGGTCATTGGTATACCCTTGCTGCGCCTTAATTGATACGCGGTCATTTCATGGTCTTTCTGCGGTGCACCAGTGTATATATAAGGAGAAACATATTAGTAGTAGGCCTATAAAACACGTATGATGCTTATCAAGAACCAATTCGCACAGTTGTAAACTTTAAACAGAGCGTTTTACCGCACTTTTAACACCTTTGTCTTCATTAAAATAATCTAGACGTATCGTAACTGCTTATAAACATTTTAAAACAGGCCTAATTAATTCATAACGTAGTTACTCAGTATGACAGCTAAGTGAGTGTGAAAGTGCATTATCTAAAGTAAAGAAATCGCTGTGATTTTTTATTGAGTGCTAATGAAAGTTTAAACTTACGGTCGAAAAAAATATTTTAAGAGAACTGTCGTGCAATGATGCTTATGAAACTGCCTGATTTGTTTCAATGGATACCCATGATAAGCTATTTAAATTAAATTAAATATTAATATAAAAAAAAAATCGTTTATTTATTTTGTTTCTTATTAATTTACATTTTTTAATATTTTTATAAAATCATTAAAAAAAAAACATTTAAAAATATAAACAATAGGAGCCCACCGGTATCGGGAACAGGGTCCAAGCTACCGGTGGTCAGGGCTCCTGAGAGAGGAAATAAAATAATTATTATTCAAATAATAAATCAAAACTATTCATTTGATGTCATATTATAAAATATAGAATGTTTTTGTAAAATTTTTACTATTCCAAACCCTGTATATAATTCCCTTTTAGAGACAATTTCCTTATAAGTATATTTTGAATATTGTTGGCCTAAATAAAATATGACTGATGAATTAAGATTCTGATCTGTCGCACGAATTCGCTCTCTATGAATAAGCAGGTAAATAAATGACTGACTCTATTGGCAATATTTCTCTTCTTTTAATAACATTAGCCTGTCAATGATCACAATTTATTGAGCATCCGAACCTTAAGATATTTGCAATAACCGAACACGTACAGTTATCGGTAGTCCTATCAAACAAACTCTTAGAGACATTGATTGCCTATTTAGCGTAAATATCAATCGTCGAACTCAAGCTTTGTGACAAGTAGGTATCGTTAATTGAGTTAGATATTTGTAGTTTTTCATGCGATTAGGTATTTCGAAAGACCAATTATTCGATATACTTAATTGCTTAAGGCGAAAGCGCTCGAGTAGCCCGCGAAACTCAAATGTTCTTACATTTTTTTTTCCAATTTGCAGGACAGTATTTGGTTGTATATTGATTAAAATATGATAATCATTAAAATCATCAATTTAGCCGTCTAATTTCAAATTACCTTATTGAATGACTATTTCATGAAATCATGACATTTTAGGCCAATAATTCTAACTTAGAGAGTTTTATTGAGGATTCTAATGATTATAATTCTGTGAATACATATTTTTTTTTACAGTCGCTTATCATATTTTGATCAACATACAACCTGACACAGACCTGTAATTTGCAAAAAAACTTCAAAAAAAGAAGCGGGGTACCTTAGCGCATCGCGCCAGACTGTTTTCTGGTCTACTTTCCGGGATTTCACTCTATATTAACACGGTAAGTTATTTTCAGTGTTACTGTTCCACTGCGGATAAAAACGTGATCACTTTTAACAGAATAGCGACACCGATATTTCAAAACATACCGCAACTTCAAAAAAATAAAAAGTTTTTTTTGCAAAACTAGTCGTTATCCAAGATATTGGCTGTTTGACCGGTTTCTTCAAGTAAAAGGAACCCTGGAATAAATCTAAAGATTGCCTTTAGTCTTCAGATTCACTTTACTCTGAAATCAGTAAGACATCTGTTCATAAAATATAACACATAAATGTAAATCATTTTACTGTGTTATAAATTAAATAAACGACTATTAAAATCATTGCTTTATTGAGAAAGGGTCAAGTCAGCCATGCGTACAGCCGTAAAAGATTAATTAGATGAAGTTATTATGGTAATTTAAATTGGTCATTTTGATCTAAATAATTGGATAAAATTAACGTTTAGAGTTAAAGTCATATAACTTCATTTTATTTTATATACTTTTGTAAGGTTTCATTATCAATTTAGGTAATAGGTAGGTTAATAAAATCGATGCAGACCTGCAATCTGGAATCATAAATATTTTCATGATAATGTAGTTCAGTTTGTGCTAATTTGAATAGTTGTGAAAGAAGAAGACTTTAACTTCGAAGTGGCATTCGCGAAATGGTAATTTAAAAGGCATTAAAATGATGTTATAATTTTACTACTCGTCCTAAAATCTCAGCAGCATTTTATGTGCTTCTAAAACAATAAGCCCTTCCAACACTATATGGGCAAAAAGTCGTAAAATATTGCAAAATTCAATTTTCGTCACCGAAATTTCAATAAATCTGCACGGCTATTGATCGATAGCGAAATTTCATGATGTGCATGATAAATTTTATAATGCACTCGAAGCAGCAGGGATGAATCGATGATTGTTTCGAAAAAACAATGTGTATATTATTACAAATGATGTAAACTTGTGTCTATGAAAAGGCATTTAGCGGCAATTTTTTGTCGTACATACATATATACAGAGTTTATCCGTGGTAGCTATTGGTTATCAGGCGAGGCTTGGACGCGCGCGCTCGCAAACCAACAGTTGATGTTCGCGCGTCGAAAGGAAGACACATCCGCTAGCCGCCTAGCGCCCCTGTGTGACTTGTGATAATACATCGCGTGGTGATTACCGTACTACGGTGCTAACTTTAACGTGAAAGCCGGTGAATTTAATTGAAAGGGTGCGTGTGTTTTGTTATTTTTGCATACAATATTATGGTGGTATACAATCTTGTATGGTAGAGTCCTTGGAGTACGTATACTTAGTTTTAATGCATGCCATTTTTAAGCTGAAGCACGAACATCTGCAGAGCGTATTTCCATTTTTAGCACGCGCTGCGTCGACGGGTTGTATTCATATGGATGCACATGTTATATGTGTACTGTTTTTAGCTGTAAGACAGATTATGTATCGTAAGTGTTAATAGTTATGTTTATCGGCCTCTAAAGCTCTATTTATTTGTTCTATATGTTCATCTTTGTGTTTAATAGAACAAACTCAAATGGCAAAAAGTGATGCTGTATTCAGCACTTCCGCGTAAATTTTCTTGTATTTTTTTGCTGAAGAGATGGTTTTTTCTAAAATTTCTTTCAAATATTACGTAACTTACATTACGAGAGGGTATACTTAATAAGCTTTCTCTGTATAAAGACATAAAAACGAATGCAAAATCGTGGCCCGTGACGAATATTTTATGCGAGACATCACAATACTGTAATACCTCTAACTACATTCATACGTGGTAATGCTATTAGCGGGCTACTGGACAATGTAATGTACGGACCTACCTACAAATTATAATAGAAGTTGAATGAAGAATATAATTATAACTCATACATAATAACAACCTTATTAAATGTATAAACAAATTATTATAAAATCTTTTGTAGCTCACTCATTTCCCGATTTCCATAGTATTCTACGGTATTTTTTGAGGATAGTAAGCCATGCACTATTGACCTTCATTTCAATATGGTAAAGCTTAACGGATAGTGATGATTCCGAGTCGAGTATTTCAAAGGGATTGTCCTCAAATAGGGTCAAAGTAAGGCAGGAATGCTGGTGTGGCCGGAGAGTACGGCAGAAGAAAGGGGAGGCCCATAGCCAGCAGTGGGTGATTCCGGGTTGAAATGGTGATATGAGATTCAAAGTAAGGGAGACTAGGGCAAAGAGAAGAAAACGGATAAATATCTTGTTCAGTTTTTTTTGTCCACAACCACCAGGGGTTGAACGTGGTCAGAGGTTGAGATTGTAGGGGTTGAATGTGGACTAATCCCAAACATACCACATACTTTAGGATCTTTATAAACTTTAATTACCTAAGAAATGTCCACTACCTGGTTGGCATGGTTGCTGGTTGGCTGATTAGTTCTTGACTCGTATTACCCAGTAACTGGGTTGGGAAGTTCAGATAGGCAGTCGCTCCATGTAAAATACTAGTATTCAACTGCATTCGGTTAGACTAGAAGCCGACCCCAACGTAGCTGGGAAAAAGTTAGGCAGATGATGATGAATTACGTATGAAATGTTTGGCCAGGGAAGTTTTAACGCAGAATCCGAATTTATTGTAAATTATGATTTAAAATATTGCAAAAGATTGAAATATAATTTAGAACTGACTTTGCATATTTTATTGGTGAGTTTTCGGTTGATCACAGACTTGCAAAGGTCATGACCTCGCAAAACATTGCCATCTGCTTTTCTGACAGATCACGAAGACATTACGTTTGAAGTTACTACTTGTATATAATGACTGAGATATTATAAAGATGTCTGTTTTATGAGCATTGAGAAATAAGGAACACGAATTATTTGATTGATATGAAACCTTCACTGAAGATCGGTATTGGTGAGTTTTTAAACTACCTCGGAGACATCGATGAGAAGGTCCCATCTATACTAGTGTTATGAAGAGAAAAGATTTGTAATGGATAAACTGAAAAAAGGCTGGACCGATTTTAAAAATTAGTTCACCGTAATATGCTATATTACGCACTCCGGCCACTCTATCGCATTGGATCGCAGATCTGTAATGGTAGATGTAGGCAAGATTTTCTTTCTTTTTTTCTTTCTTTTCTTTTACAAAAATACAAAACACAACGCGAAACTACGGCATATTATGTCGCCTTACTCAAATCTCACCAACTTATGACCATAGAGAGCTTTACAGGTTTTTCTTTGAAAACTCAGTCTTTCTTTAGTTACTTTCAGCAGTTCCATTACTTTTTTCATGTTTATGATCACAACTTCAGGTTAGCTTGACATAATTATAAATGTAACTCCTTTTTTTTCTCTCGGTTAGTTGTAAAAAATGTACTTACGTGCTTTTTCACTTATGCACTATGTTATGCATAATCACAAGACGGGTTCGGACGGTAATTTAGACGGGTACAACTTTTTGCATGTTTTTCAGCAAAAAATACCAAGTGGGTTGGATTACTGACAACATCACTTTACAAGTTCATAGTTTTTTATTCAAAGGATTAAAATTCAATGTAAATTAAGTCTTTGTTATTATTACTAACAAATAAATCTGGTATCAATGCATATTTTAATATGAATTAATTAGCAGTGCAAAGGAATATTTCAAATTGAATTGCAATTAGTATCACAAAATGTCATTGTCAAAGTGTACGGTTGTCGAGCAACATGTAAGGATTTATGACATCTCCTCACACAGTTACTTAATTAATATCTGTTCCAAAAGAATCTGATGAAAGTGATAAATCCTGTTAATTTTTTTGGCAATTACTCACTAAAGAGAATTAGTAACATATTATTCATTTGTATTTAGGTTTGAACTACTTGGCGTATCTATTTTTCTAATAATTGTTTTTTGAATAATATCGACGAAAATTGAGGTTGTAAAAAAATATTAAACGCAAACATTAAAGTGAGAATTTTGGGTTTTAATATTTAAATAATTAAATCAAAGCACTCTATTTGTATGTGGCACTAAGTACAAATTGGCATCCACTGGTACATTATCTGATCCATTTGTTTAAATTTAATCAGATAATTTTGTAACATATTCCAGTTTTCTTGGATTTTTTTTCGTAGTTGCAAACCTAACCTTGTTGTATTTTTATTGCGATAATTAAGTTACCAGAAACGGTTGTCTACAACATTATGATTGATAAATGTCATTTCTACAATATGACACTATGCTGTGACGGGCAATTAACAATTACATTGTCTTATTCATCGTCGTTCTTCACAGAACAATAACCCATTCTTTAAGTCGACTCATGTTATTTAATCAATTATTATACCAAGTGGCACAGTTTTATAACTATTTTCTTTAACATTTCATTCAACGAGAATCTGTTTACTCAAGACATCTTCAAATTGTTCTGAATCCAATCGATTGATTATACAATTTAATGTCAAATTGACACTTACTTTCACATGATTAATGACTCGTATTACTTCTAATCAAACTCCATTTGATTTATCAGAATTTTGTTAGAAGACTAGTCGTGGGAATTTCGAAAAATTATTAATTATTATTAAGGCCTTATTCTTTGTTGACATGAAAAACCATAATGGTTTTCTTTTTACAATTTTTTTTTTTTACTTCTGATATCAATTACATAATATATAAGATAAGTCCTAACTTATTCACTGACAGACGACAGACTTATCATAGCCTAAACCTTTGGAGCGAGCTGAGCTGATTTTTTTTGAGTAAAATAGTTTATTCTAAATAAACTCTGAATTGGACTGATTCAAGATTAAATCTACTTCGTAATGTACTGTATATGATGCCTTATCTACAAAATATGAACATAAGCTGTAATAAAGAACCTACAGTTATGTTTACTTCTTGCTTATCAACTTCATTTGTTGTTTCTGGCTTCCTCATTTCTTTTTCACGTTTTAATTCCGTTCAATGCCTGGTCTTTTTTACTATTTTTTACCTTCAGTACATTTATAGTTACACTATTTCTTAATTTATTTCTTGGTTGTATTTTATTTCATATTGGTTTTAATGATTGATTATTGTAAATATGTTTAGCTTATTGTTAATTGTATTGGAGTTGAAACAAACAAACGAATCATGTCCCTTGCTAGTGTTGGTTAATTTTTGTGTTTATTTTAGTAATAATAATAATAATAATAATAACGTTTATTGTGTCCAAAAAATTATACATAAACAATTTTAGGTTTGGAGTCTTCATTTAAGCAATGCCTGTATTAGAGGACTCCGCTCCTTCACAACAGTAAGTACTTACTTAAAACACAATAAAAACAGTACAAAAAAACAAAAAATACAGTAAAAAAGACAAATTATAATTATGTAAACTTGTGTGAGCGTGTGCATGAGTGTGTATGTGCTGTTGAGTGTGCATGAGTGTTTTGGATGTGTGATTGTATGAGTATGTGTGTGTGAATGTATGTGTTAGGATGAGCGGGTCGTATACTTGTTAAGTTACGTTTTGTAGGAGAGCTTCCGTATTATCATATGTCAGTGGTTTTATCCAGTCAATCAACATTTCTTTACTTAAATGATAAGATTTTTCATATATGAAAATTTCTTTGTTTATTTTGTTATATAATTGAGCTGATCGTTTACTAAATTGCGTAGATCCGAATTTGGTCTTGGTTAAAGGTATTTGAACTATATTGTGTTTTCTTCTCCTAGAGAGTATAACCCAGTAGAACCCAGGTACAGTATTCGTTATTATTTTCTATAGCATAGTAGATCTTCTTCCTCCTAAAGCAGAACCAGCAAGTTCCTAGTTTTTCAGATTGAATAGCAAGTGTTTTCGTGTATCGTAATTTAAAAAAACAATCGTTTTGGAGTTTCTTGCCAGTTCTTCCCCATAGGTACCTACTATGCTTTGGAATGGGCAACTAACTTCCTATTTCTGACTGACCGACTCCTTGACAGTTCAAAAGTGCCTGTAAATGGTTTAATTGAAATAAATACATTGAGTTTTCTTAATTGAACTTCGCTTCAATTGTTTGGCTTATAACGACAACAAAAACTTTTTAAACTTGGATTATTAAGTACCGGAAGACCTAAGCTGGTCTTAAGTATTAGAATTGAGGTAGGACCAGAATTGAGGTAGGATAACGAATTAAAAACATACATACAAAACCAATAAAACATTATAGGTAATTGAGAATATAACTCACATTATACATCATTAGATCATTATTACTGTGATTGATAATAAAATTATCGTGCAGCCGTTAATGTACTGTAATTGCAATTTAAATTGATTTTAAACGTTCATTTGTTTTAAACGGAATGCGTTTTTTATTCTCCACGCGGTAATGGCCAAAGGAACAATAATGCCGATTAGCTTCATAATCATATGGTTTATGAAACGTTCAAGCATCGTTGATCTTTCAACAACTTTTCCTTATTAAACTTCAGTGGTAAGATATTTTTTTGCTCATATTTACATACGTAATGTCTTTACATTGATATTTACTGCAGTTACACTTCCCTTTAAACCAGTGGGCCCAGACATATTTTTTCAAGATTGTGACATAATGACGTCATTTCACAGATTGGCGATTGTCATAATTATTTTTTATTTTAAGCGTGCAGTAATGAAGTATCATATTGATAATACTGGCACTTCATTTATTCTCTCTTGTAGCCATGGCCAACGGTTGCCTGTTACCAGTGCCTATTTCCGAAGGCAGACTATTTATTTTCAAAATGTATTAACAACATGATGTGTTTCAATCTCACTCCCTTTTCGTGTGGTTAGTGACTAACCTAGTGTCAGTGTTTTAAAGCCGCTATGGGCCTCTAACCAATTGTTCTAGATCCTATAAACCGAGAATTCAATACGAAACTATAAAATCAAGCGAAGAACATCTAAAAAGCCAAATGAAAAATCATTTGCACACATATACGGCTTGGCACTTACAATTCAATTGCGGCGGAGAAGGACTATCAGATAAATTGAGCGTGACAGACATTTTTCATAGTGAACAAAAAAGGTAGTTAGTTCAGTTATTAATGAAGTACCTCAAGTACCTAATGGCTGTAAAGACGGGCTTGTGGTCGACGACGCGTAGCGCCGCCCGACAGTCATGATATTATCAAATTGCTGTTTAATATACACAATTTTGCCTTTTTGGTTTTTAGGGTTCAGTGTGGCGCAGTAAATGCCAAAAATCTTCGTTTTGTTTTGGAAAATGTAGAGGGCTATGATGAACATTCGTGGCGTAAAGGAAGTGACTAATAAACCTCAGGAACGGTAAAATAGGTGTCAAGTAACACGGAATTCTGTGACGGAATTGTGTTTGATTCTGTTCTGTGACAATTAAACCTACTTTTATGTTTTTTTCTTTGTTTTTAACTAGGCACGCGATTGTTAGACTACTAAATTTGTATTCAATATTATACTTTACTAATATTTTTTAGATTTCTTCTTTGATAAAGTCAATAAAAAAGCAATTACCGTGCTTAAAGTACAAAACTTACCCAGTTTATCACTGCAATTTTGATCGAAATCGTTTTGTGTAGAAATAATAAATAAGCCTCACATTTATGACTGTAGGTTAGTAGGTATGTTTACACAGACATTCATAGCCTAACTTCTAAATTAAACTCATTACGTACATTTATTTCGTTTCTATTGTTCTTATTTTCTCATCTCCAACGTTTGTTTGCGGTCACAAGTCACTACCGGGTAACGTTTTATTCATTTATTCGTGACTAAGAACATCAACGGAGTAATATACATGATAATTATTTAAACGCATCATACTTATAATTTTATTATTGTATGATTTAGAACCAATTTGGATGGTTATCTGAAACAGTTTTTTTACACAATCGTACCTACTCGACTTTTTTTGTTTATTAAATCGTCTTTTGTAATCAACTTATTTTGTTTTCATGTTAGATTTAATCAAAGATCACGCCTGCAATTCCCGAAAGGTTAGACATAGGTGTACACCCACATTTTGCCAGTTATTAATTGCTTTATATTTGACTAGACACAAAAGATAGCAAGTAGACAAATGATTTTCTAAGCTATTAACGTATCTCTCGTATATCCTATAGAAATGGTTGAATAATATTTTAATTAATACTACGGAACTCTTTTCAATTAAACGCAGTCTGCGTTATTGAGCATTCATTGTAGTTAGTAATATTTGCATCGCTCTAGTTCGCTGTTTAATTCATTATTCCATACAAAAACACTGACACTTACTTACCACATTCAACACTGCATTGAAACATTTAGTATTGCTTCAGTGTGGTTACGGAAATGTTCTTATATTGAATAAAATTTTTTCAGTAAGTACAAAAATATGTTTAAGTTAGCTATATACTCGTAAATATGGAGGTACTCAGTCCATTTCTATCTAATGTTGAATATATTTCTTTCTCTGTCTTTCTATCTAAGAGACATACACAGGCTACAGGCTTACAGGGTTTACAGGCTTAGTACAGTGGAACAGAGCCTTCTTTCATTCTGCAAACTTCGCTATTTCTTTAATTTTTTTTTAAACATTGTGAAATAAGTTTTATGTACTTATTAGGAATCCGTACCTAAGTGTGTAACGTCAAAACAATAATCGATACGCACTTGACTTTTATTTACTCACCGATAAGCTTTTCCGGTATAACTCACAACAGTAACTGTTTAGTTTATTATTCGTTTTTCAAGACCAGAAGGAGAATTCTCGTACTTTTAAAAACGTTTGTAATTTAATCTCAGTCTCTATCTGTGAAAAAAACCCCTACCTATAATCAGCCAATAATGTTCCCACTGCTGGGACACAAGCCTCCTCTCTGCGAGAGGGAGTGGGTTATAATCCACTACGCGGGCCCAGTGCGGGTTGGTAGATGTCACATGTGTTCGAATTTTTGGTTCTAGGCATGCCGGTCTCACGATGTTTTCACCGAAAAAAACCCCTATTTCCTTAAATTTTTGACAAGTTTTAGTCATTAATTGTCGTCAGATGAGATTGCAACTTGAATTTGAACATTTTTGAGTACGAGAATTGGCGTTCACATGGTGGCATATTTGTTTAAGTCGGTACATGTCGGTACGGTAAAGTTAAATAAAGCACGTCGCACTTATCATAAAAAAATAAGTTGGCACATAAATCTTAATTATATTTTACACTTAAATTCACAGCAGGTTTAAAAATAAGATCCATTTCTTACTGTCGATGTGCAAGCAGACTCATTAGATATTCGTAATGTGCACGTTACCGCTCAACACTCCATATACAGAACATAAATAGAAAGCTATTTATTTACATAATCCATTAAAAGTTAGGTTTACATACCTATGTACGTTTTTGGTTTACGTCATAAATATTCAATGAAAAATACTAGAGCATGAGAAATTTTTATAATATACCTTTGACAGATTCAAATATTTTACGTATTTCAACTAACTATTTTACATTTACTTTAGGCGGAAATCTAAGTAAGTAGTGGGTTCCGTATCTGATAAAATTGTACGTAATTTTTCGTTTAAGTTTTTAAGTATTCGCTGTCTGACTAATTTTCGGTGTAAATATAAAATGGTGCACGTGATAGACGTGTTGTTAGTTAGCATAATAAGTAGTGTGCTAATTAATTAATTAATTTGTGATTAAAGAAAAATGAGTATAGTGTGATTTTGTAAACTAGCCTTTATCCGTGAGTTGTCTGTCATTGTTTTCATAGAGCAAAATTATGGCTAGGGCTGCGGGCGGCCGTTTTTATGATAATAATATACTCAGTTGGCCGATTTTATAATACTAATATACTTATGAACAATCACAACACTCAGGATGTATCAACATGTGTTAACATTAACTGCCATTACGATGAGATTGAGAAATAACAAACAAATGACTTGCTATTGTTTCATCTTGAGTGTGTATGTTTTGTTTTAATATTCAATGATCTTATAAACAAAGAAAATTAAGTGTCTAATTGGTTTGATTTTTTTAGTTAATTATTTTTCATGGAAAAAGATGACTTGTTTAAATTCTTAGACCATTGAAAACTGGATATTGTGTCATTTGAAGAATTGATTTTGTCGACTCGAAAATAATAAAGAGTATTGAATAAAGAGGACTGATCCA
Source organism: Lithophane semibrunnea (assembly GCA_947363905.1). Classification (NCBI taxonomy): domain Eukaryota; kingdom Metazoa; phylum Arthropoda; class Insecta; order Lepidoptera; family Noctuidae; genus Lithophane; species Lithophane semibrunnea. Next base: position 12,816,724 of record OX376190.1, on the reverse strand, counting down.
ACATAAAAAGAAAATGATTCTTTCATTTTCATGATATCGATGATTGTATGAAATTCATAAATCAATCTGCCTAGCCTTTTCCCAACTATGTAGGGGTCGACTTCCAGTCTAACTGGATGCAGCTGAATACCATTGTTTTACATGGAGCGATTGCAACAGAAGTCCACAACCCAGTAACTGGTTAATACGATACCCCTTGGTAAGACTGGTTTCCGGCTTTCGGGCTTTTGACTACCCATAGCGACTGTCAAAGATCCACGAATGACAGCTGGCACCAACGGATTAACGTGCATTCCGAGGCACGGAGGAGTCTCGGTACGTCAAGATGGTCATCCATCCACGAACTAGCCCCGGCAAGCGTAGCTTAACCTGATGGATCGACCCGTGTGGCTGTTATTACTTAGCCACGAGCTCCTATATGACTGTAAATTTAAAAAAAAACACATGCTAATCGCTTATTTTAAAGCTACAACACCTCATTTGGGAAGTTGGTTATTCGTATTTTAATCATTAATCATTTTGTGTTGTGTAAAAAGTTTTTAGTGAGAGCGACTATAACAATTTAATGACAATACGATAAAATAGTTAGGAGCTCTTTAAATAGGTAAATATTGATTTTTATTAAAGTAGGTATTCCTTAGGATTGCGGAAGGCAGGTTGCCAGGTCCCTGACGCAACTTGGGCGAGCCTTAAGTGCTATTGATTCAGTCGGCCTACTTGATGATTTACCTATATTTAGGAGTGGTGGCCAATGGATCAACTCTGTCCACTTTTTCTGACGTTTCTCATATATCGTAACTAAATTTTGGAATGGCTACAAATATTGATAATGATATTTTGAGATAACCTTCTGTCTTCATCATGATCTAGATTTAATCTGACTGATTTGTTTCAAAATATACATAGATAAAATAGCGATATAATGCAGTTCTTTTTATTTCGACTTTCCTAATAAAGGAAATGATATCAAATTACTTTAGATTTTTGTAAGTATTCTGGGTATTCAGAGAATCGAGTACCTCGCAGGGCAGATGGCCGATGGGGCCGAAAGGTTCCGGAGTGGCGATCGCGTACCCGGAAGACGTAGCATTGGAAGACCGATGATCTGGTGAAGGCGGCGGGAATCCGCTGGATGCGAGAAGCACAGAACCGGTCGAAGTGGCGGTGCTTGGGGGAGGCCTATGTCCAGCAGTGGATGTGTTTCGGCTGAAATGATGATAATGATGATTCAGAGAATCTATATATAGGTTACACAATCATAGTATCAAAAAAGGAACATAAAATCGTAATTTATTTATTTATTTATTAAAACTTTATGCACAAGTAAAAACTACTGTACAAAGGCAATATGTAATATGTTAGTGTATTAGTAACAAAATTGTACCCAAAATTATGTTATTCATAACTATTGCCTATGGCTGTCCTTATCCACAGATTTTGGAAAGGAAAGTCAAAACGAGCAGCAATGGCATTTAGGATGCCGTGTCTGCTGTTTCGTATTCGCAGCAAGGAGTTAGCTTTCTTGCACAATTAGTATTCAAATTGGATACATCATCGGACCAGTTGGTATCATTTAGTGTTAAGAAATGATAATAAAATTAAAGGTCGACAATAATATAAAATTTATTCAAAATTATGACCGCGTCTATTACTTTTATTGCTATTGCCAATTTTGGCCAGGAAGTTGCAAAATATGTTACAGTTATTAAAAATATTATTTGCAAGATGTGTTTGTCACAAAAAACAGAACATTATTAATTTCTAAAAATTTTAATTGTGTATGTATTAAGAGAAAATTATGAGACAACTATACCAATGTTTACTAAGCATGGGTTTAGTGAGTACTAAACCCATGCTTAGTTACTAAGCAGATGCAGTGTCTCAACGGCCAATGACCGAATGCCTATGTGTATCTGTATAGCTTGCAAACCTTAAATTATACTCGTTCGTCCTAGACTTAGCTTGGCATGTTGCCAAGAATTAGCCGCTAATTATTGAATGTACCTACTAGTTTCTTCATCAAGTCAATTGGCGAATTGCAATTCTAATCTTAAAGTTTTGATTTACAGATTTAGTAGATAAAGGATTTGCAATTGTTTATGGTGTAATTTAAATAGAAGAAAACTTGGAAATGGATCATTTTACTTATCATTATGATCAATCGAGATCGAGACATAAGCGGGTGAAACCGCAGGGATTTGAAATGAGGTTTTCTGTTATTTCAATTAAGTACCTACATATAATTTGTATTTATGGAATTAATAAGGGATTGGTTTACCACCATGAGCCGAACACCTTTAGATAAAAACATTTTACAAAAAAAAAAAACAACCGACTTAAAAAAAAAACACTAAAAAAGTGAAAAATAAATTCAAAACTTTCGGAAGTCGGTGTCTTTCCATTTCAATTTTCGTTTTTTGCCACCGACTTCCGAAATTTAAGTTATTTTTCACTATTTTAGTGTTTTTTTTTTGAAGGCGGATGTTTTTTTTTGTAAAAAGTTTTTATTTTTCACTTTTTAGTTGTGTTATCTACCCCAAACAAATTCGTATACCGTTATCTGCTATATAAATAACAGTGACGGAGTGAAATAATTATATCATCTACGTACGCAAAGTGGGAAAAATACGTATAATTATTGAAGCTAACTCAAAAACTACGCAAGTAAAATTAATAAAATTTATATGGGACCACCTCTGAAGCATGACCTACCAAACAAAAAGAATCATCAAAATCGATTCCTAATTGGCGGAGTAATCGCGTAAAATACACACAAAAAAAAAAAACATACAGACGAATTGAGAACCTCCTCCTTTTTGAAGAAGTCGGTTAATAATAAAGAAAGAGTAATTAATAATGCAATATCGTTGCATTGACTTCGTTCGACCCGCGTCACCTGTCATGTCTTAGTCAATAGTTGCAACACCTATGGAAGTACGGATACAATTGTCGGCATATATCCCAAGTCATACATTATGTATGTATTGTGTACATTTGAAAGCCTACATAATAGGCACATTACCTATACATTTCTGTCTTATATACCGGTGACACGCCACCAATTATTTGAAAACGTACATAACGATTAATGATTTCGTTACTTCCTTTTAATAACAGTTATTATCCTGTCGGTGTCAATTACATTTCGAAGTATTCATGATACGTTTTCGTTAATTTAGCATTTTGAAGGCAATATCAATCGTATGCATATACTTGCGTAAATAACATTTTAAGGAAATAATAATTACTACTAATAATGGTCACTTACCTAATATCCATTTACTATTGAAAATGTATCGAGGATATTGGGAACTGGCAGGATATCTTTGACAGTTAAAATTAATTTGGATTTAGATTTTCCACAATGAATTAAAAATTTGACTAAAGAAAAACCTGAGAAAAGGATGTTATCAACTATACTCCATTTGAAATAAGATTAGACATTGAAATAAACCTTTTTTACAGTCCGTTCAACCGATTTTGACTTTTATTGCGTTGGTGGCATGACAAAAAATAATAATATACCATTTATTTCAGGCGACACAGGCCCATAGAAAAATACCTTAACTTAGACAAACATACGTTTATAAAACTTGTGTTAATAAATAAAGCTTAAGACTATGTTAGTAGCACTTCACTTTGCACTAGCTTAACTTTGTGCTGTCCTGTGGTACTTGTCCGCGGAAGCGACGGAACACTACGTCCTGCGGCCAAAAGTCTTCTTCCATAACGAGGGGCAGATAACAGTTTGGTACACGCACCACGAACGCCTTGAAGTTGACGTTCCGGTGCGATTCCAGCAACTGCACCCTCGGCGTGTACTTGATCTTCTGGCTCACGTACTCAAATGGCAGCTGCAGAAGACAGTGGTTTTGTGTAACCTCTTTTGCTTTTAATGCCATCCTTATGCCTACGGTATAGAAGTCAAAATTGGTTGAACGGACTGTAAAAAGGTTTGTCTAAATGTCTAATCTTATTTCAAATGGAGGATAGGTACATATAGAGAGGTGGTCCAGTAGGAGCGGTGGTGGCCTTACGCACTGTAAGTCGTTAATGGGAATATCGGGATAAAAAGTATCCTATGTCCTATTCCAGGTCATGGTCTATACATGTGCCAAATTTCATCCAAATCCGTTCAGCCGTTCACACTTTTAGTGTGAAAGCGTAACAAACAAATAAATAAACAAACAAACAAACTCACTTTCGCATTTATAATATTAGTTAGGATTATTTAATCAGCACTGCTCTCAAAACGGTGAAGGAAACCAGCATGTCCTAGAACTAAAAATTCGAAGACATGTATTGTGACATCTCTACCAACCCGCATTGAGCCCGCGTGGTCGATTACCGCTTCTAGTCTCACCGAGCGAGAGGTGACTTGTGTCCCAGCAGTGGTAAAATTATAATGTATATCACATGAAGAGTAAATAATTCCGAAGTACATGAAGCATCATCAAGTCCATCAAAGCAATGGTCGGCATTTGATGTGGTAACTACTGACACTCGACACCCATACAAAATCTACTTGAATATCTAATTACATGTGAACACAAAAGGCCTAAAAGTTTCACTTGATCTTTAATGTCTTTCAAGTCAACACAACACTCGGAAATGTTTTGACATCATCATTGTTGCACGATAACCATTTATCATGGTCAAAGATTCTGAAGATCTGTCACTTACTCTTAACGTTTTCAACAATATATTCTAAGGACTATAGTCTAGCCCGCTCAGGGATGACGAATCTTTGGCGCGTTTTACTTATGTTTTTTTTATATATTTTTATGTAATACTAATCTACAGTAGATTATAAATGCTATATCTATTAGTTTTAGAATTCTTTCTTTATTAAGGAACTAGCTTCCGCCCGCGGCTTCACCCGCGTGGTATGTCGATGTAAAGTAGCCTATGTCCTTCCCCGGGATGCCATCTATCTCCTTGCCAAATTTCATCGAAATCCGTTCAGTGGTTTAGGCGTGAAAAGGTAACATACAGACAGACGGACAGACAGACAGAGTTAAATTACTTTCGAATTTATAATATTAGAGATTGATATTTTATTGATATGGATTGCTGCTGCCCACGACTTCGTCTATGTGGAATCAATCACACTTTAAAGCATAATTAACCTATTGTACTCAGAAAATGTGAGTATTATCCGATGAATTAATTCTTTCACGAGGCAGCTTCGAGAGACTTTACAAAAAAAAAAACCTCTTTATAATATTTTTATTTTATTTATAAGTGAGTGTTTTTTGCTTTATAGTATATTTTCTCAGATATCGGTGGCTCGTCTTCGCCATCCCTAGTCTAGCCTAGTCTTGTACTTACGAAGCAGACAGTCGGCCTTTTGTACCCCTGTATCTCATATCTGTCATCTACCTCAGCTGTTGAATAACTTCCTTGAACCATGTATGGTGTTAGTCGGGAACCATTTCTCCGTGTTGTTACTTGCTTGTTAGTCACAAATAGGATTTTCCTTTTGGTCAAAATGTTACATGTGGTTACTTGGATTTATGTGCAATGATGATTCAATATCCGTGTTAGATGTATCTGGTTTAAAATTAAGACGAGATTCATTCTGTTAAATTATTTAAAATTTCAAATTATTTTCTTTAGCTTTAAAAGTATTCCTAAACTTGAAGTGGGTATGTAAGTAACCGCAATAGTTGTGAATATTTCGAAAGGCCTCCAATATATTTTTCCTTCTAATGATTCTAAGAAAAAGCAATTTATCTCAACAACCGTGTGGTGGTAAATTGCTTTTTCTGACACACTCAGAATTCACTTTCAACAGAATCATAAGTTATTAAAAAAATTTAAGAAAGTAACCATCTAAAGGAGGATAACAAACTAGAATTGAGCAAGCAATTCTTAGAAGAAGACGTATTTAATACCGTTCTTCAAAATATGAAATGCATTAATACTAAAAATTAGCACTCAGTTATTCAATGTAACTTGACCGTTCACGCCTATTAAATTAACAGCAGAAATCCGAGGAGCTGCTATTAAGGAGGTGTTGTAATAATCGTTTGTAATATTATATCTTTCAAATTTTATTGCATTTTCTATAGGCTTCTTGTTGAGAACATTCAATTAGTCCCTATCAATATCGAACAACTGGGTGTTAAAATAACAACATTCGTTTAATTTAAACGAAGTTTTAACATAATTTTGGTTAGTCAATCTTGAATACCTGTACAAAAATGTATGTTCTTCATGAATATAAAACTGTTTAGACAGTTGAGTAGTCATCCTCTTTTTATCACACTTAAGCAGATGTAATACGCAAACTGTAACACCTACACTAATCACCATGACCAAAACAATAATTTCATGAATGCCAACATCAAAATCAATTACAGGGGCTCAGTTAATATTGTTGTTGACAGCACAATTCGGTGCGGTATTGAGTTCATTCTGTTATTAGATGCGGCCGGCACTATGACCGAAACGCACTTCAGTCTTGCTCTCTTGGCCGCACGCGTTGCTTCATCTAATTCTAATTCTTACATTGGGTACGCAGCCCGAGCTCTTACACCTAATTCAGTTTCGACATCTGTTCCCGTGCGAACAAAGTGTCTTTTACGTTTCGCAATTATCTCTTTGATATAATTACCTATATTAGTATTATCTTCATCGCTGTCATCGGATATTGGCTAAATGCACACGGTATTGACCTTCATACAATCTTTATTTCATAATTTGATACTTTGTCTGCATAGCAAAGTACCACATGATGTAATTCTAATTGCATCTTAAGGTTGTTTGATATTTAATTATTTAATATTCATATAATTTGATATTTAATTATTTTTTTATTTATTTGTTTAGACTATTTGGTGCGCTGGTGCATAGATTAGTCAAGTATTTATAATTAGCAGAGCTCCAAAAATACATAAATATGTATTTATGAATCACTTTGTATATGTATTCAAATAATTATATTAATGTAGTGTGTCTAGATGCAGGTTTATCTTAATATCATGCGAATTTGTTTATATTAGTTAAGAATAAGGCTACATTAATATATTTGAAAACATTTTTTTACGGAAGCTTTGAACTCAAAATATTGATAGCCCATTTACATTCATATAATTAAGTATATGGCTGTCCTGAATTTTAAAACTGTTGATTGATATATTAATTACATCATAATATTGATATTTAATACAAATGGTTATCTATTAGTTTCATAAATTGGCAATACAAATTCAATTCCATTATTGATCAATGTTTTGAAATACATCGGCTAAATGGCTTCTTCTTACGCAATTTGATCTTCAAATCGGTAATGATCGTAATGGGCCATCAAAAAGTAATCGACTTTGACTGTGATTATATGTTTACAAATTAATTTTCTTATACATGTTCTAATGATAGTCTTGGTGCTGTTTGATTTATGATACTTGTCTTATGCGATCAACTTCCGTAAGATCGATACCAAGTATTTGTTATATTGGACATGTAATACTAATAAATTAAGTTCTGGTATTTATAATTATCCATTATAAAAGCTTTGATCAAAATTTTTTAGGTACTTAGTCTTAATATGAGACTTGATAATGAAACGAATTTATTGGACGATTGTAATTTCCTGCTTGTTTATTTCAATAAAATATTTCGGCATGATGATATTATGCAGCAAAATATGCAAGTGTGAATTGAGTGTTTATGATTGTATAAAATTCAATATTCTTGTCAAATTAGGTATAATTTTCCACTAACGACCGTCATTACAGCTCGCGAGCACGGATCGTAACTCGTGCATAATGATGATGGCATTCCATCGATACCTAGTCGTAATTTGATTGAATCTTCTTGACCTTACAACCTTCTCGTGGTCTTTGACTTCGATTAATGTCATCAAGTCCAAGGTAGTTTTGAGGATGAGCTTGTTGCGTGTGAGAATAATAAATAACATATTGAAGGTTTAGTAAACACCTTTAGTTAGTAAATGCAAATATTGTCATGCAAAACCAACTCTGAAATAAGACGGTGCAATGCCAGTTATAGCTGTCACGGGTTTAATTGCCGTATCTGAATAAGTATTTGTATGGGCATTAGTTCCGAGACATATTGCTTGTTTACAAGCTCAAACAATCAAACCCAAGACAGACCAGATGTTCAAGAGTGCGGCATCAAAAAATGTTTTGATGCCGACGAAATATATACGAAGTATTATACCAATATAATTTAAAAGAGTGTCCATGGAGTTTCTTGCCAGTTCTTCTCCATAGGAACATACTACGTTTTGGAATGGGAAACTAGCTTCATCTTTCTGAACGACCGACTACTTTGACAATTCAAAAGTGCCTGTAAACGGTTTAATTGAAATAAATGCTTTGAGTGTAAGTTTATATGATTTTCTGTTGAAATACGAATATCGTGAAACATACTGATGAGATAAAAAATAACAATGACGTAATACAAGTCATAACAAATGATATTCGCTCAATAGAAGACGAACAATGATGAACCCATCACTCTCATTACATTGTGCCCAAAAAGCGTGCAATTTTTGTCGCGTAACTTTCTTGGGCAATACATTCGAAGCTGACTACTGGCATAGTCGTCGACCGATCAATGAATGAATCTATAAACCGTTGTTAGTTGTTACATAACCCTCGATATTGTAATAGCGGAGTACGATCGTAATTCAATCATTTCACGGTTAAGTGTTGTACTGCCATTGACCCTATTCAAGTATTTCTTGTTTTAGATTTATTGATAAGGTTTTTAAGTTGTTAAGTTGATTGAACTTTAGGTTTCGCGTTTAGTGTAATTAATTTTTATAAGTATTACAATGTTTTAAGATGTTGTCTGCTTTTGACACGCTAATTATTTGAATAGGAATGTCATTATGTTACTTAAAAAAATCTTCAAAAATATTTTATAATTTTTGTAAATGTGATTTTTATACGTATCTATATGGTGTATCTTTTCATACACTAAATCTCTTAAGAAGTCATTTTACTCATCACTATGGGACCAACCCTGAATTTGCGAAAAAAATCCGCTGTTCCCTACATTTACGAAGCAGCGTCAGGTTTGTGTTGCCATCTGACATTATGCTGAGCTGAGGCCCTTTTGGTATTGTAATTATTGCTTTCTGTTTTTTAGTTGTAAGGTGTATTTTTCTGTAACAATGCCAATAAACGCATTTTTCTTTCTTTCTATTAATGTTCGCATAGCTCGTCACAATTTAGGGAACAGCTCTTTTTTTTTCGTTTAACTTCGTCATTATAATATAGGGTAATACAGGTATAATCGAAAGTTAAACAACGAGTATATAAGCAAATGAAACTCGCCGATATTTTGTATACCGACTTTGATTATACAGACATCCGATTCATTACTTCTAATTCGTTATTAACAGCTTTACTAGCACCTAAATGATCTAATTGACACAGCGGAGCCTTCGTAAATAATATCTTGTGCGTGTTAATTTGTAATGAGGTTGCAATTTGTATTCGAAACTGAGCATTGGCAGTAATATCTATCACATTTATATAGGCAATATATTCCGCAAACATTTAATGCCACGCTTTGGAGTATTCGAGTATTCGTGACCGGGGTTTCAAATAAACAGTAAAACCTAATATAACCTCTTGTACACACAATTCTAACCATTATTTGCTAGGTATTATTTCTTCCAGGATACATTTATTACGCAATTAAATACACCAATAGGTTTTCTGACGTTATTTGACTTACAACGTCCAAGAGGGTAATCTGAATTTACTAGGTGTAATGCATACTATTTGACTGCTGCAATAATGCTGCTCTTAGAACATGTTTCTATGTATTCCAAAAGGAAGATAATTGCTTTGTTGATATTAGTTGAAGTTTTTCGAAAATAGATGTCACACTTTGAAAAGACGGTACACTTTATGGTTTGGTCTCACTTTAAATATCCCGTGATAAAAGTTAACATAGAAACATCCACCAAACAAAATCATGACATTACGAGTATTCATACATCGTGTGTAACACCGGATTACTTAACAGTCGTAATGTAACAGCTTGTTTTAATTCACTCATTGCACATAGCACCGCGTCTACCCATTATATGCTAATTGGAAGACGACACGCAAAATTGCTACAGAACTAAAGTCAATTTTCAATACAAATATGGCAATGAGATAATCTTACATTATTTATGTAACAAAATTGTACATTCTCCTTAAATACTTCCTACATGTTTATCAGATGCTACAATAGTATTTCTACAAGCTAGAAAGATGTTATTGCAATTACGTAGCTACCAGCATCAACCAATAAATCTACTTAAACCAGAAGGCCAATTCTCGTACAAACAACAATCAACAATCTGTCAAACTTGTCAAAAATGTTGTTAAATTGATTGTATTTTTGACAGATTGCGAATGCGAACGTTCTTAAAAATTACAGGAATTGGCCCTCAGAAACATTGAGAATATACATAAACATGGAGCTCAACTTTGACAGCATTGGAAATCTGTCACTAGTTAACAAGAATTTTGTTAAACATCTAAACAATGGGAACAAAATTGGTGATAAGCCAGTTTTACAGAAATAAAATAATGATTTACTCGACAGCAAAAATCTTCCGGCTGAAACAATAATGCACTCACCACAGAGCACTAAACAGATTATGACACATCTGAAAGATTATACAAAGTTACTTCAGCTTTACATAACCGACAAGCCTTTTGCGTGTAAACTGATGTACTCATCTTGCGTCAATAGTACCGTGTAACCATAGTTCGGAAACCAAGTTGAATGGTTTTGGTCGAATCGTTGCAAAAGGCAAAGGTTACGCAAATGTTACGGTTAGATGAGGGATGGACGCGAAGTGCATGCGAAGCGAATTGCTTTTGGCGACGTGATTGTTTTTTGCTTTCGTAATTTGTAGTAGGTGAGCATTGTCGATTTCGGTTGGTAGTATGCATTCGATAGTTTAAATCTATCCATAGGAGGTGGTCCTGCAAATGTTTGAGATGCTGTCGGAATATTTGGTTCTATATTCAAAAGCAAAACAATTGGATTTAGTAATGAAGAAAAAGAGGTGGCTGATAATAACGTTTATCGCATCTAGTGGCACTTAGAGTGAGTCAATTTTAAAATAGGTCAGAACACTGATGATCGCGAATTCAGAGAACAATTAAAATTACGCTCATTGAAGTTGTTGAGGCAATCACATAAATTATCTTAAACACCGAGGTGAAAGTTCGATGGTCGCAATATTTCAATTATGCGGTCGCGTGCTGTACTGGCTCCACATAAAATATGATGAGCTGCGGTTTCTTGCGCCATTCTGTTAAAAATGCTTATTCTATTCTACTTCTTTTGTGTGCAGAAAGATTTTGTTATAATATTTCGGATAGAAGTTTCATAAAATATGTAAATTATACAACCTTGATACGGTAACCTCTTCAGATATTGTTATCTGAAGAGGTTACCGTATGAAGGTTGTATTACACATAACATATATAATAGTAAAACACCTTTTACTTGTGTAAAAGGTACTATTACATTTTCAAAATGTTTGAGGCCTCAATGGTCAAGCACGGAAATATGTGCCAAAGATACGGGTCTTAGGGTTATATCGAAATCAGTTTACAAGTTTTTGTCTTGGTCTTTATTGTTTTATAAGAAGATGCCTCCGACTGCATGTTATTGTTTATAGTATTAAGTGGGATTGGAGACAGAAATGGCTCATGATGTTTCCTATTTTTTTACTTTTTTATTTTGCTTATGACACGTTGAGAAGACACCGTCCTGAACAAAATCGTGATGTTCCAAAGAGTTCCAAACAGTGAGTGATGTTTTAAATAATGAATTCTAATGATGGTCCCCTTATGATGAGTTGACAGGTCGGGATTAGCTATTGTGTGTGATAGTTTAGCGATCTCTTGGTGTTGGGTCATAACTTGAGCGGAATTTTGTATGTCGGAATAAGATTATGCAAAAAAAACTGACATACCAAAGCTCGCATATTTTTTTCTTTCCGGATTACGTGGTCACTCGTAAAAAACATCTCTGAAATAACAGAAAAAATAAAAATTGTCAAATGACATCATTGTATAGCTGTTAATTTACTTCAGTAGTAGTGTAGTCGTAGTAGGACAAGATACATAACGATGCCGACGTGTTGTTGAAAGATGTAGTAGCCAATGTGTTTGATGAATCATTTTAAAATATGAACACAATTATAGTTTTTAGCTGTGAATCCAGGATAATATAGTGATGGTCGGGCAGTTTCTCGGGTTTCTAATTCTTTACCTCACATAAAAGTCCAAGTAAAAATAATTCAATTGCCAGGATGTTCGTACATTTAAGAATAGGTCTAAAATTCTACATGTTTCACCATTAACTAAACAATCAGCAATATAGCTCTGAGGACGTCATAAATAAATCAATAGACAAATTAAGAATGAGAAAATTGGTTGGTAACCAATTTTCTCATTCTTAATTTTCAATTGGTTTCAGAAAACCAAACGTAGAAAGAAGGTAGTTTCAAGAAGATTCATAGTTGTACCACTTGTACCACATGGTATGAAGTACAATGACCTTTGCCAACCATCTCTAATTTCGAGGCCCTATTTCAAGTGTAATAATAAACATCACGAATACGCCAGAGAGCACACGTAACTTACTCTTTGACCTCCATCGACGAAAGTTGCGCAACTGATATTAACGATGGAGTTCCCATGTCAACGCCGCAGCTCACCTATATACTTGTGTCTTATGTAATGCGTGATGCATATCGTGCTTTACTTTCCTAAGCTTTGAAAGGAGTTAATCAAGACTGGTTGGTGAATTTGGATTGAGGAAAATTGTGAAACTTTTTCTTTTATTTTATGAGGAGGGAAAAAGGAGTCTGTAAGGATCGTAGCAAGTGGCGTTCTGTGGTTTCGCCAACTCCCATGGGAAGAATATGTGAGTTTATGTATATTATGTACTAGCTGCGCCCCGCGGTTTCACCCGCGTAAGTCTCGATCTCTCTCGATCTTGGGAATATCGGGATAAAAAGTATCCTATGTGTTAATCCAGGTTATAAACTATCTGTTTGCCAAGTAGTAGTAAGTACTTTTTACGTGAAAGAGTAACAAACATCCATCCATCCATCCATCCATCATACTTACAAAATTTCGCGTTTATAATATTAGTTAGATGATGAGGAGGGATGAAACGCATGTGACTAATCAGAGTAATGAATATAAATGATAGAGAGCTGGAAGGTTTGTGTGGTATGAAAGAGGAAGGGATAAATGATAGCGTGACTGTTGACCGGGGAGATTTGAACAAGAAAATGTTTTGCGCCGAGCCCAAGTAACATGGGGCAAGGGCAGGAAGATGATGTATGATGAGTTGATGAGCAGAGAGGTAAGATCAAGAGAAGAAATTATCGTGTTACCCAGTAACTGGGTTGTAGAGGTCAGATAGGCAGTCTCTCCATGTAAAATATTGATATTCAGATAAATACCGTTAAGACTGGAAGCTGACAATAACAAAATTTAAAAAGGCTAGGTAGATAATGATTAATGAGCAAAGGTCGAGGCAAGATATTAATGAATATAACAGTATTGTCTAACGATAATGCATTGTAGTGGTCTATTAGAACGATCATACCAAGCAGTTTATTGAACCTTCTTATAATAACGTTGAAATCAAACGCGTGTTTTAAAAACATTCAATTTTACACGGATAATTATGACGTTTCCGAATATAGTACCAAAATGGCGATTGCATAAAAAATTTGCTTAGCTAATTAATTCACGCTAATTATAAACTTGAAAAATTCACACACTATTCCTATTTTGAAAGATTAATTTAATTTACACATCATGCTATTACATGGGTTGTTTCTTAACAGTTCCCACTCACGAAACATTTATATTTTACGGTTTAAATTCGCAAGTACTTGCAAAATGTAACCTTAAAAAGATTTATGGTGTATCAAGACGAGATTAATATCGGTTTTATTTGTTTTCTACTGCATCAGGGCGTTATGCAACAGTGACTTGGCCGTGAACTCCCGCGCAGCGTGTGTAGGCGCCCTAATAATGTGTATCTGTTTAATTGCTGCCTTCCCGCTATTGTATTCGAATGTAAGAACGTGCTAACGTATAATGTTAAAGTTTTTACAATCACATATCGCATTGTGTTTGTAATTTATGTTATTCGGAATAGGAATTTACTCGGCTTTATTGTGTGTGTATTGGTATCCATGTGTGCGGGAATAAGAAGTAGTTCAAACCAGAGCTTAATAAATTTTCCGAATGAGATGTAAAATATTGTACTCTTTATTCACATCAACAAGAAATCATGATATGAGTAAGGTACATAGATGTAGAACCAGAGATACCGCAACTAATATTAAAACATAATTAATTATGGCATAAAACTGTTCGGTATAGCACGCACGTAATATTCTACCCCTGTCAACAGCTCATAAATTAAATAATTGTCATTCACACCGAGTAAATTACTATCATAATTATTTTCCCGTCGTAAACGGTTGTTAGTCATAAAGATACTCGTCGTAATTTCATGTTTAATACCAATTTTAAAATTACCTTAATGTAAGTACCTAATAAATAACCTACCTACGTCTTGACTTGATTGAAAATATTCGTATCCGAAACCTATTAGAATTTTAGATGGAAAATACTACATAAAATTGCTTATACCAATAAAAGCACAAGTAGAAACAAAATGTAGGTACTTTTTCAAATGCCTACCAACTATGATAACTATAATAATACCTATGAACAGTTTAGATCTGCAGGCGTAGCATGAGCACCGTTTTGTCGGCGGAAGAGTAGACAAAAATGACGTTTCCTGTAGACAGTAGACAGTACGAGACGGCAGCAAAATAGAAAGAGTCAACTGCACTTTTTACGAAATTCACTCTTTTACATAATTCGACTCAGAATTCTTTGTTTTATCATAGGATTTATCGGTTGTCAGTGTGATTTTGACAGTAAGGATAGAAAACTTCTTCCGAAATAGTCTACATATAAAAAGACCTAGACAAAGATCGTTAGAAATGAAAGACAAAATTACAGATTGTAGAAAGATTTCTACGGTGGATGTCAAAAATGAAGAAACGAACTGTCACTTTGTATAAAAAAAGCTATGTCTATACTTCGTAGAGATAGAAAGCGCCATGCTACGCATGCTATAGGATGTTTGCTGCACTTGCATTTTTCGTTTCACTGGAAAAATTTTTTTTGATAATATTTATTTATTTATTAAAACTTTATGCACAAGTAAAAAAAAATACCGTACAAAGGCGGACTTAATGCCTGAGGCATTTTCTACCAGTAAACCTTAGGGTGATGCAGAGAAAAACATGGCAGGTGCAACATACGGGATAGCTAACTCGAAAAAGGATAAATAGTAATACATATATACTTACATACATACATATAAACAGAATAAACTTTATCAGGAGAAATAACGATAGGTGGAGGAGAAAACAAGCCCAGCAAATCAGCGCCGCAACGATTCTGCCAACTTCTCACGAATATGTTCACGAGCCGCAACTTTGAAAGATAACCGACTGGCAGCCATCCTGATGTTCAGAGGGAGCGCATTCCAAAGAAATACCGCCTGGACAAAGAAAGAAGAGTGAATAAAACCAGAGCGGTGAGAAGGACATCGTAGAAGACGATTGTTGGTGGAGCGAAGATTTTTACTATGGGCAGAGCATAGGTATTGAACATGGCAAATCAGATAAGAAGGAGAAGTGGGTTTGTCGAGTATAGAAAACAACATAGACAGCGCCCTCAACTCTCTGCGCTGACGTATTGGTAACCATTTTAAAAGCAAACGGTGCGAAGAAACATGATACGAAGATTGAAAACGAATCGAATGCAGTTATTTAGAAGGCGGTCAAGTTTATTGAGTAGATCTGCATTCAGGTCGTAGTAACACACATCACCATAGTCTATCATAATACAGAACGAATGAAGTCAAAACTATGCTATTTATTGCTGATTCTAATGATTATCCTAACCCAAATCCTAATCCTAACTAATATTATAAATGCGAAACTGAGTTTTTTTGTAACGCTTTCACGCTAAAACGGCTGAACGGATTTGGATGTTTGGCGAAGGGGTAGAAAGTATTCTATGCCCTGGAATAGGACATAGGATACTTTTTATCTCAATATTCCCACGGGATCGAGACTCACGCGGGTGAAAAAGCGGGGCGCAGCTAGTAATTCTATAAGGGCGGGCATATCTGTTACGATCGCGAATCATATTTTTATCAAAATACAACCAAACATTGACCTTCAAATAGCAAATAACTTAAGAATTAATTTCGCGGGCTGCCTTAGCGCATCCCCCTTAAGTCCCATGTAATAGGGGTTGAACCTATTCATCAATCGTGCACAAATCCAGACTCCGGGCTGCTAAAGAGAAATTCCTGATGAAAAACTTATAATTATCCTTAACACGTGTCCCCATGGCCTCGTTACGTCGACAACTATCTTTTCTTTAGTTCTCAGAACATTATAAGAACAAACGAACATGTATTGGAACTTTTCTCATCTTTTCCCAAGCAATACTTATTAACATTTTTTTATTGGAAAATAACGGAGTTATCTTCTCATTCACAGCTCTCTATTGTATAGAGTTTTTATTAAGTCGTGACTTGTGGTTGGTTTTCCCTCAGTGATATTAAAAATCAAAGGAAACTTAGTAATGTTTCCTATATACCTTAGTAATATTTCTAATATCACGGCTCTACTAAGAATTTATGAGACACACGTATTACCTTCACGCATTACTTGTCATTGCCAACAAATTAATTGTAATTGTTTTTTTTTCTCTAAATTCTTCTTATTGAACGTCTAGAGTTTTTTTAATTTTTATTAGACTTTTATTTGCTTTGTTGTATGCGGAAGTCTTAGCCCAGTAACAGTTGTACGATGTCAATGAGTATGCCATTATTTACTGGATGAACGAACGGTTGTACGATGTTACTAAGGATGGCCATGATTTACGATTTGTTTCTTTGTTATAACTATATTTTCAAATTTAAAATTGATATATAAAAAGGCTTAGTTAGTCCATAAGGGACCAATATATTTGCTGTCTAGCCACCCAGAATGTGGAGCTAGTGTTAGTTAGCTCACGCGGAAGTATTACAAATGCTTGGGTATCGTTTGCAATCTAGTGAGACGGCAATATGTTGGTATAAGATCAGAAATAGAGCGTAAATCGTTATAGGTTGCTATAGTTCACCGGTCGCTGGCGCCATATTAACACGTACTAGTAGATCTGCCTTGTTTTGCAAGATAATGGAGCACCTTTTATGTCAAAGACAGCTGAGTGAATAGGGTGTCCCTTACGCTTTCGCGTCTCTGTTTTCTAATATTGATTTATTTACCAAAAAGTCCTAGGTGATTTTACATTATATTTCACTCAATTTA
Source organism: Lithophane semibrunnea (assembly GCA_947363905.1). Classification (NCBI taxonomy): domain Eukaryota; kingdom Metazoa; phylum Arthropoda; class Insecta; order Lepidoptera; family Noctuidae; genus Lithophane; species Lithophane semibrunnea. Next base: position 12,799,293 of record OX376190.1, on the reverse strand, counting down.
TAATAAAATCTGAGTAAAACAGGTTTTTGTGTCAGTAAACACACCGAGGAACATAAAAAAAAAACTGAGCATCTTGTAAAAAAGAATCAAAATATTTGTACAGTGTACTAGACTTATTAAAATAAACTAAATAACTAAGAAATTACTGGCGTTACCTACTCACCTACCTACATACTTACAAATGATTTGCTCAAACGCGTTACGAGGAATTAGGTTCTTAATTGAGCAGAACTTAAGAACTAAAAGAAAAACAAATAGAAGAAATAATCAGTTCCCTGTTGCATTAGATGTTGAGTTGCTTTATGTTTATGTAATAACATTATTTAACGTTACAACACTATACAACTATTGTTGGAACTATTTATAAATTAGTGTTGTTCTTTTGCCTAGAAAAAGGTTTGTGGTAATTTTCAGTCTTTTGTAACTCATTCAGTTTAAGTTCTTTTTACCCGACTGCAGCATATTTTTTTTTGTAGTTTTGTTGATGGATAAGACGAATAATGAACCGGCTTACCAGCATTTTTTTTTAAATTTATTTAATTTTAATATTTTAAATTACTTTTTAATTAAAAAAAAAACAATAATATTAAAATTAATGGTTGTAAAATTAGATAAACATTGGTCTCTAAACTAGGCAGCGCCTCTGTATCTCGGGGGCAGGAGTTGCGTTAGCATTCAATTAAAACACATATTTGTAATTGATTAATTATATACCATGAATCACATATAATGAGGGGCTCGCGGTTAAATAATAAGCACTCACACGAATTGATCACAGGTTAAGCTTCGCTTATCGAGGTCGGCTCGTGGATGGGTGACCATCAATTACATATCGAGACCACTTCTTGTAGATCATTCATTCATATCATTTGTAGATCTTTGGCAGTCGTTACGGGTAGCCACATTCAGAAGCCCGAAAGTCTGACAACCAGTCTTACCAAGGGGTAGTGAGTGTTACCCAGTTATTGGGTTGTGAAGTTCAGATCGACGGCCGCTCCATGTAAAATACTAGTATTCAGCTGCATCCGGTGGTTAGACTGGAATACTACCCCAACGTGGTTGGGACAGGTTGGGTAGATGATGATGAATCACATTTACCTAGTATATACCCCTTTTTTTTGGGTCGGAAATTATTAAATAAGTTCTTCCGCTAAGGGCGGAGCGGGAGGGCGTGTCAGTCTCTTACTGACTAAAACCCACCCGTGTTCCTTTAACTGCCTGTAAATTGCCAGAGGCCACGGTATCCTTTTCGGACTTTCATACCCTGCTAACATAACAAAAAAAAAGTGTAACAATCTTAATATCAACCAACTAAACTCGCTAGTCGTGTACCTAGTATTTAACGATATAAATTATAAAAGAAGCACATAATAACTTCCTTGTTTTTTCCGCCCATACATTTTTATACAGTTGGGTTAAAACAATAGCTTGTTATAAAACAATCAGAACAACTTTAATGATACGCGTTTAAGTTCAACCGTGTGTTACAGATAAAGGTTTTATCAAAATGATTGATGTTTTTACCATGGTCATAAAACATTAAAACATGTTGCAAAAGCATGTTTTATGAATACAGCCTTGTTATTATTTATTAATTTAACAGTTTATGTAGACACATATAAACAGACAAGAAAAAAGGAACATAAAAAAAGTACAAATGTCATGCTTATTTATAAAGAAATCTCTTACAACTTAACTGCGATAGGAAAGTAGATAAATAGATGTAGACAACGTGTGTAAGAGTAGAAGAGAAAAAAAATACACGACGACGCAACGGATCCTTTATTTGTGATAACCCTGTACGGTGGATCAGACCGGAATAGAAACTATTATAAAATAAAACTGATTCCCCAGGTCATCACATACGGGGTATCCGACCGGAATAACTTGATACGACTGCAACGACGCGTTTCTGGTAGAAGAATTCCCATGAAATTGTCATAGAAATTGTTCTACTTATTTAGTCGACTTTGGGACTTTTTCAAATAATCTCAAACTTCTCAAAAACGAAAAGAAATAACGAAAAAAAAAACATCCTGGAGAATTTAAAGAGCTTCAAAATGATACCATTCTGGTTAAGATAGTATTATAATTAAGGGTAGATTTATACCCCACAAACTCCTCCGCTTTTTAAGTGCCTTAATGAAATCAATAATTTTCAATGCGCCGGAAGGTCCAGGACCATGAGTTGTGTGAATTTTTTCCCATAACGTGTTTTCTTCGTTAAGTAGTTACCGACTTACTTATTTGTATTTGTTTTTAATCAATCTATTTTACCATGCCTACTTTTGTAGCAACAGGCATTTCTGTACGAGTACTAACTAAAACGGTGACTTTAGCAAAAACAGTTTATTTTATCTGTTATTTAAATCAAACTGTTCGTTGTAAATATATGTAGGTATATCACAAAAACGTACCCATAACAACTTAATTTACCTAAAAGCGATCACTTTAGGTTTTACTATGTTAGCGTTTTCTGAACTAGAACGTTAAATATCCATACACAGGCAGATCTAATCAATCACACCACGTTTCTTACATGTTAGCGTCATAAATAAAGTACTTATTAAGTTAACTACCCTTAACGAGCGAAGCGATAAACTAGATTCACAAGAATAATGATAAAATCTGATGTTAAATATTGATGTGGGCATTGAGCTGATTACCACAATGTACGTTTAGTAAAGCTTAGGTTACAAAGGGACATTAATATGCTACGTTGCGCTATGCTGCTTCATGTAGCATGCGACGATAGTTTATTGCATGCTACAAAAGTCAATAATAATTATCATGCCACTAAAGATTTTTAAACATAACCTCTGTGTTGATATTTGTAAGCCACCCAAAGACAATAAAATAAAATAAAAGATAATCAAGCAACATAAATACAGCAATTTATGCTGTATTTATTATTATAATTTATGCTGTATATATTTTAGATATTTTTATCATCATTTTTTGTAGATTTTGTCGAAATATATCAGCATATTTTGACTGCTAGTCATTGACGCACAAAATCTACAAGCTGCAATTACTTGCGGCTCGCAAAAAGAGACACTATGATGCAGAGCTACGAGCGTCTTTAAAGCATACCTACGCTACAATGACACATACCACACTGTTCTAATAATATGTGTAATGTATCTCCAGTGTAAACTAAGCTTAATAAAAAACAGCCTTGTAACTATAGATAAGGCTAGATGGCGGTTAATAAAGCCATCATTATACTAGTTCATTATTAGTCCGGTTGTTCGATTAAGAAAAAAAACATGACTATGTTTTTCCATTTTCGTCCCGCTTTTTGCAACTTAACCAAAATTAGGTAAACAAAAGCGAAAGTGTTTAGAGGTCTTGTACAAAATCAATTATCAGATTTATAAATGATTGATTAGGTATGTACACGCCCAAGTGCGTAGATCATTGAAATGCGAAGTTTAACATACCTGAATGTAAACGAATTACAAATTTCGAGGTTTTCGGATAATATAAGTGTTCTAAATCGTTTTCATCGCGAGTTGGTTTCAAGCCCAAGTTCATAGTATCAGATGGCATCAATTATGTCAATGCAATACTAAAAACCGAACTTAATAGGGGTAAATATTTTAGCAGACATTAGCCACCCATGTAGAGGCAATGTAAAAAACCAATCTTCATTTAACAACTTCAAAAGCGTTCTTACATTACACGTTTTGCATGAAATTATGGTGTAACGTCGATTCATCGAATGCCGAGCGCTTGCGACGATGACATACTCATTTAAATAACCGTTTATCCTTCGATATATCTTGTAGGACCAACCTTATATAAGAAGTAAATTACGTTATCGAAGAAATACTAAAGATGGAATACAATTTGAAAAATGGGGCTTTTTATATGCGGCGATGTCAAGAACGATCTCAATGTGTTTAGAACTAATTTAATTAGGTACTGTCAAGATCTATGTACCTAATTGGTTCTTAGTACTTTATTTTTCTTTTAATTTATTATGAGATTCTGGGTTATCCATTTGTTTAATTAGTCAAAACTTATTTTGTTTGTGTGCCAATTAGTATAGCCTAGAGTAACAGGCCTTTCAGCACAGTGAGTGTAGGTGTAGATGTCGCAAAGGCTCTTGTGACATACACATTGTGCTGAAAGCCTATGTAACTCTAGGCTATGTTAATTATAAAAGCCACTTCTTTAGAAATATAGTCAGCCTCTTTTTTCTCTTGCAATAAATTAATTGCAACCGGTGCAACCAAAAGCTGAAACATTTAGCCAGTGGCATGATTAAAACATTGCCTTAATGTTTTCATACAGTAATTACTGTCATTAGAAACAATGTTTGTAATTAAAAAGTGAGTGACAAATAAAAAGAGGGTACATTACAGCCGGTACTACTTTTCAACTGTCGTGCGTGACCTAGGTTGTAGGCGTCAGGTATCTCATTAGTCACGCATACAGTACCTATACCGCACGCACACACATATTGTTGTCAGTTAAAAATGGTCCTACGCTTATGTGCGAATAAAGGCCAACGCACATCGGGGGATGGCATCGAGAAGCATCCCGCGGTATACCACGGGGGAAATGCGGAGAGTACCCTACGATCATATGGTAGCGGACTCCGGCGCATACCGTCGCATGCCTTCGCATCCCGCTTGTATCCTCCAGCGCACTCTTCAATACCGCAGAGAAAAATCCCCTTTGATCCTTTGTTGTCGGCCGCTGAGGTTTGGAATCTTGTTACCATTAGATACGTACGAATTTACGTTGGTAAAATATTGTGCCCGCCGTCCACCGATGAGCGCTGGCCTTTAGGCTATCACGAAATAATTTGTAGTGTACTCAGGATCACAAAATATGAATAGCAGAAAGAATTATTACTAACAGTCACTGGCTTTTACCAAAAAGTCACAAGTGAAACAAACCTGTAGCATAGAACTGACGAGCTAACCTTGTCCTGATCTGTGACGTCATCTGACAAATTGACGGACTATTTACATTCATTAGTGCGTTCGAACACATAAATGCACACACTTATCTATGTGTTGTGTTTGAAGTAATCTCGCGCAAGCGCAACAGTTAGTGGGAGGTCGTTAATATTTATAATGCAATTTTGTGTGTTTACGTTGTGTTTTGTTTTTGGAAGTAAGGCAGTGCGTAAACCCTCTTACCGCAGATCTGAGTCAAGAAATCAGACTGGACTAAGACTAGACATTGCGCTATGAAAACAATGATGCACACACTCGTAACACATAACAATCGCTTTGTCATAGTTGCCTAAAATCTACTGAAAATATGACATTCTAAGATTCAAGACTAAACTGTTTTTGTTACTGTTTCAGAACCTTTTTTTTTTTTTTTTTTGCTGTGAATATTGGCAAAAAGGCAATTTATGTGTGTAACGTTGTGTTTCCGTTAGGACGTCCCAAATTAAATGTAGGTACGAGATCAACCAGGACGAGCTTAACGTCTACAGACAGGATTGGTTCACAAGCGCTCAAGACAGACAGGAGTGGAAAGGAGAAAAGGATTCCTTTGCCTTGCAGTGGGAGAACATAGCATAGGCCAAAAATAATAATAAATAAATAATACGAGCTCAACCCTAACACTGTATTTTTAACTATTGGTAGGTCTGCGTTAGGTTCGGCTGATTTTGCTACATTATAAAGCTTCTTTTGCGTAAACATTTGGAATGCGTAAATACGACATAAAACACCAAATCATTTAATACATTTCTATACGAAATATTGATAGGCTTTTTAGATTCTCTTATTGTTTCGCCAATTAACACGGTTTTCTTCAGTAATGAACGAGCCTACCTTGAACTTATCGCACTAATTAGTTATTTGTGATGATGAATATAAATAAAATCAAGGATGACCTGCGCATAAACTATTGTAAAAACGAGGCAACCCAATGAGGATCTGATTTACGAACCATCCAATTAAACCTTAATTATAAAATAAGCCTATTATAACACCCGTAACAGCCTTAGAACAGTTTTGCCAGTTCAGCGGTGTGAGCATGGTTCTTTTTTATGGTTGACATTTTTATCAATTCCAACGTTTTTGACATAAAATGTTAGCATGATAGACAAGAGTTTTTATTTTTATTTTTAACAGATCATTGTCGTAGATATTCTATCTAATTTTAAGAAAAAGTACTCATCACTTGGATGTGGGTGAATAAGACTATGGCGATATCTACATCGCCACATGCGAACTACGCATCAAAGACCTGACGTAACATAATCTTGCATCGCGCAATTAAAGTTTACCGTGCAATGGACATATACAAGAACCCAACATCAATCGTTGGGCTGTTACCCGCCAGACAGAACACCCGTCTCGGTCGGAGGATCCTCCCTTGTCTATGGTGGATGAGTGAACTTTACACCTGTTCCTCATGCTCCTAAAAGACTCTTTGAAGGTTCACATCAATCAACATCCTTTCGAAAATGTTGATGGCCGCCATCTGAGATTTTAATTTTGTCTTTTTATACTCCTGAAAACTATGAAAATGACATGATAAAGATGTCGATGATTAAAAAAAACCATCCTCGCAGTTTTGTCATTTCTGAAAACTTTGACACTATGGGACTGTTTTTTTGCGAGTGCGTACCATATAGTTTTCATGTTATCGACGGTTTTTCCTCTCAGTCTGTACCATAAACAAACCAAACCCACACTCAAAATCATTACGCACTTTTTAATAATATCGAATGACAGAACGCTGTCACGCTAGAAGAAATATGTAACGCCAACAGAGAAAGGGCGTGTATCATATTATAGACTTACCCTTCCTTGTCCAACCTGTCGGTTACGTTACGTTACGTATCGTTTACCGTGTTAGTACTCTTGGACATGTCGCATACATCGAGTTTAATTCGACATCTGATTAATCGACTAGGCAGCTGTGTAGTGCCTTGTAATGTTTGAGAAATATACGTAGGTGACACAATACTATAGTAACGTACTATAGTACGTTAGTTCCTTCGACTAATGTTTAAGCATAAGAACAATATTTTAGTCTTTGAACTTCATACTAAAAGATGGGTACACTGTTGCTTTCCAAACGCTGATAAAATGTTAGTAAACATTTTAGTATTATTATATAGATTTTATAATTATGACTGATCTATTGATTTACAGATTATGCCCGAAAGTCTGACAACCAGTCCTGTCAAGGGGTAACGTATTACCCAGTTACTGGGTTGTGGAGGTCAGATCAGCAGTCGCTCTATGTAAAATACTGGTATTCAGCTAAGTACATCCGGTTAGACTGGAAGCCAACCCCAACATAGTTGGGAAAAGGCTAGGCAGATGATGATGAGTAGGCGCTTATTCAGCATTTGATATTGAAGGGGCTTGGATTTAATCATTTTATTACGTGTTTAATTAATTTTACCATTAAAATAAAATATATATTAAAATTAATTGCGTCTTTAGAATAACGGTCTGCATTTAATTAATTGCCATTCAATTAAATACCACCAGTTTCTTGCAAAAACATCTACAAATTTGATGGTTTGGGATTTATTGTTCACATTCGAATTGCCCATTAATAACGTTAACGAGTTTCCGACATAAGTTGTTAAATATTATAACGTGGAATACGTCTGAGGGTTATTTATTGAAGTTAACACCTTCTAGTTGATAACAATATTGAGAAATAGTAGGTAAATAATATAATATGCGAGAAAATGTTTATGTTTATGCGAGAAAATGTTTATGTTTATGCGAGAAATTGTTTAAATCACATTAATAATTTACTAGGTATGATTTAAGATTGTAACTATTGAATAAATGATAATTAAATTAACAGATTATTCTTAATTTGTTTATTTGACGTTTAACATTAATTACTTGACGTAAAACAGTTAATCACAATCTGTATAATTGCGCAGCGTGGGCAGTAGTGGCAATGACATCTAATTGTAGCTGTCATTGCTTTAGGAAGTCCTTAATTAGTACATTTCTTCCACTTACACTTAGCATGAGTATCAAAGTAACTAACATGATGAAAATACATTACAAGCAATCTTTATTTCTCAAAGAAAGAAAGAAAACGCTCAACATGAGGCAATCCCCAGGTCGGCAACAAGAGACGTGTCGCTGCAACACTACTGGTTTCTACGTATTTCTATGAAATACTTTCCGTAGCTAGCGACACGTGCTGTTTCTTAAAAATACGTAGAAACCAGTAGTGTCGCAGCGACACGTCGCCTGTTCCTGCTGCCTGCAGTCGGTTACGGACTTGTACCTTTAAGTAGGTATTAGATTTTTCTCATCAGAAAGTCCCCAGTAGCTGTCCCGAAGTTCGGATTCGTGCTCGATTGATGGTAATAGGCTCGCCATCTATTAAATGAGTGTATTGTGGGTGGTACTATAAGTACACGTTTTTAACCCTTCGGCGATTACAGGCCTGATATTATATTTTTGTTTTTTTTCTTTATTAACAAAAGGAGGTTTTTAACCATATGGATAGCCAACCCCATCGTACCTTATAAATTATTTAACTTTTATTAAAAAATAAGTATAACTATAGAAATTGAATCATTCATAATCAATGACTAGGCATAATCATTTTCACCAGGCCACACAACCTCTTTGCCATCTCTGATCTAGGATTTGCTAAGATGTTCTGACTTAACCCAACGTCCAAAATGTTCAATTTAAATTCTTTGATCAATGATTCCCTTTCATTCTTGTGTGTTATTTATGTTATGTAGAAAGAAAGGAATTGCGGTATTTTTATGTGTTTTGTCTGAACAATGAGCCACTCACTGTACAGGAGCTAGTGTTTTTAAACCATCTTTCTTGATTTGCAGAGACTTTACTAACAAAACTATTCTCTCGCGTGCTCTATCATACATAACACTTGTCTTTAATATCTTCATCATTACTCCATATTTCTCTTACAAAATCTTAACAAACAAACATCCTACCCAATGATTGACAACACAGTTACTCCTATCACATTAATTCGATGCGGTGCGAAACTAGTTAGCAGGCGACAGTTGCACTTCTATTCGTATTTCGAACCATTGAGTAACATTATGCGCACGAGTGGGTGGGACATTTACATTACCTGTCCTGACTAATGTTAGCTCTTTGTTATTTGACGCACTGTCAAGGCACAGCCAAGGAAACAGGCCAATTATTATTGTAATGCTTCCTCGCGGTTAGGCGTAGTCCATACTCAAGGTACGCGTAGTTTGCAATTTGATGCAAATGCGTAATAATAGCTGGGTTTCGTTATTTTTTAAATACTGCACCTTAAGTATTAGTAAGGATCGTAGCAGGTGGCGTTCTGTAGTTTCAGCCTATAACCCCAATGGAAGAAGGCATGAGTTTATGAATGTGTATGAATATGTATGTAATTTAAAAGAAATGTTATTAGATATTTAGGTTTTCTTAATTTTTTCAGTCAAAGTTTATTGAATTGTGTAATCTGTCTATTATTTCTTACAGTATTTTTCTGGATCATTGATTTTATTGCCTTTTCTAGGTTGTGATTTATCAAAACTTTAAAACATAACTTACATAAATAAACTTACAAATAGATTATTTGGTAAGACAAGCTTGTTGTTAGACAAACCGCGTAGGTTGTTAAATGTACTTATATACCATATAAAAGACTCAATTTATTTCGCGGTATGTGAGAAATCCCATTGACACTCATAGGCATCGACAGTAAATGACAAATTATGATCGAGTTGAACTGCTAATAATGGTCAATATCGCCACAATATTGTGCAACTGGCTTTAAATAATGCGTAACTGTATACATTTCATGCACAGTGCGATGTCAATTCTACCTATAAGCACATAGAGTAAATTATTCAGTGTCACGATAAAAATCTACAATTCCCTACTACAATGAAATATTATGATTATGTATGTGCGTGCCATTCTTAAAGGAATGTTGCAGAGAAAACAATTGAATGACTATGCATATTGATGGATTAAATCAATTAATTGATTTAATTACCGTCACTGTACCTCATTGACATAGTTTTGTAATTGTGTACCTACCTAGTTTTCATTGTGTTTTAAAGAATTTATTTGTATTAAGTATCTTTGTGCATTTTTTTTTAACAAACCGGCCATTGGTTGAGTGGATGGGATGAATTTCAAAACGGATCAACTCGGGATGGATGAAATGGCGACAGGTCACAGGAACAACTTGCGACCCACGAATGCCCCTCAAGTTAAAGGGGAAAATCTATAAGTCCGTGATAGGGCCTGTCGTACTGTATGGATCGGAATGCTGGGCCGTGAAGAAGACGGATGAAAAAAGAATGCATGTAGCGGAGATGAGAATGTTGAGATGGATGTGACGAAAATGGATAAAGTAAGAAATGAGTACATAAGGGGAAGTTTAAAAGTGACGCCAGTGACAGAACAGTTGAAAGGTAATCGTTTGGCCTGGTATGGGCATGTGATGAGGAGGGACGAAACGCATGTGACTAAAAAAGTGATGAATATAAATGTTGATGGATGGAGCGGGAGAGGAAGGCCAAAGAAAAGATGGATGGATTGTGTGAGTAATGATATGAAAGAGAAGGGAGTAAATGATGGCGTGACGGTTGACGAGCAGAGTGGAAAAAGAAAACGTGTTGCGCCGACCCCAAGTAACATGGGATACCTAAGGGTAGGAAGATGATGATGAATAGGAAAATGGTTTTAAGTCTTATGTGATTTATAAAAATATTCACTTTAAGGTATTGATTCAATATTTAAAGCAAATATTTTCAACGAGATATATGCGGATATTATGTAAAAACTCATCCAGTATACATCAACAATAACCGCTAAATCCTTACTTCCACAATACGCAAAGCAATGCTACAAACCACTCTTGCGGTTACGAAGTATTTTAGAAAATTCCTCGATAACCACAGACAGTTTCTCCACACCGCAATGCAAATGGCACGCGTCGAATATCGAATTAATACAACCAATTGTAAATTACACGAGTTGGCAGCTAAAACCGTTTCACAATAATGTACGTTCAAGGCATCGGGCTTTCCTGATTAATAGTGGAAAAGGCGCCTATGTGTAATGTGTATACCAGCCAATTTATGACAAATTCCTATACACATTTAGGGAAATATACACCTCTATTTGGTAACTAAGCATAGCATTGACTAATAAACTTAATTTAATTTATCACATCTCGCCGCCCGATCGACGTTTGACATCGACTAGGCAACTTACGCGTAAACTGTAATCCAATCGATAATGATACTTATTTCATGTCGCCACATTCTTAAGATTAGGCGTCGCGAATATAAATGTTTAATCTTAGCTCAGAATGGTCAGACTGTTTGATTTAACAAATTGACGTACGCATTCTGCTGTGCTGTGGGAATTGGAGAAAAACTTGTCGTAACTGCTGCCTGTCATCCCACAGAAGGCGTTGTTTTTTACTGTGGGAACAAGTTTATTGTTGTATACGAAGATTATGGGGTTAGTATTATGACAGACAGACTTTTACATAGCCCACTTAAAAATCACATGGTACGACGTTCAATTGAACAAGACCCAGAATATGGCGCGGTACTTACTTACGCATCGATGATATTAAAAGATACAGTATAACTTAACCAGTGACAGTTACCCGGCTGAAAATCAGGAGCATATTCTATTGCTTGCTAAGAAACCGGACGATTTGGTCACTCGTCGGTAAAAATCGAAATGATCAATGAAAATTTTTAAAAACGACAAGGCCGCCCATTATGTTTATTGTCAGTTTTTTTTTGTATTGTATTTTCTGGTGTACAGTAAAGTATAAACATATAAATAACCCAATATAATGTAGGGCTGTGCTTGAGGAGTTTTCACTGATACTGACTACCATCGATTCAGCTACTTAGCCCCAAGGGAATAAGAGCGTGACCATAATGATTTCCATATCGTGAGTAATTAAATATAAACAAACAGTAATTTATCTTTACGCATAAGTTGGTCGAAGGTTGCATCACGAAATAATAATTATTTAACTTTCCATGTGTCGCAGGGTGATTTGATCATTTGTATTTTAGCGAAAACCTAAAAAAGGGATATTGCGAAAACCCGGATAATTCGATATTTTATTTTTTTAATGCATCAGAGATTTATTTTTCAAATGTTTGATGCATAAATTAGAACGCAATTTTAATGTATGACTTTTTCACGATGGTTTATTATGAATGAAAGAGACATAATAGCCATTCAAAGATGCGATCTTTAGAATATCGAAATAATACAAGGTCCATAAGTTATTGAATTATCATAATCAAACTCGTGACTCGACTACAAATCGTAGAAGTCATGTCGAATTAACTATGTTGTATTGTAATTGCTACTGCTCTTGGGCAAATATTAACAATTGGTGCGGAATAATATGATGCAAATGCAAGTTAATTAGACGTTTCTTTTTTTTTTCTTTAATGTATATTGCTTTATGCGATATACTGACAACGGATCAGAGTTCAGTCCATCGACATGAGGGAAGACTAAACACAGCGTTACGTCCATTGTTTTTTCTACAAAAACTAACTAGACTGAAATTCATAATCAAACAATAAAAAATGCAAATGAACGATGTGAAATTATTTTATACCAACATCATTTACTTTGACTTTACATAAGTAAAGAACCGTGTATGCATACCCATTTTTGAACGTTAAATATTACTTTATATAAAATATTATTACTTTGATTAAATAGGTACATAAAAAGAAATTACAAGAAATAATGATTCGTAGTCATGTAAATTGACATTATCAACCAGTGACACGAAACGCTTAACCTTTCAAGATGATAAAATGTATGTTCCCCGATTCTCCTTTTTAAGTTCAATTTAAGTAGTGGTAATGTATAAAACATATTTTTATTCAATGCTAAATGTAGGCCTTTATGAAATACGCCCGCGGTGCTAAAAGCAAAAGCAGAATTGTGGCAGTCACTGAATGCGTGTATTGAAAATTCAAAACATCCATGCGTATTCTTGGCTCGAATTTGTGTCGAGTCGTGTGCCGAAATACGGACATTGGCTCTCAATAGTTTAACATTTTTGGTGCAACGTACACAAATGCTAATGAATCCGCCATGTTACCGCATTGGTAACTATTAACTATGTCAATAATTTTATTTATTGAAAAAAATAATTAATTAATTTCTCATGAAATAGAAAAAAAAAAGAAATTCTAAATAAACTAGATACTTATATTAAAAAAAAAAGAGTTTTTAATTTTGTCTTATTTATTTAGACAAAAATTTTTGGCTGTTTTGCTACGAAATTATTGATGTCTTCAGTTTATGTAAACTAATGTTGCCATCAAGAACATGTTTCTTGCAATCCATCAAAAGCATTATCCAATTTAGTAACAATAGGCTATCTATCAGATCAATGGCAAAACAGTGTTCAGATTTTGATACAGATCGTATCAGTTTATAGTATTTCTCAGTTACCCTTTACTATCGTAGATTGATCATAGTTGTTAACTTCTCCGTTATTACGTTTAGCAATATGTTCATGTCACTAAGCATAATAAAAGCTCTTTTACTTACGCAGCTTCATTATAATTGAACGTTATATCTATAGCAGTTTATTTTATTTTCTTCATTAACATCAGTTAATGCTATGCTTGGAGTTTCCATAGCTGATCAAATCAGAAAATAAGAGATCTGAAGGAAAACCGTCATAACACGAAAAATTGCCAAACTTATAAGTGGCAGTGGGCAGGTCAGATTAGTCGCAGAACAGATGGCCGATAGGGCCGAAAGATTCTGGAGTGGCAACCGCGTACCTAAGACGTAGCGTTGGAAGGCCTTTCACAAGGTGGTCCGATGACCTGGTGAAGGCCGCAGGAATCCGTTGTTTTCGAGAAGCACAGAATCGGTATGAAGTGGTGGTTCTTGGGGGGAGGCCTATGTCCAGCAATGGACGTCTTTCGCCTGAAAGGATGATGATTACCAACAGTCAAATCTCGCTTCTACACAGTTTCTTTCGCACCACCAGTTTTCATGTTTATACGCACATTCTAAGACATAATGGTTGTTACAACTAACCTTATCAGATACAACCTTGTTAACCGTGTCATCGCTGACTTCTATTGTAAGTCTTACAACATGGTGGTCTGCTACCAGGTAGCTATAAAAAATGCCAAGCTCTATTTACTGGTAGCATTGTGATGCGTGTGAGATACGCCAACTTGTTCACCTTTCTTCCTTTTAATGTTTCAAAACAGTTTACAATATAATAAAGTACCTACTTAGGCTTATTAAAACCTGTATTCTAAGGTAACTTTGTAAATAGATCACATGATTTTGTTTGAAGATCCAATGCAATAAAAGAATTTCGTTGAATAACTTAGTTAGGTATAATTAAGATTTGTATGATCTTAAGCGCGGAAACTGACTTGCAACGTTTGCTTGTAATGTATCATTCGAGGCGAGTTTGGTTACAACTCGGTGATACACAACACGTGGCGAACACTCGCTTCGAGCAGCATGTTTCGTTTCTCACATTTCCGTTTCAAAGGAATTCACGAAACAGCTGACAGTCGAATGGAGGAGTCGACTCGCATGCATTGGACTGCTCGACTTGCTGCACAGACTACTGTAGCGCGTTACAAAACTCGATACATTACAAACAAATGTTACAAGTCAATCTCCGCCTTGTTATACACTTATTTGTAATAGTTACATCCTCTGTCATATTAATTAACCACATTATTTATTCATTAACATTTCAGACCATTATTAACTAACTTTTATTTAACATTAGACACGCATCTTGAATGCCAACAAATTCCTAGTAAAGTTCTTCCATATAACTTCAGTAACATCTTTCGAAACTCAAAATATTCCTCATAATAATTACTGCAATTCACCGAATTAATCTGCAAACTATGTAAATTAATGTTTTCATAACAATATTTTTTGTAAGTACAGGCTGTTGATAGCTGTAATTTCTTGTCAAGTTGATGGGTATAATTATTTGGACACTTGTTATTACAATTGCAAGCGCTCATGGCTCTCAATTTTAATATGGAGTCGCATGTAATGATATCATCAACTTTTTTGTATGACTCACTGACAAATTGTACTAATTTATTTTAACGTTGTTACAGGGAGCAGAGACGAATGTCAAGGTAGTCAACACACAAACAAACAAACATGAGATTCTCGGCGAGGTTACAGGTATGTAAAACGGTTACACATTTTGATATCATCTAATCTAAATGAAGATCGTTTGCCCCTGAATGCTGCGAACCAATTTGCTCATTAAAAAACATTAATCTGCTTCAATCCATTTGACGCTCGACTTTAATAAATCCGTCCAGATGCTCTGATAACGAACATTCGCACTTTATAATCGTAAGTTTGGAAATTCAAGGAGGTTGCAACAGTTGATGTGCTAACTTTACATAGACAATGGCGACCGGTACTAAAATGTGCAATTTGCTGAGCATTTAATAGATAAGGTTTAGTGAAAAAACTAGCTTTTATTTGCAACTACATAATGTGGTGGTAAAAGATGTTCGCGTGGGAAAGATAAGCATTAAAGTAAGTGCGTCAAGGCCGTGAGATGAAGATGTATAACGTTGATTTAATAAAGTTTTCATAATTAAAAAAAAGAAGTCCCTTGGCGGAAACTGGATAGGTTAGTATGAGAATGGGGTTTCCTCGTGATCTAAATCTAATCGAATATGTTATCTGCGTCGCCCTAGTAAGATTTATTTAGAAACAATTTTAGTCCTATTAGTAAAGATACATAAATAAGAATGTATGAGAAACATCCTTTGCTAAAATTTTTAAACTAAAAACTTATTTTCGTATTTGGATGAGATTAGGATCGTTTTGGGATTTGGATTATTTAGGTGCCGAGATTGCATTATGCAAAGGGTAATAATTTTCCTCCATTTGCATTATCATTACTAAGATGTCACCTCCAAAGCGTAGTTACTTTGTAGAGCTGTAATTTAACCATAAATATTGATTATTTTAAATCGATAACTACGGTAATCGATGCAAGAACTGGTTTGTACCTCTGACTGCCGAGCATTATTCAATGTCATTGGCAAGAAACCATGTCATTAAGTACTGAAGCACAGCCATAATTATGCCAAGCAATGTTATTCAATACAAGCTTGCCACTTAACCCATCTTGGGTTTTATTCGAGAATATTATGTCTTTGAGTTTAACGAGATTTCGCTCGAAACTGGACGTTTTAATGTAGGCCCTGTATTCTGCGGCTGTGAACATTGGTTTAAACTAGTCTTGAATTAGTTGAACAAGAGATTATAGGTCTATTACTTTAAGGAAAACCAGATCATCAGTTAAACCCTTCTGAGATTTCATAGAGGTTTCCCAAGGTTCGCACTTTTCACCATAGAAAGACGACAAGACACATACATTAACTCATCACAACTGTTTTCTACGAACTATGTTAGGTAGGGGTAACCTAACCTAACCTAACATAGTTCGTAGAAAACAGTTGTGATGAGTTATCACAACTGTTTTCTACGAAATATGTTAGGTAGGGGTGTACGTAAAGTACACCCACATTTCGCCAGTTATGTTTAAGTCTACGGGACGAGCCTCTGGCCATCAACCGGGCACAAATCCAGACTCAGGGCTGCTACTGAGAAATTCTATTCGTAAAAACCCCAATAATACTTCGCAACCTAGGAATCCAAAAACTCACGCCCAGTCTCATTTCCGATCGCTAAACCAGCAATGCATAGATAGACTACGACACATAGATTTCATTAATTGCTCAATCATCTAATCTGTGACCCACAGCGATAGCTGTCTTAGAGACAAAGCCCTATGCTACAGTCCCACTGAGGAGTCGATCTTTATTTTTCTCTACAGTGTATTTGATAAGACTAAATATTCTTTGCTGTCGAAAGACGAAGAACTTTAAGAAGCAAAGACATATTTTTTTTGTCTATATACCCTATAGTAAAACAGGAAATCTTTAAATAACATGATTATCTTATTCATCACATCTTAGTTCATCAAGATGTGATGTATTGTAATGTGTTATTTTTATTATGATAATGAAACTATGAGGGACGTTACATTTAGGAGAGACTTCCTTATAATTTAACATAGTTGCAAGGTCGTACGCATACTGAATGAGTCTAATTAAATCATAATCCACATTTAATTATGTACCTACTATAAATAAGTATACTCAGAAATATAACCTACAATTATTTTGGAGTCACTCTACTCTACCGAGACAAATTCATATGAATTACTAGAGTACTGCTGTCCGTAACTAACAAAATATCTTGTAAATAAAATTATAGGCTGACATTGAATTCATTGCTTTGCATATCAGGGAGTGAAAGTACTCATGAATTCGATCAAATCTGAAATATCGGTTTTCAGAAATCGGTCCTGAGAAGTAGGTATTATTAAATTAACTAAAAGGAAGATTGCGGCGTTGGTAGGTGCAAAATAATGATATGTAAGTGACACTCTAATAGATGCTAAACATTTAAATAAATGAACATTAAAATTTAGCACATTTAAAGGCGCCTACGCAGCACGCGGATCAAGTATTGACGTAAGCCTACTTTATGGCTACAGACCGCTACTTTGACTAGAGACGACAACTATGCAAACAGCTTGAAATGTTATATTTGCATAAATCAACATCGGTTTCTTTAATCCTGCTATATTTCAATATTGTATTACTAGAACTGTTAAATATCAATAAATTTATAATACCGGCATTGATGAATATGCATAATCAATGTCATTATCACTTTCTGAATTTATCTTCGACATTGAAAAATATGAAGGAAAACATCGTGAGGAAGCCTGGACTTATAGTTAAAAAAAACTTTCTGTTTGTTAAAGCTTTTCATCGTAATCAGCCTATAATGTTCCCACTGCTGGGATAAAGGCCTCCTCTCGGGGAGACGGAGTTAGTTAACCATAAGTTAAAGTTTACTTAGGTTATGTTTCTGTTTCAATTGATGAGTAGATCCAACCAAACACGCATGCATACTACTTTTAAGACCAATGAAACAAACTCTAAACCTCCCCCTTCTTTCCACAGGTGCTGACATGCCTGGTGCTGTACGCATCAAGCGCACACGCAATCATGGTAAAGTACGGCACTAAAGGGGGTCCTATTGTACCCCCAATGCCAGAGCCGGTTCCTCCTCCTCAACCCTACCGCGACCCCGCGCCTGTTTGGGAGGAACGCTCCAATGATACGCCCGATCCTAATGCTCAATGGTAATTTTTTTTTGTTATTGGATGTCAAATAAACCGACGCCTAATCTGATGGTCAGTGGTCACTGCCACCTTTGGACGTTGTTCTCTTGTTTAGCAGAAAATGGTACGCTCCGCACGATGTGTACATAGTTGATACAAAGAGAGTTGCTTATGTTAATAATGATCTTCTTGGAGCCTTATAACCTAAAACAAAATCTATTACACAACAAAATTTCATTCCGCAGGCGACCTGCCTTCTTCGTGCCCCAGCCGAGATACACCAACGTAATCTATAACTCTCAGGCACCACCAGTGCCACTCAACAACGCCCAACGCTTCGTTAACTCTTACATTCCCGTCAAACCAATTCATCCAAGTCAGAATGGCCAAGCCAACCCGAACAGCCCACCGGCCATTCTCGGCAGCCAGAGCTTACCTGGCATCGGTCTCCGATACTTCTTTCCTGCTTACTCAACGACGCAGAAACCCGCACAACAAGACGATGCTAAGCTCAATCAAATAGATGGTCAGGAGAATGTGGTGGGTGGAGCGGAGTCAGCGAGTGACTTCCAGTGGAAATATGAAAAGGATGCCACGAGACGGAACATCAGGAATTCTTTGGAAGTGAGTAGATCTTCATTTGACACTGTTCAGGAGTGATTATATCTAGATATCTATAGAGCTGTACAGACTCTTTATTCTCTTATGGTAACTTTGTACCTACCATAATGTAACGTTTGAATTTAAATGACGTGCTTCAACAATCAAATGCCTTAGGCGTAGAATTATTATCACATATAGTAGGTAGTATGTTGCCTTGATCTTGACTGCCCCGTTTCTGCGAAGTCGTCGTACAAAAAGTGTAGGCAGAAGAACTGAGACCGCAATAATGGTAAAAATTGTTTACTCTGTAAAATTTTTGTTGACAAAAAAACACAATGCACAGACCAATAAGATTATTTCATGTCCATGATTCAATCACGTTGTACAGATTACAACTATGATGGCCGTAGCTCACGTTTTCTTTCTTTACAGGGCACAGCAAGAGCAGCATACCAATGGCCAGTCTACGTCCCCCCGCGGCATCACTAACGTTACTAAGTTCTTTGCAACATGTCAACCATGTCGTTAAACGAACCCCATAGTAACTGTGATGTTTATTGTTAGTACTAGATTAAGACAAAAGTGCCAGATGTATCTATGTTTATACAATACGGAAATCGTTGGTAGCTGTAGTATGTACGGCCTTTTAACAGTTTGGAAAAAGAGTCTGGAGTTTTTATATTTATTGATGGTAAATTATGACTGCCTGGTAGCGCGGTATTTTTTACGCTCGTGTTCATAAAGATTGTATACTGGACAAAATAAAATAAGGACGGTTGTGTTATTTCGTGGGTAAAATTTACGGTTCAAGTTAAACTTACTTGTGTTTAAATTAACGTTTTGTTATACGAAATTAATTTTGTGTATCCCCTTCAAAGTTTGTGACTGCATTCAACTTGATTGTTTCCATATTTGAAGTAAAAGCTAGACTGTTAATCGGAAGAGAGCTGTTGTACCGTTTTTAAATGAAACTTACTAAAACACATTAAATTAAGTCTATTGAATGTGTGATAATACTTTCAGCAGCCTGTCTTTTAAAAATAAGAAACAGTGAGTAAATTTTAATTTGCAACCATTCAAAAACATATCTATAAGAGGTTGATGACGCGCAGAGAGCGTTTGGTCACCGCTCCTTTATTGTTAACACACTTACAGCAATATAAGAATGCGTGTAAGCAATGAAACTGTAACCAACAGATAACTGGAAGATCTGTCGCACGTATCACACACTGTATAACACTTTAGCATTCAGAATTCATGCTGTTTGGCCTTAACTGACTAGACCTTATCATGAAGTCTCCAAAAGTTTTCTGTGCGTTGGAAAATCCCCATCCCTAACGGTTTCGCCCTCTGAATCTATCAAATTATTTGATAGGCAATCTTGAGCTTATAACACAGTTTTTTGCGTTGACCATCAATTGTATAATAATGCATTTATCATCAAACAGCACAATTTTCCAATCACGCGTGGACCTGAAATAGGGACGTACCTAAAATTTAAGTAGGCTTCATGATAACATCTGGTTCTTTAAAGTCTAGCAACATGCAATCTGCAACCAAATTGATTTTTGTGTTTTCTGTTGTAAACAGTTTATTTCTTACATTCAATCTATCTTGCTGTAGTAGGTTTGTTCATAATATTTGGGCGGTTATCCTTCTCTCTCGACGCGAAATTAATCTAATATAGAAATATTTTTATGTGGTTGTTGTGAAAATTCTTACTGTTTCTAGTCTTTTAGAGAGTCTTTCTCTTGAAATTATTTTTACACATTCTGGTTGACCTAAATGGGATCTTCAAAGTTTCCTTTCGAAAATTACAACTGCTTTCTTTTCGATTTATTTGTCTGTGATGTTGCAAGTTAAGCATAAATAATCGTAAAACAAACATTTCTGAGTGAAAAGTTATATCTATGTATCTGGTAAGAAAAAAGCAACTATACAAATCATGCAGTTGAACTTAGTTTAAACAGCTATTGTTTCAGTCATATCCAATAAGAATAAACGCAGGATTAAACGGAAAAGCTATTAAAATTTCACAGTGGCCCTTATTTTGTTTTGACTTGAAATTGACTGTCTTATCATACCTACAGCAAAATATTTAAAATGAATCCTATGTTTTTGGCACGAGATGCTTATCATAGAAAAGTATATACACAAAGTAGAAACGGGCGTTTAAGTTTTTTTTATGGTGACCTTACTTTAAATATTTAACATTGTTCTTGTTCTCCATTAATTGCCTCTTTTTTTGTACAAAATAGTCGGTCGGTTCCTAAAACAAATATAACAAAGTTATTTTAAAGGAAAAAATTAAAATTCTAAGCGTTGTTTTGCCCTTCATACATGGTTACGTCACCGCTATGTCATCAAGAAAAACACAAGTATTCAGTTCCTGTAAATTAAAGTTAAATTTTATTGTTTGCTGCCAAGGTCATATTTGTAAATAAGTTAAATGAGATACAACTAAGAATAATATTGCCATTACGTAATTTGTATTGTTCCGCGCTGACACATTTTATTTGGTCGTTGGTGAAATACTTTTGTCATCTAGCGACTAAAAGAGCGTAGAAAATAAATACAAATTAGTTTTTAAAAATACCGGCGTGACCATTAACTCAGAGAGTGTGACGGAAGTTCTTTGTCCATTGTGGTGAATCTCTATTGCTGTCTATTGCTATTAAGGGGGATGCGCTGAGGTAGCCCGCGAAAATAATTTTTTCTTACGTTTTTTGACATTTGTAGGTCAACTAGTCGGGTTGCAGGTATGTTGATTCAAATATGATTCATGGCCGTAATAAGGCTTTATGGAATTATAATCATTAGAATCAGCAATATAAGTTAGAATTCAAATGTTATGTTTTCATGAAATTGGCATTCAATGTGGGAATATAAACTTAGCGAGTTGTATTGATGATTTTTATGATTATAATTATATAAATATTTGATACGGCCGCGAATTATATTTAGATCAACATACAAAAATTGCAAAAAACGTAATTTTAAATTCGCGGGCAACCCTGACACGTTCGCCTTAAGAGATGTAATTGATCAGTATTTCCGGAACTTTCTTAAATCCATTAAGTAAGTTCAAATTCAATCTTAACAATTTCCATCAAATGACGTTTGATATAAATCTTTCATAGTACATTATTGTTATACATTTAAACCTATTTTATGTAAAATGAAAGTAGCTTTCGTTTCGTTTTGTTATTTCCTTTTAACGATTTAAGTTACTGTATTGTTTTTGAATATGTATCACTTAGCTGTAATTATGCTTGTAAATATGTAAAATAAAGAAATATATAAACATGTATGTGACTTTTATTGTTTTTTGTGTAAGTGATTAAGTAATTTCGCTCTAGATGGAATCAGGCTAGAGACTTACTTAATATTAAAGTGCAGTAAACTTACGAAACAATAAAGTGCATAAAGAAAAGAAAAGATGCAAAACAACGCGCCGTAAAAATGGGTAAGCACGTATAGAAATCGCATGGCCACACACAGGTAAAATTTTGTGTAACGATCTTTTGAGAATGCCTTCTTTAAGTTATGTCACTTGTGTGGGTATTTAGTGCAAAATAAAATATTGACTGAGCTTATTTTGTTAAGGTATCACTTAAATGGTATTCACCTATTAAACCCACATTTTACATATATCAAACCGCACTGGGCTGCGTGGTCGATTATGGCCTGTGTTCCAGCACTGGAAACCTCATATGCTGATAATGCTACAGAAACCTATAGTAGTATCTGTTTTGAACCATGTCAAGTGGGCGAGATAGCTACCTACTGAACAAATGAAGACATTCCACGAAGACATGTGAATGTCAGATATAATACATCACTGTCTCACTTGCACACCATCCCACGCAAGTATGTTGTAACTTGTAAATAATAATAGACTAGCGGCCTATCACCACTACGCACAATTGCACTTTTTAAACACGCTTCTTGTGGTTTTATGACACGGAGTAAGTAAGTAATGGAGTGATGATCTTCGGAAACACTGGGTCTGTCGTCAGAATCCGTCGTATGAAGCGTCGCAAACGATCTCCCAATCAAAGTTGGCTTATTTCCCATGTATGATATGGTAGGTCTGTAATTTTGATTGGTGGTACAAATTAACATAACACTCCATTCGATAACTACTCTGTAATTGTTCACAAAATGCTGAGTCATCTACTTAGTGTCACTAATGACGTCGCATTGATCTTTACCATTCGGCGAGGGAAAGGAAAGAATATGAGCAATAAGAATGAAATTATTACCTAAGTCTATGCTTTATCTGAACTAAAGAATAGCTCGTTCACTGTCAATCAGGATAGATAATTATCTTCAGACCGAATTTGATGAAATGCCTGCACAGTCACAATGAAATGATGAAAGATTAATTATGAAATATTTCCAAATTCTAGGCTATCAAGATTGTCAAATCATCTCAAGGATTACTGTAATCTGTTATTAGGTACTGCTGCGACACCTATCTTTGGATAAAATAATTATGTAAGGAATATAAACAATTGAGATGTTAGAACTGCAGTTTGGATGAGTCAACTGCAGCTTATACAATTATTTTCATGGTTTAACCATCTCCAAAAGATTTTTATGTATTTGTTTATAAAGAATGGTATGACACATTCTTTATTGTCTTGGTAAAGTGTTGACTGTTGATAAATACTGGCACTATCAGGATCATTGTTATATTAAACTCAACCGCGGCGCGGATGACTTAGCATTTAAACAATCGTGTGACAAATTATGACACACAGTATAAAGATACCAAGTTAAGATACTACACCTAATAAGTAGAGTATGTTGGGGTAAGTTCCGCGCTAGGATAAGACCCTACGAATCAAAACCTGTGCCATTTGCCAGGGCAGAATAAAATGGCACAGAGCGCAATGTTGTCAGCATTAAAAAATATTGTCAAATTAGCCGTGTAAATATTGTAAAATTAGTGAATTTCATTCGAACGGTCTCATCCCAGCGCCGACCTTACCCGAACATAATTAACTCATACTGAGCGCTTACCTAAATAAGCCTCCAATTATAACACCGCCTAAGGCTAAAATCTTCAAAAACTTTCGACAACAATAGATGAGCGCCGTCAATAGATGAGCCATCCATCTTTCGTGACTCCGTGACACGTGAAGAACTTCAATTTCGTGAAGATCGTGGTTCGTGACGATTGTTGCACAAATGACGCTTCCTGGTCTTGATGATCTGCATTATGGATAAGCGATAGTGCTTTTAGTTAGATAAGGAAGTTACTGGACTTTCATTAATTTAGGTTTTTGTGAGATGAAGTTATCTGTGCATCTGTCTGGGAGCTTTTTGTAGATAAACTGCATTTAAACTGACAGTTTATTTCACTTTAAGTTACCGATTTCCAGTAAGGAAACCAAAACTTTTGAGTTAAACACAAGATTGGCGCTCAGTACCTAGTACCTATAATTGTTTTAAGATTCTAGTTATACCTCTGCCTAACCCTTCGGGGATAACGGGCGTGATGTTACGTGAGTGTGTGTACTGTAACGCCTGAGGGGCGTTAACTAGATATGTGAGGGTGTGTGGTGGAGGTAATTTCAAAGAGGAGGAGGTTTTCCAAGGGTTTATTAATTAGAAGACACGTTTATACATATGGAGGGTCCAGACTGATCTGACCCTAACAACACAAAAAGACATACCTGTCAATATTTAAATAACGACTGCTGGAGCGTTCGCAAGTCAAGGCTGCGATCCTACCAGCCAGCCCAGCGTGAGGTTGCATATCGCATAAAACCTCTACAGTACCTACTTCTTGTTTTTCAAAATTCTTTGGACTCAAAATTCTCTCCCGAAAGAGAAAGACCTAGGCCTTCGAGGAATACTGGCATGATATTATGTTTAGGTGTGTTGGTGTACAGTCACACTCACGAGCAAAAATATGTATAGGTACTTACACTCAGCATTTCAATAACAATTTTCTCGTGGAATAACGATTGCAACTTTAAGATGATACCTATTTCATAATATTATGGCTTCCAAAATACTATGTTCGTTATAAAATAAAATTACTATCGTTACAGTAGCAGAAAATCGCTTTTAAAAGTTGTATATTGGTCCTCGTGACTACATATTCAAGTAAGAACATGACTCATATAAATATCTTTATGCAATGGCCCGTGAAAATATCACATAAATCGCACATATACCGTAAGCGAAAAGCGCATTAAAGTGCATACATATCTGTATTTATTAAGTGGTTACCTAATAAAAGGTTGCATTCATTACAAAGCATGTGGCTATGCCTTAAGGCGACCAGTGATATATTACACTCGTAAATATGTCAATGCGAAGAGTTATGAAGATATTAATTATAATTAGGTATGAGTTGAAAGGTAAGGAATGAAAATGGAGACTAACACGAGAAGTTATACATTTTGTAAATAAAGAATTTCTACTAAGTTACGTAGCGACAATTCAATCAACAACAAATAAACCCGAATTCAATCAACTCAAAGTAACAATTGTGAGCAATTTCACTTGATCGGGTTATATTTTAGCGATATAAAGCGCTGTCGTCTAATGTTTTGTAGTACTGTAACGCGTTTAACTCATGGAACGTAAACATTTGGGCCACCATTTTGAAGTAATATAGATAGCACGGTAGACAGTTTTGTTATCCATGTAACTGATTCTGAAACGCAATACTCGGTGTCTGATGACAATAATTAGATGGGTGTGTTAACATAATTATATCCCTATAAAAAATAAAGATCATTACAAAACTGTTTTTTTTATTTGATCCAAAGGTTGCGAACCCCTGAATGTGTGTTTACAAAATTTATAGCTTCTCGTGACGGGGACGACGTCATAATTATGCCAGTTTGAGATATTTTCATGTTACGTGTGCAAATTTAAGCAGCACTTGTGAAGATTGTTTAAATTTTCCTTGGGTGACACAATGAGCGGTTTTATCGCTAAAAGCGATCTTTTAAAGACATCCCATCCTCATAATCCTCATAATTATACTACAGCTAGCCTGAGTACAACTCGTAAGTCGCAGCTAGGTCACCACCGCTGCATAGATGTATTTAATTGCTCAAATTAGTTGTAGATTCTCCAGTGCAAGTTCTTTATTTAATTTGATGATAGTTGTAGAACTTTGTTTATTTTTTATTTTTCGTTACCTATTTGATGTGTTTGAACATTACCTCCTTTAGCTGCGTTAAAGGTTTCATTAGGAATATCATATCATTTAAAAATACTTTCTGAATCAAGCAATTTAATTTGTTACGCGAAAGTCAAGAGTTCGTCTTACAGTAAATCTATCAACAAGAATACTAGATACTCTGCATTGTTAGCGATACTTAGTATTTCAGACAGAACGTCACGATTTGTCGATCATCTGCGTTTGAGTTATGAAAGTATTGTTATTTCCAACATAATATTAATCATTATTTTATGTATTTTTGTACAGCTTGGCTAAAAAGAGAAAAAACAATTGAGAAAGAAGTTTTTACAAGATAATATTAAACAAACACGCCTGTTTTCCCAGCAGGCGCGGTCACAGCCCAAGATTTTCGGAGGGGGGGGGTCATCATTGTTGCCGAGGAATATTTTTAGGGCAATGGTTCCCACAGTTGGCCGCAGTAACTAAGCTAGCCAGGCCAACCCCAACCAGGGTTAGGTCAGGTTAAAACAGTGACAAACCGCGCGCGAGCGAAAGCTATATTTTTTTACATTTAACTTTATGACCCCCAGGACCCAGACCCCCTGTTTCCCAGAAGGTTTAGGCAAAGGTGTACCATATTAAGCCATTATGTTTAAGTCTCATGTAATAGGGGGTGAGCCTATTGCCATCTACCGGGCTCAAATCCAGACTCCGTGCTGCTACTGAGAATTCCTAATGTAAAAACCCAATAACACTTTACCTGACCTGGGAATCGAACTACATACACACGAAAACACAGGACTGCACGCTATAAGACACGCCAAGCTACTACATCAAAATATCGGTTTACGTTTTGTTTTAAAAGAAAATACAATAGACGCTGATATATTTAGTAACCTATTCCGCTTGACTATTCTTCAAGAGTCATAAAAACCCTGTAAGAAATCGATACGTGTTTCACCTCTCAACGAGGCATCTTCAGGATGACGATTGACCAATTGCAAACCAGAACGCGACGTGTTACCACACCGAACGCTGGACGCAGGAAACACGTGTCGATTTCTTACAGGGTTTTTATGACTCTTGAAGAATAGTCAAGCGGAATAGGTTACTAAATATATCAGCGTCTATTGTATTTTATAATGGATTTCCGCAAAGTCACGCCTGAATCAATTAACTATCTGGTTTTAAAAGGTTCAAAACGTTTTTTCTAAGCAATAGCAATGCACTTAAAAATATTGTGTCAGATTATTACCCAAACTATAAAAGCAATTTACATCGAGTCAACTAAATGATCACAAATTGACGCGTCTGGGTTCAAATAACGAGCTAAGAAAAGGCTACAAAATACTACTTACGTTCTTCCATTAATATAACTACCAACTAAATAGCAAAACATAAAATAAACACAATATAAAAGCCATTACGTCCAACAAGTTTGGACCTCCTAACCTTTGAGATTCGCGCCAAGCCAAGCCCTATCTCCTAACGATAATACCTATGATTTTCACTAAACAACTATAATAAGTTGTCGTGGCTTACGGTTATTATCGTTTCCAGTGAGACTGTTAGACTCTCCTAGGGCCAATATATTTTACCATTTCGAAATGGAACGTGATTTTAAGTAAGTACCCATAAGTTTTGTCTGATTGATCCGTCAGCGACGAGAAATCTTTGATTCATTCGGATTTTTGGATCTTAGTTGTGTACGTACTTAAATTGAGAGATTTCATGTTCGGACCTTCTTAGATGAACTTGAGTAACTTATGTAAGTATTCAATACAAATTCAAATAACACATGTACCTAAGTATCTAGAAAATTGGATTATTTTCACTTCATGTTCGTTTCTGAAATGACAGCAGCGATTACAAAAAAACCTTACAACTTTTTAGTGTCCTCTAGTAAACCACTGGCAGAGTCTACAAAAGTCTCGATCGTGCAGGCCTGGGTGTCATCACCGGACAGGCCTGCCGACATCAACGACGAGGCGGAGTGGTTCCGGGAGGCCATGTCAAATATTTGTGACGTGGCAATGCCCCGGGTCCAGCCCGGATGTGCTTCGCGCCAGGTGAGCTGGTGGTCGCAGCAGTTGACGGCTCTGCGCCATGCGTGCGTTGCTGCGCGACGCCGGTACGCCAGGCACCGCAGGCTCCGTATCCGCCCTCCGGATACGGAAGCCATTCAGGCGGAGCTGTACGAGGGGTACAGAGCGGCGAAGACCGCCCTCCAGGAGGAGATCCTGCGGGCCAGGGCACTGGCCCGTGAGGAGACGCTGGAGACTCTGAACGCAGATCCGTGGGGACGCCCATACAAGATGGTGCGGGAGAAACTCCGCCCATGGGCTCCCCCGCTGACGCAGAGTCTCCGGCCTCAGCTTGTGGAGGACGTGGTGAGCGCTCTGTTCCCTTCGAGAGGGGAACATACCTCCCCACTCATGGCTCCGCCTACTGCGGTGCTCGAAGCGGACCACACCGCCGACGACGACGACGACGATGCTCCGGAGGTGACCGAGGTAGAAATGAGAGTGGCGGTACGAAGGCTGAATGCCAAGAATACCGCCCCAGGACCCGACGGCCTGCCTGGGAAGGCGTGGGTCCTGGCCATGGAGGCTCTCGGGCCTCGACTGAGGGGTCTCCTAAGCGCATGCATGGAGAGGGGCCAGTTCCCACTTCGTTGGAAGACGGGGAAACTGGTCCTCATAAAGAAGCCGGGGCGCCCTGCGGTCTCTCCGTCCGCTTATCGGCCCATCGTGCTGCTCGACGAGGTGGGCAAGCTCTTTGAAAGAGTAATTGCAAACCGCCTCGTCGGGCGGCTGGTGCGGAAGGGGCCGGATTTGGCGGAGAGCCAGTTTGGTTTCCGCAGAGGGCGCTCTACGGTGGACGCCATCATGCGCGTACGGGCCCTCACGACGGGGGATGCTGTGGCCCGGGGTGGGGTCGTCTTGGCGGTGTCTCTAGACATCGCCAATGCCTTTAACACCCTGCCCTGGAGTTGCATAAGGGAGGCACTCCGGTACCACCGGATGCCGACCTACCTCTGTCGTGTGGTCGAGGCCTATTTGACGGACAGGGCCGTCATCTACCCCGGTCACCAGGGAGTGTGGAACCGGCGAGAGATGTCGTGCGGTGTCCCACAGGGATCGGTCCTGGGGCCGCATCTGTGGGACATCGGTTACGACTGGGTGCTGCGCGCCGACCTCCCCAGTGGCGTCAGTGTAGTTTGCTACGCTGACGACACGCTGGTCCTGGCACAGGGGAGGTCGCACCAGGCGGCGGCCGAACTAGCGACACGCGGGGTTGCGACAATCGTCGATAGAATCCGGCAGCTGGGACTCGAGGTGGCCTTGCACAAGTCCGAGGTCATGTGTTTTCATGGCCCTCGGAACGCGCCACTGTCGGGTTCCCAAATAACGGTGGGAGGGGTTCACATCGGCGTCGAGTCGACGATGAAGTATCTAGGACTCGTCCTCGACAGCCGGTGGAACTTCGTGGAGCACTTCCGTCGTTTGGCTCCCAGGCTGGACCGGGCCGGGGCCGCCTTGGGGCGGCTCCTGCCCAATCTTGGGGGGCCAAACGCCTCCTGCCGGAGGCTCTACGCGGGGGTCGTGCGGTCCATGGCCCTTTACGGGGCACCGGTGTGGGCGCGTTCCATTAGGCTGCGGCCAGCCCGCCGGTTGAACGCGTCCCAAAGGGTCATGGCCATTAGGCTGGCCCGGGGATACCGCACGGTCTCTCGTGAGGCGGCGAGCCTCCTTGCCGGATTACCGCCATGGGATCTGGAGGCGAAGGTCCTCGCGCACATCTGGGAGTGGCGCGAGGAGATGAAGCGCCGGGGCGTAACTCCGCTGCCGCGAGAAATCGCGGCACAGCGGACAGAGCTCCGGCAGGATCTCATGGCGGCATGGAGAGTGCGATTGTCGCAACCCAGTGCTGGGCACGCCACAATTGCGGCGATAAGTCCCCTCTTAGAGGAGTGGTTGGAGAGGCGCCACGGCGTCCTCACCTTCCGCCTGACGCAGGTCCTCACCGGACATGGCAGCTTCGGGAGGTACCTGTGTAGGATTAGGCGGGAGGAAACGCCCGGGTGTCACCACTGTGCGGATCGTCCGGAGGACACGGTGGAGCATACGGTGGAGATGTGCCCTGCTTGGGCGGAGCACCGCCGTGTCCTCGTGGAGGCGATTGGCGGCACTGACCTCTCGCGTCCGGCCCTGGTCCAGGCCATGGTACGGAGCGAGAGGGCATGGGAGGCGGTCACCTCCTTCTGCGAAGCAGTGATGCTCGCGAAGGAGGAGGCGGAACGCGTGAGGGAGAGGCAAGGCCTGCGCCCTCACGCCCCTAATCGCCGCCGCTGGAGACACCCTGGGCGTCGGGAATCCCAGGCGGATTCCCGGCCACCATAGGCGCGGGCTTGCGGACGGCGAGCAATGGGTAGCTCGCCGTCCGATAAGGACCAGGCCCGGGTCGATGGCGCGTCGTGTTCCACGCGCGCCTCAAAGAGATGTCAGCACACCTGACGGGGTCCGTTAGGACCGATGCCTGCCGGGGTTGCGGAATAGTCCGAAAGGGATACCGGGACCCTGGCAACAGGCAACTGAAGGAACACGGGTGGGTTTTAGTCAGTAAGAGTCTGACACGCCCTTCCGCTCCGCCCAGAGCGGGAGAAGTCATTTGATGATTTCCCACCCAAAAAAAAAAAAAAAAAAAAAAAAAAAAAGAGTCTACAAAAGTTGCTTAGAGAAATATCTATGATAATGACACTTTGTGATATCTATACTCCATTTGAAATAAGATAGACATTTAAATAAACTTTTTTGCAGTCCGTTAAACCGATTTTGAATTGTATACCTTAAGCATAAGGATGGCAATAAAAGCAAAAAAGGTTACACAATACCAACTGTCTACTGCAGCTGCCATTTGCCATGTCATGTCATGCCACCAACGCAATAGAAGTCAAAATCGGTTGGACGGACTGTAAAAATGGTTTATTTAAATGACTAATCTTATTTCAAATGGAGATAGGTTTCACGGTAAGATAGGGCTTTTTACACAAATACTGTTACAGTCTTCTGTCAATCTTGTGTTGTTACTTATAAAAATCCGGGGATTCAGTTCCCATGAAACAATTAATGAATAGACACCATCACTAAAGTGTCGATCAACCTTGTAACGTCGCCGCGTCGGCACGTAACAAAAAACATGTGTTTGTTCCTCATTTATTCTCATAAGGTTAACATTTAACATCGGTACAAAAACGGTAATCGACAACATAATATGTCGTTGATATTTAAAATTAAATTTTATCTTCCTGAGTTTATTTGTGAGAATGGTAATTGGCATTGTTGACACATTACATCCTTCGTAAGTAATTGACTGTATTAATCCCTTTCTTGGAGTCCTTTCGATTCTTTTTTTGTACGTTTTGTAATTTAAAAGTCGTTTTTGGTTTTGTTATTCCATATTGAATTATGTTAAATAATTACTTGTGTTTCGAATAAAATAGTCACACTTACTTTACAGATTTTAAAAAGTTAAGTAACCAGAGGCATAAGCCATCGAAAAGCTTATGTCGATCCTGTTGAAAGTCGTTATAGAAATACGAATTCGCTTTGGAAGCGATTGTCACTTGTCTAGGTCCTCTGATTTAAATTTTAACACTAATAGTTTGTGACCTAAACTATCAAACATATTTGGAACTAGCTCTGGTCACCCGTTTTAAAAGCTTGGCCGCTCAAACGTGTCAATTTTATTTATGAGTAGTTGTTATTTTAGACAACCAAACAGAAATGCTACCAACATACACAAGGTGCTGACGACTATACATTAAACTTCGTATATCTAATAACGTTGCCAGTTTTTATACAAAAATTCTACTAAATAAATATATCCAATAGTTAGTCACTATAGCTAGTCAAAGATTGGCAAAACCCGTAGTCAGTCTACTAGTTTGTTTTAAAAACAATGTTAATACATATGACGACATGTCATATGTATTAACATTGTTTTTACACAGCAGATTTACCGATTGTAGAAACCATAAGTCAAGTCAACCACGAGACAAGTCGAACTACTCCAAATACATAGTAATGCGGAATAAGCAAATGTGTTATGATGAAGATTAGATAATATGACAACAACCAGGAACACTGCTTGCCATAGAAAGGAATGATCTAGTACCCGCCTACGCATTTTGATTACGTCTTTGCAATGTGCTAGACAGACGCTGGCTGAAAATATTTATGCATTGAGATCAGGAAAACATCTGATACTTAGGGCATGACCTATATGATAAACTCCCCCCATTTGTTGGGCAGTAAATTATGCCTAATGTTGATTATTGATTAATAATTATGAAAATGCAAGCAGCCTTCCGTTAAACGCCCATTTGTCGTTTGTTTTCTCTTTGGTATGCTTTGGCATTGTAAAAAACAAAATTGTAAAATACCACTTAAAAGTAAATCGTGAAATGAATGTCAAATGTCACTTATTTATAATTAGAGTCCGACCGAAAATGAATTTTTATTTTCGTTACCTTGGTTTTTTTTAGGTAAAACTATCAAACATCAGTAGATTAAGAGATTGATACTGCATTTTTTCTCCGTTTAAACTTAAATCACACGAAACCTTATACTTTTCATAAAGACATAAATCTGATGTTAACTGCGAGAAAAAGCCATTTTCACACTTAGTGTGCTTTTAGTTGTTGTAACTATCAATTTTTTTCTGAATAAAATATTGAAAGTATTGATATTTTCCCGGTACGTACTTAATTTTCGGACTCTAAATATAATAAACAACAACACTTCAATCCAAAATCACAACCCAATACAGTACACAGCTATTAAGTAAAGAATTGCAAGAACTCAGCAATGGATTGCAAGACCATTAAAACATTTTACTTAGTAATTAGAAATGACCTATAATTGCGTGGCTCTATAAGCATTTCTTGTTTCTAAACCCACTGAATTAGCTGCGGCAACAATGATTACCCACGAAATGTGAGGCAAAGTCTTTTAATTGATGCCTTGCCATTGGTTATTATATTTTAAATGGTCCAATCGCAACATTTTGTAAGGGTTTGGTTGGCGGAGCGAATTGCTTGTCAACTAATCGATCGATATGGTTAATTTAAAAGGGAGTAAGGTTTAGTACAATCTAAGTCAAGGTTCTGACTTCTCTCTCTTTGCCTAGACATACCTATCCCATTTAATTTGGGGTCGGCTCTCTTCGCCAGATGTTTTGGTTCTGGTGATTTATTTATTTTTTATTTGGGAAAACAAGCAATCTTACATTGTATATTACAACTAGATACACAGTATGCTATAAGTAAAAGTACAATCCACTACGTTTCCACGTGTTACTAGTACGAGTATAAATTAGATATGTACAATTTTGATAAAATGAAATAAAATCAATAGATAACAACACTAAAATGGTTTCGTTATCTCAAAATCTAAAAATTTAATAAATTAAATGATAATTAAAAATTAGGAGTAAGGCGCTTAATAATTTGTTTAAATCGATCGAGTCATTCAAGGGGGCTTGCTTCAGGTGGTTGGTGATTAGATACATTCAAGTGAGAAAGGGTCTACTTCTTTGAACCTCAATTCATATATACGAAAGTCAAGGTTCTGGCTTGTTGAATGAAAATAATTTAATTTCAAATGTAAGGCTTTTGAAACTCATCGTGGCATGGAGATAAAAGGAAGTTTAGTTCTGATGATAAGTTTTTTAAGTAATACATAATACTATATACTATAACTCTAAGTTGAGCTCCTCAGGTGACGATCCAGCTTCATTTATATTCGTTTAGGTACTTTCAGGTATCCCAAAGAATTGCTTAACTTAAGTGGCAGTGCTCGCAGAACAGTTGGCTGATGGGGTCGAAATGTTCTGGAGTGGTGACCGCATACCGAAAGATGTGGCGTTGGAAGGCCTCCCACAATGTGGAACGAAGACCTTGTGAAGACCGCAGGAAATGGCGGTGCCTGGGGAGGTCTATGTCCAGCAGTGGACGTCTTTCAGCTAAAATAATGTTGATGATGAAGTTCAGGTGTCTTATAGAATGGCCACGGCCACCGCCAAACTAAACCGTAGCCTCTGTTCCAGAATTCACAATGTATTAGCAGACTTCTTAGAATTACTAGCAGAGCGATTCGGCTTACTTTATATTATTACGTCTTATTAAAGTCATGCGGTCAAATGCTTAATTGGCCTACATTTTCAAGATAATCAGCGGCTATCCCATATCTTAACGCTAGAGTTTTGTGAGAAACGCGACGAGAACTGCGTGACGCGTTCAATGTTTCCAACAGTCCGTCATAATTAAGGTCACTGATTGGTATTATTATCTAGTATGTCCCTTGCATGTCAGGAATCTGTTTTTGTTCAATTATAACCATATAAAGTGTTAATAAGTGAATTCCTCAGATAGTGTAGACAACTTTATCATTATTTGTTCTATTTGTGAAGTAAATAATCCGGTTCTCCTTTTCCTTGTCGCTATGATCTAAATAAAATATCCTACACTAACTGTGCCCCACGGTTTCAGTAGCATAACGGCCTGGCCACGGGAAATTCGCGGCAGCGAAGTTTCGCGCAGCGCGAATTGCGGTGCGTCTTGCGGCAGAAACAAATGTATAGAAATGTACTCAGCATGCCTCGGGCAGCGGTGGCAAGCGGGGCGATTCGCGAATTTTGCAGAGCGAATCGCACTGGCGGCAAAAACAAATGCGAATCAGTCCGGCGCATGTAGGGCTGCGAACTTTTTGTACAAGAAATAAAGTACGAAAGAGAAGGAAAATAAACAGTACCTATTTTGAAAGAATAAAAAGTATTTAATTTTTGGTAAATTTATATTACTTTAAGCATACAAATTCGTAAGCCTCATCAACTCATCACATTTCCATGTAAATTTTTTTTTTTAATCTTTAGTGTAGCTCTAACTCTGTCGTCCCGCCTTTTTGTTTAAGTATATTTTTGTTTCACCTTATAGTTCGTTTTTTTAATATCGTAGACTATTTTGACATGTCAAATGATTGTTGTTTGTTTTTTCAATTTGTAGTTTGATTTTGGTGTCAAATTAGTCTACGGGATTAAAAAATGAACTTTGAACTTCGACAATTTGACTTTCTAGGCGTTTTTGTAAGAGAAGATGAAGGTGAATGTGAATCGTTTTCATTTTCTATTGTTTGTGCACTAATTTAACTAAAAAAGTAATCACAATTATAATAATAGGTTGAGTTGGAAAACTTAGAAACTAACAAGACGAAAGCAGAGGCCCGAAAAAATGGTTATGTTATCCGCGCGTATTTGAGTCAGTAGGCGTCACCGTCGGCAGACTGTCAGACTGACGCATGACGGTGACGTCTTGACGACAATTTGTCATTCGACAATGAGTCCTTCTGAAATCCACCGCACGCATTTATTTTTTAAACAGGTTTTATTAATGGCTCTGGATACACGTGATAAAATGTATTTTTGGATAGGTACTTTATTTTTATTGAACAGTAAAAAATATGTTAAGTTGAATTAAGTATAATAGGTACTGTTTTTAACAGTATTGTTGGCGCACCCTTGGCGCATGCCATGCGCACGGATAGTATAGAAGCCAGGGAATTGAAAATTTACCCAAAATATGAGGTATCATAACGTTACATATTACGTTATATATAGTTCCAGTAACCATTTACGAACTAATTTCTTGTCAGTATAACGTAAATCTATCGAAACGACCTCAACTATTAATTCAGTTACGATCCGGGTGGAACAGTAGAAATTATCGCTACTGGAACGGATAGTAACGTTACGGTATGTTAACGTTATTATATAACGATTCAAGTCCCTGATAGAAGCCCAACAAGTTCTTCTTGTGAAATTCTCCGTCTATACCCCGACTTTTATTTTAATAATGAACTCCACAAACTCTTCCAAATATTACCTATGTCTTGAACCAAAAAAACTAAGTACCACCTACTCTCCAAGCAATATCGAGATAACTTAGATAAAGATATTTGGCTCTCGGTCTATATTAATCGCGGCGGCGAACGCTCTGCCCGTGGCTTGCATTCCGTGCCGCTTGTTTTGCCGCACCGCAATTCGCGCCGCAGTTCGCGCCACCTGTCCCGTGGCCAGGCGGTAAGTCTCGATCCCGCGGGCTTAGCAGATTAAAAAGTATTCATGTCCTAACCCAGGTCATGGTATACCTATGTGCCAAATTTCATCAAAATCCATTCAGCCGTTTTAGCGTGACACATTACAAACAAATATATAAATAAACAAACTCACTTTCGCATTTATAATATTGGTTGGGATTATCACTCACCAAACTAGCTCAGAGGTTATTAATCTCGCTCTCAGTTAAAGTTTGACATCCTGTTTGAATTGACAGTAATATGTTGTGTTTCTAAATATGATTCCTTTTGAATTCTCTCCTGGGGCCAGCAGACCCTATTCCCATGGTTAAAACTATAATAATTATGTTATTAAAGGTTTACAAAGCAGCTAAGTCGGTCGGATATTTTTGTATAGGTAATAAAAATGCTATTGTGAACAGATCGGGATTATGAAAGCATTTAAAGTTTTTTAAACTATAAAATATACGTGCGAATGACCATAATGTTTTGAGAGTAAAAAACAATTGTTATATCAGTCTAGCTAGACTAACTCAACACTTGGTTACTGCACATTCATAGAACGGATACAGATTCGCGGATATGCTGCATGTAGATATTTCTTAAAGAACCAAGTAAAGTATGCTTGGAATTATAATTTTGTTGATGATTAGACCGAGGTAGGGGGGGGGGAAGTAATTGAGGTCGAGACCTACGTTACAATGAAGTACCTAATCCCGTTAACGAGGCTGCTAATAGAAAACTCCTAAAAAACCACAAACGAAGTCAAAACTGCAGTTTTGACTTCGTTTTCCCCACCTACAAAAACGATGACTACATCCTACATCAATTCGGCAGAAAACAAAAAGCTTTTAAATACTCCTCCGCTCCTGTTTTGCTCCCCATTCGAATTCCGAACAACCATGCAAACAGTCGGTCACGTTATCACACCAACAAACGTCACATCAACACATTCACTGCTACCAAACTCACTACAACAACGTCACACGACGTGACGTGCTGCTGACGGCAAACGCGTCATGTCGAACAGCCGAAATGTTAGATTCACTTTCGCCGATTCACTTTCATTGAGAGTGCAAGTGATCGTGACCTACCCCAACTTCGTGATGACGTGAATGACGTGTATACGTGTCAATCCCATCGCGTCACGTCACAGTACGAAAGTAAGAGTCAATTGGAACATTATAACCTACTGGCTTACTTTCGACGCCGAAAATCTTACTTTCATTGTTACTTTTTGCCAGTGTCCGTCGTTCGATGCATTAGCACTGATGCGCGAAAGAGAAATGTTTAGCTTTTAATTTTTATTTGATATTTTTTCTTCAGGGTGGGTGATTATGAATCAATTATCTTTTTTGGATATCAATCAATACAATTCATGAATTGTAGGTACTAACTCAATAGGCAATTTATTTTTAAATAACAAGAAGCACACGCTGCGTTGCAATTCAGAGAAAGGAATAAGCAAGAAACTCTACGGTTAATCTTTTTCATCAAGTTTGAAGTATAAATATGGTGCAGTGTCTTTTGTTAACGAACGTAATCAATAATGTAATTACAATACAATTTACAGCACTCTGCCTTTTAAAGACTGACCTTGGGGCCTAGACAAAATCCCTTTTCTGTAAGCGTTAACGCCAACGGAAAGATCAAATTGTATGTAGTTGACAGCAGCAGTCACGTGACATCTCTAAAGCTAATGTCAACTCCATACAATTTGATCTTTCGGTTGGCGTTAACGCTTACAGAAAAGGGATTTTGTCTATAGCCTCTGGACCATAAATTAATTCACAATGATTATGACAGCAGCAAAACGATAATTTTCATATTAAAAACCTGTATAATAACGCGATTCTTCGATATCATTCCATATAAATATGTATTATTTAAACAGGTTTCATCCTCACTGACTCATCATTATGCATCGTATACCCTTGACCCAGAAACATGACATTCATATTATAAGTATTTATATTGTTGACAGGCTTTTAAATATTATATAGATGTTCTGGTTGTTACCGTTATAAAAAGATGACTGACAAAAATAAAAAAAAACGAGCGAGTCTTACATTAGTACCGCGTATGATGTGTAACATCTGATATCTTAGCAGACAACCAACTTTTCGTAAAATGGGTTAGTACCATCCAACGGCCAACTCTAGCACAGCGCGCGTTCATTGGTCAAATCAAATAGCACACGCTTCCCCGGCTTCCTGTATCACACTTCCGTCCCTTTTCACGGAATCACTCCCACAGATTACAGGAAAGCGAGAGGAATGATGTGTTACACACCAAAAAAGGTTGCGACTTCCTCCATTATGGTTTACTCCATACAGCTTTGCATACATCACGATATTGATATCGATTACCCATCACGTGTGAGTTTTGCTAGTCAATTTAATTTGACCCTGTCTATCAATAATGTTTTGAATGTCCTTCATGAGGTGAACAGAGATAAAATTACGTATTTTGGTGAATGCCAGTCCTACCTGTATTTAATCGACAGTTTAGCAAAGATTGATAGGTTACGTTCTGCGAGAATTACGCACTTTTAAATAGGTTAGGTACATTTGTAACTTCGGACGGATAATAAATACTTGAATAAATCTTGAGTGGGTACTGCGTTTCAGTTAATTTGATGTATTCAAAAGTTAATGATATTTTGGTAAAGCAAATTATATTTTCAACTAGCTGATGCCAGCGGCTTCGCCCGCGTGGATGTCGGTTATTTTATACTGAAACCTTTCTCGAGAACCACTCTATCCATTGGTGAAAACAGCATGAAAATCGGTGTAGTGGTTTTAGGGTTTATCGCGAACAGACAGACGCGGCGGAGGACTTTGATTTATTATATGTAGTGATAGTTCACTATGGTACAAGCCAGACATTTGAAGACTTTATCTGGGTAAACGCCATATTGATTTTTCAAGGTCTTGATTACTAAAAAGGTTGTTACAATGATGTTTACAAATAATTTTAGTCTATTTGTACAAAAATCGTGATAGGATAGGCTATTCGTAGTTACATAAAACATTAAAACGTGTTTTAACTATCATAGTTGTGTTGACATGAATTAACTTTTAATGTACAGACGCCAGCACATCAAGCTACCCGAACCTGTCAAACTTTACCAATCAACCTTGAACCTAATTCTTTAGCAATAAAGTATAAAATCCACTAAAGAAAAACAGATTGTGTAGCTTGTTATGCTGGTGTTACTATGAACGCCACATTAGGGCAACAGGCAACTGAAGGAACACGGGTGGGTTTTAGTCAGTAAAAGTCTGTAACGCCCTTCCGCTCCGCCCAGAGCGGGAGAAGTCACTGGATGATTTCTCACAATCAAAAAAAAAAATATGGTACCACAAAATGTAACAACCGATTTACCTTCATACATTTACTAATTCACAATTTAAGTGCATTCTACAAATCCATCAAGAATTAAGATATCTCCGACACAGTAGAAACAATACTATTATTAACAATTCTCATCAACACAAAGCAATTAAATGACAATACAACGCCAATAAATCACATCCTCTACTAACTAACGTTAATCTCCGTTTAATCTTTTGATCATCACGCGACAAGTTTAAAGGTACAATAGAAAATAGCCCAAGGTTCGTTTGTGGCGACTCTTGCATAACGCTACGTCATACAAGGCGTACTGATGGGCAATAATGCTCTAGGTCGAGGGTCACCAGCTTTTGA
Organism: Lithophane semibrunnea; assembly: GCA_947363905.1. Lineage (NCBI taxonomy): Eukaryota > Metazoa > Arthropoda > Insecta > Lepidoptera > Noctuidae > Lithophane > Lithophane semibrunnea. The sequence goes on along the minus strand of OX376190.1, from coordinate 12,759,474 downwards.
GAGAACAATGGACATGGTTTCAAATAAAGTTCGCAATGGTTGGTGGAGAGATAGTATTGGGTACTGGCAGGCATTGAAATTCTAATAAAAATGGAAGTTTTTTTATTGGTGGTGACTAAATTATGTTTTTTTTGTCTGAGAGATGGAAGACACACGGTACACCAGAATTGAAACATTTCACTTTGATGATAATAATATGGGTTGATAATAATGACATGTAATTGAAACTAAGTACGGTCAATTCTTGGGGACATCCTGAGGGTGGTTCTCATGATTTTCCTAACAATTGACAATGTGGGTTGGAGTGGACTAAGTAGAAAAGTTTGATTGAATAAATAAATAGATACCAATAATTAATTTTCATTTAAATTATATATAAGTATACATAAATCACACATAACCGCCACATTCGTTAATTCTCATAAACACTTCAACATGTCATTAATAAATACGGCCCACTATCCCCTTTACGGTAAATGTTGGTCACCGAGTGATGTACACGATGTGATGCGTTTGCGCCTAACCGGTCCGGTTACATGGTAGTTTTATTTATAACTCAGCGCGAACTTTTACGATCTTGTTGTGATTTAACTTAACTTTTAATAGTCGATCTATTGTGTTTGTGCACTTAATTACTGTCATTTAATACTTCATAATAAATGGGTTACCGGTTAAATCCGCTTTTCATTGAATCAAATCTTCATAATTTTACAAAATTCCATTAGTAGTTAATTTTACACTTTGTCATGAATTATTGTCGTAATAGTTGTACGTAGTGTCATTTAATTTATTTTCGTTTTAACTCAACTCGTGGTTTTAGTAATTGCACGCGTTCCTACTTGAATAGTGATGATTGATTCTTCATCCTGTTTTCCGAAGGGTTGGGCAGAGATGTCCATAAAACTACACCCACATTTCTCAAGTTATGTTCAAGTTCCATGTAATATGGGGCGAACCTATTTGCCATCATATTCAGGTATTTTATTCTAGTCCATTGACAAATAGTTTTTTAAAGAATTTAGAGACTTTTTCAACAGCCATAAAATATCTCCTTTACAAGACAGGGTGCGTAGAAATAATGAAAGGAAAAACGAGTGTAAAGATATTCAAGGGGCGTTCCTTTCCACCTGGCATGTCTGTCATGACCTATTCAGACTACTTGGATATATTGGCAAGCATTTACAACGATAATTGACTTTATCGAAATCAATTATCTTGATAAACTAAAATACACTTCTAATGGACATGGGTGGTAGAGTAATGTTGTATACCTAAAATGTGAGTAACAATATTAAGGTATGTACCAGGTTCTGTTAACTTTTGACATGGACTTATTTTGTTTTTAGCTTTAGCATTCCAAAAAAGCGTGGGATATTTCTACAAGGATTTTCACCTGTAAAAGGTTTTAAAATAATGAAACGGTTTCCTAAGCCTAAGATTAAAATCGAGGATCAACTGATCCTGGTGAAGGTAGAATTATATTAGCCATTGGATAAAGGTCTGAATCGCCAACCCATCTTGAGTTGAGTAAGCGTGTTCATCGAACCTTCTCTGTATGAGAGGCCTTTGCTCTACAGCAGTGGGTCAATAATAGGCTGGTATTATTATTATATTATATTGGCTATAATAATTATTATAATGACAAATTAAACTAAATTATTTTATTTTGTCTAAGTAAACTGGGGACTAAAGCTATAGACAACAGTTGCTTGACTAATCAAGATTTATAAATCACTAGCTGCACCCTAATGTTTCACCCGCTTAAGTCTCGATCCCTTGGGAATATCGGGATAAAAGGTATCCTATGTCCAGGTCATGGTCTAAATTGGTGCCAAATTACATCTAAATCCTATTAGCCGTTTTAGCGTGAAAGCGTAACAGAGATACAAACATATTCACTCTCGCATTTATAATATTATATACCTAGTTAGGATTTACGCCTAAGTACTGAAAGTTACGTAAAAGAAATACTTGAATCAATGAGCATTACCTATATTCCTCTATGGTTGAGGATTCCGGGTGAAGCTCGCTTCAACCTTCGGCCGGATCATCACTTACTATCAGGTAATATACAGAACAAGAGCTTACCCGTTGCGGCTACAAAATAAAAAAGGTACGAAATAAAAAAACACCGTCGTCAGTCTCCGTGGGAACCAAGAAACAAAATAAAGGGATCAAGACGAGAAAGAAACGCACACATGTAATTACATTACAGCCACTTAGCAAATAAATTGCATCCCCGCACGTAAGTCACCGCTGGAGGGTACATTTACATGTTTCTTAAGAGTCACACTGTTGCAAGCAGTGAAGTAAGAGTGATGGCACAAAGCCTAATCAACAATAAGAGGATGAGCCAACACTTTGTTAAAGCTAATGTGTTGTGAATCTTGCGATATAGGTAATATTGGAGCGGTAGTTATAAGTGATGAATTATTCAAAGAATATAGAACGATATTGCTTTCGTTTGTCTTAATAACTATAAAATTACATTACATCAGGATTACTCAGTAGTAGATCGGTGTGTTGATAATGTCAATAGGCTTGCCTCCTATTACATGGAACTTAAACACAAATTGTGAAATGTGGGTGTATCACCTCTGCCGAACACCCTAGGGATTTGATGTCAGTTTATATTGATGACATCAAAATTGTGAAAAAAATCGATTGTAGTGATGTTAGTTTAAATAATAATTATGACACAAAAATTGTGAAAAAAATCGATTAGGTAGTAAGATTATTATTATTACTACAACATGACATTAAAGTTATTAATCATGTTTTTTTGATACGTGGATATATTCGCAGATATAAGCAGGAAGATTATCATTTAAGATGACTTTTGCAATAAGATTAATTTCCGTAAACATTAAGATCAGATCAAGTAGGATTTCAATATCTTTACCGTTGGAAGTGATAAAATCATTTATTTATTTTACCATTTATGTACACACATAATAAACAGACAAGGAGAAAAGAACAGAAAAAAAACTTACAAAGATGATGCTTATTTCTAAAGAAATCTCATCCAGCACACCTGCTCATCATCCTATCAACGTATAAAACCATCCGAGATAAAATTAAGGGAAACTGCATAAATCAGCCGCTCTATGTGCAACCAAAATTCGGCATAAACATCCCATCAAAATATCTGTGGACCTGTCAAAGTAACAAAAACGCCTGACAATAAAAAAGTGTTACGAAAATAAAATTAATATTATTATTCAAGAGTGATTTAACGTTTGAGAGTTGTGAGCTTGTTACTGGCTATAACAGTTATGAAAAGGCAAAATATGACGTACCGGAAGCATCTGTGCATTCCTTGAGGTTCACGCCGGTAGCACACCTCCGCCGCGAATGATAGGTACTTTGGTTTCGCGGCGGAGGTGTGCTATCGGCGTCAGAGATGTGAATGTATTCGATTGTTTTCGGACGCAAAGTTCTATAACGCGGCTTGGGGTAGACGAAAAAGTCAGTTTGAAGTGTCTAAAGTTTTTGATTTTGAATACAGAGCCATCTAGAATAAGTTTTGAGCTTGTTAAAATCACACTTTTGACACTTGAGACCATACTAGATGGCTCTTCATTAATGTAAGGAATAAAAAGAAAAGAAAAGAAAAATATGTTATCTGGGACACGCACAGGGAATAAAACAATAAAAACAAACTTTAAAACTAACGAAAATACAGCAAAAGAAACTTCGTTTCAACCGAGTGTCCTACGACGTCTACCGACTTTTTTGTGTTACTGTAACAGCTTAGTGAAGCGAACATTTTGGCAGGGAAGCAATTGGATGAGGTAAGCTGAGGAAAGAGTAAAATGGCATACGATTGGAGAGGACGAGGAGTGAACTGTGTTATAGGCTGATGATGATGGCTACAGCTTCAAGGAAAAGCAAAAGTGAAAGGAAAACGATTTTTCAACAGAGTTATCACGTTTTTTGTGTTTTATTTTAACGTTAATCCCCTTACCAGCTTATTTGCTTGAAAGCTTGCTTATCACTACGTGTTGCCTAACAATATTTTAAAAGTAATCCATCTTTAACTCAGGCCAAGGACCTTAACTTTTTCAACCATTTCGCAATTAACTTATAACTAAGAGTGTACAGTTTAATTACTTTAATTGGTATCTTGGAACGGCTTTCAATGAATCAGTCTCAGTTGAAGTCGTTTTTGTAATGTCAACAAACGATTAGTTTACTACATGATTATGTAGGAACTCATTTGAGATGGAAATTATAGTGTGCGTGTGAATGGCACGTGCAATTACTTAACTGGTTAAAGTAAAATAAAACTGGCTTTACATTTTTTTCTTGTAGTCATAGGGATTCGTAAACGGTCCTTGTATCATAAATAATTGCATATCAACGCTTCAAATTATTTAATTTTTATCAAAAAAATAAGATTTTATTAAAAAGTACTTGACGATATATAGGTTATATTTTATGTTAATATAGAAAAAGTTCAAAACTAAGCAAGAATGCGCTGCATTAGAAAAAAAATGTTATTTGCTCGAATACATAAAATATTAAAAGCTTACTATTTAAATACGTGAATTAAATCTTTTTGCATACCATTCTCAGATGCGTCGAATTTATTGTTAATTGCATTGTAAATTATTACGTGTACAGTAAAGTATCGTGTAGTAACCATAACGCCTAGAGGGCCGGGCATTACCTGAAGTATTGCATCGTAATAAGCGGGTAACACGGTCCCACCGTTAACTCATAATGCTTACAAAGCATTTTAAGTTTAAGCAAGTTGTAATTGATTACTTTGCTGTTTTAAATTATGCTGTTATGACTGTATGTTAACATCCATGTTTTTGTAGCAATATTAGGCTGGCCAACCAATGGCACTGACCAAAGGCCAAAAAGATCATTGGACAATTTTGATAGTGGAAATAAAATAATAGTTATTGTTGTAACGCAAGAGTAACAAAAAGGAGAGATGGATGGAGTACAAGCTAGAATACTGTGATGTAAAAATTGATCGATTTGGAAATTTCTTCGATATCAGTATGGCGATTCGAATGTAAATAATTCCAAACGTTTACTTAGATGGTACTGCAATATTCTACAATACCAATGAAACAGGGCGATAAATCAATTTGATAGAAACTGTCAACCCTAAATCAGTCAAAGTTCTTCAAATGTGGACGAGCGAATGCGCATGATCTATCGAAAGATCGAGCACTACACGTTGAGATTTAAACACTGATGGTGATTGTCAACGAGGTCTTGGAGAAGACCTTAAATTCTCCTTAGACTGGAAAATCTGCTTGAAATAAGACCTTGGAGGCTGAAACTTATTTGTTGTTATGTATTATGGGTCACATATTACTGATAGTTTATATGAGTGGGTTTTATTGTTTCATTTGCAGTAATGAGGCATATTTAGATACAGCAATAGTTTCAAGAATGGCAGCGACAGGGCTGTTTAATTCTTAACTCATTATTGTCACGTTAGAAATCCATTTTAGCCTTCATCTCAATTTGGCGTTAAAAATGTTGCACTCACTTAAAGATAAACATGCTGATCATTACAGAAAATAATACCATTCCATTGCTGCATAGTAAGAGACGCCAGCCATTGAATATACATAATGATTTTCTCACGGAATATGTTCCACGTCATGCCACTTCCATCATAATGGTTGCATCCTGCTGAACTTAACAGCAAACCATAGTAGTTATAGTACCAAAGTGGGGTCTAATAAAATCGATTACGATCGAATCATTCACCGCGTTGCAATCAAATTCCATATCTGCATCATTCCAAATCGATAGATTCCGCAGTTCGAATTTCAGATTTCTTAAGCCCAACACACCGTCTACGGTCATTCACGATTGAAGCAGAAATATTCTTCGTGACAGATCGGTCTTTGATCGTAATTTGAAATGACCAATAAGTGAATAAGTGATACATTGTATAATGTTGCTCGGGGTGATCATTATAAATTAGCATGACAGAACCAAAAGGATTATTGCGAAAAGAGTCTTGCCATATGGAATATGGAAGTTGCTTCTAAGTCCTAGAAGGTTACTCGAATAATAGAAAAGGCTATAGTGATAAAAAAATAGGTCAGCATAAACTCACAATAATACCCTATTGCATCAGGTTAGTCATAAAGCTGACCTCAATATAGCTAAGAGAAGCAAATGATGTTCAAAGTAAGACGATGATAACAGTATTATATACAAACCTGTATCGCACAATGATCCAGAAAATAAAACAAAATCCGTACCGACTCCGGATTGAGAAATAAACAACAGAGTCAACATCAATTGCTTGTTATTTCTCAAGGAGTGTTAACTGAAGAAAATTGGTTATTATTCAATTGTGATCCATTGAATGAACGCGTTGGACTGACATGTGACTGAGTAGAGCTGATGCATCGTGGAGGTTTTATTGCATAACTTGTCAGCGGTAGAAGTATATAATAAAAGGGTTTAGGTACTAATGCAATATCAACAAAATAACACTACCAAACCATTCATACCATCAAGTTTGAGTCTAGGTATACTTATGTTTGTTTTTGTTCATTTAAAAATATGCAATGAGGATAAAATTCTTTCTGAATGTGAAGATATTGGAAGTCAATCCACAGTTCAATTTGGGCTCCACTTTGGGCTTGGCTATCCAGATCCTTTGGTTTGCTAATGTCAGTCGTTTGTTATACTGGTTACTACAAACCTCATACCTAGGCGAGACAAGAATGTACAGTACATTTCTCGCTAGTGTGAATCAGGTTTTACGCAGTCAGGACGAGCGCCATAGATGTAACGTATTTGGAAGCGCTCACTGACCTGCATTGTTGAATATTAAACACTTAGGCGCCGTATTTGGTAAATTGATTCAATTCTAGATAGATGTAGCTGTTTTACCAGATAATTTGTGTTACAGATGGAGGCGAAAAATCTTATAATGATGTTGTTTAATTTTGGCTTGAGAAAATCGTTGATATCAGAATCGGGAACAGATAGCCTTATCTTTCTGATTAAGAGGTGGGTCGCAGAATCATAATTACCTAATTATGTCTTAAGTTTGCTATGTATTTGAATACATAATATTTTGTTCGGTTTCCACAAAAAGGTGAGTAGCATTTTGAGGTCACCGAAAAGGAACCAACTGTTTCGAATGGACAACTAGCTTCAACTTTCTAACTAACCAACTCCCTGACAGTTAAAAAGTGCAAATGCAGCATTGCATTTGCACTTTTTAGCTAATAGCTAAGCTACCAGACGAGCCACGCGCGGACCAAAAGACATTGTAGTTAATTAGAAAGTCCTTAACGAATTAATTGAAATAAATATTTAGAGTTTTGAGTTATTTGATGTAAAAATCTCAACTAAGTAGCCGCACTTATGGTTCTCAATGGGAGAAAACCAAGACGGAAAACCATTTGCATGATGACGATGTTCATTACGTTTTACACCACTTAACCTGAAAGTGCGCTCAACATAAGTTTTTCCAGCCGTTACGTGTCTGTTGAGAATCACTTCCAATTACATTACATACTCAAACATAGGTACACCAGTATCATCCAATTCAATTTACAAATAATTTAGTTTCTACAGCGATATACGATAACTAATATTATTTATTATTTAATAGTTATGCGAAATTTCATTTAGGGAGCAAATCTTAGGTGCGAGATTCGTTTTGTAACCAAATAAATAGGTTTTGGTGAAGTGAAGTTAACATTTTGAATAGCTACGATACTCGCTTTTAGTCTGTATACTTAGCTCATTTTAAGATTATTATAACTACTAATGTTTTCGTAATAGGTCCAACTAGAGTTGACCTATTACGAAAACATTAGTAGTTAGAGGTGTTTTTTGATCAACTTGTTCGGATTCAAACAAGTTTTGCCATATTTTATCCAAAGGCCAGACAGGATATCTTATTTTTTTACACAAAGAAACTACCTTACCTACATGACCTATTTTTAGTGCAGGTACACTAAAACTAAAAACTATAGCTACTGGAATACACTTTAATAATACATTTTTATATTTTTTAAATGTTTTTATAAAAATATTTAAAAATGTAAATATATAAGAAACTAAATAAATAAACGAAAATAAGAATCATTTATTTGTTAAAATTTTTGAACGAATAAATTATTCCATATTATTTAAATGTTGATACACTTTATTCTATGAACATCTGTGTCTGGACTAGGACAACTGTGTGTAGGAGATTTTTACCTTATAGTTATGTATTTAATTGTATGAGAAATGTATGTTCTTTTATAACTATTTCCACTTTCTTCTTCCAGATTCAATGTTTCGGATAGAATAAGTTTGTTTAAATTAGACCAACTACAGATAATTATGTACCAACTAATGATATTTTTAACAAAATATTCGAATATGAATAGGTAATACTTATTCATTTAACTTATCACATACATCGAATGAATTGCTGCGCCCTAATAGATGCTGATGTATTCAACGCTCAGTAGATTTATATAAGATAAGATATATCATCATTCTCAGATTCAACACACGAGGATTTATTGGTTTGTACGTTTGCACCTTATGTCGTGATAAACCCCTTATTATAACCGATAAATTAAATCCATAATTCTTAATTATATTTACGGACACTAGAATCCTAACTTAATAATATTATAAATGAATTTGTGAGTTTGCTTGTTTGTTACGCTTTCACGGCAAAACGGCTGAATCGATTTTTTTTCGGTTTGTATCCTGGTGTACAAATGTTACTTTTTATCGACATACCACACAGGAGAAGCCGTGGGCTATCTATATCTTGTAAATTGAAATAAAAAAAGATGTTTTTATCACACTTGTGCTCAAATAAAAACTCACGAAAGATATAACATTTACATGAACCGTTTCGCCTTTTTAAAAGCCTATTGTTTCCCTAAAATATGTAAATAGCAGTGACATTGAACGGACAGCTGACAATGAGGTAATTTGGTTCAAAATTGCATCATCAGCGAGCATGAAGAGAATATTAATAAAGCAAGATTGTAACTTATACGAACGTTTTGTCCCGTGTAAATAAAATTGTTTATCCACCATGTTGGTGCATTTATAATGTACCGCAAATCTCTATCATCATCTTGCATCTTTTATTTTAATTACAATTGTCTGCCACTTATTTTTTTATATTTTTAATTGTAAACCTTTGCATGCCAACGTGACGGTAAAATATGGAGAGCTTTATTGTAAAAACACCTATGTACCTACTATACCCATGTTTGCAAAGAAATAAATGATTTGATTTGATCTCTTTTGTCGTGGTGGCCGTTTTATTTGAGGAATATTTAAAAGATCCTCTAATAGTGTTTCGATCTTCTGATCATGATCGTTTCTTTTATTCAAAGAACATTCTGGTCTTTAAAAGAAAAACTTTCTGTAACGTTACAGTTGATCGCAGTAACTATGCTATATGCACAGAAAACCGATCAGAGAGTATAGGTATCGATTAGTACTATTCGGAAATCAAAATGGAAATTATTTGTTGATTGATTAGATGCTTACATGCTGTTTTTATTACCCAAACGCAAAACAGATGCGCAGAGCGCCGTAAGTGCGCGAACATAGTGGATAGAGCTTAAGAAGTCTGATTATTTAGCCTCATTTGGCAAGCTTGCAACCTGATCCGTAATAATTAATGTCACCTGGAAAAGGTTACTAAGGCTAGGCAGATGGTGGCCAAGCCTACAAATATTTATAATAAATCAGTTTAGAATAATAATAACTTATATACAGTAGGTATGTATCAGAAAGGTATGGTACAGAACAGACCATCAAACTGAAGAACCAACATTGTAATTTGCGAAAAAAATATCAACTGTACTATACGAAAGCTCAAACCTAAGGATTTTTTTTAATTTTTTGTTGTTGGTCCCTTGGATATAGTTGTTAATTTTAATGGTCTGTATCACAGATATCAGAATCAAAATCAGAAATCATTTATTTGCAAAGAATGTAGGTAACAAAACATTGTTTTGGTGGTGTAAAAAAAATAAAAACACAAGGATCCAGTACATTCTACCGAATGGCATGCAACATTAAGCATTAAAATAATCATAATTATTACAAATCTCTAAGTCAGGTAATCAATTTTTAATGTCTTTTCTTGAAACATTGTTTTGGTCAACTCACTGTCAAAATAATAGTCATAGTCAATACAATTAGAATAAAACAAACTTAATAAATTGAAATATTATTAAATGTCATATGGTGATGTCATTTAAAAACTCACTGTCAGCGTAATAGCATTTGTCAACTAGTAGTTTCGTTAATTTCTTTTTGAAAGAATGAGATGTATCATTTTTAATGTCATTAGGTATTTTATTGTAAATAACTGGTCCCATATGCATAATATTCTTTCGTAATAATGCTGTTTTTAAACTGCCAGTATGTAATAGGCTTTTGTATTGGGATCTCAGTAGTGTGTGATCTCAGTCTTGAAGAATGATTTATCATTGTCTCAAAAAGATTTCGGTTCCACAAATTTCTGATACATGCTGTATAACTGGATTTATATTCACAGACTGACCCCTGGTTTCAATGTAATCTGGTGTCGAATCTCAAGTCAACTCTGGTGTTGTTGTTTTGATCAATAAACCAATATTACAAAAGCTAACTAACACATTACCATTTGACAGTAGGTAGATGTATATTAATCTTCAAACCAAAACTTCAAAGTAGTATGAATTTTTTCACTCAAAAACATCACAAGAAATTTATTAGAAAATCACTATCAGCATAAGACCTTATTAAAATTTAAATAATATTATCATCGATGCTGTTTTTATCGATTTTTGCAATCATGGCAGTTTTATATGACATATGATTGATATCACGTTAACAGTTGCAGTGGTCCGGTTGGAAAAGGTACTTGAAATTATTCACATTAAATAATAAGTAGTGATTTCTGTGCAAATCTGTATGCTTAAAGCTATAACATTAGTAATAAAGATTAGTGAAATAAGTTAAATTACTATTAATTAGTTTTCTGATCTAGAATTTATATGGAAACCTGATTGGTAAGTTTATGTTTTAAGTCATTTCGTCGAGTGTTGTGTAAATGTAATGAGTGTTAATCTCCTTGTAAATCTCCTATCACTATTGAGAAAGGTCGTGGGAAAATGCTACCCATGTTCTTGGCGCAATTCCTAGGAACTTCAGAAATGAGTAAAAGTAAAACAGTTTTTTGTAAATAATTTTAGAATTAAGAAAACCTTTAGATGATTCGCACTATTTGCCCTGAATACTAAGCGGCTGGTAACTGCTCTTTACGTAAACCATACTTTGTGTTGTGTGCGTGGAAATACCTTATAATGCTAGTATACAAAACTTTTAATGGATATGAGATTTTTATTTTCTTCCCAGATAAATGCCAAAAAGAATGCAGTTTAAAACTTGGATTCTTGAAACGTAACCACTCGTTAAATATCGATGAGGCATTCAATTTAGATCCTTAAGAGCTTGCAGTCATAGGACCTTTGCCCAGCATTGGGAATGATGTAGGCTAACAGTAACGGTATTAATTTTTTTTTTTTTTTTTTTTCCTTTCCCCACACTAAGAATTTCTTCCTGTATCGTGGTTGCGTTTACAAACATAGAAACTCACATCATACACTAACACCCAGACCCGGAACTAATAGTCACTCAATGTTGTTTTGATGTGTAACAAGGCTTTATTTTTAACTAAAAACCCGCCCCGGTTTCGCTCGGGTATCCGAGCAAAATGCCTACATTTTTTTTTCTCGTAGTGTCCCTTGAGCCTGTTGCGTCGAGCATGTGGGTTAGATTAAAATATAACTGATGCTCATCCTATTTGGAGTATTTAACATCGTCATATTTCAGCCACTTCACACAAAACCTTAATGAATTATACACCTAAACCTTCTTCATAAATCACTCCGTTCATTGGTGAAAACCGTATGAAAATCCGTTCAGTAGTTTTTGAGTTTATTTTGTTCAGACAGACAGACAGACGCGGCGGGGGGACTTTTTTTTGTAAATAATATAACACCACAATCAGTCTCATTGAGGAGGATGATTATGATGCACCTATCACGATAGGTGCATCATAATCATCCTCCTCCTCCTTATTCCTCCTTATTTGTAGTCAAGTAAGGTGGAAAACTATACTTTTGATGTTGATTAAATATCATTCAGCAATTTTATTGCCCATATAAATCATAAGACGACATAAACAGTTGAACATAGCTAATGGCTATAACGACGAAGGTTTTTTCAATTCCAAGGTAAGTGTGAAATCGCACTCATCAACATTTAACCTACTTTCAGTGCAAAACATTCTAATCGTGAATATATTAAATAAATTAGGTGTATAGTGCGTATACATAGCTACAATGTTTACATATATTTATTTATAAGAGAACCAACAGCTATAACATATGGATAACAATTATATAAAAAACATAGAGCCAATTACAGGTTCACAGGTAAAAACTGAAAAAAATTGTAAAAATCTTAGTATCACTAACAAGCACGATAGATAAAAATATAATATATATGCGTTGAACGCTTGGAAAATGGCTTGTCCCAATACGGATTTGCCCGACAACCCGTCCTCCCAGAGACGGTGGGACGTGCCGCTCTGAAGTATTATACGGAATACCCTGATAAACACGTCACCTAATATTGTTGAGCGTGCCCGTCTGCTGGCTGTGGAAGAATGGGAGTCGGGCTTATGGCTTCAGGCGCTCCCGTCATCCACCATAGGTACTATGATGAATGATGTATGTGAGGGTTTGGTGGTAAATGGGTCAAACGAGAACTTTTTACAAAGAATATTTCTTAGTCCAATAGTCTTTACTCGCTCGCACCATGTATGTTTTGCCTGTAGTTAGAAGAGGAAAAAGGAATGGAGATAGGCGGATTAAATCTAACTGATCTCTGAGGGACATTGAAACGCAGTTTATGCAGGAGGTCAGGACAGTCAGTAATTAGTAATTCTGTTGCTAAGGAGTTTAAAGTTTTCATTCCACATCGATCGACTGCCTCGTTGGCCTAGTGGTCGCAACTTGCAAGCGCAACTACAAGAACTTTAGAACACTAAAACACTTCGTTTCTACCTACTTATTTGCAATTTGCAATGATTTTTTTTCAGTTGCTGACTATTTTAGGCTGGTCAGGGTTGGCAGGCTGCATATTAAACAAGGTTGAGACAATGATACGACAATAAACTTAACTGCGCATATCTAAGGCCCCTAGCACACGGCGTATTTAAACGCCCAGACGACGCGCGTTTCAAGAACTTGACTTGAAACTTGACTTCGAACGGCGAAGAAAATGTTTGAAACGCGCGTCGTCTGCGCGTTTAGATTACGCCGTGTGCTCTAAGGAGTAATGACGTTCATAGTCTTCACACGAAAATTCAACCAAATTATAGCCAATAGTTAGTCACTCTATTAGCTAGTCGGCTGATCGACAATTTTTTTACTTTATGCAGTATGCAAGGGTAAACTCCGTTTTCACTCAAACCATGCGTAGTTGACTTAAATATAAAAATAAATAAAAACAACAAAAAGTAAACCTTATTTTCATTTAAAGATTTCAAAAAGTAAATATCCGTCACTCCTGATACTCATAGATACTACTCGAGAGAGCTACGAAACAGCTGACTGAAGAGGGGCCGCGCGCTCGCGGCCGGTCATGTAACGTCCCGCGCGCCTCCGCCAACCACCGCCCGCCGTGTTGAGACGCAAGTTCGTTGCCCTTGCGTATAGGGTGAAATATTCTTGTGGAAAAATGTCGACTTTCTTTAAAAAAAAAAGTTGTTTTTTTCCATTGATTTTACGTTCTATAAATGAAACCAAACTACTGGTGTTTACACTAACACCCTGTATAAATAACATCTTAATTAGTGAATTAATTTATTAAAATAAACTGATTTACAGCAGACCACGTATGAGGGAGGCCTTTGCCCAGGAGGGTGTGTGGCCTTTGCCCAGGAGTGAGACAGCGTAGGCTAGTAAAAAATAAACTGATTTTATCAACTAACTTCCTTCCTGAATAGAACTGCATATCTAAATATCTATTCGCCTATCTGCCATCGTAAATCATACTGATCCTTGAGATTAAAGACGATTAATATACAACTACTTATTTACAATTCACTTCGTGTGCCCGTTCTTTCTATTAACATTTACATACTAGTTATAAACAGATATGGCAGATCAAGTACATATTGTTAATTAGTCAGAATCTGCCCCTGGTTCATATCGGTCATTTACATGAGGTTTTCGTCGAAATGTGAGAACGTCCATGCCAGTCTCATAGACTAGACCTGCGCAGTCAAAACTTACCTACTATTGTGACATACGAAACTCACGAGGTGATTTTCAAGTCATCATACTCCTGCTCATATCTAATGTATTTGAGGCCTTAGTCGGGTATTATTCGTCGTTTATGTATTAACCCCTGATTTTCCCGAACAGTAATGAGAAAATTACATATTACACAATAAAACACACATTCACACGTAATAGTTTCCATAAAAAGACTTGTTGCTTTAGACCTAACTGTTTCGGACCCACGAGATTTTTATGCTTTTAGAGTTACTGGCATGTCCAAAGCAGCACCGTTTATGAATAAACTCTTTTAGATTTATCACCTTTCGTTAAACGTCAATCCGAGACTAAAAACTGTCCCCGTGTAAATGATCCATTCGATTCCTGTCTAAAATGGTGTGGTAATAATAATCATTTTGATGTAGTATTTTACTTATATGGGCTTAGCCGCTAGAAATAAATATCAAGTTGTCTTTTACATTATAATTTTATGTGAAAAATATTTAATTATGATTATGTTAAGAGAATGTCGTCTGAAAGGATTCCTTGATTGTACTTATTAGGGATTTCTTCATTAACTTGGCCTGTGTGGGTGTGGACAAGTCTCTCAGTTCAAAACATAAATAGCTAAATACCTATTTTCCTTTACCTTTTTTAATTCGAATTTCATGTGATTGTATTTTATTGGTTTTTATTCAAACCTAATTTGTTTAAAGTTATAACTATGATAGCTGTACATTCTGGTAGACGACATAGCTAAACCAATATTTTGAAAAAAAAAAAGACTTGAGCTTTATGGTGGTATATTTGTTTCGGTACCGAGCGCCATCTCGTGGAAAAGCTACAATACGTTATACCTATCTGTTTACTGACTAACAGCAACCGTGACTTGATGTAATGAAACGTTAATGCCGTACCGTTTGGTTTAAGTCGTGCGCCTACGCAGCTGAAGCTCTAGATAGCGTTGCGTTGATGGAAGTTCTGGAAAACCTCCATAGATGGCGATGTTTACAACATTTGTTTCAAAGCTGAAAACTTGCAGGAGCAACAAGGAAAATCAAGAAGATATCTTGAATAATGATTATTCGCATGTGATCTCAATCTAAAAAATATTAAAAAGAGGTTTTTTTGTTTGTAAGAGGTAATTTCTTGAAGTACGATGCGATTACAAAAAATCTTTTGATGATAGAAAGTGACATTAGGTACACCTCTACCCAACTTTTCTGGGAAAAAAGGCATGATTGTATGTGATAAGTGTAAGTTAAGTACACTATTGCCGAGTGCCTTATGATAAGTATGTTTTTATGGTACCTACTTTTTATGGTAATTATTTGACTTCCATGCGGACAGATTTCGCTGGTAGAAGCTAGCTTTAAACCTGAAGGATTTATAGTTTCATATAAAAATACCGCCTCAAATCCTAATAGATACTTAATTTTTTTACACGAAAGGTTTATCAAAAAGATTTCTAACGGTATTAGTGTATTGGTATAACGCCCTAATCGACTAAAAAGTAATTTAAGTACTTCTTTTGTTTCCATGGAAGCCTGGTAGGCCTGTATTGTGGGACGCACGCAACGTGTGTCGATACTCTATTGCGCCACCACTATCTTCCTGCCTTGCGTGCTGTGCTGCTGCTACGGCTACGGAAAACCTCAAGCGGCGAAAGTACAACAACCGTAAAATACCGATAGGTAATTATATTTTCGAGCCGTTTGGGGTTGAAACCCTCGGGCCGTAGGATCCGAGTGCTCATTAGGTTGTTGTTCAACGAATGCTCCAAACGGCTGGTTGACACTTCCCGTGACCCAAGGGTTGGCTTTGACTTTGACCAGAGGCTAAACATTGCCATACAACCTGCCGCCAGTCTCTTGGGTAGGTACATTACCAGTCAACAGCTATGCGGAGGACTTTTTCGAAGCCATATTTTAGTTTGTTAATAGTTTTAGTTAGGTTAGGACAAACAATATTTTTATTTTTTATTTAGTATAAGAAGTTTATACAGTGTATAATATATTTTTACGTTGGTGAGTACATATTTATTCATCGTATATTCACGAACGCTTAGTCTAGTCAATATTTTCAATCATCGCATTTTCAATCGCTACAAAGCAATACCTATATCACTACAAAATATGTTATGGGCCCATGTACCAATGACTCAGCACCAGTCGTCCACCGTCATGTTCAAACAAGGCTGTTGGTCTCTCCGTGAGAACATAACTACTCACGCGTCACGCCCTACTTTCAATTTCATAGTGCTAATAACACGTGCGTAATACTGGTCAAAAGTACCAATTGAAGACCGAACGAGATACTTATTCGAACTACTTAATTAGGGCTTTTGAAAGTAACTTATATGGTTTTGGTCTCTATTTTTCTTAAGTATACCTACTATATCAATCCTGAAGTGAGCAACACTATGACAACAACACATCATTCAGATGTACCATACCCGTAAGGGCGGTAAACTGGTATTCGATGTGAGAACAAGTGAGAACATGGATTAGTACAACTCCGAAAGATTTTTTTTTCTGTTGAACCCCTTTTTATTTTTTTTGGAAATCATCAAATAACTTCTCCCGCTCTGGGCGGAGCGGGAGTGCGTGTCAGACTTTTGCTGATTAAAACCCACCCGTGTTCCATCAGTTGCCAGTTGCCAAGCGCCTCGGTATCCCTTTCGGACTTTCCCGCAGCCCTGCCAGGCATCAGTCCTAGCGGTACCCGCCAATTCTGTTGTATCCCTGCTTTATCAAGACTTATCCATAGTAAATATTGTTAAGTCCGTAAAACACGAACGCACACCTCAAATATTTCTTGCCTTATTAATATTTTAACCCTTTATTCACGCTTCAATGTCTCTTTTTGTTCCACACAACATACAATGAACAAATGACAGATTTTGATAAAAACCGACAAATCCATGTGAGCGTAACATACAATCATTCGTATAAAATCATTGCCAATAACACAATAAAGGTGTATGTACCTATGTAAGAAACAGCCATTTAATAGTATGCAATTGTTCGATACCCGTCGTGTACCTAAGGAATTTTGTCACAGCGACTCCTAAACGTGCCTATGGGCTGTCCCAAAAGTATCTTATAAAAAGTTTGCATATGTATCAAAAAACGTACATGTGGATGTCAATTTATAGTGCCAATAACAAAAGTGCTTTGACTTGATTATTTGAGTACCTACACTTGATTATTTTGTTTTTATATACAATCTAACACTAAAATTATATACAAAGCGAAATAAAAATTATTATAGAAAGTAGGGCTCATAGGGCGTCAAAAAATTCTTCCGCATCGCTGTCAGTGGGAAAAGTGCCCAAAAGGCTGGCAGCATTGCCACGTTGGATGGCAATGCTGATTCTTTGACCTAGAAATTGACCAGCCCTCTGGTCACGTGAAGAGTCGACCAACCGCTTGGCGATGTCCCGAAATACTCGATGAGCACTCGGACCCCACGGCCCTAGTGTTTCAACCCCAAACGGCTCAAAAATATAGCTACCAATAAGGTTGTTATATTTGCGCCGTTTGAGGTTTTCTGCACCTGCAGCAGCCGCCCCAGCACAGCCCGCCGTGCTAGGAAGATGGGATGGCGCGAGGGTGTCGACACAGGTTGCATCCCACACCAAAGGCCTACCCAACTTCCAAGGCATTATGGTCATTCCGAATTATAGTCGTCCGTCAGTCTTGATTATTTGAGTACCTAAATCAATTTAAAGATGATTTTTCCAACTTTGTCGATTTTTTTTAAAGTTGAAGCCACGAGACTTTTAGTTGCAGATGTATGTGTTACTAATTTCCTGTAGCGAGTGATTGGGTAAGAATTTAACCTGCACAGAGTCATTTTACACTTTCATACTTTTAGAACAGACAGTACTTACCTTATATCACAACAGCCTATCAAATACCAATATAAATAACTTTTTGTCATAATTCTGATGTAAACACGTCCAAATAGTTTGTCACGCCAATTCCTATTTGACCAACCTTGGCGGCCAAGTACGTGTGTCGATTATTTCACCGTTTTTCCTTGGCCGAGAAGCACGTACCAATGTGTTACACTTTTTCAGTGGAATCTTGAATTTTGCAATCTTTGTTGTGATCGTACCGCGCTTAATGAGCGTAGGTGTAGTTTTTGTAGTTCAATGCTGATCAGCCCAGTTTATTGCAGTTCCTGATAAGATCACTTGTGATTTCTAAAATATGGACCTGCCTGTAGAAAGAAAAGGTTATGATGAATTTACATAAGTTTCAGTAGAAATTAGACATTTTAAGTTTGTTTTTGGGATGGTTACGCATAACCACTACTTCTGGTATTACTGATCGCTTACTATTATAATTGTTTGCCATCCAATAACATATTTATAAATAATTCAATTTCGGTTAATTAATTTTTAACACGCAAAATGACTTGGAATAGCAGAAGATTAAAAAATTAATAAAAATTAATAAATTGATCTACAAGCACTCTTCACAATTCCATATTGCGTCTACAAACATAATCGTTACAGCTACGTTTCACGATCAATACAAATTCGACCGACTCGATTACTAGAATCGATAGTACGCGATTGCCGATTAATTTGATGCACTGATTAGTAATGATGGTAGCTTTGTTCTTATCATCGGCTGCTCTAATGGAGGGTTTGGGTTCGAAGCGGTGTGGTGCTGCAATCGTTGCCTTGTTCTGATTCCGTAACCGGAATTCCAGTGATTTTTATCCGATTTTCGATTACTAATCGAAGAAGGCACTAAGTGGTTGTTAATATATTCTTTTTTAACATCTAAATGTCTGTAAAGAAACTAGTGTGTAAAAAAAAAATATAATACTCTAAGAAGAATATTGTTTTTTTTTAACTCAAATGTTATCGTATTCGGTGTAAATATCTATAAGTTTTACAAAAAATAGTAAAAATAAGTTAAATTAAGTAGGTAATAGTTTGTTTCCCGTCTTGGCCATTTCCGTTGACCAATAATAAATCTACTTGAGATAAAAAACGAAATATTCTAACCTAGTCTATAAAAGACTATATTTACATAAAGACATAAAGCGCAATAAAACCAATTAAAAATTAATAAGTAGCTAATGTAGAAGGAAAAACATTCTTAAACATATACACAGTAGTGTTCCTATGTGTATGTGTGTTAGTATATTACAGTGTGTGGTAAATATTACCCCAGTTACTGATAGGCATCGTTTAGCGGATCAATAGGTATTGTAGCTAAGTTTCGACACAATACTGAGTCAGACTACGAAGATGTTTCCAAGAAACAAGCATCTAGATCAGTAGGTACTTTAATTAAACGACGTACCTAAATGTAATTACTAGTAATGTGTAAGTAATAAATATAATGGAATTACAGTAGTTAGGTAGGTACAATATATTGTTCATGAAGGAGCAGAGTAACCCAATTTAAAATGAGTAATTTAAAGATTGGGCTAACGATATCATTAAATTAATTAATTGGAATCAAATTAATTACTTTGTATTATTTTATTTAGAATACCTATATGGGGGAACTTCTTGACGATTTTTCATTTAGTTATCTGGCTAACGTACGTACCTAATGGTATTGCCTTTTCAATAAATCGAAATTCACCGATGCGCGCGTGATGTGTATCACATATTTATTGTGAACACTGGAACTGCCATCTACTAACGTCATTTTAGTCGGGCACTCGGGTCTCATAGGATAAAGTTTTCATCAGAAAGTGTCGAACTTATAGCAGCTATCAGCATTCAGCACATGAGCGGATTTAAGCCAGGTGCAGTCCGAGGGGGGTCATGACCCCCCCCAAAATCATTCAAGCTGTCGAGAGAGTGAATGATTTACGTGCTTTACTTATTAAAAACTGTAGGTACTTGAGCCACATTGACCCCGATGGGCATATACAAAAAAAAGTTTTTAGAGTACTTATCAATTAGGTAACCATTTCCCTAAAAATATTCCTCGGCACCAATGGTGACCCCCCCCAAAATCATGGGCTGCGACCGCGCCTGGTTCGAGCTTGTGCCTTCACCCCATAATAGCTGAGAGTGCACCTTGTATTCTTAGTTAGTAGGAGGTAATCTACGAGGATTTCCACACAAAAAGGGTTACTCGCCCCTATCTTGTGCAAAAGTGCTCAAAAGTATCAGACCTAGAAACACGTAACCAATGTCGTTATCGTCAATTGTGCGCATAATAACACGAAATCACACAACGCTAATATGCATAACGCAACTGGCTAATGCAAACAACCGCATACTATTTCATTAATTATCTTCATTTTACCAACTTACACTTGCGGCTGCCCAAATGTAGAACTCGAACAAAATAGGCGCTAATGGTCGAGCTTCGAGGTTGATTCACGGCAAATGTAAAGTTGTTGGAGCATGTATAGAGATTTTAGGTTACAGGCGATAAGTTGCATAGTTCACTTATCTATCGCCTTTGTTTTTTACGAGGATTAACTGAAATTGATTTGTACGTTTGAATTCTTATGACATTAGAACGTAAGCGTCTCCCGGTGTGTGCGACGTCGTAATGTTAATCCACTGGTATCAATATTATTGAGTCCAATAGGCAAAGTTTCGATACTTCGAGATTATACGGGTTGGTTTTGTACCGTTTGTATCTTTATTATCATCATTCTCCTGCCTTTGGCCCAATTTATTTGAGGTCAGCGCATGTTTCTTCTTCTTCCATACTTCTCTAGACGTCGTCAACTTGGTGTCACTCTCTTTCTATACTGCGTTCACAATTTATTTGCCAAACATGTAAACAAACACGAGTTTTGGGAAAACCAACTGTAATGCCTACACATAAGATTCAGTTTGCGCTACAACTTTATATATTTTATGACATTTTCAACAGTAGGTACTAGTCAGTCTAAAATCAACTTTATGACAGTGATCCACTTGATGTTACGAGTTACTTGAAGTAACTCGTAACATCAATTGGAAACAAGGATTTTAATAGACCCTACATTATCTTTCACACAGTCCATCCATCGTTTCTTTGATCTTGTCCTACCGTTTAGCTTTTGTATACTATTTACTATAAAACCTTTTGCTGCATTATACAGGAGCTCCAATTGAAAATAATAGAAACGTCTTTTGGATAACAGTTTTTACGGATAGCTTTTTACAGTAAAAGTCGTGAGCGATACATTACAGGCGTGTATTTGTAGGTAATGGTGCTTTTAAAAGTTTACTGGTTCTATCTTATATTCTAATAATATAACCGTCCGGTTTGGTATCAAAAAAACTTTATGCATCCGTACTTTAAAGTTTGATTTATTCGATAGCCATGGATATCTGTTACTACACATTGTTTTAAATGTGCCACGTAAATACAAAAAGTAGGTAAACAAAACATCTGTCCAGTTAAAAGTTAAAAAGTAAATTTTCGTACCTACTTAGTTATGTCTGGTAGGTATAATGGTTTCTAGATCTAGATCCAATTTACTTAGTCAGATTTCATCCATTTACTTAAAATAAAACGTATTTTTTTCTCAACATGACATTTAAAAGATTATGATCGGACGTTTTTCATAGGATAGGATATATAATTAAGAAGTACGGGATATTTATTATCGCAACTTATAAATTAACATCCTTCTTATATCAAAATACTTAATGATACCAATTTATTACATCATCGAATAATCTCATTTCCCACTGTCTGTCCAACCGTCACATGACTCAGTTCTGGAGGCTGCTAAACACTACGATTTATGTTTATTCACATCAGTCTGCTTTATGTAAAGAATATATTATCTATCTATAAGCTCGATCTACGAAAGAAGACAATGCTCCCTTTCGAGGAGGCCTATGTCCAGCACTGGACGTCTTTTGGCTGAAATGATGATGACTATGAAAGATATACCAAACTTAAATCTCGAAAAATGTATAGTAAATCTAAAGTTTATACAGTACTTAACGATTATTAATAAAGGATTGCAAAAGAGGATGAACAAAGATCGATCTTTTCACCGTCACCTCTCTAAAATCACTTCACCTGGCAAGTTCGTCAAACCAATTTTTTTATCAGGACGGAGATGAATGAAATCTGGAATCTATCTAGAACTATGCTCATAGCTATCATGTATTGGTCAAAAACCCATCAACTAGCCATAGGGCCAACACTGGCCAACAGTGCCAACATCCATTGTATTTCAGCAACAATTTTAACAACCATCAAAAGTTCCTGACTATATTTACACTTGTAACCTCATTGAATATTAATACAAGCAATTCTATCTCGATACAATGTACGTACGCAACCCAGCTTAATAATTATTAACTGCCATAAATGGCGCACCAAATAAACTATGTATGTAGATCAATTTGTTCGATATTCGAGGCACGTAACAATGTAGGTAATATTGTGATCTACGCTTGCGGCTTCGGGATTTCGAAAAATATTCGTTGTAATAAGTTGGTAGTGTATGCAAGAAACATGTACCTCTACCTTATTAGTTGTAAGTAGATGCCTCGGTACATAAATATGTCATTTGTATGAGCACAAAAGTTAGGTAGAAGTTTCCTTTTCTGCGACAATCTATGTTTACGTACAATAATCAGCCTATAATGTTCCCACTGCTGATGCTGGGGCATAGGCCTCCTCTCTTCGAGAGCGAGTGGGCTGTAATCCACCACTGCGGGCCCAGTGCGAGTTGGTACATGTCACATGTCTTCGAATTTTTGGTTCTAGGACATGCCGGTTTTCTCACGATGTTTTCCTTCACCGTTTTGAGAGCAGTGATGATGTAATTATTTACACAAAGTAAACCTCCTGGCTGGGTTCGACCCACGACCTACAACTTGTAAGTTGAGGCCGTTACCACTGGGTCACCACTGCCCTAGGTAGGTACAATATGAGTTGGTATTTTTACTTAGACTTGTTTTCAGGCCTGAAACTTATATATGGGATCTAAATTAAGACCGTGGGATTCTACGTCAAACGTTCAGCATGATGCGTAAACAATAATTTGCACTTCAAATTTTGCACATTGTAAAGTGAGACATTATGAAAGCATGTGTTTCATTGAATTCCAAATAGCTATGGCCGTGACCTGATACATTTTCATTTGTTCTTCCCACAGTGCACAATTTTTATTAGTTTCTGGAGTAAGCCTATTTTGAAAATCTCTTGAATGTGTGTGTCTTCCGTGTTTTCTTCAGATTCTGCGGTGGTTTTCATGCATATTACAGATTTTTATATATAATATGCAATAATACAGAATATAAATTATTGTTCTATATCTCTCTTAGGTACTCGAATTAATTTATAATAAAGTAATTAATGCCCGTCCTGCATCTCACGGCTTTTTACAAAATATTGAGATTTTTTTATTGTAAGTTTAATATTCATGTAATAAACACATAAACCTTCCGGAATAAATTCTCTAAAATATGGTAAAAACCGCATCAAAATCCATTGCATAGTTTAGAAGAATATACTTAGCGATCCCACAGACAGACACGAAAACTGACTTTAATTTAAAATTATGTTTAGACATAGATATAAATAATAGACAGCGTTTTGTATTGCTTCAAATAGTGGTTTACCCTACTTGGAAGTATACCTAATCAGAATTCTTTAAGTGTAGTCATCTTCAATTTCGTACAATGTTATTTATTAATATAGTCTTGCACATAGTTGTAATTTAATATTAATTATGTAACAGTTCCAATCACAAAATAACTAGTTCAATAGATAAAATTTTATTGAATAACTAATTTCCATTGATTGATCTCCCTCGTAAAACTGATTAATAATCTATTTTGATAAAAAGTTCCTTCATAAAATAAATCATCTTACATGTTTCTGCAACTGCTGTACCTCTATGAATTTCGACTAACAGAACCCTCATAGAGATCTTTAAATAAGTTGAGATATATTTACCCAAGGGTTGCAGGATGATCATGATTTTACCTCTTTATATCTCGTCAAATTTTATCAAATCAAGCAAAACTGCTGATTTTAATCTTAAATGTAACCAAAATTAATTCATACGACCCTATTTATTAATTATAACCTCAAAAATGCGCAAGACGCACAAGTGGCTTTCAAGCGATACATAGCAAAAAAATATCGTCTCTGATGCGCCGCATACGGGGCAGCCTCAGAGAATGGATATGAATTGCTCCTTCATGGACCTACCGCACTACTAGGACGAAACTAAATGTACGAGTAGTGCGGTCCTAAACCAAAGTTTATTTTGTCGTGTGTCTATTGCTTGTTTTCTTATCATAACTACTAACGATTGTAATTTATCTGAAAGAAAACTCATCTATTTTTCCCCATAACTGTAATATTCCTTCTTCATCTATATATCGTAAACAAAAATTCTAGTCAACCTCACATATTAGTCTAAGAGACCGATACGGATGCCACACGACGCCACAGCCGCACGCACCGATGGTGCAACAGAGGTGCTTGTTATAAATACAGTGGCTGGCTGAGACCTGCACCAGTGTCAGTTCAGCTCCTGTCGGCATCGCTGAAGAGGACCGAAAGTGACCTAACTGTGAAAATGCGTGCCTTCCAAGTAAGTGCGGTGATTTTCTATATTTCTACGTTTAGATATAGTTCAGTTTGAGGGTTGATTTTCTTTTCGATTTAGGGATAAATTGGCATCTATTTAATAAGTTTTAAAAAGACCATAGTAAAGAAAAGGAATAAAAATGTTTAAACACTCAGAATATGGCAAAGTTTTTCCTAAGAGGAAGTACATAAACTCATTTGATGCCAATTAGTGCAAAACACCTGGAACAGAAAAATATGTACTTTCAGAAACTCACAACTTTTGTTATTATTGACAAGCACATAATCCCTTTTTATTATATCCACTTAGCATTTCTTCATCCTATGATTGATACTCTTGGGCTCATCCCAATTATCATAAAGTACAACAAGAGTATCCATCCTCTTCTCCATTTTGATATCTCTCAGCCTCCATTTATGTACTTCCTTTTTTGTTTCAATTATATCTTTCACACAGTATTAACAGAAAAAAATCTCACTTACAGGCCCTTGCACATCCCCGATTTGTGAAATAAAAATAATTATGGTTATAATTCCCGCAATATGCGATGGAAGACGAGTTTTTCCTCGAAATAAGAACGTAGTAAGTTGAAACAGTCGTATCGCAATAAATAAAAAAATAAAAGGAATTTCGTAAAATACCTGCACAATTTTTGTTGTCTTGTATTAATACAATTAATCAACAAATTTTTATCCTGTTAGTCATTTGCAAATCAACAATGCGTCGAAAAAACAGGTAACTCAGGTATTTTACAACGAGACAGTTTCGTTATTTTATGTTTCTGTTCCACAAAAAGTTTGGCATATCATTTAATTACTCTACTACATCTTACTAAGTCTTGTTGTTTTCATGAAAAATCAAATTTACGAAGGGCAATAATTTTACTTAAGGTCCACTCTTAATTGGTATGGTTTCTTTTTCTCTACTACATAAATGCACGGGGCATTTACATAATTATCCATTCAAAGGTTGGCAGAAATCGCCAAATCCGCCCTTTGTAGGTTGTTTTCTCTTTCATCATGTATTTTTATTGGTAATCGAAGAGTTGAATTTATAAGTAAATTGTATAACCAAATTGGTATTCTTCAATAGTACGGGAAGCTTTCTAGTAACGCTTACATAAAATGACACATTAAAAAAAAAATAGATGGTCTAATATCCAATTCTGTTTAGGTTTTCACAATGCATACAACATAATTTAAACTTATCAAGACATGTCTCTATACATTAAATTTATGTAACACTTTCAGCACCTGTAAAATTAAATTGTAAAACCGTTTCGGTACATTTATTTAGTTATCAAACGGCTTGAAAACGGTTATTTGTGCGACCAACGCAGCTTACGACATGTCACAAAAACCACGTATTCATCATCGTTACGGTATATTTAACAAACTTTGTAAGACGAATAAACGTAACACGCGAAGTTATGGGAAATATCGACGTTACAATGTGACAAACACGTAATCGGTTATGTGGTTATGGAAAACTTATTTTTCTTTACGGTTCTTTTTTGTCGCACGTAACGAATAGTATTCTAGTCAATACATTCGATGGAGTATGCCTTTTTGCTCATACATAATTACTTTATTCATAATTGAAGAACAATACTTCAATTGTCATTTCCAAACATGAATTCACATAAGACTAAGTACCTACGTAGGTACTGATGTTACTTTCAATCATGTAAAGGCCAAAGGACGATGGAAATACTATTTAAAATCTATTACTTAACATGGACGTCTTTCGGCTGAAATGATGATGATGATTATGACGTAACATTGGATCATCTTTATCAATCTTTAGCTCACAATAAAATATGATAGATTCGAGTAAACATCAGTAACAGTAAAGTAAGTTAGCAATTGTTTCAGTTTTAAATGTTGTTACTTAACTTAGTTAGATTGAGTAAAAACATGAAAAATACAGTAGACGCTGATATATTTAGTAACCTATTCCGTTTGGCAATTCTTCAAGAGTCATAAAAACCCTGTAAGAAATCGACACGTGTTTCACCTCTCAACGAGGCATCTTCAGGATGACGATTGACCAATTGCAAACCAGAACGCGACGTGTTACCACACCGAGCGCTGGACGCAGAGTGAAAAACTTTTCACTGTGAGAGGTGAAACACGTGTCGATTCCTTACAGGGTTTTTATGACTCTTGAAGAATAGTCAAGCGGAATAGGTTGGTAAATTTATCAGCGTCTACTGTATTTTATAATGGATTTCCGCAAAGTCACGCCTGAATCAATTAACTATCTTAAAAACATAAACTGAAACTGGGTCTGACCCATAAAGAATTTTGTTTCCACTTTTATTTTCTTATCAATGCTATGTAGGTACAGTCACGGACTTTAATTGATGAGCCACCTGGTACTGTTCGCATTTTAGCCGTGTAATGCAAATCGGGTTTATTCGGTTCCCGACACGCAAAGTCTCAAAGTCTTCGTATTAGAAGAAGAAACTTATATTTCATATCTTTACCGGTTGGCTAACCTGAGAGCAGAACTACAAACTTGACAGCAGTGACTACTCAAAGTCAACCAATTGCAGGTCTAGCAACGATAAACAATTGTTGCTAGGTTACTGCTGCATAGTAACGTTAGCGTACGGAGAAATTCTCTGACATCGATATTTCAACTGTCACTGTCTTCAGTTAAGTTTTCAGAATTATTGAGTTAATGAGCTATGATTCAAAGGAGGTCAGTATCAAATAGATTGGATAAACTTAATGCAACATTGTATTTATTTTTATCATTAAGAACTTATTAGTCAACCTCTATGGATAAGACTATTTCCGATTAAAAGTAATTTATTTGTCATCTTGATATTTCAACTGTCACTGTCTTCAGTTATGTTTTCATAATTATCGAGTTAATGAGCTATGATTCAAAGGAGGTCGGTATCAAATAGATTGGATAAACTTAATGCAACATTGTATTTATTTTTATCATTGAGAACTTATTAGTCAACCTCTATGGATATTTCCGATTAAAAGTAATTTATTTGTCATCTTGTTTACGAGCTTGCGATTTGAGTTCGTGTTTAATCGTGTAATCTCGTGAATTTATGAAAGTAAACAAGATGACAAATAAATTACTTTTAATCGGAAATATCCATAGAGGTTAACTAATAAAGTCAACCTCTATGGATATTTTCGATTAAAAGTAATTTATTTGCCATCTTGTTTACGAGCGTGCGATTTGAGTTCGTGTTTAATCGTGTAATCTCGTGAATGTATGAAACTGCAAAATTGAAAAGTTTGAAGGTGGCTCATCAATTAAATTCCGTGACTGTACGTACGATGCTATTGTGTTTCACATTATGAAGGCGCAATTGTTTTTTTTCACTCCATACCTGACCATTATGTTTGTTTTCATTCTTCTGTAAAGTATTTTCTGCTTATATTCGTCTGCATAAGTCTTCCCACACGCTTATTTACCTACTGCTTGTTGATTCTGTCATCTATAAAAAAACCCTTGTTTTGTTTACCTTTAGTTAATTACCTAAACCAATGAACTACAATCAAGGATTTAGCATTAAAACTCGTGGATGCTTACAGTTACCAGTCACTAGTCAACATTTAGGCCGCATAAAGTACCTACTCAAACTTATTAGTCTTCGTTCTACCTTATCCCAGGTTAAAATACAATACTGGTTTGCTTTGGTTAATCGTCATCCTGAAGATGCCTCGTTGAGAGGTGAAACACGTGTCGATTTCTTACAGGGTTTTTATGACTCCTGAAGAATAGTCAAGCGGAATAGATTACTAAATATATTTGCGTCTATTGTATTTTATAATGGATTTCCGCAAAGTTACGCCTGAATCAATTAATTATTCCAGGTTGTTATATTCGTCGCGGTGTGTGCTGCTGCTAACGCCGGCTACTTAGGCGCTGGCTATGGCGGTGGCCAATCAGGCTACAGCGGTGGCCATGGAGACTACAGCAATAGCTACTACCCTGTACAGGCAGATTACGGTGGATATAGTCAGGATGATTATGTAAGTATCATTATCCTGATAAACTTAAAATTGGACGAATGAATATTTGTGATAATTTTACATTTCTGCGTGGTAATCTGATTATATTGTAAAACAATTCGAAGTTTGTATTACTCCATATGTAATGTATGGTCACTCATCTACGAACCAACCTCGGTAAGTCTAGCTTAACCTTCGATTGATCAGTGCAAGGAAGACGAGTCCCTTACTTGTATTATTATAATAATACTAGCTGCGCCCCGCGGTTTCACCCGCGTAAGTCTCGATCCCGTGGGAATATCGGGATAAAAAGTATCCTATCCAGGTTATAAACTATCTGTTTGCCAAATTTCATCCAAATCCATTCACTAGTTTTTACGTGAAAGAGTAACAAACATCCATCCATCCATCCATCCATACTTACAAATTTTCGCGTTTATAATATTAGTTACATATATTTTTAATTTGGAAGCCTATACTTTGAATGGCAAGTAAATTATTGGCTTCGATTCGATATTGCTTAGCAGATCTATCAAGTTCTTGATAACATTTTTTCCACCATCTGCCGAAGTTAGAATTGTCCGGAGTTAAATTAATATGAAATGAAGTGCCAGTAACAAAATAATGTTATTATGGTGTATCTACCAATGGCTTGTCAGCAAAGCCTCGTTTGTTTTGTTTACATAAAACGCTCTAATAAATTCACTGATAAAATCATAATGTATTATAAAACGTCACAACATTCAAGCCTTATAATCATAACTTACTGCACAAGATAACACTGTACTTTATCTTTAAGGCCATAGGATTTATACTCCCTTGTATTCAAAGGTACAAGTCACGCTTATAATGTTTACACACCATGACGTCCCATACTTAAGGAGTTGCGTCACATTTGTCATTTGTATTGTGAGGTTTGAGGAAATTCGGATATGAGTTGCCTCATTACACTACTTGATGCCGGATACTAAGAATTTTGCCTTACGAAATTATAAGCAACTGTTTCTTGGTCTGATTTGATAGGCATCCTATGATAATACGAAATTACTTGCCTGGTTGTCTTTCAGGGCTAGTACTTATGAAGTGATTAGAATTTGTTGATTGGAGCTTCAGATCAGACCGAGCTAAATAAAAAACGTCCTCATTTTTTTTTTCAAAAATATTATTACTTATTTAGGCTGGATTCCGATATTTGTTTATTATTTTTTAAACTTATCCAAATCCGTATTAATTGCATATTTTTAAATTAACTCAGTAACGATTGTTCTACTTGATATAGCATAAAAATCATAGACAAGAATTTCATAAAAAGTTCAGTCTTGTTAATTATTTCGAGCGCGTTGATGTCTTTTACTCAGCGTTTTGAAGCTTCTTCGTTCATTGATATTGCTCAAGAGACATTGACATAATTTATCTCTATTTCCTTATTGGAACATTATTTGATTAATTACACATTATTACAATGAGTTATGTTTTTTTTTTAATATTTGTTATATTATGATGTTCGTTATGCTTATGATAATTATGCAGTCAATAAAAAACATCATAGTTATTTTCTGTTAAACTCTTTATTGTTAATAAGTATTCGAATTAGGTTAATTTGTAATAATTACTTTTAATTTGGATTAGTAAATAGTTTTACAAATTGATATAACAATCAATTTAATGTCGGGTAAAGTAGCCCAATAACATAATCGTTATCAATTTGGCCTAATATTTACGAGATGTTAATTGAAACTTGACTTTTGTTTATATTTTATGTTTATATATTTCCAGTCATACCCGAAGTACTCATTCGACTACGCAGTAGCGGACCCTCACACCGGTGACCACAAGATGCAGTGGGAGACCCGAGACGGTGATGTTGTCAAAGGTATGATATTTTTGTATTTACTTTTCTACTAAAATGGAGATCGCGGAGTCGCAAACGTAAGATAGGACTCCCTCAGGCTAGGTGCAGCGATGATCTTCGCATTGTAACAGCTGAATCAAGTTGAACAGCTGATGATGATTATGACTTTCCTTGAAGCTTACACAAGAAATTGTGCACTTAATAAGAAGAAAATATTTGATTTGCTCAATTAATCAATATTCATGCGGGTAACAGAATTCCACGGTACAATTGGTACAACACGGTTAGATGCTTAAAATAGTAGGAACACTGTGGGGTTTAACCATCAGGAGTTGAACAAAACCCTGTGTTCTGCCCAGGCGCAGGGTATCTGTGAGAATTTTGACAAGAAAAATATATAAAGGTTCAGTGTTCTATTTTCAGGATCGTTAATTCTAACATGAATTTGAAACAGTTCGAGCCCTCATAATATATCAGTTGTTAACGTAGACCGTACTTCTTTAATGTTACAATGCTGTAAAAGTTCGTATGTTGTCGTACTGACATAATTCGATTCCCCAGGTGCGTATTCCCTCGCCGAGCCCGATGGCACCACTCGTGTCGTCGAGTACACCGCTGACAAACACAACGGCTTTAAAGCCGTGGTCAAGCGCATCGGCCACGCGCAGCACCCACAAAACTACAACACACACAGCTCTGGCGGTTACTACTCCCACTATTAGATGGCGCTGTAAAACTCACCGCGTAGTTTCAATACTACCCAATAGATGGCACTGATTTAAGTTTGATCATTAACCTGAAGAATCCCGAAACAAGTCAAGTGCCAGACTGTGATATTAACTTCGATGTATTATTTATAATATATTATGTACTTATCGAAATAGTTATCGCAAAGATAATTATTATTGTTAGTTTGTAAGGTTTATAAGTAACGACGAGTCGTTGATTGTTTTGATACGGCGGTATGAAAAATAAAGAAAATATTTTTCTAAAAGTGTGTCTCAATTTTTTGTTCATTTATAAAGGAAAGTGATGAATTAAGCCGCTTTTCCTGCTCAAATTTATCATCGTTACAGAAGGAGCCCATGCATGAAACATTGTTGAGCGATCATTAATAAATATTACAAGGACGTTCACGTGTAAACGCCACAAGCCGCAGCGATATGATTAAATCCTAAACTTCATCGCTTTAATTCCAAACGTCGTCATCAACACTAATATCTGACAAACAACCTTAAATTAACGCAAAGTTGATTAAACTATTACGCTTTGTAATCGAAACGACACTCGGAAAACGTAGAGACATTTGTCAATTTGCTGAAATTTACGGCCGCGCGATTTCTACGCATGTAATGTGGAGGTGGTTTTAGTTATTGACGGATGACGTCAATAACTAAAACCACCAACCGTCAGTGTCGCCGCATCGCTGTTACGCTTCAACAGACTGAACACTGAATATCAGGATATTAGCCTAAAACTATACTGAAGAAACGGCTATACTTCAGAACTGCCAATAAATTACTTTCTTTTGACTATTGTTCAGACTACAATGATAGATGTATGCGATTAACGCCACTTTTTAATATATAGTTTCCTTTTAACAACAATGTTACTTATCAAGTTCTTACATCGGCTGTTTCTTTGTAAAGTAGATTATCGAGCTCTTAATCTTTTCTGCCATTCCGGGTGCGCACCGGAAAAATGTTGAGGAAAGATTCCTTGAGTGAGTGTAAATTTAATTTAATTTCTAGCTGGACATGGTGAATTATTTCCAAAGTACAACTTGCAGAGAGAACTTAAATCTTTAGAGTTGCTTAATTTATGTAAGGTGTATCTTTTCAAACAGATTGATTTTTGTTGATTGATGATGATTTTTTTTCTTGATTGATTTTTTTTCCGCGAGTTTGAAGTTGGTCCCATAGTGAAAGTTGTTCATAATGATGAGTACAATGACCCCTTAAGAGATTTCGTGTATGAAAAGATACACCTTATACAGGGTGTTCCTTGTAACCAGTGGTTTGGTTTCATTTATAGAACGTAAAATCAATGGAAAATTACAACTTTTTTTTTCTTTTTTTCAATCTACATTTTACCACAAGAGACGCAAGTTCGTTGCCCTATGCGCTAGGGCAACGAACTTGCGTCTCAACACGGGTGGGGTGTGCGGGATGTGACCTGACCGGCCGCGAGTGCGACCCCTCTCTCAGTCAGTCAGCTGTTTCGCTAGAGAGCACGGTGTCGGATAGAAAGTTTTTAAAATCATTTAATGAAAATAACGTTTTTTTGTTGTTGTGTTCGTTCATTTATTTTTAAATTTAAGTCAACTACCCATGGTTTGAATGACAAGAGTGTTTACCCTTACAGCCTGTATAGGCATTGAATATTTTTGTCCTCATACGCTTTGATAGTGCTTGTGTTTGATTAACACTGAAAGAGAGTTGTGTGGTAGTGTGCGCAGGAGCGTTTGTATTTCAAACTTTTATAGCTATGCAGAAACCATGGTGTGTGAAGGAGAATATTTTTTTATTATTTGGATATTGCCTACAAATTCTTAGCTTTCTTTTATAATTATCTACATTTGAATTTATATAGAAGAAATCGAAAATCATGTAATCTGAATTATTTTTTTCGAAACCCAAAAGGTTAACATGAAACCAAATGGTTAAGATTGGCTATTTTGTAAACAGATAACTAAATGACCACCTTTAATTTAATTAAGACATAATTGCACTACTTATAAGAAATTATGACGTGGGCGGTCCCATTCGAAACAAAAGCACCGACAAAAGCTTTTAGTCTGAAATGAAATGCTGCAGACATTCTACAGACTTTACTTTCATTAACCAACTTTATGTCAAGGTCTGCAATTGAAACCAGCTCTGAGTATCGTAATATAGGCACATAACAATCAGCATTGCAAATTACAATACTTACGACAGTGCGTTACGCGTAACGACACCGACTGTCATGCCATCGCAGCTGAAAGCGCTCGCTTTCCTTGATTTGCATGCTTAGTTGATTATGAAATACTAGCTCATCATTGGTATTTTTTGCAATTTCATTTTGATTACGATGTTTGCTGCTGGTTTGGCATTTCGGCTTAGAATCGCCATCGTCATCCACAGCCTTTTCTATTCACTTCAGGGTGCATACGTCCCTCCCTATTATGTCATTCTTGCCAGGTTTATTCTACCAGTTTTATAATGTCATTGACCTGTCTTACTTTCGATCTTACAAAAGACTTAATCAGACCAGCTCATTGAAAAAATGGTCTTGAATGGACTGTCAACATTATTGGAGATATATGTGTGAAAACTACTGGACATAGATATTAGTTACGATACATCCCGTTCTCTGTCTTTCGCATCTTATCTGTCTGCGTTCAACCTGACATAATGAATATCTGTACTATAATGATAGTTTCAGTTCAGTTCAATCAGTTTTTCGGAAACGGATATAAGCTATGACAGTGATGATTTTATTTACACTACTAAAAGGTTTGATTTGTGGCTTGTCTTCAATAAAGTGTAAGTTACAATTAGCAGATTGTTACCGGTAGCTGATCTACAATTAAATGAATTGCATCCTAGTTGAGTAATTATAACGTTTGCATGTGGGTGTGTGGGTGTGTGTGTGTGTTGGTGCATGGACGCCCGGGGGGTGTTCCTGTGTGTGTTTATAAATAGGTAAGTGGTGGTTGCCGCGACTCGTCTTTATCTAGCCTCAACCTTGAAATGGACAAGTTTATAGTTTTTATTTAATTTTTTTCTTGTGTTTTTGTTTTGTAATATCGTGACGTGACTGTATGTGGTGGTACACAATAATCATGGATAAGGCGCTTGTGATATTGGTATGTAATTTATTATTATTAATTTCATTGCGTAATAATAGACAGTCGACTATAGTCGTTTGATCAGTTGCTTTATTATAGTTATTGCTGAATTAAGTTTTGCTATTTATCCCTCGGTGACTAACATTAATAATTATTGCTATTTATTAACTTGGTCAACTTCTCAAATAACTTATACGTCCCAGTTTGTTAATAGTTACTTATATTATAATGTTATTACAAAAGAACATTTTGGTAATTTCTAGATCCTCTTGGCAAATTTGTTAGCAACCAATTGTCAAGAAGGGGAATTTGTGGAAGATAGAATAGAAGAGACGTTGGAAAAAGTGAGTAAATGCTAGAAATATAAGATTTAGTCACTATTATTGTAATTGTACGTAATGTGCCATTTGCCTGACATGCATTCATTCAGTTAGGGTTTTTTTATGCAAGTTTTTTTAAAGTGATACTCGTATTATACATAACGGTCTGGTTAAATTGGAATCCGACCCCAATATGGGAAAAGGTTATGCAGATGATGACTCTTACTATAGGTACATAATTATACTATTTCATAGTTTACATAAATTTATTTGTACTAAGTTTTAAACTAAAAGAGAAAATAATTGTTTAGAATGATTAATAAAAAACAAAAACAAGAATTTTCTTGAATTTTCACTAAACTGGAATAGTGAAAAGCTCGTAATTTTGCTTCTTGTGGTTAAACTTTTTTATTAATTTAATTTGTTGAATATTCTTTGTTCAAATTAAACAAAAATTTATGTTTATGTCGCCCTCGCTAACTCTCCCCATTTTCCCAACAATAGACATACTTTCGCAAATTACCCTAATTACATCATGTCTGATATCAACAATAAACCGATACCGAACGTCAGCCTATTATAAAATTAAAAAAATATAGCGATCATAGACACGATAGCACGCGAGTTTCACTATAATACTCAAACTATCAACTCACGCGCAAGTGACTCAAGTTCAACAGTAGGCGTCGAAATTATAATTATAGTTTTTAATGACTTAAATTAATATCCAATTTTCTTTGATAATTAATTCGATGTTATGCGCATTGTAATCTTGTAATTTCTTTGTGAAATTAAATGGCTAATTAACAGTTGTTAAGCGTGAAATAAAGCATGAATTTTGTTCCTTGTTATTAACATTGGATTACATTTACACAATAAAAAATTGTCACACTTGAATTCCTTCTAATAACAATCTGCCTTCTTTCTTTTGTCTTTTCTCAAACATGCTTGGAAATTCGAGCATTATTTTGACAACCTTCTTCGAGATAAATCGAAATTGCCGTACTGTTCAAAAACAAATGACGATGCGGCCGGCAAAGTAAGTATGAAAATCCATATCGTGTTAGCGGCAAAATAAATTACTATGAAAACTCATATCTGTTGTGTTATTTAAAAATGGAACGAACTTTTTACTTCAGCGCAAGTCAGCGCATCAAAGATTTTATTTATATTTCGATTTGGCTTGCACATAGAGCTGTTTGAAATAAAGAAGAAACAAATGAACATTATTGGCGCGTGAAAAATTATCGTTGTATTGATTCTGGAAATTATAATTAATTTACTTAGTTTGAATTTCCGCGCATTGTTTGAGAAAAGTATTATACAAGCCTTGGCCGCAACTAGCTATTGATGGACGACCGTGAAATTGTGAGCCGAGGCGAAGCCGAGGCAAACAAACGTGAGTCCATCAATAGCCCAGTTGCAGGCCGCGACAGTAATGTACTATTAATTGAACATTGATCTAGATTTTATGTAACATACTTGCCGGTCCATTCTGTAAAAATCCCACCGTGAAAAATAGGTGAAGTGAACTGTCATTCCACCTGATGCTAGGGATCGACACTACTGACAGGTCACTTCACCTATGATTTCACGTTAATATTTTTAAAGAATAGGTTGTCTTTTACACTTTGGAAATGATACAAACAAGTGAAAGATAAAGTGTAAATTCCAAAACATTATTGTATTTCAAGACTTTCTGAAAGTTATCTATATATGCACAGTTTATTATTTTTATTATACCTTTTGCCACTGCTTCGTCTGCGTGGAGGTTGGAAATTATCCTACGGAAACGTACAGTACTCAAAAAATATCCTATGTCCTAACCTAGGTCATGTCCAGCAGGCCTAACATGACACACGCGACAACTACTCACGCGAGAGTGAGTAATTTTTGTCTATTTCGTCACTTTTCTCGTTTTCTGACAGCGCTGCCATACAAAATACTCGACTCGTTCTGTCAAACTTGATGTTTTCTCTACAAACCCTAACATGACACCCAAGATATCTCGACTTTTGACAATTAAACACGAGATAATCTACGATTCTTCTGTCATTTACTCGTCGTCGATTTTTACGACGAGATGAGTAGACAAAATTATTAAACAAAAAAAAAAAAAAAAAAAACTCCATAATAACATGGCAGTTTCTTAAATTGTTTTTTAATTTTATTTTATTTTGCAATATAATTATGTAATATATCATAATGGAAAAAACTTAGTTTTAAACTACTATCTATATTGGAACGAAAGTTCCTTTCAGCAGCCACGAGAGAAACTGTGGCGGAGGGGAGCACTATTAAGTAGATGAGCATCACTTTCAGTAATAACCAGTCACTTTGGCAATTATGGTGATTAGTGAAGTAGAGGGATTATGGCTGTATGGCAGTATCATACCTTCGCAACATAATAGGATGGTGATTAACCACGATTAGTCTTTTGTGGTTATAATAGTGAAATCAACTCCAGCTGCATATTTAACTGAACATCAGTCCTTTCGGCAAGTGTGGTGATTAACAAAATTTGCAATAACACGGGTTTTATGGTGATTGTTACAATATCAACCTTCGCTTTATGAAATGGCGATCATCGGCCCCTTTGTCATTTGTGGTGATTATTTAGTGAGTATACAAGATGAAATTTAATTCATTGGCATTATTATCCACGTATTAACCGTATCGTAATCTATTCTTTTTCATTTATGACAACAATACTTATCGAAAAAGAAATGATATTTAAACTTATATTGTGCCACTAATTTTAATTTCCGTCATTTTGTATTTTAATTTCGGCATGCCAAAGAAAAATATTTAATTTTAATAAAAAAAGTCGGTTATAAAAGAGGTGGACGTAAAATTAATATAGTACATACTAATTCCATGCGTAAAATTGAATGAATGAAACCGAACCTTAAGCTGATGTTGCTGTCATAAAAATAATTTGTTTTTAATAATTTGCTACATCGGTATCTCGTCACGAGATAGAGAAGTGTCAAAGTGCTTTTTTCGGTTATACTCGTGCATAACGGTCATGTTAGGGATTAGAATGACGTCATAATCGACGACAAATTTCGACAAAACGACAAAAAGAGCGTTCTCGCGCTTGTCATGTTAGCCCTGCTGGTCTACCGTTGAGCCAATTCATTCAGCCGTTAAGGCGTGAAAAGGTGACAGACGGACAGTTAGACAAAGTTACTTTCGGAATTGTAATAAGTATTAGTATAATTTACATACACATTTGAGAAGTGGTGGCCCAGTGGTAACGGCCGCGACTTACGAGCTGTAGGTCGTTGGTTCGAACCCTGACAGGCGCTTTACTTTGGTTAAATAATTTCATCACCACTGCTCTCAAAACGGTGAAGGTAAACATCGTGAGGAAACCGGCATGTCCTAGAACCAAAAATTCGAAGACATGTGACATCTACCAACCCGCACTGGGCCCGCGTGGTGGATTACGGCCCATTCCCTCTCATAGAGAGGAGGCCTGTGTCCCAGCAGTGGGAACATTATAGGCTGATAATGATGATGACGACATACACATTTACATTTAAATTTGTAGACAGTATAACCACCAATTATTTAGCTATTCATTATAACAATAGGTACACACTTTCTAGTAAATGTTCTGTTCACTCACAATGAAGATATTAATCAGTTATTGCATTTTAAATCTGTTATTATTTATCATCTAGCTCACATTCTCTTTCTATTTTAAATAGGATAAGCTGCTATTATT
Source organism: Lithophane semibrunnea (assembly GCA_947363905.1). Classification (NCBI taxonomy): domain Eukaryota; kingdom Metazoa; phylum Arthropoda; class Insecta; order Lepidoptera; family Noctuidae; genus Lithophane; species Lithophane semibrunnea. The sequence goes on along the minus strand of OX376190.1, from coordinate 12,720,894 downwards.
TATTGCATAAGCAATTTGATTGGTAATATAATTAAGGAGATTTCATCAATCATAATAATCAGTGGTAGGTTCAATAGAAATCGAACGTGGATTGACTTTCCAAAAGGGATTATTTTAATCCTACTCTGATGATGATATTGGCCAGAATGGAAAAGCTTTAAACTTGCTCGAGATTATTGAAGGGTAGATGATAGAACTACATTCACAAAATGTAACTTAGATGAAAATGGCTATAGTTGTTCCGTATTTCTTATGCCAGATGTAGTTGTTAAGTTTTAGGATAGCAATAGCGGTCATCGCCCTTTCCCTTATATCGTTGGAACCCAAACGATAAACTACGTCGACACAATTATGGTTTTTCATTATTGGAACATATTAAAAGTTCTCGATAGCTATTGGTTCAGGACGTGAACGTTCAGATGAAGATAATATCCTAGAAAATGTAGGTGGGCCAATGACTATTGCTATGCCAAAACTAGACGACAGAAAACTTAAGATACCAACACTTGACGTCGAGTTTTTCCGAATAACTCTGATCATTTTAAGACAAAATATCTAGGCTGTTCCTAAACCTAAATAAATCTTGAGGTTTGTAGGTAATTGGACACATACATAGCATAACATCACGCCTTGTATCCCCGAAGGGTTAAGGTAGGTAATTGGAATTCCATGATATTCAACGCTGACATGTGCAGTTTCAATGTGCGGCCTTCCACATTCGCTGCCACCTGCACTAATTGGCCGTATCAATGAAATTCTAGCTCTAGAACTGGACATTTTTTGTTCAATAATAGGTAGGCAACGTGCGCTTATCACTACACTTGCGACATGTCAATACATACAAATACTCGTGTCGTAGGTATTATCGAAAGTGGTCGCTGAATGTCGAAACGAATGCGGCCGCGGTTGTCTCGTTCACCCACTTTTCTCAAAGCAACACGACTAGTTGAACTGTTACACTGCTCTACTTGGCCGCTTTTAATTTTTTTCTTAATATTATGAAAATTATAATTGCAGGAGCGAGGAACACGAACGCTTGCTAATTAGTACGTTGTCACCGGATTTTTTTTGTAGTAAAAGTTTCTTTACTTTCGATTTTGATGTAATTATGCGCTTCAATTGGTGTTCAGTAATAGCGTTATCGATGACGGTTTCCATATCCGAGAATATTCAGTTACATGAAGTTTTGCACGATCAATTAAAATAGCAGATTAATTCACGCCAAAACTTATGCTACACGTCTCCCATTTATCAAGAGAAGTGTAAATAATGAACAACAACAACAACGAAAAAAAGTGAATCGTGTTGAGCGAATCAAAGCGGAAACAAACGAAAGTGAACGATCCGTCATTGACATTGAGTAACAGCGCGCGATGCGCAAGCGCACCGTCTGGCTCATCTTGAACTTGGCGATAAGATGGCCGTCAACGAGTGACATTTATGCCGCGAATGTTTACAAACATCGCGAAACTTGTCTAGAGATATTGATCTTATGATTGTTGAATTAACATTTTGATGATTTTATTAATATGGATTTAGGTAAATCAAGCTCAACATGGCTGGTAGCAGCTGGATGAGAGTAGCCGAGAATCGAGCTGAATGGCGTGCAATTGGAGAGGCCTATGTCCAGCAGTGGACTGGAGCTGTATATAGGCTGATGATGAAGCTCAACATGGCGGAGGAGCTCGTGGCTAAGTAATAACAGCCGCTCGGGTCGATCCATCAGGTTAAACTACGCTTGCCGGGGTTGGTCCGTGGATGGATGACCATTTTCACATATCGAGACTCCTCTGTGCCTCGGAAAGCACGTTAAGCCGTTGGTCCCGGCTGTCATTTGTGGATATTTGACAGTCGTTACGAGTCGTCAGAAGCACGAAAGTCTGACAACCAGTCCAACCAAGGGGTATCGTTTTACCCAGTTACTGGGTTCTGGAGGGCAGATAGGCAGTCGCTCCATGTAAAATACTGGTATTCAGCTGCATCCAGTTAGACTGGAAGCCGACCCCAACATAGTTCGGAAAAGGCTAGGCAGATAGATAGATGAAGCTCAACATGATTACCATTTTTTTTTTCTCAAAGGCATGACGTGAAGCCAGTTCAGAGGCCCATGGGTGGCTATAAAACTCTGACACCAACACTCTGGTTGATCACTGACCATACGAAAAGAGGATTTAGACGCTATTACGGTCATAATCACTAAGTTGACTGAATAGTTGCTGAAACTAGTAATAGGTGTTGAATTATTTTGTAACACACAGTATCTACATACTTATAAAATAAATTATTAACATTTTTAATCAATAGTACTGCCATAAATAAGTACCATTGTATTTTCAAAACACGTACCTATCTAGAATCATTTAGAACAATCTAACCTCAGTTGAGCAACCGCCAGTCGTGATCGAGAGTGATAAATGCCGCACGCGTTACGCCTAACGATTTGACGGACAGCCAGACATTAATACACTCACTCATTCTACCTGATTGTAATTACCCGCATACCTACGTTATGGAAACGATTAAAGCCCTCATTAGTTATTCAGAATATTAAACTGAAATAGCTGGACATGCAATCAATTGTCATAATGAGTAAAATACCGAATTATTACACGCGAGCTATCGCTTCACACATTCTTCAAAGTTTTTTTATCTATATAGACATCACGATGTAATTGTAGTAGTCGGAAAAAATGATCGTTGAATTAATGAGCGAATGCTTTGTTTTTTTTTTATTGTCAGGGAAAATCGACCTACTCGTTCAGCTATGGAGTGGCTGATGGCAAAACTGGAGATGTGAAGAGCGTGTGGGAGTCAAGAGATGGTGACACTGTTAAAGGTATGATCTTTTTTTTAAATAGATTATAAAGACAGTTATGAATATTTATCTGAAACAATTAAAGGATAAGATAAAAGAAAAATCTGAAAGATAAAGCTTAAGATACCTACTGTAAAAACTCTCCTCTGTTGAGGCAAACCACATCAATAGTTAGCATAATATATCTAGAGATTACCGATATCCCTTATGTAATGGAATCAATCTGAAATACTATAATTGTGACAGAAAAACTTCAGACACATCAAAGGTGAACCCCTCGAAACTTTTAGCCGAGACTGCATAGAATTTAAAAGTACCTCTCTCATTTACAGGTCACTACAGTGTAGTCGAACCAGATGGCTCCACAAGAACCGTAGAATATTCTGCAGGACCGAACACTGGGTTTCAAGCCGTTGTTAACACTGAAAACCAAAGATTTGATTCTGAAGAAATAGGAAGGAGTATAATGGAAGAGAAAGCCACGCGAGATTATGACAAGTATTATGACTTTTCTGAAGATTCAGACGAGGATTACTATGAAAGAAGAAGACCAACTAAAAAGCCTTACGAACCGGTGCGCAAGGAATATTCAAATAAGAAAAGAACAAAATATCCATCATATGCGGATCAGCCGTTAGACTCAGAACCAAGCGATTACACGCACAGTATTTCAATTCAACATCCACGCGATGAATTCTCAGAATTTGAGGCACAAAGTCACGTTGGCTACAGTTCTGACCCAAATTGCAAAACTAAAACTAGAAAAGAAAGTCACAATAACAGAGACAATTTGTATTCAAACATTGTAGATCTAGAATTGAATAAGAAGTATCCACCATTTCCCTCAGATTCTTATAGAGATACTTACGACAAATACGCCGAGCCGAGTTACGACTTTGATAGACACGTAACAAAACATTATGGCAACGGGAACTTTAAAGGGCATAAATACGACGATATTGATGTCAAACCTACATCAGTGAAATATACGTTTCCTGTGATACCTGATGTGCCTCCGCCCGAAAAGTACTTCCCAGATGAAGTTCCATCCAGGCCTAAAAAGAAGAGGCCCTATAAACCAAGAGAACCAGAGCACCGCTTTCCAAGCGAAGATTTAAGTGACTATATTTTAGTTCCTAAGAAGAAACTAAAGAAGCCTACACCTACTATTGAACCCTACGATTACAGAGTACTGGAGGACGAATACGAGCGTCCCCAGTATTCAAGTAACTACGACGATACGTCACAGGATGACAGGTACCCCAGTTCCACTCGAGGAGGAGTACCAAAGGAGGTTGTTCGAAAAGTTGTAAAGAAACGGAAACCCGTCATAAACCTGTTAGATATGTTCGATATTTAAGTTATTTGTTGTAAATACAAATTAGATTATTTATACTTGTGTAACTATTCAGGCCAAAGCCGTGATAGACTGTAAGATTAAAGTATTGATAGGATAAATTGAAATAGACTGAAGTGAATTAACCAAATTATTTATTGTTATTTGTAACAAGTGATTTTTTCGCTGTAAGTCGTTGTTGTAGAGATCCAAATTGGAACCAAAGTTCTCTAAACTAATTAACTGAAACGTTTCTGTAAATTAAAATGCATTTTAAGTTTATGCCACTGATTTATTGGTCCTTTTTTCCAGAAAATATTTAGAGGTTAGAAAAAATAATTATTTTCTTTTAGTCTTTTCTTTCGTCTTTTATTTTTATCAATTTCGTAAAAGCTTAAAAGCTAGCCCCTTTTACGACGAGAAATTGTTAAAAGTAATACAAAATATAGGCCTGAAATCGAAATTTTAAAACATGCATTATGCATGCAGTATACATGTTGCGCAAAACGGTCTCACAATGATAGTGAAAGTCCAAAGCCTCGGAAACTGGAGCGAGTGGGAGTGTCAGTGCCGTATTACCTCACAAGGACGTTCGGAGATATTTTTATAAGTCGCCATACACGATATTCCTATACCAAGAATAATTAATTAGGCCAGTTTGTGTAGGTATCAAACTAGACGGCCGTGGCTTTGTCTTAATGCCGAAAGGTTGTAATACTTTCGTTTTTATTTGGTCCTTTTATTTAAGTGCATAAATGAAATGTAAAACGTAATAATGGTTTCTGCGGAAATCGTGTAACAAATTTGACAGAAACCTTACGGCAATATTCAAAATTAGTCGTATTATCTGGTGGACCAAGATCTGCTCGGTTGAAAATAGATAAACTTATCGTCCAGCAGGCGTAGCATTTCTATCTCTACGAAGAATAGACATAGCTTTTTCTATACAAAGTGACAGTTCATTTCTTCATTTTTGACATCCACCGTAAAAATCTTTCTACAATCTGTCATTTTGTCTTTAATTTCTAACGATCTTTGTCTAGGTCTTTTTGTAGGTAGACTATTTCGGATGAAAGTTTTCTATCCTTACTGTCAAAATCACACTGACAACCGATAAATCCTATGACAAAACAAAGAATTCTGAGTCGAATTATGTAAAAGAGTGAATTTCGTAAAAAGTGCAGTTGACTCTTTTTACTTTGCTGCCGACGTACTGTCTACAGGAAACGTAATTTTTGTCTACTCTTCCGTCAACAAAACACTGCTCATGCAGGTATATCAACGTTGTATCACATTTTCGAGGTTGTGGAAATAGAGAAAACGAATTTTCCTAGATATGAGACCTAGCTAGATCGATGTTTCGCCATATATTGCAATTTTCATCGAATCGTTAGAGATTTTTTCAAGAACGTGATTACATAGGTAGGCTCATTTAATAGTAAAGGAAATGTAAAGGGCTAATTTTATTTATTTACAGCTAAAGGGATCTATTTGTAAGGAAGGACTGGGCGTAAAAGGCAGAGAGGATGCTTCATAATGATCAGCCTATAGCTGAAGTATACTGCTGGATATAGGCATCTATAATTGTATGCCATTTGACTGAATCCGCAGTTACTCTCAGCCGACTGCTAGCTATCAGCCTCTTTGCATAGATCGTCGAACTTCATTAGTTCTATATACCTAGTAGTACCTATATGAGTATAAACTGAAAAACAATTGACAGGCAGACCCTGAAAGTTCAAAGGTCTAAAAACCGAGAAATGTGAAGAGAGGGCATTTGCCCTGCAGTGGGATAATACAGGCTCATAATAAATTTAAAAGTTTATAGCAAAGTGTAAGTAGCTTTGCATAAAAATTTTCAAACCTATACGATAAATACTTACAGACGCAAATCAATGCATTTTATGCGCGTGAATTACCAGTCCTTGTTCAAATTAGCAATTTTGATTTGCACGAAGCTTCAATTTACCTCGGTATTGCAATATAATTCGTTTGCAACCTTTGCCAAGTGCGAGCATTTTTCCCAGGCAAAAATACGGCTGAAAGAGTCGAGCAACTAATTAATTTACAGTATTTTGTCAATCATCAAATTGGTCCAGTACCTAAAAAATTAATAAGAGGGCAAGGTGCTCCGAATTATAATCAATGTGTGACATTAATGTCCCACGATTTACGCGTACTGTTATGTTTTATTTTAGTTGCACATGCCGTTCACCGGTGGCGGCCATGACACCGTCGGCATTGTCGCAATGCGCCCGCGCTGTGCCACGCGCCCGCGCAGTAGATACATATCTCTAATCAGGGACAGGAGAAAGGTTTCCGCTATAAATAGTAATTAAAATGTAATTTATGGTATTAATATTTAGGTATAGGTATGGGCCGTGATAGATTCACTGACGTATGAGATTCAAGTGGATCTATATAATGCTGTCTTACTTTTTAGAAAGCAAAAGTCACATGCAGTAACGTGAACCGAATGGCCGAGAAACTACCTATCTAATAACCACCAACTACTTTATAAAATAAATAAACTGTAGATGATTCGAAACCGGAATAAAACCAATAAGGAACTTACGAAAGTAAAGGTAATTGCCACTTTAAAATATCTTTTACAAAACATTACATAAAAGAAATCACAAGAATGCACTTACTACGTTACCAATGAGAAGTCGATCGCTACAACATTTTTATCATTATCTACACGTTGGTAGTCATTATGAAGTTCAAGCAATAAAACCGCTGCCCAGTTACCTAATAAAGGTGCAATAAAAACCTACGGAACTTAAAAGACATTAATTAAAATTATGGCCAATCGTAGCAAGTTAATAACAGAATAAATACTATTAAATCCTTATTATAATACCTTTGAATCAAACGCTTGACCAAATATTGAAAATAATTACGTGATTGCTCTACTTCATAAATTGATTGTCGTGAGAAAAAGGTTTCTGTAGGTAAGTCTGTTAAACTCATAATTGGGCTGTGGTCCAAACGTATAAGGTGAGAAAAAACTTGGAACAACATTAGGATAGTTGTTTTGTCAATTAATCATAGATTGTTTTTTGTTGTGTGTGTAAATTAAATAAAAATATTACTCGTTTAGAGGTATGAATTATCACGTCGGGCTCAGGGTTACCACTTTGGAGGTATGATGAACAGAGTGTAATGTAAAGTTCACTCATCCTTAGAAAAGGAAGGATCCTCCGACCAAACGAGTGTCGTGTCGGCGGGCAACTGCCCAATAATTGATGTCGGGATCTTTTATTGATCGCGCGGTAAACTCTTATTGCGCGATGCAGGATTTTGTGTGACGTCAGGTCTTTGATGCGTAGGTAGTTCGCATGTGGCGATATAGATGCCGCCACACATGTTTGAAATAAATATAAGAAGTTTCCTGTTTCTTTCTTCCTTTCCTGCTTTGGTGAAAACCATTTTAAAATGTTATAATTAAAGTTCTTTTTCAGTAGTCGTTGACATTATGATAATACAATTATGTTATCAACCAATATTTATCAAGAGATTGTGAATTCTTTGATACTTTACCTACATCCTGTTGGTTGAAAACCTATAAATAACGTGTGTGGTTTAAACTGAATACATAAATAATTTTGATTAATTTTAGAGCAATACTACAATTTCTGAAGGAATGTGGACACTAATTGCCCTACATGAACTGGAGCAGGGCGATATGAGTTGAAATCATATCAGAAAATTGTTCGCCTTATCTTTGTAAAAAGTAACTTGACAGCTTTGATTAATTCATTTGCTTTAAAGGCGGAAAGATTTTTTACTTTCAAGTATTGGGCACTTTATAAAAGTGCGATTGAGTCCAGTTTTCATTGTTGCCTAGGAACATACGTTTTTGACTCTTTCTGATCTTTAATAGTTTCGTGTATTTATTGTACCTGTCGATTAATGATAGTAAATTTTTCTTTACTTTCGTATGTATTGTAAAATTAAATAAATGAATAAAATAAAAAGCCTAAATTACTTTTATAATGTTTTATTAGTTTATACCTATAAACACGTGTTGAAAAAATATACTAGGGAAAAAGAAATGAACGGTAACGTGACGACTTATAATTGCAACGACATATTCATTTTAATTACCATGGACTTTACCAATCAGTCAACCGCTTTATCTCAAGAACCTATTTAATTTCTAGTTCATTTAAAATACATATAATATTAAACAAAAATTGTGTGCCTACGTTTCAACCGACAAACTGGGTGGGACAAATAAATGTCTAGCATTGATCCGTTCAATGATTACCGATTTCCTTTTACAGCAATCACGGGCTATGAGAAGGAAATATCAACTTATGATTAATTATCAAATCTCGGCTGGCTTTACGCAGACTGAGTTAATAATAATAATAATTGCTTTATTTTCAGGCAACTAAGGCCCATAGATAAAATACCCAAAATAATCTTACAAATTAAATGAAATGAAATTGTTTATTCTGTAAATAGGATATCGGAATCACATTTACACGTCATATATTTTAAAAAAAATAAGCTGGATGAGGTCGGCGTTTCCTATCTGACTACTCTGAGAAGAAAGGCCGAAACAAACTCAGAGGTCGCAGTCTCTTTTAAGGTCCAGACATAATCTTGGTCAGGCCATATGCAAAATAATAAACTAATACATAATAAAAACAACACTACAATATCTATTCAGCACATATGGTTGGCAACTTATTGGGCTGAGTCGTGGTGTCATGTAGTCTTCCGCGAAAATGCCGTTACACGACACCGCACCGCACCGTTAAGGCTCTCTATTTAACAGACTATGATGCGAAAAATGATGTTGGCGGGTGCGCACTCTCGCTATTCATAGTCTAACTATAACAAAATGTACGATCTACCGAAAACCCTGGTTTTGATACCAACCAAAACTGTTTTGTCAAACTGTTTAGTGTGCGCACTGTCTAGAGTAGTTAGGTAGCCATAAAACCTTAATTAAGAAGTAATCAGATACGTTAAAACTGTATTCTTTCCTCTTTACGTTTAAATGTTCTATATATATTCTAGTATTTAAAATATTGCAAGAATTTAATAGCCGTCATTTACTTAAATAAATTACATCGTTTAGATACCTACTCGACGGTGTTAAGATTTGCATTTGCAAGTTGAAAGACTTCCTGTTTCATCACTTTTATGTAGCTACCTACTAATTTTGCAAATGAAGTGAACTTGACGTAATTTATAATTTTAATAAACTGTTTTCTTCGTTAAATATTCAACATTAGTTTTGCGATCGGTGATTAATTATACTAAATAAGCGTAAATTGTGCTTGTCATACTTAAGTTTTAAGTTATTTTTTTCCACCTTTGATGAACAGTAAGGACAAGGACTACTGTACTACTTATTGTGTACAAATCTCAACGTGAAAACTTAAGTGAAGTGAAGCGAGGTGAGCTGTCATTCCACCTGCATTGCTATTCTCTCGATCCATCTCACCGTAAAAACTTAAGTGAAGTGAGCTTGAAGTGAACTGTCACTACCTTAGCATCAGTAGGTATCGATGACAACGACAGCTCACTCCACGCTCACTTCACCTAAGTTTTCACGGTGAGATGGTTACAGAATAGCAATGCTGTAGAGGGATTGGCACTATTGATAGCTCATTTCACCTAAGTTTTCACGGTGAGATTTTAACAGAATAGACCAGAATAAATACGTCATTACAATCGTGGGACAATTCCACATTCTATCTACTTTCAAATTGTTCACATTCAATATCTATTTACTTACAATGTTGTCTTAAATAAGGATTTTGACTTTTATTTAATTACTTAATTACTGAAGTCCACCATCAGGTATTTCATCCGCTTTAAACTGTCAGTTGTACTAACCGCTGTTGCAAGACATAATCTTGTTCCTGTGGAAACCTGATAGATCGACGAAATTGAGATTAAGTTACAGGTCAGACCACAGTACATTGAGCATGTAAGGTTTTGAAGTTTATAACCTGGCAACCTTATATTTATTATGGCACTAGTTTATAAAAAATCTTTTCTTAATATTAGGTACTTGCAGAATAGGACTGCCTCTTTAGGCTAGTGGTCACAAGCGCTACTACTGAGCATAAGGTCCTGGGTTCGATTCTCAGGTCGGGCAAAGTGTTATGGTTTACCATCAAGAATTTGTCAGTAGCAGCCCGGAGTCTGCATTTGTGCCCGGTTGATGGCAATAGGCTGGCCACTTATTTACATGGGACTTAAACATAACAGGTGACATGTGGGTATACTGTAAATCCATAGATATGCGCTGTAAATACACACGTTTCATATCAAGCTATACATTTCCAGTATAAGCTGACCTCTCATTGTACAGAAATCCTAAACAATAGGTACGAGAGGAAATGTATAGTTTGATATGTAGCCGTTTGTACACCTCTGCCATACCCTTCGGGGATAACAAGCATGATGTTATGATATTCATTACTTATATTCGCAAATAAATAATCTTGAATTTATATTTATGTATGTATTTACAAATACACTTTCAGAATTGATAGCAGGTAATAATACGTGAAGGCGCGTCCCTGGCGCCATCTAGTAGTAGAGATTGAAAACCCTATTTTGACCTTGATTGTGTGATTTAACGAATGAACATTGTGCGGACGAGAGTGACAACACAGTTGTCACTCTGGCGGAACGTCATAAGCGTCAAACAACCACCACTCTCGTTCACTTGGAAACGGTTGCGTGGACAAGTCGGTTACGACGGATCGCTTACGTCCCAAATCTAAATCCATTTCCACCTGCGTTAAATCGAGTGATTATTGTAATTTAAATTGTTGATCGTGATTATAAGGCTGCTGATCGAAGACCTGTCTACTTATTTCTAAAATACCTCGTGCGACTACCCACTTTAAGATGAGTGATTCTGATATAGGTACCCACGTGCCTTTATCAGAAGTGGGATGCGAAAAACAGTCGGATAAAGATACTCAGCCCCATAATCAACCTAGCAATAGTGGATTACTCACAAATATGGAAGCCCTGCTAACCCGTTTGTTAGCAATGCCGCAGCAAACCTCGCAGTCTGTAGCAAACACTAACGCGGTTCAGTTGATCAAGTTCGACCCAGATGATGAAGATGCTGATGTCAAGGGCTGGTGCCGTGTTTCCGAGTTGATTATTAACAGCAAGAATTTGAGTGGCGTGGAACTTTTAGTTGCTCTGACAACTGCACTAAAAGGACGAGCGGCATCTGTTCTGACTAAGTTGCGTTTGGAAGACTTAACCTGGGAAGTTGTGAAGCAAACATTGTTGGCGAAATTTGCAGAGCCCAAATTGATACAGGACTATTTCGATGACGTTTTGCGCTTTCAGATCGGAACAAAGGAGACTGCTAGTGAATCGGCTATGCGTTTATGGGCACTAATCGAGCGTATCCCTAAAGTCGAGATGTCAGAAGAGACAATCACTGGGTTCGTTATTTCTGTTCTGAGCTCGAAAGACCACATGATTCGTCGTGAACTGAACTCCTATGCTATCTCAACGCGTACTCAACTCTTCCGAACACTTGGTGGGATTTCTTTAAAGCGTCGTTCTGAAGATAATGATGGTAACGACAATAAGGCAAAAAGACCTCGCGTGTCAGACTCGAAGTTCAATGGAAAATGTCATCGGTGTGGAGTTCCTGGACACAAAATAGCAGACTGTAGAAGGCGACGTGACGACTCAGCTAATCGAGCTGATGGTTCCAACACGGATCAGGTCAAGAACAAGTCGACACCAATCAACTGTTTCACGTGCGGCAAACCTGGCCACGTGTCTACGTCATGCCCTGAGAAGAGAGGCGGCGCAGCGGTCAGGGAGGTCAACACTTGCGAGCACAAGACTTCGAGAGGTAAACTGACGACGGCATCTGGTGAGCATATCTGTTTCCTTTTTGATAGCGGCTCTTCTTGTTCTTTGATTACTGAATCTGTGTCTTCGGATTTCCCTGGCATTGAACGCAATAGCACCGTTTATTTGACTGGCATTGGGGGAGACGATATTGAGTGTAATAGACAAATTTCTAGCACGGTCCGAATTAATAATCTTTGCTTGACTCTCTTGTTTCATATCGTTCCAGACAACTGCATTTCAGAAAACGTTATTGTAGGTAGGGACGTATTGGAAAATGGAGTGCGTATTGAGATTGATAACGAAAATCTTCTTATCTCCACTAATGAGAAAATAAATTTATGCGAAAGTGTGCAAGGTACTGACGTCGCGGCTGTAGATACAGATTTAGTCGGGGACGGGAAGGAAGCCTTACTGCGCATTTTGTCGAAGTATACTGATCACTTTATAAATGGTACTCCAACTAAACGTGTTAATACGGGTGTAATGAAAATTGAACTTATTGACCCTAATAAAATAGTCCAACGACGACCGTATCGTTTATCTCCCATCGAAAAACAGGTGGTGAGGGATAAGGTTCAGGAGCTATTGAAAGCTGGCGTTATTAGAGAGAGTTCCTCGCCGTTTGCTAGTCCGATTCTCTTAGTGAAGAAAAAGGACGACACGGATAGAATGTGTGTCGACTACAGAGAACTCAACTCAAACACGCGATCTGAGCACTATCCCCTACCACTTATAGACGACCAAATAGACCAGCTCGCCGGAGCTTATTACTTCTCGTCTTTAGACATGGCCGCTGGTTTCCACCAGATTTTGATCCACCCAGAATCCGTAGAAAAGACGGCTTTCGTGACACCCGAGGGGCAATACGAATATGTTGCAATGCCATTTGGTTTACGCAATGCGCCGTCGGTATATCAGAGGTGCATTAATGATGCACTTAAATATTTGAAAGACGGACCTCTGGTGTACATGGATGACGTCCTCTGCCATTCCTCAGACGTTACAGAGGGTCTGCGACGGTTAGAACAATGCCTGGCAGCTCTGACGAAAGCTGGGTTTTCGTTGAATTTACGTAAGTGTAAGTTTCTTAAAACCAAAGTTAACTATCTAGGTTATGCTATCCAAGCCGGCGAGGTTAGACCTAACTCCCTTAAAATTCAGGCTCTAGCCGATGCTCCTCCCCCGAAGACAGCGACTCAAGTTCGCCAATTTCTTGGCCTATCTTCGTATTTTAGGAAATTTATCCCTAGTTATACTCAGATAGTTGGTCCATTGTACCCTCTTACAAAGTTAAAAGGAGGCATTAAGTGGACGGAAAAACACGAAGAGATCAGACAAAATTTAATTCGTGTTCTCACGTCAGAACCGGTTTTGACAATTTTCGATCCAAAACTGCCGGTAGAGCTCCACTGTGACGCTAGTTCAGAGGGATACGGGGCTATAGTTATCCAAAGAAAAAACAATATGCCACACGTAGTGGCTTATTTTAGCCGCCGCACGACTGAGGTAGAGTCTCGTTATCATTCATATGAACTAGAGACTCTGGCAGTCGTGCGAGCGGTCGAACACTTCCGTCACTATTTGCACGGCCGGAAGTTCACAGTGTATACGGACTGTAACTCGTTGAAGGCTTCTAAATCAAAGGTCGATTTGACACCCCGCGTTCATAGGTGGTGGGCCATGCTTCAAGCATACGACTTTGATATTGTCTATCGTGAAGGGAAAAGCATGGAACACGCCGATTATTTATCGCGAAATCACCTACCTGAGATCGCAACTATAGAACATTGTTCAGATGAGTTTGAAGCCTCTCCTAGTTCTACTACTGCAAAGAAAATAGTTAAATTCGTAGAGTTGCATGCTGGTTGGTTGTCTGTCGAGCAAAAGCGCGACGCTGAAATCCAAGACATTATAAAGAAATTTTCGGACGGTGATTTGCCGGAGAATGTAGCACAAACTTATGACGTTAGGAATGGTGTTCTTTTTCGGAAAATTAACCGTAATAAAACTGTTTCTTGGCTACCTATAGTACCCCGCTCATTAGTATGGACTCTGATCAGTCACATTCATTCGGAAATTCAACATTTGGGCCCCGATAAGACTCTCGACAAAATTTACGATCTATATTGGTTCCCCGAGATGTCGAAAAGTGTTCGCCGGTTTGTCGACTCATGCATAATATGTAAAGCTTCGAAAGGTCCCTCAGGTGCCCAACCAGTTAGACTACACCCCATTCCTAAAGAGCCAACCCCTTGGCACACACTGCACATAGATTTTACTGGAAAGTTGACAGGTAAGAGTGATCAAAAAGAATACTGTTCTGTCATCATTGATTCGTTTACCAAGTACGTCCTGTTAGAACACACCAACTCTTTAGATGCGGCCAGTGCCATTATGGCACTGAATAAAGCTGTTTGTTTGTTCGGGGCTCCTAAACGAATTGTGGCTGATCAGGGTCGCTGCTATATTAGCAGTGAATTCAAGAAATTTTGTGCGGAACATCACATTGATCTTCACTTCATCGCCACTGGCTCGAGTAGAGCAAACGGTCAGGTCGAACGGGTAATGCGAACTCTAAAATCTTTACTTACAATCATCGAAAATGATCCGCACAAGAATTGGCGCGATGAGTTAGGGAACGTGCAACTTGCTCTAAATAGTACGAGGTCTACTGTCACGAAATATACCCCGACTGAATTAATGTTTGGAGTTCAATCGTACTCGTTAGGAATTTCTAAGCTTTCAGGTAGAGATGGTCCACACGAGCGCTTAAATTTAGAAGCGATACGTTTAAATGCATCCAAGAATATAGAGAAAGCTGCTAACGCTGAGACTATTCGTTTTAATCGCGGAAGAGCTAAAGTAAAGCCATTTAATAAAGGTGATTACGTTTTCGTAAAAAGTTCGGAACGCAATCAAACGAAACTTGACCGAAAGTTTAGAGGACCTTTCGTGATCACCAATACTCTGGAAAATGACCGCTATGAATTAAAAAGTGTAGATGGTCCTTGCCGTACGTTAAAGTATTCGCACGAAAATTTGCGTTTGGTGCCGGGAGGTCACGAGGGCTTAATGGAATTAGCTGAAGGCATTATGAATGACGAGGAAGCCGTGAAGGCGGTAGATATGCAGTCAGATGGCATTATTGATGCCGATTATGAGACTATGTCGGCTCGCAGTGTTGACACCCTGACTGCAGATTCTGCTACTCTGACTGCATCGTGTGAAACGCTTACGGCCTCTTCTGAAACAGCTAGTGCTGATTCGGAAGATGAGGGACTTATAACCTTTGATGTAGAAGTAGACATCCACCGAGCATAGTGTTCAGAACCTAAGGTACGTCCAGATTATTTGATGTGATTACGTGTGGGTGTTGTTGTCCGGTTTTGCCCATTGTTTGGTAACTCGAAAGGACGCAAACCCAAAGACGAGATGTTGTCCGGTCCTGACTAGAGTGCTAGCAGGTTCGTAGGGACGCATGCGTCTGTGTGTCACGAATGGATAGTATTGTCCGGGCTTAGCGGTGCTGGTCGAAGGGACGTACGAATCTAGTTCGTTGACGTGAGGGATGGCGAGTCGAAGGGACGGTGCTGTCCGGTCTTGCACTTGGGGCAAGTCGAAAGGACGCATTTGTCCGGGCTGCGCATCATAATTATGAGAGAGCCGATGGCTAGTCGAAGGGACGGTGTTGTCCGGTCTTGCGTTTAGGGCAAGTCGAAGGGACGCATTTGTCCGGGCTACGCATGGTATGAGGAAAAAGAGCGGTGCAAGTTGCGAGAGTGAGATCGAAATAGGCTGTGGTCTAAAGTAAGAGGCACTGGCTCATGTCAGGATGGACGAGCATGGCGGCTTGACAACATGGTACCTTCTTGTTGCAGGAATACATATTCGCCCGAGGACGGGCGATTGTCAGTCCGGCCGTGAAGGCGCGTCCCTGGCGCCATCTAGTAGTAGAGATTGAAAACCCTATTTTGACCTTGATTGTGTGATTTAACGAATGAACATTGTGCGGACGAGAGTGACAACACAGTTGTCACTCTGGCGGAACGTCATAAGCGTCAAACAACCACCACTCTCGTTCACTTGGAAACGGTTGCGTGGACAAGTCGGTTACGACGGATCGCTTACGTCCCAAATCTAAATCCATTTCCACCTGCGTTAAATCGAGTGATTATTGTAATTTAAATTGTTGATCGTGATTATAAGGCTGCTGATCGAAGACCTGTCTACTTATTTCTAAAATACCTCGTGCGACTACCCACTTTAAGATGAGTGATTCTGATATAGGTACCCACGTGCCTTTATACGTATAAATATATGTCATTAAAGCGCTTAATACAGTCAAATAGCGATAGATTGCGCTACTAGTCTCATTTGGTTTAAAAGTTAAAGACTACAAGGTAAAGAGTAATCAAGCGAACTTTCATTGTAATAATAATCTATGAGCGTAGCAAGTCTGAACACTGATAATAGAAATACCAATAAACCAAAGACGGGTATCCCAAGATGACTTCCGTAGTTCCTAGTAACGTTATGACTACATACGCGATAATACTATAGCTGCCACGCATTGTACTGTTTTTAATCCGTATTTGTAAATCATGAGGCTCATTCGCTTCAGGAATATGTTCACGAAATTCCTTAAAACAAGTCTAGCATAAAAAATATCAACATCTATGTTTGTAGCAACTCGGTATATAATGCCGAAAAGATAATAATCTAGAGTGAAATATCTTTAGTGAAATTGAAATAATAATTAATGCAAGCGATCGATAGAATGCAAAAGAAATACATTAACATATTTTTTACTGCGTTTCTTTAATTAATGTGTGCTAATTACCATACTTGGGATTGTAGAAAAATATTATACTACCGACTATCCGTCTATGTGTTCATTTTATGTGCAACGGTAGAAGAAATGTAGATTTACATGAATGAAGTGGCGGAACTGGCGGTTATCCCATCAGATGTTCAGCGGCTATTTTAATAATACTGTATAGATTGCAAGTTGTAAGTTCTTGTGTCCTGATTTATTACGTTGTGCATAACAGTCAACCAAAAACAAAGTTCAACAGTCTTATGTACTTACCTTTAATAGGCACCAAGAATATCAGTTCAAGTTGCATTGCATTGCGTTGCATTTAGACTGACTGAAGTCATACAGTACCTAATAATAAAACTTTTTGTTCGTAAACTTGTCCGAAGTTGTATTTCATGCCTTAGTAAGTGCTCATACACACGAGTGGCACGCGTCAACGGCAGCGGCAACTGCAACCGTTGACAAGTCTACGCGGCTGCCGTCGACAAAGTGCTGCTCGTGTTTATGAGCATAGTACTCAAATAAACGAGGAGCACATTGTCGACGGTTGCAGTTGCCTCTGCCGTCGACGAGTGCCGTTTGTGTGTATGAGCACTAACATTAACCGTGTCTCACGGGTGATTCATTTTTTCTGTAATTATGTATAATTTTTGGACTGCGTTGCTCGAGGTTGACTTTCCTGGGTAATGGATATACTGCATATAGATATATAGGTACATATTCAGTTTTTCAGAGAACTCTTTTAAATCTACTTTACATAACAGTGTTGCAACTCCGTTTCTAAAACCTACGAATAATAAAGTCGTGCTTAAGTGACAACTTGACACGTTGAGTTATGAAATCTGTAATGAGATTGACACGCGTGAATTATATTGTTGCTATAATAGATTATGAACTAGACTTTGAAAGCCGTCGTGCATTGTGATCAGATTTTGAAAATAATGATCAAGCAATTCATTGAATTGATTCTTTCGTACTTTGTGGAAACTTTGACGGAGACACATACCACATTAAAGTAGTCTGTGGTCTTGGATAATGATTTATTGAGACATATTTTCTCTATTCAATTCATACTCATTCAATCGTTACTTGTTACAAGTATTTTTCTAAAAATCATTTTTTTTTTATCCTATCCTTCACAGACTTACCGGTTTATTCGTCTACGCATTATAACATTTTTGGACTTGAAGGGCAGCTAAATACACATCTGGAAACTTTACCTAACTATTTAAGTACGCGCTGGCCTTGTCATAAAACACGATTGCACCAACCTCTGAAATCTATCAGTAAATGACTCTAAAATATGACCAGTAATAATTACCATGCATTTAAATTACGTTTTCTAATTACATTTAAGCACTTGCATATCACCTAATGGAACTTAATATATCAAATAGATCACCTGTAAAACTTTATTGCATTTACTATTAATAATTCAGTTTCTGACTGTTATAGTGATAGATCGATTCGTGATGTGGCATTTAATTTAAATGCATTATGCATATGTGTTAAGGACATTTTAGACGAGGTCTTGTTGGTACTTTGGGCTTATTTTGATGGTTTTATGCTAATGTGTCGAAACTTAAGGAGGTAGGTATTTCCGGTTGCAACACCTTCTTAGGCTCTTATTTTGAGGTTTAAACTGTTTCTTATATTTAAAGGGTTAATTTTAGATATTTATTTTCATTTCGTCTGCAATCAGTACGCGAGATCTAAAATTGATGAACGAAAAAGTTGGAAAATAAAGACAATCAGAAGGTTGAAGTCATTTCGTGTAGGTATACAGTAGGTAATATGCGGCTAAGTTAGCTGATTCTGAACTGGAAAGAACTAGGCTGATCCGTAGAAATAAGTTGAGTTGGAAATGACGAATAGAGTCTGGCCAACGATAATTTTCGAAAAAAGATTCGTGTTGATAATTTAAATTTAATTTCATTTAAATAAAATACAATTTCAAGTATCAAGTACTTGTTATCGCACTATGTACAGGGATAAACAGTCTTGTTTTTTTTTTTTTTTTTCGGGCTTGTTTTCAGGATCAAGTTTCGTTGGCCAGACTCTAACCACTCACCCACAGATACTCCAACTCAAATCCAATCTAACTAAACTATCATGAATCTGTCATATATCCAGGAGTGGGCATTGACAAGCTACCGTACTGGTATCAGTCACAACTGTTGCAAAACTAGCATTCTTTCGGCAAATCCTAACTAATATTATAAATGCGGAAGTAAGTTTGTTTGTTTGTTTTTTACGCTTTCACGCTAAAACGGCTGAACGGATTAAGAAGAAATTTGGCACAGGGGTAGACCATGACGTGGAATAGGACATAGGATACTTTCAATCCCTATATTCCCACGGGATCAAGACTTACGCGGGTGAAACCGTGGAGCGCAGCTAGTACACAATAAATTGCCTAATTTGCGTACAAATTGAATGCTCATACATAAATTCCTTCATAACAACAGTCTATTTCTCAAAGCATATAGGGTTTCGGCACAGGCACGCTATTGATTTACGAATATTTCGCGGGTAATTCTATATTACTCTCATAGAAATCTAGTAACATATGAGCGTGGGTGCCAATGCGCCATACTGATATTGATAAATGGCTTGCACAATTTAACACTACATTGGATACTGTACTAAATAACTTAATTATAGGGTAATTTCTGCTAAAGGAATTGGAATGAAGGTATGTTGGGTCAGATATAAATAGTCATATTATAGATAGATTCGTCTATGAAAATTAATTATGATAAGACGTTAAAAACCAAATCATATTATAGACATGCCTTTGACATTGCAGATGTCCATATATCACCTTGATTGCCACCATAATATCGAAATAAGTAAGTACGACAAAGTAAAGAAGCGGTAGTGTAATTTGAAAGTTGTAGTCGCAACAGATGATGAAGCCACATTTTTCGTGGGCACCTTGTTGTCCAAGCATGTAGAACAAACAAAATTAAAATTCACTGTAGATTAGTCAGTAGGTCAATGATCAATGATCAATTTCTGGCATTGGTTATATTGTAAATTGCTAGCAATTAACTTCTTGATTCAATTGATGACACAACAAGAATATCACTATTGAAAGTAGATCACTTACAAAATATATAGCGAGAACATCATATAAAAGAGATTACCAAGCCATTACATCAAGTTAATGTAATGCATACGCTATAACTCTTGGCGCCACTTCACAAAAATGCTACCTGCTTTCATGTTATATGAGACAAATTGCTCAATCACTATGATTTATATTAGGCAAAGCACCATGCGGTAATAAATCGCTTAAGAACACGTATGTATATCAAAATATATGATTTATTGATATGAATATTGCACGGAATTGTAACAATAATATGTTGGTTGATAATGCCTTTTACACACCACAGTCGCGTTAACATGCTGAATATAAATGTTGATGATGTATTGTGTGAAGAGTGAAGAATGATATGAAATAGAAGGGAAAGAATGATAGCGTGACGGGTTGACAGGGGAGAATGGAAGAAGAAAACGTGTTGCGCCGACCCCAAGGCACAAGAGGCTAGGAAGTTGCGGTACATGAACAAAACATCTGATTTTTTTTTGTGGTTATCAGCGATATCGCTTCATTATTTATCGGTGTGTAATTAGCTTTAGATTACAGCATGTTAACTTTTATAGCTTGTGCTGAAAAATAATAAAACAATTTCAAAAATCTTTGATCAATTAGGTAATGTGCTATAGTGGACACAAAAAATGCTTGGAACTGAGAGCATTTGTGTTGATAAATGCCAGACAATGTCCAGCTAGTTGTAGCTGGACATAACAAACGCACGTGCATGCATAATTATAATTAGATTGAGAAGTCGATGAAAAGTATAGTGACGAGAAGACATTGACAATGAAGATACCTTGGTAACTAGCGCCACCTTCCTCGTAAAGCGTGAAGTAGCTAACTAGCTCAAGCTAGAGCTTAAGATTAATATAGTTGTTTTTATTACTGAAGATAAATACTAACGGCAATATAAACGTCATTTAAATAATTGTTATTATGCTGTCACTGGTTTGTGTCGAAAAATATAAGGAAAATCGCTGCCTACAAAATGGTAGCTAGGTTATTGGCTGGCGTCAGTAAACCTAATAGTTAATATCTTAATCTTTCAACTTTTCACTCGTAATATTACACGACTTGTCCAAACATTATCTTTTCTCCATCAACTGCACGATATCACGCATGCAAGTATGCAAAACAATTTCACAAGACTAAATCTTTATAACATATGCAAATAAGTATAAAAACTCGTTCAACTTGCAACATGCTGTGTAAACTGGTGCATTTAGTGGGTAAGTATATACTGGTCTTGTTGCTCGCGTTACCCAATGAGGCTTGAGATAACCGCGGCGAGGTCAATGATCTCGGATAGATGAGTCACAGCCACTTGACATCCGAGACTATGCGGTAGACGCTCACGCCCCGATTTAAGAGTCCCTATCAATTTCGGCGCGCTACGAGTTTAGGTAACTATCGGAGCGCAGTGTGTCTGTGTGCGGTCGACGTATCGCTGACAGTCGTAGTGTGCGCTGTGCGCACGGTGCAGCGCGAACTAATAATCTTGGTCCGTAACCGCTAGTATTAGGAGTTTTTACTTACTAGGTTCCGTAATACTGGATGGATTTTATTTTGTGATTATGACGTGCTATGTTTAGGTACCCTATAAAAATATGGTTACCTAGTATGGCATTCACTGAAGTAAAAGCAAACTATAAAGTGTGACCAGCGTATATAAGGTAAGTCTGAAACTAATTACACGTGTTATTGTACTCCTTTATTATTTAGATTAATTAGATAACGGTGTGCTTTGAGACTCCTGTGTACCTTCATTTCCTTCGCTATAAGACGAGGTATAGCGAGCCAACTTGTTGTATTTTAAAGCTACTAAATTTATTTGTATACACGTCGAAAAAACGAGCGGGACATGGAGGATAACGAAGATAGCAAATACTCAAACAGAACATTATTTGTTTTAAGCTCACCTTTATCTAATATCATTTCTATATTTATTTTCCTATAATTATGTTTTTCATTACAGGTTTCAACGGTGGCGGCGTGAAAATAAATACAAAATACTTTTAATTAAGTTTCTTTATGTATAACAAGAATCTATACAACTATGAGTTTAGTACGAGGTGTCTCTAATATCCATAGAACGTGCTTTTCTGGAGTCAACAATTTCGGGTAGTAAACATGTCATATAAAATTTTTTTAGCTTTTGCTCCATTTTATTTGCCCAGAAATCGTCGTTTTTTATTATTCTTTCTACTTTCAGAGGCTGATCCGGTCCAGTCCACACAGCAAACAAACATAGGGGTTTTTGTGTAATATGCAACTGGCCCTGTATTTGAAAGAACCATTCGTGTTTGGTGTTTACAATGGTATTTTCGTTCTGAATACTCCAAAACTTGATTTTTTTCGCTCTTATGGCGTCATCGGCATTCATGCCAAAAGCTGATAAAGGACACTTTATTTCTATTATACCTTCATCAAATAAGGCATCTGGCGTAGCACCCAAGAAGAAATATTTCTCATCAATGTGCAACCCACATTTTTGAATCGCGATATTTTCCTGCTTCGCTAATTGTTCCAAGGCAATAGACTCATTACTTTTACCATGCTGGATGGCTGGAACATGGCTTATTGAATAACTATAAAGCATGCTCTTTACAAGAGGTGCTGAACTGATATTTTCACGTCGCTTGCAAACTTTTGAGAAATTTGATGCTGTTAAAAGACACCTTCTTAGCTCCAGCCATAGAGCGCTTTCCGCTTGTAATATGGTATCTCTTTCGATTTCGTGTCGGTCCTGTATTTGTTCCTTCAGATTTTCCAAAAAGAGTTCCTTGGCGATTTCATAGTCATCTGATGGCATGTCAGGCTTTTGACATGCTTGGCCGTAGTCAGTAGTGTCAGCGCTGAGTAAAAGCTTTTTTGGTATTGTTGTCTTCTTCCTTGTATTTTGTACATGTTTTTGTTTTTCGAATTTTTTTACAGTAGCAGATGGGCTTTTATTGAATATGGTTTTATTTAGGGTATAAATTGGTGTTCCCGTATTATATGCTACCACTGCCGCGTAACATCTGAGCTCGTAGGAATCTTTCAACGCATAGTTAATGCGTTTTCCTCCTATATATTTTGCGACGATAGCATTAAACTGTTCCGCTCTGTTATTATTCAAGTTATACAGGAGGCTTCGAGCATGATATGCCAAACTGGATGCATTCGCCTTCAATTTTTGCATCAATGTGTTAGCTTTGGGTACATTGTTCGGTTCCAGTTTTTTTTCTGTGGTGCAGAAATAGTCTTCGCAATTAGTGTGTTCCCCAAATATGTGCTTCGGGCTGTTTAAAATGTCATTTTGTAAAAACTTTATTTTGGCTGACAAAGACAGGTTTTGAGCTGTCCTATAACGAACTGCTGATTTTACGGCTATCCGTAAACGTTTCAGGCGATCACTATTGAGAAGTTTTCGTTCAGCTATAGGAATCGATGTATCCTTCGTCAAGTTCAAATTCTTTCCATTATAGTTTCGTAATAAATGATTAGAACACTCAATTTTTTCAACGCTAATATTTGGATAGGGTCGGCTTTCCAAAATGTTCTTATAAGTACTCGCGTCACCGTCTGCAATCAGTTTAGCATACACTAAATTATGGACATCCACAGACTGTTTGAAGCCGTCTACTATCGCCGCTTGTTCCATACTTGTGGAAGATCCTTTATGATTAGCATTGCATTGGTGTTCAGGAGGATTTTGTTTTTTATTGATTGCACGCACACATACTATACAGTACTTATTTTTTACAGCAATATGCAATACTTTTCCTGAATTAACGCCTATTATGGCACCTACACCTGCCAACGATGAATAATTCGTGCGGTAGGATCGTTTACACCAACTCGCGTCTGCCGTCACGGCTATCTTTGGTAT
The DNA here is from genome assembly GCA_947363905.1 of Lithophane semibrunnea. Taxonomy (NCBI): domain Eukaryota; kingdom Metazoa; phylum Arthropoda; class Insecta; order Lepidoptera; family Noctuidae; genus Lithophane; species Lithophane semibrunnea. The sequence goes on along the minus strand of OX376190.1, from coordinate 12,697,081 downwards.
TCCAGAGGGGGTTTTTTCAGGAGCTAGAGCACGTTCTTCAGCAGCTGCTTCTTTCATCGTATGTTCGGCGGTTGATTTCCACCAGTCATGAAGATGTTTATGACATTTTGAATAAATATTATTGTTCATTGTTGGCAAATTCATAGAGGAGGCTAATTCATTAAGATTTGCCCGGCCACATCCTGTCATAATTGTACCAGAAACAACAGAATGATTAATGTCCATTTCACTCTCTTCTTCTTTGCAAGCGTTTAGATAAAAAATACTTCCACACATAGAACAACGCAATACAAATTTTGATGAGAAACCATGTCGCTTTTCCTCAATCGTTTTCAGATAGCTCATTTGACATCCAAATTTTATAGAGTGTTTAGCAATAGCAACGAGTTGGTCGAAAAAGAACTGATAGTCAATTATTCTTCTTCCTTCTATTTGTATTGGCGTAGCTGGAACAGACTGAAAAAAATATTAGTTGTTTGTTATTTAATAATTAGGTAAAACCGGTAAAACAGAAAGGTAGTCAGATATTATGAGGACAACTTTTAATATGAGACCAACTTCGAAATTGCCAAAAAAATCTGCTGTTTTATATATTTCAATGCCCGCTCGACTAATACTCGTATCTATGGAACAAGTGATATTTTCTTCGATTTCAGAGTTGGTCCCCATAGTAAAGTTGTTCATATCGGTAGGTACTTGATCATAACCTGTGATCACACCTTTCCTATATTGTAGTACAATCAATAATACAGGCTGTAAGGGTAAACACTCTTGTCATTCAAACCATGGGTAGTTGACTTAAATATAAAAATAAATGACCGAACACAACAAAAAAAAAACGTTAATTCATTAAAAGATTTTAAAAAGTTTCTATCTGACACCGTGCTTGCTAGCGAAACAGCTGACTGACTAAGGGAGGGATCGCGCTCGCTGCCGGTCAGGTCACCGCCCGTGTTGAGACGCAAGTTCGTTGCCCTAGCGCATAGGGCAACGAACTTGCGTCTCTTGTGGTAAAATTAAGATCTAAAAAAATTTTAAAAAAAGTTGTAATTTTCCATTGATTTTACGTTCTATAAATGAAACCAAACCACTGGTTGCAAGGATAACGGTGTTTACCCTAACACCCTGTATATAGTGTGTAGACAAATAAATAAATGATTCGAGCTTTTTATTCTAATTTGATACAAAGAGAAGTAAGTACGTACTTTATCCAACTCCACGACTAACTCTTCTAAAGAATCATCAAGAGCATCAAAGTCCATTGGGAGAGGCGTTTCTTGAATTACATCCATGTTCTAAAATTATAATAATAAGACTAAACATATTTACATGGAACTTGGTACACTGAGATAGATTATAATCGGATATGATATCTATAATTATAATCCTGGGTACTGGGTAGCAAAAGGACATGAAATTTTTATAGGGTACCGGCCCCCTTTAAAAAATATCAAGTCCTTTTGATACACCCATACAACTAAGACACATTACAGTACCCATTTACTAGTAGTGAACGATGAATATGTTTGAAATATACATACTGCCGTGGTTTTGTTTTTTTTTGTAAGTGACCATGTTTCTGAACTCCCTGGTGACTTGTTTTCCTTTTCATCCCTATAGAATATAAAAATACCTACTATTAATTTATTTCAAACTATTTGCTGCCCGCGGCTTCGCCCGCGTGGTCGCTTATTATTTTTTTAAGATAAAAGTAGCCCAAATTACTAGTTTGCTCAATAATTATGATAGTTGAAAAATTACCTTGTTTCCCTCTTTTCACCTACTGATAACGAGGTTGGTGAATCCTGTATGTTAGTGTAACTGAAAATAATGATAGACATATAGTATTCAATTTCTTACAGACAGTTGTTGATAATGATGAAACTTTCGTGATATATGTAACTATAATTATTACTATGTAAAAAATGAAAGTAAAATACAATAGACGTAAATAATTATATTAAGTTACCTATTCCACTTGACTATTCTCCAAGAGTCATAAAAACCCCGTAAGAAATCGACACGTGTTTCACCTCTCAACGAGGCATCCTCAGGATGACGATTGACCAATTGCAAACCAGAACGCGACGTGTTACCACACCGAGCGCTGGACGCAAAGTGAAAACTTAAGTTAAAGTCACTGGTTCCAGCGCTCGAGTGGTTTAGAAGATAGGAGGGAACAGATGAACATACATACATACATACATACCGGTCAAATCATAACCCTCCTTTTTTCTTCGCCGTAGTTGGGTAAAAAAGAATTACCGTGTGTCCCGATCCTTTTCGCTCATCGATGATGTTCCAGGTAATATTTGATTTTCGGCAGATTTCTGCCTATTTAATTCTCTACAAATATAATTAACACATTATTAGATTAAAGAAATAATAGTAAACTACAACAATTTTCTTAATTAGTAAGATGATGGCAAAAATTATTATTTACCTAAGAACTGCACGTGCCTTCCGTGTTCTTTCAACTTTTTTCTTTTTATTAGCTTTCATTCTTCCGTGATAATATAGTTCACTTACTCGACCCATTTTCTAAAAATTAAACACAATTTTACTGTAAGTCTAATACAAAACATTAATATGTATAAATATCATTAGCAAATCACAAAGTGTGACACCATACATTATATAGGTACTCACAGTCTCAACACTGGTTAGCTCTAGTACAAAAGTACGCCCGATTCCGCGAATTACGTCGGGAGCGGCGGCAGCGGCGAACGTCACAGGCGACACAGGTCCGACGTCGAGAAGCCCTCGGGCGCGACTGATTGCGTCGAGCGAGCGCATCGGTTTATAAGGCATTATTTAGATCTTTTATTATAATTAAATTAGTAGTCAAAAATAAAATATAAAAACTGAATTTGGTAGATAAATAACTCAAATTTTAAAATATTTAATACTAAATGTTAATATGGAACAAATTCTTACGCGTAGACGACGATTTTGCACATGGTATTATTGCGTTTTTTCAGCGTGGATCACATTTTTTTTCAAGTACTAATTCAATAAACTTTGGAAAAATGATCTGACGCCTTACTAATATACTATATGCCCAGTATTTAGGATTTTTCTCAGATTGATATTTGCTACCAGTAAGCTATGAAAGCAATTGAAAAACCAGGTGTTTCACGCTTACGTAAAAACGTGTGTTAGATTTTTATTTTTCGTAATTTATATTGAGTAGTTAGTTTTAATTTTATTAGACAACTTACTAGTTAAATAGGTGATGAATAATTTTGCATTTAAAAACAAAACAGGTATCTTAAGGATATTGAGACATTGGCTCCGCAAAAACTGGAATTTTCTGTTTTTAGACCGCGAAATTGATAGGGGCTCTTAAGGTGGAGTTACACTGTGCGAGCTGCTCGCGTTTTACGAATTTGAGCGTGGTGATTTTAACGTTTACAAGTAAAAAAAACAGATTTTTAGGAAAGAGCCGGGACCATTATCATACTAGCTTGTAGGTATCACAGATCAAGTCTAGATTTAGCAACTAAGTATAAACGCATTCTAGAATAACTAGTTTCATTCAGACCTTAAGAACGGATCCTATTTTTGGAACGATTTACGTTACCGCGGCTTGCGGTGGAAGTTGATTGGTAGAAATCTTCATGTAATGAAAGAGTAACGCTCTTTCATTACATGAAGATTTCTACCAATCAACTACTTACAGGTTTACCTTTATCTAATGTAATTGACCTTGGCCGTTTTATATTAAAAATAAATGTAATAAATAAATTCATGCGACTTTCTCTCTCCCTCTGTCTCTTTATATTATTTTTAAACAGTTTAAACCTACTTAACAAGTCATCAAGTCAGTTTTAAGTTCACATTTAAATTCATATAAAAAAAAAAAAGGATGACAAAGGAACAACACCTTAATAAATGCAGTGTGGTTTGCTAGTCGATCTAATTTTAATTCAGTGCTAACTAGTTTGAGAGCTATTTTCGGACTATGCTAATACAAATGCCTTTGTAGTGATTCATTGACTATTATTATCTGTATCTAACTCCACTGTTACTTAGTTTTTATTGCGATGTTTTCATATAAATACCGCCTTCCGTTTTTGAAATTAGAATCATCATGATATTTTATTTTCAAAATAGAAGTTTTTTGCCTCTAATATCCTTGAACAGAAAATTCACGTAAAACATATTTTTCAGAACTGCTTTCTCTTTTTTAACCTTCAGACAGGGGTTTCATCAAAACCTTTATATCTCATAGAGCCAGTATGAAACCATAAAAAGTTACATGTCCTTATATGCCTATCAGTACCTACATTACCAAATATAGCGTCGTAAGGTCCTTTATAACAAGATAAGCGGGGGCGTCTAGAATGACCTTATGTCAAGCGCATACGCATTATCATTATCATGTCTTACTATCGAGGCTTTTAAATTATCTTAAATGTCAGATGCATAAATATAGTTTGACGACACGGTTGGCGCAGTGGCTGAGCGATGGACTGCTGCGCAACGTGTCGCGGGTTCGATCCCCGCACGGAACAAATATTTGTATGATCTGCAAGTAGTTGTTCCGGGTCTGGGTGTTAGTGTATGTGAGTTTCTATGTTTGTAAACGCACCCACGATACAGGAAGAAATTCTTAGTGTGGGGCAAAGTCTTTGGAAAAAAAAAAAAAAATAGTATGCATTCTTCGTGAAAGTGCTTCGTCGCGTCGATACTTTGCATGTAATATTATTTACAGAGCTTATTTTTCAATTTTTATGACAAAAATGTGTGCCTTAAAAGTATAGATTAGGTTTATATATTTTTCCTTATTTCATTATTCACTTGAAAATTATGTTTTTAAATATCAGAATGGATATCGGGAACAGGGTCCAAGCTCGGTCAGGGCTCCAGAGAGATTTATTATTTTATATCTGTAACATAAACGGACTAAAGAATAAAGAGTATTCTATCTAATTATTTATCTATTAAACACCACTAATTGCTTAAGAAATTTTCTTCCTCATCTTCAGTAAATGTATTTTATGCATATCCAGTTCACCAACGCACCAGCCACCAGGAAGTACCTTACCTCATAAATAATTATTACGATTTTAATATTTATGGTAAGCAATTGGTTTTCTGAGCTAATTCTCCAATCATTCGAAAGGTATTTATCGATAAATAATAGTTTGACACAATTCTCACCTAATTCGGCTCGACTCTTGTAAGACAATGCATAACGAACACGGAGTAACCAAAATTGTCAATCTGAACAATTTTCCCATGGCCTTATTTATGGTTACAATGAGTTCATGCTTCTATTATGGCCAGGCGACATTAGGCACTCACCCATTTTAGGCACAAAAGTTTTTTCAGCAAGTCACGAATTGGTTGTGATATCGAAGATAATAAATGTTACATGTGTCCAATAAATATTTCATATCGACTAGTTTTTCTGTTAGTTCCATTATATTTTATAGTTATTTATGTTTTCTACGTGTGTTTATGCTAACAAAAAACACGGTTTAAGGTTCAAAACTCATGCACCATTTCACTTTGCTTCACATTTCAAGATTTAACAATGAAATGATATGATAACGCTGCCTTATGAGTATTGAAACTGGTACGTTAAAAACGTCCGAAGAAGCGATTTGAACAAGAAGATAGGTACTGAGCGTCATAGCGTTCCATGTTTGATATTAGACATAAATTGTAGTCTTTCATCGCATCCTTTTTACCTTAGGTGACTCTCGACGATTATTTTCTCCAAGCTACTCTAAGGAAATAAGAAGAACCAACATAGCTTATTTATTGTACATAAGTATTCCAGGTGTGGTGTTATACTTAAAAACGCAGAAGTTAGTGACATTCAGATGCTATAAGGCCCATGTCATTAACTTAGTGTTTACAACCTTGTTACACGCAGCTGCATAAGGGGAATCGCCCACTCAGCACTCAATACTTTTATTATAGAAACATACGCTGCAAAATTAACGAATGACGAAAACGGCGAGCTGAGATAGCACTTTGTGACGCACGGACCTAGTTTACCCAATTATTGTAACTCTGTAAAATTCCATTCCATATTCATACTTCGAATAGGCACTTAGGCTAAATTAAGATATAATTAATGTAATTCTTTTATTTAAAATAAATTAAGTAAAATCATTTTTGGTTTTTTTTAAATCCTCCGATTGCAGCTAACGTAATTGGCGCAGTCGGTAGGATATTCGCGGGCCGGTTCGCAAGCTTTAGGGATCTCTAATATCGATATCCGCGTACGCGAATCGCCTGGGTGGCTATCGAGCCCCGGCACCGAATATCCGAATCTACGGTCCAGCTGCAGTTCCGGAAGGAGAATCCAGACTTCGATTCACGAGAAAACCAGAGATGAAAAATTTGTGAGTACACTTGAATTGTTCCTGTGTTGCTTCCTTTTTAGCCCTTATACCACCCCCCAACTTCCAAGATTTTTCACCCGAAAAATTCCAATTCCCAGGAGCCCGCATCTCGTACGGCTCGCTGGAGTACTATAGATAATAGTAGAGATTTAAATAGTGTTAGTGAAGTTAGTAGTATAAATAGCGTGAATATGGCCCACGACCCAGATACAATTTTCAAGACCCTTCGCATGGTCCCGGAGTTCGATGGGAACCCAAACGTTTTGACTAGGTTTGTTAGAATATGCGATCAAATAGTAACTCAGTACGTTAGTAATGCCCCAGGTAGCGAGTTAAACAACTTATGCCTATTAAATGGTATATTAAATAAGATAAAAGGCTCTGCCGCTAGTACCATTAATTCCAACGGCATACCTGATAGTTGGCTAGGGATTAGGACAGCCTTAATCAACAATTTTTCGGATCAACGGGATGAAACAGCTTTGTATAGAGACCTTTCTTTAGCTACGCAAGGAAATAAGACACCTCAAGAATTCTATGAGGAATGCCAAACTCTGTTCAGTACAATAATGACGTATGTAACACTACACGAGCCAATTCCTACTACAGTAGAAGCGAAACGTACATTGTATAAAAAAGTTACTATGCAGGCTTTTGTAAAAGGATTAAAAGAACCATTGGGTTCCCGTATAAGATGCATGCGCCCCGATACTATTGAAAAGGCCCTTGAATATGTACAGGAAGAACTTAATGTTATGTATTTACAGGAACGTAGTGAGTTTTCAAAATCCACTACCCAAAAGAATTCTAACCCAGTTCCTCCACGTAGTAACAATTTCGCAATACCAATTCCCAATTGGCCCAATCCAATAGGAATTAGACCCAACCAATTACCACCACCACAACCATTTAAGTTCAATCCTAACTTCATTAACCAGCAGCCTCAATATCGCATGCCTAACCGTACGCAGCAAATATTCCGTGCGGTACCTCAAAATTATAACGCTCAAAGTAACATGTTCCGTTTGCCACCTAGAAACATTCCGGCGCAAAATCAAAATCAAGGTCCTAAACCTATGAGCGGTGTACAGCATTTTACACCTAAACCCATGTTATCTGGCCATAATTGGCAGAATTCAGGTAATCCGCCAGCAACTAATTATTTTAAAAATCGTGAAATGAACATGAATGAATGCGCGTCATACGACGACTCATATTACCCGACGGAGTATTATTACGATCCGAACTGTTTTAATTACGATGATATTTATTACGATTATAGCCCGTTCGCTACATTAGAGTGCAACCATGATCCGACTTTAAGCGATGTAGGTGTTCAAGGTCAAGTTACAGGTTCAACTGAACCCCAGGCGGGTCCAAGTCAGGATTTTCAAGAGGCACAGAAATCAAAAAAACCAAAATAGAATTAAATCTCCAAACTCAACGTCAGTTGCCGTACATACTAATATCGGAACCACCTTTAAAATTACTAATTGACACCGGCGCGAATCAGTCTTTTATAAGTCCAGAAGCTGTAGAGAAATATTTTCCGAACCTTCCCTTAAATTACGACCCGTTTGAAGTTACCAATGTACACGCGGTTACTAGAAATAATTACTCTATAAGTTTACCTTGCTTTGCGGAATTTAACGATCCAGAGTTCATTAAGTTATTTGTATACCGTTTTCATGAATATTTCGACGGTTTAATTGGTTTAGATTTGCTAACTAAATGGGAGTCTAAGATAGACTTAAAAGATCAGAGGTTAATAACACGCACATCATCAAATCCTATCCGTATGTATAATTCCTGCAATGTAAACTTATATGAAGACATAATACCTGCTCAATCTTCGAAATTAGTTAGAATACCGATCGACGTTCCAAATGGTGCAGCATTAGTTAGTGAACAGACTATATGCAATTGCATCGTACGCGAATGCCTTACTATTGTGGACAATAATCGCGGCTACTTAGAGATAGAAAATACGAGCCCGAATGATATTATAATATCACTAGACCGACCAGTGCACGCAAGTTTATTTAATATCGAGTGCACGCGTACCGAACATTGTACCACGCGGGTTCAAGAAGTGACAACGCGATTACGAACAGATCATTTAAACGAGGAGGAGAAAGTCAACCTTATAGCTCTTTGCTCAAAATTTGCTGACGTGTTTTACATCGAAGGCGAAGCGTTAACCTTTACCAATCGAATAAAACATCGTATTAAGACCACCGATGAGGTCCCGGTTTACACAAAAAGTTACAGATACCCATTCATTCATCGCCAAGAGGTTAGGGAACAGATTTCAAAAATGTTAGATCAGGGAATAATAAAGCCTTCAGATTCAGCATGGAGCTCACCCATTTGGGTGGTCCCCAAGAAAATGGATGCCTCGGGCAAACAAAAATGGCGTTTAGTAGTTGACTTTAGGAAACTCAATGAAAAAACTATCAACGACAAATACCCTATCCCGAACATTAGCGATGTTCTTGACAAACTAGGTAGGTGCCAATACTTCACCACCCTAGATCTGGCTAGCGGTTTTTACCAGGTCGAGATGGACCCTCAGGATATTCAAAAAACAGCTTTTAATGTCGAACATGGACATTTCGAGTTCCTTCGAATGCCCATGGGACTTAAGAATTCACCATCCACATTTCAAAGGGTTATGGATAATGTTCTCAGAGGTCTCCAAAATGACATATACCTAGTCTACCTTGATGACATCATCGTTTTCTCTACGTCACTACAAGAGCATATGGCCAATCTCGAGAAAGTTTTCAATAGACTTCGGGAATCGAACTTTAAGATCCAAATGGATAAATCCGAATTCTTAAGGCATGAAACTGGTTACCTCGGACACATAATAAGTAGTGAAGGGATAAAACCTAATCCGGATAAGATTCATGCAATAGAAAAATACCCCATTCCAAAGACCCCAAAAGAAATTAAACAATTTTTAGGCCTTGTAGGTTATTATCGAAAATTTATCCCGGACTTTGCAAAGATTACGAAACCTCTCACAACTTGTTTAAAAAAAGGTAGAAAAGTTGTACTAGACTCCGAGTACATAAACAGTTTTGAAAAGTGTAAGAATCTCTTAACAAATGACCCCATACTACAGTATCCCGATTTTAATAAGGAATTCATACTGACAACAGACGCTTCGAACGTTGCTATTGGAGCCGTTCTATCTCAAGGACATATAGGTTCCGACAAACCTGTGTGCTTTGCATCCCGAACATTGAATGAAAGTGAGCTTAACTATAGCACCATAGAAAAAGAACTTCTTGCCATAGTTTGGGCCACCAAGTACTTTAGACCGTACTTGTTTGGTCGTAAATTTAAAGTATTAACAGATCATAAACCTTTACAGTGGATGATGAACCTTAAAGAACCCAATTCGCGATTGACTAGATGGAGGCTGAAACTTAGTGAATACGATTTCACCGTTATCTACAAGAAAGGTAAATCCAATACGAACGCCGATGCCTTATCTCGGGTGGAGATTCACAATGAAGATACTAACACCTTATTAGACGAATTATGTTCTTTGATTCCTAACCCATCAGAAAACCCGCCATCTGCGAACTCATCCACTGCAACTGTACACACCAGTCATGAACATCCCATATTAGAAATCCCAATCACAGATGAACCCCTTAACAGGTTCCATAGACAACTATGCTTTACGATAGTAGAAGACGTCAAACGCAAACCAGTAGTTACCAAGCCATTCGAAACTCACACGCGCATAGCAGTCCAGATATCATCATCTAAACTAGAACAAGATGTAGTCAACGCCCTCAAAGAGTATGTAAACCCAAAAGTAAAAACCGGTATCCTAATAAATCCACCTCTTGCCATGTATTCCATCATACCAGTCATACAGGACAAGTTTAAGAGTTCATCTATGAACTTAGTACTAGCTAAGATAGAATTAGAAAACGTTAAAGATTATCTACGTCAGCAAGAGATAATTCAACACTACCATGATGGCAAAACCAATCACCGAGGAATTACCGAATGTTATTTAGCCCTCTCAAGAAAGTATTACTGGCCCAAAATGAAAGACCAAATAACCAAATTCATCAATGAATGCATTATTTGCGGGCAAGCTAAATATGACCGGAGACCTATTAGACCCCAGTTTAATATTGTACCCCCGGCAACAAAACCATTCGAAATAGTTCATATGGATTTATTCACTGTTCACAATGAAAAATATGTTACATTTATAGATGTTTTTACCAAATATGGACAAGCATACCATCTTCGAGATGGCACGGGCATTAGTATACTTCAATCATTATTACAATATTGTACCCACCATGGAGTTCCCGTAACTTTAGTGACTGACAACGGAACGGAGTTTACTAATCAACTGTTCCTGGAATTCACACGCCTTCACAAGATAAACCATCATAGAGTTTTACCGCATTCGCCTAACGATAACGGTAACATCGAACGCTTCCATTCAACTCTCCTTGAACATATAAGAATATTAAAGTTACAACACAAAGAGGAGCCTATCGTAAACCTTATGCCTTATGCTATAATTGGTTATAATTCTTCAATACATAGCTTCACTAGATGCAGACCATTCGATTTATTAACAGGACACTTTGATCCACGCGATATTTTAGACATAGATTTTACCCAACAATCATTACAACAGTACGTTCATAATCATAGGGCGCAAATGAAGGAAGTCTATAATATTATCAATGAAACCTCTTTATCAAATCGTACTGCGTTGATAGAAAATAGAAATCGGAACCGCGAATCCGAAATAGAATACTTTCCTCAACAACAGGTATTCATTAAGAACCCTTCAGCAAGCCGTCAGAAAACTGCACCGCGGTATACCCAAGATACTATTTTGGCTGATTTACCCATACACATTTATACGTCCAAGAAACGTGGGCCCGTAGCCAAAAATAGATTAAAAAGAGGCCCTAAGGAACCTAACTTGTTGCAGGATTCTACTATTGCTGGTTCTTCGCGAGACCCAGTCATCGGAGATAAAACTTGAAAGCTTGGCGAATGGACCTGGCTTATTACCGTATAAACTTGGACCGACGAGAATGACCACTCATCATCATACATTTCTTCAGTACGTGAATCTAAGGGACATAGAAAATCAAATTACAACACTACAATATCAGATATCAGAATACAAAAGTCGGCTTAGTAATGACACTTATACACTTTTTGAATTCCAAATTAGTTATCTTACTAACAAAATTGGCAAAGTATCTAATCAGCTAAAATCTTTAGAGCCTGGTCGTGTCAAGAGAGGTCTAGTAGACAGTCTTGGATCGGTAATTAAGAGTATAACTGGAAATCTAGACTACACAGATGCCTTAAAATACGAAAATGCTATCAAAATTCTACAGATTAATAACAATAAGTTAGTTAATGAATTTAACAATCACATAAGTCTTAGCAAAGAATGGATGTCTAAGCATAATGGTGTTCTAATACAATTAATCGAAAATCAAAGTAGAATCAATAGCACCTTAGAGTTACTATTAAATAACACTTATACAACAGGTAATTTAATAGCATATGCAAAGTTTGGTCAACTCATGTCCATTATAAGTGAAAACGTAGAAGATTTAAGATTAGAATTAGTTAGAATAGAAAATATGTTAGCGTTTATACATGCATCAAGCACTGTTCATTCTATGATAGACGTAGATACACTTAAGTCTATGGTAAATAGGTTAGAAAAAATATACAGTAAGGATGAGATACTAAGTTTAGAGCTCAGAGAATATTACGACATCATCCAACCCGGATCATATTTCAATGAAAAGCAGATAGTTATAGTTTTCAGATTTCCTATAATTTCCAAAATTGTTTATGATTTATATAAGCTATCTATAGTACCCAATAAAAACCGTCAAGCCCTTATCCCTACCTATCCCTTTATAGCAACTAATGGGGACTCTTTCGTGTACATAGAAGCAGAATGCTCGAAGTTAAGTAACTGGTATCTCTGTGAAAAGGAAATAACCCACCAAATACGAACAAAAACTGACTGCATACAAGAACTTATCATGAACCAAGCCCTCAAGAGTTCCTGCCAATTTACTACAGTATTTTTGGAAAAAGAAGCGATGGAAAAATTAGATGACCAGCACTACATCTTATCGTTTCCAAATCCAACGAAAGTGCAATTAGTCTGCGGGAGAGAAGACTTCAATTCGCTACAAGGAAGCTACCTCGCTACTATACCTATCAATTGTTACCTCCGCACAAAGGAACTAACCATAATCAACGACAACGACGTAATACAAGGGCAGCCTTTGAAATTAATGAACATTCCCTACGACGCGGAGACACCGAGTGCTGCATTAACCCAACTTCATCTTAGTTCAATTGACTTAGGAGGATTACACAGCATACAGAACCAAGTCATGACGAGCCAGCCGATAGAACTTAACCAGCTGCAATCAGATGTCATATACCATACGACAATACCCTTCTACATTGCATTATTAAGTGCAGGCGCACTTTTCATAGCCATACTAGGCTATCGCAAAAAATGGTTTTGCAAACGCTCTGAAACGCCCAACACCAAGGGACATACGTACGAGGAACCTGATAAAAAAGAAGAGGATCGCGCGCCCAGAGGACAAGTTCCAGCAACATTTTCTCTCAAAGTTCTAAAATAGTTCCTGATCTGCGGGTGGAGATGTTACACGCAGCTGCATAAGGGGAATCGCCCACTCAGCACTCAATACTTTTATTATAGAAACATACGCTGCAAAATTAACGAATGACGAAAACGGCGAGCTGAGATAGCACTTTGTGACGCACGGACCTAGTTTACCCAATTATTGTAACTCTGTAAAATTCCATTCCATATTCATACTTCGAATAGGCACTTAGGCTAAATTAAGATATAATTAATGTAATTCTTTTATTTAAAATAAATTAAGTAAAATCATTTTTGGTTTTTTTTAAATCCTCCGATTGCAGCTAACGTAATTACCTAGCGAATTCGCTCAAAATCCGTGACTTTAGAAAGAAAGAAAATAAATTTATTTGACCCAGGTAAGGCACACAATATTTACACAAAACATTTAAAAAAACATAAAAAATAGTGTTGTGCTTTACAGAACCAATCATTTCAACAATAACAGAAGTAGGTAGCTGAATAAAATTGATTGTCTAAAAGACAATAATTCAATAAGGTACCTACGGAGCGTGTTTCAGATTAATTTATTTTGTACTGAGTGTACAGTAGGTACAACTATGTGGCACATAAATGTATTTATTTACTATTCTGATACCAATTCTTAGCGCAGAACGCTTTGAACTTACTGGTCGTGAGAATTGTATGGATACGATGTATTATTTTGTTTGAGTAAAACTTGATATTTGAAAAGGTGTAGGCCCCGCTCGCCCCTTGGATCTTGCCCCTTAGATTAAAATGTCCCACTCGCCCCGTTTTTTATTATTTTTGTGTGCCGATTCACCCCTTACGAAGGGGCAAGTGGAAAATTGATATTTAAATAATTATTTTGATGTACCGACTCGCCCCTTGCGGCATTTCTTTAAATGCCGCAAGGATTGATATTTAAAATTTAACCAAAAAAGGTACAGTTAGACAGAAAAATGCACACGTTATGAATAACGCTATATTTGATTACTTTAATAACTATATCTGTAATCTCACCAACTCGTGACACTTGTGATAGTTTTTGCTACCTGGCTTACCTATTATAACAAAAGGAACCTTTTTCATGGGTCCAATCAAAAAAAGGTTTGTTAAAATATGTTACCCGTCGACAGAGTCGTATATATAATGCTTTCTTTTTCTATGTTCGTATTATAATGTAGAAGGGATGCGTTTTGCATTATTTGCTAATTAGTTTAGTACTTATCTCCAAGTATAACTAAACGTGAATTTATGCAAGCCTAGTACTTTTTTGTTAGTTATAAAATATTTGTGTGCCTTTCATCGAAATCTTATTAGTCGGATAATACTAATGATTGTAATACTATCTTGAATTCATGCAAGCCTAGTACTTTTTGTTGGGTTTTTATTGAAGTTTAAAGAATACTTGATGATATTAATATTATCTTGAATTCATGCAAGCCTTAGTACTTTTTGTTAGTTATAAACTATTTATGTCCCTTTCATCCAAATCCCAGTAGTGGGATAATACTAATGATAGTAATACTATCTTGAACTCATGCAAGCCTAGTACTTTTTGTTAGATTTTGATTGAAGTTTTAAGAAAATAATATTTATTTTAATATTTAAAAACTTAGAGTTCTGACTGTACTTATAACCTACTAACAATCGGGGACGACTGGTGCCATCTTATATTCGAAGGGGCGAGTGGGTACACTTAGGTAATTAGGGGCAAGATCCAAGGGGCGAGCGGGGCTTATATTGCTAGTTGCACATGTACAAAAGCTACCTTTTGCTAACCAAAAGTTATAACGAAATAAACTGTGTTTGCTTGCTTGATAGGGCAGTTTGCTCTACGATAAGCTAAGAGACTGGGCGTCAACAGATTCATTATCAAACAATGTAAGGTAGATTTCCCTGCATCTATGAAGAGCGAATCATTTTTTTTTTTTTTCAACTATTAAAATAAATGCAAAGTTTAAGAAGTTCAGGGTTTCATTAGGTATTGATGACACTAGATAATATATTTCTCATTTCTCTTTTTCGTATTCAAACCTTTTTTTTTGTTACTTTTGTAATCTTCCTTTCTCAGTTTACCTACCTTAAACCTTAGGGTTAGTGGGTCATCTTAGGGGCAGAAAAAACTATGACAAAAATTTCGGGGTCAGCTGTTGGATTGGAACCTGTAAAACTTTTAGATTATTGAACACAAAAGGCAGCGTATCCCGCACATGCCATCGATCTAGTTTGCGGCAGCGCCCACCGCCACATACGTGTAGCTACACAGTTTCCTGCGACACGCCCGAGTGAGACCCTAGCCTGTATCTATAGGACATACAGCCTCTATATAAACGCCCGGTATCTTAGAATTCGGCACACAACAAGCCCTAGTGCTTAGAGTGACGTACCGTTTGACCTTAGACAAAACCTAAACACAATGTTCGCAAAGGTAAAGTGATTTTGAGTTTATAAGTGCTTGGTGACACAAGTGGTCATTTTTGGTGGTTTTGTGAGCTGGTGGTATTTATTTGCTAGTGGTTATAGAGTCTTGAAATACATTGAGTCCTAACTCTAATTGAGAAAAGAGTTGGAGTAAAGGTTATATAACTCAAACATTTATTTCAATTAAACCATTTCCAGGCACTTTTAAATTGTCAAGGTCTGTCAGAAATAAGAAACTAGTTGAGTCCATCTGAGATCATTTTGGTTTAAAACGATTTTACACTATTTAAAATAATCTAAATGTCAAACTACCCTCTGAACGTGTGAAAACGAGATTGGCAGTCTTTGAATCTATTTATTTTACTTCTTATTATTGTTTTCAAAAGAATTGTAAGACCACACAAATCAAGTTACAGTTTTTAGAAATGGTCAACATTGTAAACAGCATAAAAATCTTATTGCATTCATAAAAATGTAAATGGCAGTGAATATACTCCAAAAATACACTTCTTTCCAAAACTGTAAAATAGCATAAGGTGCTATGTAGTTTTTAAACTCTGTCAGTCTATTAAAATTATATCCCGCTTCCTACCACAGGTGTTATTCGCATGCGCGTTGGTAGGCGTCGCTCACGCAGGTCTACTCGCGGGTGGTCACGGAGCGCTGTCAACACAGAGCATTGTGCTCGGCGCCCCTGCCCTTGCGCATGGCTATGGCGGCTACGGAGGATACGCCGCTGCCGCGCCGGCCATTGCGGCACCCGCTTTAGGATACGGATTAGGTATGGTTTAGACTTAGGTACCTACATAGTTTGTAGTGAAAGATTCAGCAATAAGAATGATTTCCTATTTAGTATAGTCAGGAAAAGCATTGTTTTACTTTTATGGAAGCGTAAAACAACTGCCTAGTTTAATAGCTGCACAATGCACATGAAAGAATATACGCCTAGAGACAGATAATATTATTACCATCATTGTCCACTGCTTCGTTTTGACACTTTAGATGGCTTATCAGTACAGTATCAAACTTACTTTAAATGGACTGAACTGACTGTTTGTAACATTATTTTACTCAGATCATTCAATGCATTACTGCATTCTAGTTCAAAAGAAAGAAGAAAAAAGAATTGTTTATTCTGCACAAACAAAACGGATCTACTATCTAAATTCTTATAGGAAGCAGTCATAGGTTTACCATTTTAGTAGGCTCCTAAATTAGGAGTACTATGTATGTGTGATGACATCAGGTCGCTTGCAGGTCACGGCGCCGTGGTTGCGCACGCGCCGGTATACCGCGCAGCCCTCGCGCACGCCGCTGCCCCTGTTGAGATATATGTGAGTTTTATTAGACTTATTACTAATTTCATCCCGACCCGTGTTCGAGCCAGCTTAAGCCGCTGAGTCCATAGCTTTAAATTCATCCCTGAATACCTAATCTAAATCCGGCTCAGCACGTTTATACCCTTCAGCGTGAAGTCGCTTAGTTTGGGTTTTTTATAACTTTTATGCCCTACTGGAGGTCTTAATTTATTAAGCACCCTTAATAAATTAAGACCTCCAGTAGGGCATAAAGCCAGTAGGCCGATAAGCGACTGACAATCTCATAGGTTGATCTTGCGTGATGCCGTACATAAAAAAATACTTATTACTAATTTAAGGATTCAATCAATCGGCCTAGCCTTTTTTGCAACTATATTGTGGTAGCATCTACGTCACCTCATGCGAACGACGCATCAAAGACCTGACGTCATACAAAATCCTGACGTGACATAAGAGTTAAGGTCAGACAGGAAGTTTACAAAATAATATGATCTGGATTTTCTAATAGCGAAAGTTGGTATATGTGTAGTAATTTACAAAAACAAAAAGTTGTGATTTCGTAGTTGCAGAAATCACAGAGTTTTTCTATTAATTGCGTGTTCTTGCAATAAAAAATATTGTAAAAGTAAGCTTAATAAATAATACTTTCTTTGGCAGGAACTACATTTATACCTAACTCAATCACGTTATAATTATTAATTGTTGGAGTAATGTAAAGTGAGGAGTAATATACATAAATAACAAATCGCGTATGATATATTGGCCATAGGTAATAAATTGTTTTCACTGAAATGTAACATGCATAAGTTTCATGTTCTATGAAAGAAAAACACTTGGTAAATTACGATGACTTTTCCTGCTTGTAGTAAATGCTGGTATAAAAAGTTTTCTGTTTGGTGGTAAACTGAAAAAGAGCAGATAACTATCCAGAAAACTACACTTCTGTGTAGGTATTGCATTCAGTAAAGCAGTAATCTTCTTCTTTTCGTGTGGTTAGTGACTAACCTGGTGTCAGAGTTTTAAAGCCGCCCATGGGCCTCTGACTTGGATTCACATGCCGTCGAGAAATATATCTTAGGCATGGCCGGTTTCCTCACGATGTTTTCCTTCACCGTTTTTTAAGCTAGTGATAATTATACAATACGCACATGAATCCGAAAAGTCAGAGGTGCGTGCAGTAATGAATGCTGGACAAAAATAATAAGGCATAATCGTTAACGTATTGCAGGCAATATAATGATTTGAAATCGCTTGAATCTTAAACTTCCGATATTATTGTTTTTGCATGTATTACACAACTACTAAGCAGGGACCGAAAACCTTTATAAATTACGGTACCTAAAGGCATCGAAAAATTTTGGTTACTTCTACGACTAAGGTTACCGGTTACACACACAGGCGCCGTTTGACTAATGCCGATGGCCCATATAAGATAAAGGTAATTTTTATTTAACGGTAACCTTTAAAAATACCTGTAAAAAAAATGTAATGTTGTAACCGAAAAAATACCCGTATTGATCATATTCGGTCCCTGCTATTAAGGCTACTTGCTGTGATGATGAAACAAAAGATTTCTAAACTATTCTGAAATCTATAGCCTATACATTTCAGGCCCACCCCCGCTACCAGTTCAATTACGGCGTCGCTGACGGCCACACCGGCGATCAGAAGAGCCAATGGGAAGCGCGCGACGGTGACGTCGTGAAGGGCCAGTACTCCCTCGTCGAACCCGACGGCACCGTGCGCACTGTCAACTACTCTGCTGACGACCATAATGGGTACGAGAGATGAGGATATTATTTAAAGTTTCTACAGACAAGCGTTGTTTTAGCGGTCACTGCTTAGAGGTCCGGGGCTCAATCCCTTGTTGGTTTATTGAATGTATGCTGGTTACTGGTAATTGGATAGTTACTTAATTTTTTTTTAACGATGCGAATGTTTTGTGGTGATTATATTGATTTTAGTCACAATTATTTTATGATAGTTTGCATGGCGAAAATAGTAAGTAATTTGGCTTTCATGACCGACGAGAAAGCTTGAAATGACACGAGCATGAAAAATTGCACTTCCTGAAAGCATAATGATACCTACTGAAGATGTTGGCAAAAAAATAAATTGTTTTTGGACTTATTAGGCTGTTGTTCTTTCAGAAGCGCTTTACACTACCCTACTATTATTGATTTACTGCAATCCATTAATGACACTTATTCAGATTTCTCTTACCGTCTTTCCAGATTCAACGCGGTAGTAAGCAGGAGCGGTCACGCGGCGCACCCTGCGGCTCATGCCGTAGTCGCCGCCCCGGCCCTCGGCCACGGCCATCTCCTTCACGGCTAGGCCCACCCCAACATTAGGCCTAGACCAACACCGACGACACCTATTTATTACTACGTAACTTAAGCACGGACGGAATGCGACAACGAAAGAGCATCGTACAATGAACGGCTTCCAGACTTGTATGCTTACTACCTAATCGTTTCATAATCTGTATAGGGACTTAGGCCCAAATTAGCATAGAACTTTTTACATTTTCATTCACTTATTTTTACAACGCATTAGAACCTTTTGTATTATATTTTCTTGTAGTGTGTAAGTATTTCGTGTTTTTATTTTTTCGAACTTCATACATTTTGTGAAACGTTAGACGATTGCTTGCGGGGTGCTGTGCAGAAACTTTGGTTTTTGTGACTGATAATGAATAATGTAAATTAAATATAATATTTTGTCATATAACACTGTTATTTTATTGTTCAATACTAGAAACTATTATGTAACGTACACGACACTCATCATTCGAGAGCGATTCACCATAAGTTTGTGAAAAAAGGGACAACAAGTTCCTGAAATAGTTTGAAAGCTTAGTCCTAGGAAGTTTGTCTAAACTTGCGTCGAACATTAAACTCGAACAATCAGGCGTCATTGGGTTTAAAATAAATAAACTTAGCAGAAGCATTCGATTAAAATTTAATATTTTTGTACAACATTCGCTCACAGTGCTCACACAGTATAATAGAATAGTTACACACAAGGTGCCTCAGCATTCAGGACATTAGAAGATACGCAAAGCTCTATGAACTGAACGGAACTTTTGGTCTCCACTTTTTATGAAATTCTTTCGTAACTCTAATTAAAAAAGTTTCTGAGAAAATAAACGAATACACACACCAGTTACAGAACAGATGATAAAAGTGGAAGGAACCTGTTTTCAGCTCGAATACGTAACAATAAACTGTCGCAAAGGAAAGATTTTACGCACTTCTTTTTGAGTATAAAAAGGCTCTTGATTTCAGAAATTACATCATTCGATTAATAAGTGCATAACAACACATACACGCACGATGATCTCCAAAGTGAGTAAATTTTTGGATTATCCAAATTTTAAATACAAATATTTGTGAAAAAAAAATTAAAATATAACAAATCATCATTGCATATAAATAGTATAATAGATCAATAAAAGTATAATAGTCTAATCAGTGTGATTGACTTTATTTCGTTTAAGGATACTAAATCCTTTTGCAAACATATTCATAAAACTACGTAATATTACGGATATCTGGATAGATCACACGTCACAAATACAAAAGTTTGCTACTGTTTAAAACTTGTCATAAAATAAGGCAAGTTTTTTCCAGTAGACTAATACTAATCATAACGTCTTCCTTCAGATTGTTTTCGCCCTTGCCGTAGCAGCTGTGTTCGCTCAAGACCATCACGGTCACGAACACGGCCACGCTTACTCCTCTCAGTCCATCCACTTCTCCCACGGACATGAAAGTTCCCACGGACAACACGGAGGCTCCGAGGGATATCACGAAATTGCCCAAGGACATCATGAAATTGTCCAAGGCCACCAAGGTGCGGAACATATCATTCATCAGCAGCCCATCCATTACGTCCCCATAGCCGTGCACCATCAGGCTCCAGTTACCGTGCATCACGAAGCTCCTGCCGTACACCATGTTGAGGCGGCTCATCATGAGAAGAAGGAACAACATGGAAAAGAACACCATGTCGATTATTATGTAAGTTGAACATGTTTTTATTGATGAAACTAAAAACAAACACGTTGATGTCGAAGATAGATGTAGTGCGCATAGAATATTCAATAAAAGTTGTTCAAGCAATGTATTTGTAGTAAATAAACTACAGTATAAAGCCGAAAAATATTGAAATTAAACTAGACTCCTAAATACAGATCAGAATTAGTAAATATAAATTTTTACTGAATCACTTCATGATTAGGTCACCTTAAGATCATCAACCGTCAAATTGCAATGCAATCACTAATAGCATTTGGACTAAAAAACAACATTGTGCATTTGTGCAATGACCCTATTATGCTCGTTTTTGTTACAAGTTATAATACACTTTGGCAAAATATTTACCTTTTAACGATTTTTCATTTTAGTGTTATGTTCAGCATTTATAATATTTTAAAACCGATTTCAATAATATTCTCTCATCATTTCGGTTTTGCTTAGTTTGTTAGCTGATAGGCTATTTTTTCCTTCATATTGGAATCACGTAAATCTGCCAGACGAATTTTGATGCGATTTTACAGCTGCATTACTTAGTAGAATACTTTATGCTTCTCCATATGTCTCAATAGATTTCATAAAGTGGATACTGTCTGATGTCATGATGGCCCAGTGTTTAAATCCGGGCTGACAGTACTTGCCCGGATTTAATCACTTTTTCAATTCATATGTACTTTCTTCTTTCTTGGATATTACTGCCATCGGTAAAGGAAAACTTTGTGAGGAAACCTGGACTTATAGTTAATATAAAATCTTTGAAAGTCTGAGGTCTTAAGCAAGAATGGTGATCAATGCTCGTGCCTTTTCTGAATGAGAAGATGCCTTTTCCTTGCATTAATAGGCTGTTATTAATATTATTATACTGCCCAGCACGGCTTTAAAATAAATATTTACTACATCACTCCTATCTATTGTTTTTTTTACTTTCCAATTCCTTTCTCTTCTAGGCTCACCCAAAATACGAGTACGAATACAAGATCGAGGACCCTCACACCGGCGACAACAAGTACCAGCATGAGTCCCGTGACGGTGAGAACGTTAAGGGTGTTTACAGCCTGCACGACTCTGATGGCTCCATCCGCACCGTTGAGTACTCCGCCGATAAGCACAATGGGTATGAAGAAATCTTGATTTTTTCTTAGAACGTTTTAGGTACTGTAGCATTTATAGATCATTTTTATACATTCTATACTACTATTCTAAATTCGACTTCACAGTAAAATCATCTTCGATGATCGACTGATCAAACATTGTTGCATTCAAAATTCAAGTAAAAAAAGCCATTCATGATTCAACAAGTCAATAAAAAATAGAATTCACAAGTTTGCGACTGCCACTATAAACTGGTACAAACCATAATTATTATTGTTATCCTCCAACGCTCTTATTTCAATTTATTTGAAGTCGATGTCTTCTTCTTGACACAAATCGCGGTATTCAAAAAATAGATGCTAAAATGCTCTTCAATTTTCATTTTGTGACTGGGTCTTTCTCTTCTTGATATATTTACTTTATGCAACTATGTATATTCTAATTCATTTCACTGATTTCCAATTTACTTATTATTACAGTTTCAACGCAGTAGTAAAGACTGAAACCAAGCACGGACATGAACACCAGAACCATCACTAAGAACCTCACCAGTACCTGATAACATGTTATCTTTTGTTTATTGTTGTAACCGTTAAATATATCTAGTCTAATGTGTTTAATAAATTAGCTATGTTTTATTTTTGTTTCCACTCTTTGTGTACTTAGCGTTTGAAATTGAAGTTATTTCCTTACGTACTCTTGACCAACTTTATTAGAAATCGTTTGATATAATGTTTATATTTCAAACAGTTTTAATATATTTAATCATTGAATAATTGAATTGAAATGTGATGATCTATTCGTGCTCAAGAACTATACAGATTTAATTTTAAATCATTTTTGTATTTTATAAAAAACGTAAATAATAGGTACCTATTTAAGCTTTACAGACAACAATAACATTTTAACCTTTCTGGTAAATTATCCTTCTCAATTTTATTCTCTTTAAATAATTGAGCTGTGTTACGTAATAGTATACGTAAATAAGGTATTAAGAAATCGCAAACGAAAGTCATTTGCAACTTCACCGGTACTAGTATCCTGTTAAATAACTTCCTTTATGATGAATGGATACCTAGCCTCCTTTCACACGTTCATAGACAAACATATCTTTAACTAATTGTATAATATATTAAAATGATTGATATTATTTTATATAAACTAGAATGATCGTGATCGATATCTAGGCCATCAATGTCTAAATTGATTAATATCAAATCATTATCACTATGGGTACATGAGGTACTTGTATAATAATAATTTCGAAACTGGCAGTCACTTCCCGCAAACGTAATAGTATAAATGTTTATATTGTTTTGATTGACAAACCAGATCACTAAGGCTGTGGGCAGACAGATTCAAGACTTCATATTGGATAGACTAACTCTGTGTAAACAATGAGGGCGAGCACTCTCGCTACAAAAGTCGATGTTGTTAAAATGTACAGAAATCCTTGTTTGATACAATTCGGACAAATTGTCTATGATGGACTAAACTGTTTTTTTTTGTAGTGAGTGCAGTTGTGCACTGTCTTACAAATTGACATATTTACCATAATAACAAATGGTTAGTATATTCTTGCGAAAAGATAATCATTATGTAACGTCTAGGTAAGAGTATATTGTGGTAACTCCTTGATTAAATTTCTTTGTTACGCTTCAGTGTGATTGAATCTAAATAAATACTTATAACAAAATAATGTAATAAGCACAGAAAAAAATATTTGCAATAAGATTTTCTTTGTAACGCTGCATGCAATAGTAATAAAGTAAAATCATAGCCTTGTTACCTAATAATTATAACTTATTTGCTATGTTAATTATTATTTCAAGAAATATGTCTATGATTACGGAATACATTGGCTTGCTATTAAACTAAACCATCTCAGTCAAATAACCTAAGGCCTATTTTCTAAAATTACCAGATTCTAAAGAAGAGTTTGGAAATAAAAACCACAATATACATAAAAATATTAAATAAACTTTATTAAGATTAATATAGGTAGGCAAGTACACATCTAGTAACAATAAAGACTATAAAACAACAGGACAACTTGATCAGTCTTGTCTTATTTGTGATGATGGCTCTCAATCTGAACATGATGACCAGGGGCGGAATGCTTCACGACGGCATTGAATCTGCAGAAGAAACAGGTGTTGAATGTGATGATACAATAAATTTAATAAACAATGCAAGTAATGCAACAGGTGATGATTTGAAATAGAAAGTTAACACAATACGATCGAAGGCAGTGCGTGACTCGATGCATAAAGCGGGTAAAAATGATGTCTCATCTGTCTGGGTCTAGACGCTCAATTTCATTCAAGATAGGTACTGAATGTTGACTGGATTTGAATATAATTTATGCTTTTTGGAACATAAATCTAGATGAGATCTTAGTCGAACAGTGAATCAATGACTGCTGATACTAGCTTGAGTCGATCTTGTTCGTTGAAGCTTTCATTCGTTTAGATGAAAATCGTAAAAACTTACCCAGTATGTTTGTCAGAACTGTATTCAACAGTTCTAATAGATCCATCAGCTTCCTGAAGACTGTACACTCCCTTTACAACGTCACCATCACGGAACTCATGCTGGAACTTGTTGTCTCCGGTGTGAGGGTCCTCCACTTTGTACTCGTACTGGTACTTAGGGTACGCCTGGAATATCAAGACATTTAGATTAAATAAGGACCATTTATATGCGACTACTCAACTACCGTGGTTTAAACGGTTCAATTTGTGATTGGAATAAATGAATAGAAAGTTACCATAAAACTGCGAGTCGGAAATAAGTGTTTTATATTCTAATAATGTTGGGCGCTTACGTAATAGTCGATGGGCTCATCGTGGGAATCGTGAGCGTGGACATCGTGGTGGACTGGTACTGCGTGATGGACGGGTACTTCGTGTTGTACGGGTACTTCGTGATGAGCAGGAGCTGCATGATGAACTGGGACAGCGTGATGGACAGGAGCAGCATGGAGAACCGGGGCTGGGTGATGAAGAGCAGTGTGAAGTTGGGCTCCGCTGTGGAAGCTCAAGCCTTCATAAGCGTTAGCACCGTGTTGGTAGCTCGGACCTTCGTATCCATGGGCGTATTGAGGTTGAACGTGATCGTGCTGAGTGTGGGATTGATGATGGCTAACTTCGTGTTGTACTTGAGCAGGAGCGAAATGAACGGTCTGGTAGTGTTGAGCTGGCGCTTCGTGGTGAGTTTGCGCCTGCTGGTGGGCTGGCTCTTCTTCCTCCTGTACATACTGGTACACTGGAGCAACATGCTCATTATGAGACTCCTGAGACTCTCCTTGACCAGCAAGCGCCGCGTGGTGGATGATGCTTTGCGAAGAATACGCGGGTCCATGCCCATGGCTTTCAGGAGCAGCACTGTACTGGACCTCTTGAGATCCTTCCTGTTCCTCGTGATGCCTTATCGGGACATGTTCATAACGTTGCCTGTACTCCTGGGCCGGCTCATGGTGGTTCCTCAGAGTATATCCATGTTCCTCGCACAAAATCGCGGTGACAAAAGTGAGCACTATCACCTAAAACAACAAAAAATCGTTAATTTATGATTAAAACAAATATCAAATAAATCTATTGTTACAATAAGGATGTCACATACGCACTTTAGTAAACATTTTGTTCTTTCTCCTAAGACTTCCGTGGTGGAACTGTTGAATTAACATAGTCATTAGCTCAATATATACCGGAGACGTTACGAGAGAGTATTGAATCAATTTGCTGCCGCTCGGGGCTTCATGTTTGTAACCCACGGCGCGCGCGGATCTATGACGTAATTTACGTAACCAATGTGAAGGTTGTCAATCTGCTAAATTAGAGCACCACACTTTTGACAATAGTATTATTTCATTATTAACAATAGTATTACGGCCTGCTCTCCCTCTCAGACAGAAGGCTCGTGTCTGACCAGTAGGAACAATATAGGCTGATTATGCTATTATTCTCTAATATTGCCTATTCATTATACCAAACCTTTACATTTAGCATAAAAATCTAAATTGAAATCTAGAATATTAGATTTTTGCCACTAAGGGTACTCTAATTTAGATAGAGAAATCTCTTTAGTTAGTATTCTAGAATAGTTCTTGCTTCCTACTTCTTGATATTCGATTAAAAGTTCGATTTCACTGTGAAAATTATGGCTTGAAGAAGTTAATATAAACCTAATCACGATTTTACTTACGCACTGCACTGGTTAAATTAACCGCATTAATGTCAACTATAAGTAATGAGCTTTTTCTGATACTTTAGGTTACCAAATTCGGGTAGCAATCACAATTTATCACCGCATTAACTAGTACCACCGAATTATGAGTCTATAAATATTCTCTTCTTTGACAACTTTCAATAGGACTTACTGGGAAAAGCGCTTTCTTTGAGAGCTTTTAAAAAGATTTGTCTTCAATCACAGCAAATATTGTTTTAGCCTCAGTTCTAGCTCCTTGTAGTCATTAAAATTGTTCAACTAAAGAAAAAGGTAATTCTCATTGACCATGATATTGAACTTACGGTCACTTGACCAATAAAACGGTCACGGTCAAAAAGCTAGGAATACATTAGTACGTCTGAATTAATATCAACTCGTAGTTTATGCCACCTTCCTGCTTATAATATGGAATTCGTGGTACCATTAAGCACTATAAAAATACTTCGAGGGAAATAGTGCTATCATGCTGCATCATTGTGCTATGTATGGCAAAATCGGCTGCTGATCCTTAGATAGATAGATAAAACGTTTATTCCGAACGTTTATTCGTTTATCCTTGATGTCCCTCATCTCGTTGTTCTCATTTACGACATCTATGGGGAAATTAAAGTCTAGCCAAAATATTTCACAATTATTTGTTTAGGATAAGACAAAGAAACGCCTACTCAGACCTTAGGCAGATAAAAGCTGGAGTACCACAAGGGAGTGTACTTGGTCCGGTCCTGTACCTACTATACACATGCGATATTCCTGAGCTAGAAAATAATTTCATTGCAACCTTTGCTGACGATACAGCTATCATAGCTGTTGGAAACTGTCACGAGGAAGCTGTAGAAAAGGTTCAAGATTCCATAAATCGTATCTATGAGTGGACTACAACATGGCGTATCAAACTAAATGGAACCAAGTCTATCCACATTGACTTTACGAATAAAAAGCCAAAATACTTCCCGGTATTCATCAATAACCAACAAATACCATACGCGAATAGTGCTAAGTATCTCGGCATGACCCTGGATGCAAAACTGCGCTGGAAAGAGCATGTCAAGAAGAAAAGAGCAGAATTAGATATTCTATACAAAAAAAATGTATTGGCTACTTGGTAGACAGTCGCCATTGTCAATACCTAACAAGTTGTTGTTATATAAACAAGTTTTAAAGCCTGTATGGACCTACGGTATTCAGCTGTGGGGCTGCACCAGCCAAAGCAATCGTCAAATCGTACAACGTTTTCAAGACAAAGTACTAAGGGACATAGTCAATGCTCCCTGGTATATTAGAAATAGTGACCTTCACCGGGACCTCAAGATGGATGTCGTAAACATAGTTATACAAAAATACGCAGAAGCTCATGAACACAGACTTCATCATCACGTGAATGTTGAGGCAATTCAACTCCTTGACAACACTGAATTAGTGCGAAGACTAAAAAGGGTAAAACCTTTCGAGTTAGTTTAGTGCAGTGTAAGTGACTGTAGTGCAAGTGCTAACTTTTATAAAGAACACGTGAATCAAGAGTCTTCCCCTATACTTATAGTGAATAAGAAAGACGTTATTGGACGATTTCTTAATTTTATAGTTACTTAGCAGTTTAAGTTATATTTAAATTACTTATTAGCTAATAGGCTAGATTGTAATGTGAATAAAGTATTACCAACCGTGATACTTTATAAAGGGAAAAAAAAAAAAAAAACACAAACCGGATATACCCGGATATTACCCCCGTGTGTTGAATATACACACATTGGAATCCAGTTAGACCACACATGCAATCATCTAAGAGCATTAGTAGTTTTTAGTATAGTTAATTGATTCAGGCGTGACTTTGCGGAAATCTATTATACAACGTGCCGCTACAATGGCGACATTAATTTAACACACGGGTAGGGCTAGTGGCCAGTAACCATAAAAATTATAATAAAATAAAATAATTCGTAAATTGAAAAAAAATAATTTTCAAACAAACTAAATAATAAAAACATAACCAAAATTGAGATCACTCTTTGTAAATGATTCATTCATGTAGGTACCTACCAGCTGGCTTACGTTCCATCGGTCAAGATCCTTTGTCGGCATAATTTCTAGGAAATTGCGCGGCTTTCCTTTTATTCGCCTACATATGATCCGTGACCCCGGAAAATGACCTCTTCGCTACAGTTCTTTAAGTACAGGTTGCTCCAGGATGGTAATTTAGAAAATTGTAACTAAATCAATAAATAATAACATTTAATGAAATTAAAATATTTTCCTAAAACGAATACGCGAAATCGGATACGTGTGTTAAATTAATGTCGTCATGGTAGCGGCACGTTGTATAATACAATAGATGGCTGCGCTCGGTGTGGTGACACGTCGCGTTCTGGTTTGCAATTGGTCAATCGTCATCCTGAGGATGCCTCGTTGAGAGGTGAAACACGTGTCGATTTCTTACAGGGTTTTTATGACTCTTGAAGAACAGTCAAGCGGAATAGGTTACTAAATAAATCTACGTCTATTGTATTTTAGTTTTTAGTAGTGCATTATTTTGTAGTTTCATATTAAATTCAATTTTTGTGATAATGGGTCTTCGTTGATTCATAATACATACAGGGTGTTAGGGTAAACACCGTTATCCTTGCAACCAGTGGTTTGGTTTCATTTATAGAACGTAAAATCAATGGAAAATTACAACTTTTTTTTTCTTTTTTTTTAAACTACATTTCTCCACAAAAGACGCAAGTTCGTTGCCCTATGCGCTAGGGCAACGAACTTGCGTCTCGACACGGGCGGGGGGTGCGGGACGCGACCCTGACCGGTTCCGAGCGCGACCCCTCCCTCAGTTAGTCAGCTGTTTTGCTAGCGAGCACGGTGTCGAATAGAAACTTTTTAAAATCTTTTAATGAAAATAACGTTTTTTTTTTGTTGTTTTCGGTCATTTATTTTTATATTTAGGTCAACTACCCATGGTTTGAATGACAAGACTGTTTACCCTTACACCCTGTATTATTATTTGGACCTGTTAACAAACAGGAAACATAATATCAAGAGCTGGCATGAAAATTCTACCGTAGTTATTGGTTATTACGTCTTATATCCATAACGTCAAACTTAAAATGCGCAACTGTGATCAGTCGATCATGGTATATAATCAGTTTTTTATCACGGGTCAGCTCTAAGCTTTTTATATCAAACTCGTCCCTCGTGACAATGGAAAGTGACCTCAACGGTGTCATTGCCATACGTTTTTTTTATTAAAAGCAGGTGAACTGAATACTTACGCATAGAACTCTTCATTGAGTAACCATGAACCACATTTAAGTACCGCTTCTAGTATTTCACAACATCCTTTATGCGTAGTTCTGATTTCATTTTCTTTATCTACAAATATTTAATTATAAATTATTGTGTTATTTTAATTGATTTTATGTTTGTTTGAACCGGATAGTAATTAATCTGGTACTTGTACATCATTAAAGTTTCTATTCGAAATAACTTCGCATGTGTAATAGGTACCTATGTACCTACTACAGTATATTGATACCTTCCTTATTGCTTAGTTTACATGCCTTAGTATGTATGTATATGTAACAAGCGATGCGACTAACTTTCTATGATGTAAGTTTAATACGGATTTCTTCTACTAATCGGAAAAATCTGTAGGTATCATCGATGCATACAGATTTTTGTCTTTTACCTATTTGTAGAGTTTATGCCGTCATAGTCTATTTATCACACTTTGACAAATAGTAAATTTTGATGGAGGTCCTTCGATTGAATAAAATATGAGTTTATCTTTAAGGTTTTAAATATCTATTTATTAGCTTACATAAATTAACACAGTATACTGCTTTTAGAACGAATCGACTATTTAGTGGTGGTAATGATGTTCGTGCTTGAAATTGCCTTTGTGTGACACCTCAGCGTTGAATCTGGGAAATAGAGAAAAAGTACTTCAAAATCGTTTATAAATAATATTAACCTATTATTTTCCTACTTTGGTCGGGAAAACCAAATAAACGATCTATGGACTCTGTGACAGAAGATTATAATATAGCTCTGCAAATAAAGTAACTACTGAGATGACGACTAATAGAGAGTTATAGAAGAAATAGACATGCTGAGCCGTCTCCAAATAAATTGGGATCAGTTCAAGAGAATGATAATGATTTTCCGACTGAAGGGTAATCACGCTTTTTCGATGCGTGTTAGGAAAACGGTATCTGAGACAAGGCAAGAATAGTATTGGAAGAAATTAGGAGGTACTTAATCTATGGTAGAAATAAAATAGATAGTAACATACCCAGTCTTCTTGTCAGATGTGTACTTGACTGTCCTGATGGAACCGTCAGCCTCGTGCAGGCTATAAACTCCCTTCACGACGTCACCGTCTCGTGACTCATGCTGGTACTTCTTGTCACCGGTGTGAGGGTCCTCTACTTTGTACTCGTACTCGTATTTAGGGTGGGCCTGATACGAAAAATATTAGGTTGAACACATTTTCCAGTCGTTTACCAAAGTTTATCGAGTGTCGATGAATAATTTATTATTCACAATTATAATTGGTTGACCAAAATATCAGCAGCCGAATTACATACATCATACACTAAAACAGATAAAGTTGAAAGGACCTTAAAAAACCAGGGCCTTATAGGTAATACGGGCTGGAACCCGCAATTCTATGACAGAGCGAGTATTTTGCGTACCAGGGGACTCTGACCCATCTTTAAAAAGATCAGAAATATAACGTATCTAAACTCACGTAGTAGTCAACATGGTGTTCATAATGATGTTCCTTGTGGGATTCCTTATGTTGAGTTTCCTTATGCTGGATTTCTTTTTGTTCCTGATGCGAAGCCTGTTGAACCACATGAACAGGGACAACAGGAACATACTTGTATTGAACAACAGGGGTTTCGACAGCAACGACCTCATGTACGGGAGCGGGTTCTTTGGCAGGGACAAAGTAATGCTTAGGAGCTGCATGGTAAATTTGTTCATGACCATGACTATGGCTATCGTGACGGACTATGCTTTGGGATGAGACTGCATGACCATGTTTGGGAGCAGCCTGGACTGCATGGACTTCGTGAGTTTGAACTGGGGCTTTGTGTTCGGCTTCGTGGTGGTGTTCCACTCTCTTTGGTATCTCGTGGTGTGTCTGGTGCTGGACGACTGTTTTGAGGGAGATCGTGTGGTGGCGATGGTCTTGGCAAAATGCCGCCGCCATTACGAAGAGTAGCGCTAGTATCTGAAATGAATTAATGTGAAATTAAACTATTAATTATAAAACTGGAAATAAATTAGTTAGTGGATATTGTAACTAATGTGCGCACGGCATCACGATAACACAGGGTAGTAAAATTTATGAAAATATACAAGGTGGTAGGGACATCGACGCCCAACCTGTTACCATGGATTAAACACACGATTCTGGACTCCTGACTTGAAATTATTCGGTTATCCGTAGGTTACCGCGTAGGTATTGCACGTTTATAGGAAACAGCATTTTTTTTTAATAACGATGAATAATTTATGTTCAATTGTATGACAGGAAGTCAGTGTATTAGCAATACCCGTAACAACAAATAGACTAGACGTGTTTGAACTCTAGATAGCTTTGCTGTATAATTTTAACATCGGAATAATTTAATGATGTGTCATGATTGAAATGTTAAGAGAGATAACTAGTAATAGACAGAAAACAGTAATAGTAAACGTTATCAATAAAATCTAGTTCGGTGCTAGGTTTAATTTAAGAGACTGCCGTTTCCCTAGAAAATTCTTTTGAACTACAACAAAAAGCACTTTCACAAAATGTTATTTTTATTACCTTTGCATACATTGTGCTGTTGTGCCCACAAAAGCTATTGCAAATATGATACTGGACCCCAAGGAAACTTAAGATTTTATACTCAAAAATAATTCGAAACAAAACAAGTTTGCTATACAATTTGGGAACCGCTTTATAAGTGCAAATTACGCATATCACTGAAAAACTGGTTCACATATGTAATTTGAGATCACAATCATGACTTTTTACGCAAGTATTAATTTCTTCAGTACCCAAGGTACCCAATCCGTCACCGAAAGCAAAGGTTCGGACAGTTTAAACGAGTTCTTGAAAACTTTTGTAAACACTTTTAACCTTCGTCAAAATATGTAATTGCCAATAAAACTGCTTGGCTAAGAAATTTTACTTCGGGTTTTGTCAAATAAGGCATAACTTTTATTAAAAAAAAAGGGAAATTAGATTCATCGTAGGTAAAAGCTATATTTTCAAAATTGACTAAGACAATGCAAAAACTGTATTAAAATAGCAGCCACTAGTCATACCCGTATTTTAAAATTATATTTATACATCTAAGTTCATAATTATTGCAATGCATGAAAACGTATATAACAACAAAAAAAAAACTCGCTTATGAGGTGATGCTCATAACCGAGAATCCTCAGGCTGGTTATAATATATGATAATCGCCGTGTGCGTCGCAAAATCTGAAAACAATAATCTCAACCCTAATATTTTATAGGTATGTCCGACCGTAAGGCTTAGGGTTGCGGGAAAGTCCGAAAGGGATACCGGGACCTTGGCAACAGGCAACTGAAGGAACACGGGTGGGTTTTAGTCAGTAACAGTCTCCCGCTCCGCCCAGAGCGGGAAAAGTCATTTGAAAATACAGCCTGAAAAAAAAAAATCTAGTCACCCAAAATCTGGAATTGCGCATACGTATACGTAAACGGTAAAAATAAAAATGATATAATAAATAAATAAGACACACTTACAGCTTTATAAAATAAAAGCTTTGAACTATAGCATTATCTTCATCACACATTATGAAAGCTGTATCGTTACTGAGTGCGTTGCGTCCAAGCACAAAAACGACGTCGTTCATAGCAACATTCGCGTTCATTAATTCTTGATAAGCTTTTTCAATAAGAAAACTGCTGCAACTGATTATCAGTTAGGCCGTTTTTTGTTCAATTATATTTGTGTCAATAATACACTGATCTTGCGCAATTTACTTATAACAAACTGTGGCAATGTCACACTGCAAGGTGTAAGTGGTCATTCCGAACAAACGCTTTTACGAAATTCATTGCTAATACTGTATACTGAAGTTCGTGAATAATTTGTACTGGTTGTTCATACCTTAGAGTGAAATCTATTTACCTTGGCTACTTTTGTTATTGATATAAAAGACGTTGAATTTGATCATTATGTATCAGTCCACTATTGGTTTTAGTTTCATTAACACAACAACTAATAGAATCTATTTACTTAAAAATGTTCTCAAAGGTAAAGACATATTTTCCATAACTAAGTGCTCCTGAATGAAGTGCCTTGTGATAGTTTTACGTGAAAATGTTCAGTGATTTATCTCTCATAATGCATCTGGTTTAGTGTTAAAACATAGGTCATTTTTGCCAAAATATCATATTAGGAAACGTTTGCACCTGAAAACAGGACCAGGGTGCCGATAAACGTTCTTCTTCCAAAGTTTTGACCCAACTATGAGTTTCTAATGGAAAACCATAATGCCTGCCATTTTCCATAAAAAAAATGATCCAATGGCAAACTGGCAAAACATACCTTGCATGTCGCCAGTAATAAAACACAGAGAGCATTGCTCTTGCTTACCTATATTTATGAATCCAGCTACTTAAGAACTTAGGTTCCCTTCGTTACTAATTTTATCATCTATTTCTATTCCAGGTATTCTGTCTGGTAGCTGCCGTAGCTTTCCTGGAAGCTGTCTATGGTCACGGCCATGGCTTCTCCTCCCAGTACATCCATCGCCACGATGGACCAGCGGAGGTGGTCCATGTCCATGGCCATGATGGCGGTCATGGTGGATACGGTCATGGTCACGGACATGACGGTGGTCATGGACACGCCGTCGATTATTATGTAAGTTAAAGTCTTCATCAGTAATAAACTGGATTTAGGTTTGTCTGACCTACAGTACTAGGTCCGGTAAGGTCAATTCATCGTTATCATTTTCTTGCTCTTATGCCAATTTATTTAGGGACGGTGCAATATGTTTTCTTCTTCCATGCATTTTTATTATCATCTCAGTAGGCCAGGTTCTCAACCTGGAAAATTTAATTTCCTGTGCTGGTGAACTTAAAAGTACTAACACCCGGTTTCTGATTTGAGAAAAGTAGCAAATCTCAACTGATTATTCTCAAATACGTTGCGTTTCACAAGTTAAAAACAAATTTTAGAAACGCAACTGACGACTGAGCATGCTTTCTGTTAAATTTGAGTAAATGATAATACAATATAAATATTACTCAAATCTTGAATAAAGATTAAAAAAACTTAAAAAAATTCAGAAACGAAAAATGTTTAAGTTATACTTAATTAAGTACAGATTAGGACTTTCTCAAATTCAAATTCTCAATTCAGAAACCGAGTGTAAGCCTGGATACTAACATCGCTCTATATTGTTTTTACTGATAATAACTTATTCTTGTAAAATTCCAGGCCTACCCCAAATATGAATTCGGTTACAAAGTAGAAGACCCTCACACCGGTGACATCAAGTCTCAGCACGAGCACCGCGATGGTGACGTCGTTAAGGGTTACTACGCGCTGCACCAGCCTGATGGCTCCGTCAGACATGTTGACTACCACGGTGACAAGCATTCTGGGTAAGTTGTCATAAGTTTGAGGATTCTAGACAAAGACAATTCAAGTTATGGGCTAAGAGTTGGAAGTGTTCATTTGGAAACAAGTTATTTCTCTCCTAGCTTATGAATTGCAAATATAATGAATTTTTGTGTCACTGTGATCTTTAAACCTTCCCAGTTTCTTCTTACAGCTTTCAGAAAAGTGTCAAAAATATCAATTCAGTTGTATTCTGTCTCTAAATCTTCTTTGCTTCGTTTCACTCTAAAGACCAAAACAATCATGTCTAAAATATTTACTTTGTAATAACAAAGTATCAATTAATAACATTTTCTTTCATTCCAGTTTCCACGCGGACGTGAAGCACAGCACCCACCACGTTGTTCCCCACCACGGTCACCACTACTAAACTATTGCTGAACCAAAACTGTGATATTAAACTACCGTTACTGTTACATACCTACTGTGATCTAATGTATATTTGTTGGTGAATTTTTAGTTTTTGATACATATTACACGTTTTAATACTTATTTTGATTTTATTTCTTTCCAGTTTTACCAATTTTTTATATTATTATTGTTAGTAACAGTTTTTAGCATAAGCAAACAACAATACCATAGAAATATAAAAATATCTATGAACAATACACAACAGCAACAGATCGAGACACATACAGCAATAGTAGATAGGGATAAGTGGAATGAGAGAAGGGAGGCCTTTTCCTCAGTACAATGGGCAACTAAACGCTATGAATGATAATAAGCCTGCAATCAATTTCCGAGAAACATAAAACTTATTAACCACACAATGTCACAAATATAATTATAATGAGAAAACTGAATAAGATCTATGACGAATTTGCATAAAAAATCAGGTCGTTCTATTGTATGAAAATAAGTTCAAAGCCATGTGGTTACATTGTGCCAATGACAACTTATGACCGAATAAATTTCACGTGACCATGACTAAATCAAACCGCATAATATTATTCTGGTCGAAAAAGTAGCTGCACTTTTTTATTCAGCTTCTTGTAAACAAAAAAGACACAAGTTCGTTTTTATTAAAGAATCTTAAATAATTTTAAAAGTTACAAAAGAAAGTTCAGTTTGTAAAAATATTAATTTAAACCGAAACACCAATGAAATTGAACTGGATCGGGGCTTACCATGAACTCTTATAGCAGGTCAATTTTCGACGGAAAGTGAACTGTCGGGCTATTTTGTACCATGAACATGTCAAATAACAGGCAAGCCAGCGATCACGTGACTAAAGCCGGTCAGTGGTCACGTGACAACATTTCACTGGTCTGACCTGCGTTAAGCTGTACCATCAAGTCCTTTTTGACATGTTAACACTCGACTACTGAACTGCTCTGCAGTCATATTAAGCAGGCGTGTAAAACTTACTTTTAGTGAACTGTTTTCTTTAATTTAAAATAAAATACGTAAGTACATGTTCATTTGTGAATATGTACTCTGATAATGATCTCTAGATTACAGTGGTAGTAATGATTATAGTTCGTCTAACGAGGTTACTGAGAAATACGATCATAACTTAAAAAATTGTTTAGTGAGTAGGCCAACCTACACTTCATCGGTATTGTAGTTTAGTAAAATAGTGCACTGTTCCGTAATGTATAGTAGAAACCTAGGAACGTGGGAATGTATGAACGTAGGAATGTATAGTAGGAACGTAGGGTGTTTTAAACGGTTATTGAAAGCAAAAATCACATTATGTAAACAAAGCATTTTTATTACTGTAAGTATCCATTTCAACGTCGGACGACTTAGAAGTAGCTAATATTTCATCTAATAAAGATGCAGGTTGCTCCACCAGGCTCCACCTCTCATCTTTATACGACGTGCATTTGATACAAAAGCGTTCACCGCACATCTGTAGCTTCGGACTATGCCTTCGCACATTGCGTTGGAATCTCACAGAACAAATAACACAACATCCATCTGGCGTAAATGACATACCATTTTGAAGATTCCATACTAATTATAATCCTTCAATAACACACAGGCAAAAAAGAAATATATGAAATTGATGCAATTCGAAAGAAACTGAAAAAATAAAATAATGAAGCGTTGTTGTCCCTTGACTTGACTTGTCTTTTTGACAGTGTCAGATAGTGATGCGGCTAAATTTTGTTTAACTCGATACTGCATTGTATAAAATAAAAACTCGATTTAATTTTCTCTCAAGGTACCAAAATACTATGTTGTGTAGAGTCAAAGAGTTTTAATAAGATGAGTGAAAGTATATGTACTGTGGGTCAATGATTTCTGTTGATAACTTGTAATTTGTCATTAAAATCATCATCGTATCATCATTGATTGTCAGATTGAGAGTGGAATGTGGAGAAAGCGCTTTTTACAAAGTCAAACAAAGCCGATCTTACCCGAATGTCACTGACTTAAACCCCAATAAACCAATAAGAAACGGTAGCTGTATTTTGGATCGGGCTATGAATCTTTTCTCTGTTTTTTTGTGTGCGTTTCAAACGTGCGAAGCTGTTGGAAACCTCCCTCTAGTAACTACCTTTGATTCAACTTGAATTGAGTACTTGAATTACATAATTGGAACAATCGAGTGCCTGACCGTTAGTGACTGAGTAACATCACTAGAGTCAAACTGACAAGCAATCAAAAACTATATTTTTTATACTTAATGCTAGGATAGTCGTTCGAAAATAGCAATAACTTTGGTAACTTTGGTTTCAAGATTATTTTCATAAGTATCTAAAAGGGTCTCCAATATCGTATTCGTGTTAAATAAGATATTTTGTTACGAAACATAGTTTTTTTAAGAATTCTCTTGATCATTATAAAATGTTATTAAATTAATTTAATCCAGTTCTTTAAAACCGTAAAACCGGTAACATTGCGAAAAAGTATTTCCGAACGTTTGTTTATAATATGGCGTACCGGTCAACGGTCGGAGAGTCGGAGATGGGAGAGGAAAGTAGGCGACCGAAAGCGCAATACCCGCGTAGGCACTTGCCAGCGCGAAGCGCGATCGGACGCTGAAGAGATGGTACGCGACCAGCCGCAAGTCCGCGCAGGGGAAACCCAGCGCGAAAAGCGGCCGGACGCGGATCCACGTGACCGACCGCTAGTCCGCGCAGGGGAAACCCAGCGCGAAAAACGGCCGGACGCGGACCCAAGCGGGCGGGGGCAGGTACGCGAATGGGCAACCCAGCGCGAAGCGCCTCCGCACGCGTCAGGGGCTGCCGGGGCCGCCGGCCGACCCCGACACACTGACACCGACACCGACATGACTACAGACCGGCCTCGACCCAGACACTCCAGAGGCAAGCGCCACAAACCCTCACGCCAGACGTTGCCGGCAAAAAACACCCAGCCAGGCACCTCCGAGCCGCAGCCTGGACCAAGCGGTACAGGGCCGGCGAAGAGGGAGCGCCCTAACGACACGGCCTCGCCGAGCACGTCGCAGGGGGACGCCAAGCGCGTGAGGGTCGACTCTGCTGAGGGGGGACAGAGGACCTACGCGCGGGCCACGAAGGACATTCCTGCGCGGCTGGCTGTAGCAGTCTGTTTTCCCCACCCCAGTAGGGATCTGACTAAGGTAGAGGCCGAACACGTAAAGACTGAACTGGAGAACTTACTGCTGGACACAGACCCGTCCACACCACTCCCGGCCTTCCGCGGATACCCTCGGGTAGCGGAAGGCACAGTGCAGATGTGGTGTGAAGATGACTCTGCCCTGACCTGGCTGACCCAGAATGTGCCTAAAATAAGACTCCCAGACACTGACCTGAAGCTAACAGTGATGAAGCAGACTGACGTGCCCACCCGTGTCCGAGCCTCGCTCTTCGTCCCTCGTTACAGAGGTGATGTAGCCAGGCTCCACAGTATTCTGACTCGTCAGAATACTTGGTACGACATTAGCAGGTGGTCACTTTACAGGGCGACTACCGTCGGTGGCGACAATAGTGGGACTTACCTCACGCTAGGGTTGCCACCGGAGGAAGCTGAAAGGGTCCTGGGAAGGGAGCGGCGGATATCGTACCTGTTAGGGTCGATATACGTGCGCTTCTGGCCCACGACCCGACCCTCTGACACCCAGACTGACGACACAGACGGTAAGACGACTCTACCGACCACGGCACAGACGACTGACACCGACATCGACCAGCTCGAGGTGGATATGGCCCGAGCGGCAATGGCCGATGATAATGACAGAACAATACCGCCCGAATCACCTGGCTGGAGCGAACGCTTACTCGCTTCATCACCGGGTGAGCTACAAGAGGGAACGTACAGAGAGGAGGTAGTGGAGGGGCTGTCTGATGGATCCATATCCGACTAACACCTCTCCACCGCCACCGCCCCTCAACATCATCCAGACCAATCTCCAGCACAGCCAGACTGCCACGGCCAGCTTGCGCAGGGCACTGGAGGTAAAGCCCCGAACAATCGCACTGATCCAAGAGCCGTGGATCAGAAATAACAGAATATGTGGACTCAGTAACATCGGAGGTAAGCTTGTCCTTGATACACACGGCTCAGACAAACCACGAACCTGCGTCTACATACCCAAAGACATTCCCATCACACCACTCACTCAATTCTGTTCCAGAGACCTGACAGCTGTCAGGCTCCAAACCGAAGGCAGTGATCCAGATGTTGTACTGGCCTCGGTATACATGCCAGGCGAGGACGTGGACTGTCCGCCAAAAGAAATGGCCGACCTGGTACAACACTGTGAGCGCGCCAAACTAGACCTGATCATCGGCACCGACTCGAACGCCCACCACCCTCTCTGGGGCAGCGAGGCACCAAACTCCAGGGGAGAGGTACTATCCACCTATTTATTTTCCACTAACTTAAACATCATAAACCACGGCTCTGAACCCACTTGGGTTACAGTCCGAGGACAAACGATTATTGACCTAACACTCGCTACTGAAAATGCGACAAATTATATAAAAAACTGGCACGTATCGGACGAACCTTCTTGTTCAGACCACAGAAGAATTCGTTTCACACTAACTACTAACACAATGAAACCAGCACCGAGACGAAACCCAAGGCGCACTGATGTCCCAGGGTATAAACGCCTCCTAGCCTCCCTTTTAGCGAGGCACCTGTCAAGAGTAACCCTGAAAGACCAAGCACATTTGGAATACACCGTAACAAAACTATCACAATACCTCACCGAAGCATACCATGCATGCTGTAAGCTAAGAGCGCCAAAAACCAAGGGGCAAAAAAACCCCTGGTGGAACGCGGAACTCAGTAAGCTCAGAGACTTACTACGAAAGAATTTCAACAGAGCCAAAAACACCAGACTCCCGGACGACTGGGAGATATACAAAGAAACCCAATACACTTACAAGAAGCAAATCAGAACCGCCAGGAGAACCGCATGGCGGAAATTCTGTGAATCTATCGAGACAAACAACGAAGCCGCAAGGGTGAGGAAAATCCTATCAACAGATCAGGACCGAACTCTTGGTGCGCTGAAAAAACCTGACAACTCATACACGCTTAACGATCAGGAAACTAGTAAGGTCCTTCTTGAAACTCACTTCCCAGAATGCAAACTCCTAGAGGATAGGACGTGGGAGGCGGATCTGGAATGGACCCCAACGGATCAAGACTGGTCTAGAGCCCGCAATTTAGTAACAGAAGACAAAATAAAGTGGGCCATCAACTCCTTCCAGCCATACAAGTCTGCGGGTTTAGATGGCATCTTCCCAGCCCTACTGCAGTGGGGGGTAGACCATCTGACACCATACCTGGTGGAGATATATCGAGCCTGCATAGCACTGAGATACATTCCTCTCGCATGGCGAGAAGTGAAAGTCATCTTCATACCCAAACCTGGAAAAACAGATTACACACTACCCAAGGCTTATAGGCCCATAAGCCTCACATCCTTCCTACTTAAAACCCTCGAGAGACTCTGTGACAGACACATCCGGGACGGACCTCTCCGGGAAAAACCACTCCACAAACAACAGCATGCGTACTCCACTGGCCGATCAACGGAATCCGCGCTGCACAGCGTGATCTCCAAGATCGAATGTGCGGTGGACCACAAATGCTCAGCACTGGCCGTCTTCATCGACATTGAGGGTGCCTTTGATAAAACCAGTTTCAAAAGCATCACCATGGCCCTCAACAGACACAGCGTAGACTCGACCCTGAGTGGCTGGATCACCAACATGCTCAAACTGAGGGCTGTACAGGTGACCGTGAACGACACTACTAGGGCCATCGTGGCGAAGGGCTGCCCCCAAGGGGGAGTCCTCTCGCCGCTTCTATGGAACCTGGTGGTAGACAGCCTCATCAAAGCACTGAATGACGAAGGTTACTTCACCGTAGGCTATGCGGACGATATAACCATAATAATCAATGGCACACATGAAAACACTATATGCAACCTCATGCGCCAAGCTCTGAAAATAGTAGAGGAATGGTGCAATAAACACCAACTTACGGTGAACCCAACAAAAACTGAAATGATCCTATTCACAAAAAAGAGGAAACTACCGATGCTACAACTACCCCGCTTCTTTGGGACAACCCTAAGCCTATCAACTGAAACCAAGTATCTGGGCATCTTCTTGGACAAACAGCTGAACTGGGCGAAACATATGAACTACATCGTCACTAAAGCCACTGTATCCCTCTGGCAGTGCAAGCGACTGCTTGGAAGGAACTGGGGAATTAGCCCCAGGGTCACTTACTGGCTATACACCACGGTCATCCGACCGATCATCACATATGGCTCACTGGTCTGGTGGCCCAGGACAGACCTGAGCACAGCCCAAAGAGACCTCGAAAAACTGCAGCGTTCTGCATGTGTTGCAATCACCAGCAGCATGAGAACTGCACCCACTGCCGCCCTACAAGCAATGCTCGGACTGCCGCCTCTGCACCTCATCGTACGAGAAGAAGCGGCCCTGGCAGCTTTTAGGCTTCACTTATCAGGAACCCTGACCAAAGACTCCAGAGTTAAGCACACACGCATAAAAGATGATGCGGTCAAACGACAGCCAATGATGGCATCACCCTGTGACAAAGCCCCGAAGACACACCACTTTCAAAGACACTACAGTATAGTACTCACAGAAGAACAGAATGACTACTCAGGACCGAAAGAGATGAGAGTATACACCGACGGATCGAAGACCCACTCCGGTACAGGAGTCGGAGTCTTCTCACACGATCTCAACATTAACATATCCAGCCCGCTGGGAATGTTCAACACCGTATATCAGGCGGAGTGTGTGGGTATCATACAGGCGGCCTATGCCATAGAAGCCAGGAGTGTTACGGCCACCCATATACGCATACTTTCCGACAGTGCCTCAGTTCTCCAATCCCTACAGAAAAATTACATTACCTCGAAGCTTACACTAGAATGTCACAATGCACTAGAACGAGTAACGGTATCCGGATGCAACAAAGTGACACTACAATGGATTAAAGGACACAGTGGATCGCTGGGCAATGACGCAGCAGACGAGCTTGCCAGAAGAGCATCTAGCACGTCGGTCTGTGGGCCTGAGCCCATCGTACCCATCCCCTACAACCAAATACGCAGGTGGCTCCAGGATTTTACCCATATTCAAGCGGAGAACTGCTGGTCCTCGGCACCGGGCTGCAGGCAGTCCAAGGAAGCTATGCCATCCTTGGATGGCAGGCTAACCAGGCGGTTGTTACGCCTGGACAGGAACGGCCTGCGTCTGGTGGCGGGAACCATCACAGGACACTGCTCGTTAAACAAACACTTCCACACTATAGGCATAACGGACAGTCCTCTGTGCAGAGCGTGCATGGAGGCTGAGGAAACCGTCGCGCACGTGCTCTTTGAATGCACGGGCGTCGCCCAGATTAGAACTGTAACCCTCGGGTCACCCAGATCTTACACGGAGGTTCTAAACAAACCAGGAGACATAGTGAACTTCTGGAGGGAGGTGGGCTGGATGGAATAACCCCCAACGGCCGCCATGGCCCACGCACAATGGTCCACCTTAAGGACTAAGTGCGGAAACCAAACCCGTAACATAGAACATAGAACATAGTCAGTGACATTCGGGACGAGATCGGCTTTGTTCGACTTTGTAAAAAGCGCTTTCTCCACATTCCACTCTCAATCTGATAATCAATGATGATACAATGATGATTTTAATGACAAATTACAAGTTATCAACAGAAATCATTAACCCACAGTACATATATATATTTTCACTTTTATTGAAATTCTTTGACTCTACACAACATAGTATTTTGGTACCTTGAGAGAAAATTAAATCGAGTTTTTATTTTATACACTGCAGTAACGAGTTAAACAAGATTTAGCCGCATCACTATCTGACACTGTCAGAAAGACAAGTCAAGTCAAGGGACAACAACGCTTCAATAATTTATTTTTTCAGTTTCTTTCGATTTGCATCAATTTCATATATTTCTTTTTTCCTATGTGTTATTGAAGGAATATAATTAATATGGAATCTACAAGATGGTACAGCATTTACTCCAGATGGATGTTGTGTTATTTGTTCTTTGAGATTCCAACGCAATGTGCGAAGACATAGTCCGAAGCTTCAGATGTGCGGTGAACGCTTTTGTATCAAATGCACGTCGTATAAAGATGAGAGGTGGAGCCTGTGGAGCAACCTGCATCTTTATTAGATGAAATATTATCTACTTCTAAGTCGTCTGACATTGAAATTGATACTTACAGTAATAAAAATGCTTTGTTTACTTATTGTGATT
Organism: Lithophane semibrunnea; assembly: GCA_947363905.1. Taxonomy (NCBI): domain Eukaryota; kingdom Metazoa; phylum Arthropoda; class Insecta; order Lepidoptera; family Noctuidae; genus Lithophane; species Lithophane semibrunnea. The sequence goes on along the minus strand of OX376190.1, from coordinate 12,653,570 downwards.
TTTGCTTTCAATAACCATTTAAAACACCCTACGTTCCTACTATACATTCCTACGTTCATACATTCCCACGTTCCTAGGTTCCTGCTATACATTACGGGACAGTGCACTATTTTACTATACTACAATACCGATGAAGTGTAGGTTGGCCTACTCACTAAACAATTTTTTTTAAGTTATGATCGTATTTCTCAGTAACCTCGTTAGACAAAGTATAATATTACTACCACTATAATCTAGAGATCATTATCAGAGTACATATTCACAAATAAACATGTACTTACGTATTTTATTTTAAATTAAAGAAAACAGTTCACTAAAAGTAAGTTTTACACGCCTGCTTAATATGACTGCAGGGCAGTTCAGTAGTCGAGTGTTTACATGTCAAAAAGGACTTGATGGTACAGCTTAACGCAGGTCAGACCAGTGAAATGTTGTCACGTGACCACTGACCGGCTTTAGTCACGTGATCGCTGGCTTGCCTGTTATTTGACATGTTCACGGTACAAAATAGCCCGACAGTTCACTTTCCGTCGAAAATTGACCTGCTATAAGAGTTCATGGTAAGCCCCCAGGTCTGAAGTTGATACATTGCAGGTCAGACGGAAATGCTCATGGTACAAATAGAAAACCTGTCAGGTTAGCCTGCTAAGTTGACCTGTCATGTACTTGGCAAGTATTTTAAAAGTTGATGGTTAAACTGTATTCAAAAGCTGCCATGCCAAGCTGACAGCTCTTGCACGCGGTTCCGATCAATTAGATCTACATTGTGTTCAACTATATCAATCGAAGAATTTCATTTGTGTCTACAGTTGTTTTTATTTTATCATGCTCACATACTTTTCCAATTCACTTTATAAATTGGCAGAATGGTTGACATCGGCTTTGCTTGCCATATAAAAAATAGAATAGAATAGATGTGCTGATCCCGATATGTACCTATCATTGGTAAAAGACCTAAGTAACTAGAACTTGTTCTTGTCTTGGGGTTTTCATCCGCTACAAAACTACAATATGTGAAAACCCGTGACATCGCGTCACAAGTAAACAGACTGAAAAAATGTTTGTTATACAATATTTATGTATTATGAGGATTTGTGCCGTTTTTCTGTAATGATAACAAATTATTGAGGTATCGTATTGAGAATAGCAATACTTACTGTTCCCAAACCCAATTTCATGGGACTAAAAAGTCTCGCTTACCAAACAGATCGGGGCTTAACACTGTCACTTTAGCGGAATCATAATATGAAAATATTATGAATCATCGTAAAATGTCACAAACTGACAATTCATAATATGATCTGCGTGTAATTAATATTACGAAATAATTCATCTGTTTGGCAGTTTTCTATGGAGATTCGTAAAATGGTCCACAAATTATGAATTGCTTTTATGTCAAATTGTCAACAGTTTGTAATTATGTAAGCCGCATTTTCTTGTAAGCCGCATTTTCTTGTTTTGATACTGTTGTTTCATCATAGGTCACGGATAAAGTAAACTAATGAACCGTTACTTACAGCGAATTAGGAACTTTCAAGGTGACCTGCAAACACTGACCCTATGTTGTGTGAACTGCCTGACTCGATCGACTAGTGGTCGCATAGTAGTCGGTCGGTCATGATACCGTGTTCCTTTATTAGGAAAATCGTAGTAGCAGCCAACTTGGACTCAGGATTTGTGACATTTGTCAAAGGATCGCTTCCTAGCAAAATGTGGGCTAAAATCCTCCAATTACATATAATAAATATTTGTACATATATCGTTTTTATCCATAGTTTAAACCAAAATTTTGAACTATGCTAAGCTACAAGAGTGATGAATGAAGAAAATGTTGAAATTAGGGTAGGGACAACACAATGCCCCGCCACAACCTCATTAAACTAAAGGATTCTTTGACACATTTATTTAAATTATTTTTGAAGTTTGATTCGATTTTTTTATCGTAGTTTAGTTTATTTAATAAATGTCAATGCACTAAGAAAGTAAGCGTTTAATTGCGGCACTAAAATGCGTTCTCAATCAAGGTCGTCTCAGACTACCGAAAACTGACATATGCGGTAAACTGGTTGGGAGTTTAAACGTATTGCGAAAAAATGTATCAGTCCCTTTAATATGTTTATGTATAAAAAGAACAATTGTGAAGTGCGAGATTATCAGTCACAGTTCGGTACTTCAAGAGTTAAGAACCTTCAATATGTACAAGGTATAAAATTGTTAAATCAACGAACTACCAAAAAACTGTAGTGGCTAAATATTATATCAAATAAAAGTTAAATCCAAAATTCTTACTAATTTATATTATTTATCCAGATCCTCCTAGTCGCCGCTGTAGTCGCGATGGCCGCTGCGCGGCCACAAGACGGTCCCGACCATCACCACGGTCATGGTCACGCTATCTCGTCACAGAGCATCGTACTGCACCAAACTCACGACACTAAACACGAACCCGCACCCCACGAGGAGCACAAAGAGGAGCACCGCGAGGAGAAACACGAAGAGCAACACAAGCACTACGAGGAACATCACGAGGAACACCACGGTCACGCCTCCTCATCGCAGAGCATCAAGCAACACCACGGACACGCCACCGAGAAACACGTCGAGTACTATGTACGATAATGTTCCAAGCGTTATACAGAGTACTGCTTATTTCTTTTAAGATAAAATTGATAAAATTCACTTGTCTTACAGTCTCATCCTAAGTACGAGTTCGCATACAAAGTGGAGGACCCTCACACCGGCGACAAGAAATCTCAGCATGAAGCTCGTGATGGCCACGTCGTGAAGGGCGTGTACAGCCTGCACCAGCCTGATGGCACCATCAGGATCGTCAAGTATCACGCTGACAAGAAAACTGGGTAAAGGAGAAATCAAAAAGAAAGCTGTTAAAAAAAAAAAACGGAATATACTGAATTTACTAATTGTTTTTTTCGTGTTCACAGATTCAACGCCAACGTTGAAATCAAGGGTCCCGCCGTACACATTGTTCCTGAAAATCATCATCACCACTGATCTCTATTCAAACCTGTTGAAAAACTTTGTCTGTTGAAACTTACATTTTAAGATTGTTGATAAATGAGCCTCAAAGAATGTATTACATTGTAAATATTTAAAATAAATACGTTTTTACTACTAAAAACCTTATTTTATCTTTTGAATTTGTATTATGATTAAAGCATAATTTGTGACAATAGGAGACTTACTATGGCTAAAGTTTGATGAAATATCTAGTAGGAATTTGAACTTCATGCAAAGAGAATGAAAATATCATGAATCAAACATGTTGAAAGCGTTTATGAGATGAAATCGGCTAACATAGGTCAAAAGAAAAAAAAAGCTATTTAGTTTCTCTCTTGATTTTCTTTTATTTCTTTGTCTTTTCTTTCTTTTTATGTCTTTGAGGAGAATGAGGATTCTGAGCAGAAGCAGATGGACTTTGGATGCTGTTTAGTGTACAATTGGGAATAATCCCTTATATACGCGTATTTTTTGTATTCCGATGCGAGAATTTGGGTGCGTTACATGGAATAGATAAAACATTGATCAGGCAGGGGCCATAGGCCGTCCATAGTTCTAGGTTACCAGTCAAATTTAGCCACCCAAACCCATAGTCCAATATATTTGTCTCGCTTCTAACTACTAAGCAACGGCTAGTACCCTTGCTTCGTATAAATTAGTTGACTATGGTAAAAAGATTTTTTTTTTTCAAATTGCTTTGAACTGAATTTTAAATAAGTAGTAGTACTTTGTGTCACTGAATTAAGTGTGTTCGAACAATAATAAAATTTGTGTCGCATTGTGGTTCAAAAGAAAATTCTTCTAAAAACAAAAAGTATACTAATAAAAAGCTATGGTAGGAGCCATAGAAATTCTTTTATCTATGATAGGAGCAATCAAATTTTCGGTCAACCGACTACTGTTTGATTAATAAACCACCATTGTTTTGTCATAATAATCTATAATTGCCGTGTGGCACACTATTTGTTGTAAAAACATTATTTTTCATTTTTTTATTTTGTTATTTATATTTTGTGTTTCATGAACTGTGTCCAAATAAACGTTATTCTTTCTTTCTTTAATTATTTAGGTACTACTATTTTATTAGAAAACTAAACATAGAAGTGGGCGGAACGTTTTGTTAACTAAATAGATTTGCAAGTAGTTAATAAACATAAGTTATTTTGGTAGTAGGTATAATTATATTTAATAACAGTTTTAGAGGGCAAATCGGTTAAAGTTTAGAAACGTAACGCCTCGATAACGAGTAGGGGAGGGGAGAGAGAGCCCCCCGCCGAAGATACATAGTTTTTTTTTAACAATTTTGGATTATGACATATATTTCATAAAAAAGTTGAAAATAAAATGTAGAGAGAGCGGAGAGGAAGTGGGCAAGTCATCCCCCCACCCACCAGTTCACAGGACAGGACTCAAGAGAATGTCAAACAGGAAGCAGTAGTTCGGATATTTATTAAGTAATAGTACCTAAGTACACCCATATTTTAACTGACTTCTTCAAAAAGGAGGAGGTTCTCAATTCGTCTGTATGTTTTTTTTGTTTGTTTGTTACGCGATTACTTCGACAATTATGAATCGATTTGGATGATTGTTTTTTTGTTTGATAGGTCATGCTTCAGAGGTGGTCCCATATAAATTGTATTAACTTTGCTTGCGTATTGAGTTAGCTTCAATAATTACGTATTTTTCCCACTTAGTCTATGTAGACGACATTATTATTTGCTCCGCGCTGTTATTTATTCTGTATTCGAATTTGTGTGGGGTAGGTACCACAACTAAAAAGTGAAAAATTAAAACTTTTTACAAAATAATATGGGAGTTTGTTGCGCCACTTCTTCTTCCCAGCTAAAGCACTAGGAAGTGGTGAAGGGTGGGCGTTTTTGGGGGACTGTCTTATGTGATTTTGACGTTTGAAAAGTGCTGATTCTCAGCTTAGTTTGAATAAATGACCTTTGATTTTGATTTTGAATAACAACCGACTTCCAAAAAAAATACTAAAAAATGAAAAATAACTTTAAGTTCGGAAGTCGGTGGCAAAAACCAATAATTGAAAAGCAAAGACACCGACCGTTATTAGGTGGTATAAACGTATCTATTTTAAATATTTACAATGAATCACATTCTCAATAAATCAACAATCAACAATCTTAAAGTATGAGTTTCAACAATCCGGTTCGAATAGTTAGGTTTAGTGATGATGATGATGTTCGGGAACAATGTGTACGGCGTGACCCTCGATCTTTACGTTGGCGTTGAATCTGTGAACACGGAAAAACAATAATAATTGTAGGGTAGTTGTTCAGTTGTATCATTTGTTTTTCTTTTTACGGCACTCGGTTTGAATTTTGTCTTACCCAGTTTTCTTGTCAGCGTGGTACTCGACGATCCTGACGGTGCCGTCGGGCTGGTGCAGGCTGTACACTCCCTTCACGACGTGGCCATCGCGCGCCTCATGCTGAGATTTCTTGTCGCCGGTGTGAGGGTCCACTACCTTGTACGCGAACTCGTACTTAGGATGAGCCTGTATCAAATATTTCATAGTAAGTGAATAAATAATAAACCACAGGTTATGATCGTTTTCGTTAGGAACGTCATCATACATAGTACTCGACGTGTTTCTCGGTGGTGTGTCCGTGGTGCTGCTTGATGCTCTGCGATGAGGAGGCGTGACGGTGGTGTTCCTTGTGATGATGCTCCTCATGGTGTTCCTCGTTATGATGCTCCTCTTGCTTCTTGTGCTGCTCTTCATGTTTCTCCTCATGGTGCTCCTCGTGGTGTGAGGGCTCGTGAGTTTGATGCAGTACAATGCTCTGTGACGAGATAGCGTGAGCGTGACCGTGGTGGTGAGCGTAACCATGTCCATCTTGAGGCCGCGCGGTGACCATCACGACCAAAGCAGTGATAAGGATGATCTGAGCAAAAGAAACATAATTCGTAAAAAAAAACATGATAAATGAAGCTTTTGGAATTTGACTGAAAAAAATAATTCACAATTTGGATTTCCTAAGTTATTGAGCTCTGTTAATTGTCTTTTTTTTTAGTTTATATTAATAGGTACGTTTATGGGACCTAGGACAGTTAAAACAAGTAGTACCTTATACATTTTTAATAAATGTATGCTTTACTTAAGGAGTGCCAAACAGTGACTGATAATCCCTCAGTCCATAATTTTTCTTTTCATACAAATTTTTAAAGGGACGTTGATACAGTTTTACGCAACACTCGTTAGCGCCCAACCAGTTTACTGAATATGTCAATTTTTGGCGAGTTGCACTGACCTTGAGTAATTAGGTACATGTTATATTGCCGTAATTAAACTTTTTACTTTCTTAGTGCATTGACATTTATTCAATAAAATGCAGTCCTACCAAGTTACTTTCACGAAACTTAACTTAAGTAACAATTATGTTCAAACAAATTATTACGTTCTTTTCAGCTAGTTTTGCAGTTCAGGTACGAGACTGAAAATTTACTAGTATCTAGGTTTTGTCAGTTTATTTAACTGACAAAACCTAGATAAGAACTCAACTAAGAACTCAACTAGTGATTCAGAAATGCATCCTTCTGGATACCAATCAGTATCTAGAGACATAAAAGTATTGTAAAACAAAATAGGTACCCTATTGAAAAACTATGATTTTGTGTTAACCATAATAATATCAACACACAAACGTATGTAGCTTTTTTTCTGCGGTTTCGTCCGCGTTGTTTCCGTCCTTTTTTACAAACAAGCAATAATACCCCATTTAAACCGTAAAGACGTGAAGAAAGTGAGCCTAATTCCTACCTCAGGATCAAAACTACCACCATACCAAATATCTAAATCATGTAAGCTTAATTACACAGCAACTGTGATTCATAATACTACAAATTATGATGTTTATTTATTGAAATACATTCCTGGCTGGATAGGATCAGGCCTTTAAATTGATTTTATAATTTTAACATAAACAGTTTTATAGTTATTTAATAAAATACCTAGATGTAATTGACAATTCAATCGATTCGCCTAAAAATAAATCAACTTCGTGTGAATCGCCTCAAGAAAAAATAATATTATTTAAAAGTCGATGGCCCCACCGAATAAACGTGCAAGAGTTCCTGCACCTACTTAATTTTTTTTATAAATTTTAGACTCAAAACATGCCTTTTATAATAGTAAATTTCTTTATTCTAGGGAAATAATTAATTTAAAAAATACAGGAATAATAGTTTATGCTTTTATTACATGCTTATTGAGTCGCCAAGTACACAAGAATAAACATGTCAAAACCTACAGACGTTTGAGAAGATTTCTGATTGTTTTCAAATTTGGGTAATGTCTTCTTACAAGTTTATTCGTGTAGAAATGTATGCAAATTTTATTAGTAATGTTTTATCGCACAAAATGGAAGTTTGAATATAAATAGGTTATTAAAATTAAAGTATTGCATTGTCTCTTACTATATTTTTTTTTTCTAGCAATTGTGCTATAGATTCAAAAAATAATATTCTTTGCATATTAGTTTAGGTTTATAGCTAGTAACGGTAAATAAACAAATGTTTACGCGATAAATTCTATTGTAATCGTACGTAACATAGAAAGGGGGGTAAGATACAAGTGAAATTAGGTGACTAGCTCGGAAGATCAGTCTTGTTATGATTAAAATGTTTTATTTTTTTTATTGTGTTGTGGGACTGCTCTTGATCTCGCCTGATGGAAAGCGATAGATGAGGTCTATGATGGAACGAGCAAGCCCAGAAGATGCCTGTTCACTCTTGTTTTGATGGCTGACGGGTTATACGTGGAACACAGATACGTACACAGATGTTGGCAGAGAGTTCCACACTTTGGCCGTGCGCTTATTAAATGTGGATGAGAAGCGCTTAGTACGACTAGACGGTATATGGACCAAGTGCGGATGGTACCCCGCTGTACGTCTGGTGGTCCGATAGTGAAAGGGAGATGGTGGGATCAGGTCGTGGAGCTCTTGCGCACACTCTCCGAAATACAGTCTGTAGAAGACCGACAGGCAAGCAACATTACGCCGATGAGCCAGACTGTGAAGCCTCGCCCCCAGCGCCTCGTCACCTATGAGCCTTTTTGCTCTGCGTTCCACCGAGTCAAGTGCAGCAAGCTGGTATTTTGCTGAGCCATCCCATAAGTAGCTGCAATTCTCCATATAGGAACGGACCTGAGCTTTATACAAGCCTAGAAGCTGTCCAGATGTGAAGTACCGTCTTACCTTATTTAGGATACCCAGCTTTTTGGCTGCAGTCTGGGCTTTTGACCCGATGGTTGAGCCGAAGTTGAGATCTGACGTCAACTCCATGCCCAAAAGCTCCAGGCGGTCGGTAACTGGTACAGAATGCACCTCGGAAAGTAGGAGATAATTGGAATTGGCTCCTTTTGGCAGTAAATAGTCACGCCTGTGTTTTCTGAGCATTGAACTTGACTAGATTGTCGATGACAATGAGAAACGAGATTTAGGGTCAAGTTCATTCGCTCCACCATGGCCTCTCTAAGAGTACCTGTTTCCTCTCTGCTGGCTCTTGCACTGGACAGGTATCTTTATGAGACTGTGCTGTCATCTGCGTACCCAATAACACAAGCACAAGTCATTAATATGGAGCAGAAATAAAGTGCCCCTGAAAAAATAAAAACCCCTGAGGAACACCGGCGTTAATTCTCTACATCGGGCCCATGTAGGACCCGGTAAAAGCACCCGTGAAGCTCTTTGCTCTGCCATACCTCCCTGCGGTCATTAGTATCTAATACAATAGGTTTGCGCCAGTTCTCGTTAGCCAAGGAGAGCTGGGTGAGGCCCTTGTCTACTGAGGCTACATCTCGGTGCATCCCCACGTCGGCATTTAGGAAGTATTCCCTGAGAATGCATGTCTCACGGTTGTGCAGGGTCTTAGCATTTAAGAAGCCTCGACCTCCGCACTTCGGCGGGATATACAGTCTCATCACCGATGATTGTGGGTGATGCATCCGATTTGCGGTCAGCAGAGTGCGGACCCTCCTATCCAGGGCGTCAAGTTCCGTTTGAGTCCATTTGAGTATGAAAGAGTACATCAAAACCGGCATGACCCAAACTTTGAAAGCGCGCACCTTGTTTCCGCCTAATGACTATTTAATACTTTATTCAGGCGGCCAAAGAAGCGCTCCCTCAGCGATTGTTTCATGTCAGCAGCGTTGATGCCTAACGCTTCCGACATACCCAAATACTTGTAGGTTTCGATTGACGTGAGGATCTTAGGTATATGGAATCCGAGAGTTGGGTTCCCACGGATTCCACAATCTCCCCTCGCTTTACATGCATGACCGCACATTTGTCAACACCAAATTCCATCCTGATGGCACTACTGAAGGTTTCGGTTACCTTCAGTAGCTCCATCAGTTACAGATTGTTGGGGGCAAAATGTTTCAAGTCATCCATGTAAAGCAGATGAGATATAACCTGACCACCTCTCCTCAATCGATAGCCTAGACCTGAATCCTCCAGCAGTGTACTTAGAGGGTTCAGGGCCAGGCAGAACCAAAGTGGACTCAAACTGTCGCCCTGGAATATACCTTGCTCGATCCTTATCGGCTCGCTACTCCTCTGGGTATGTCGACATCCTGGATAGCGAAGGACCGTCCTCCATTGCCCCATAAACGAAATCAAGAAGTTGCGCAGACTTGCATCTACTTTATACAACTCTAGCACCCACATGAGTCATGTATGTGGCACCGAGTCATAGGCCTTCTTATAGTCTATCCAACATGTCGACAGATCCCTTCGGGAACGACGAACCTGTTGGTTAATCGCCATATCGATGCGGAGCAGCTCCTTAGTACCGCGGGACCCGTTCCTACATCCGTTTTGAGAAGCAGACATGATGGAGTTGGTGTCTTTAATTATACGTATGTTTGTTAATTTTAGCTATCAAAATGGATGTAAAAACTTTATAGAGCGTCGGTAAACAAGTGATCGGTCTATAATTTTTGGGTTCCGCAGTACTACCTGATTTATGGAGTAGGTGGGTTATTCCTGTCGTTAGGAACTGGGGCAGCGACTAAGGCTGACTGGAACTGGGATGCCAATCTGGCGTGTGACCTTTGGAACCATTTTGTGTTTTGTGTTCACGGAGATAAATACACAATTATATTTTTTAATTCTGTTTACATCTGTATTCTATTTGCATCCTTTTACAAAATTATTTATATTATTATACCATACATTAACAAAGATGTATTACATAAATGAAAACTGATCTTATTAACACTAATATAAATGCATACGATCTTTCCAATCATATAATAGCAGAACAATGTACTGTAAACAAGCGTGTAAAAAGTTATAGCTGGGTTCCAAAATAAACTTGATTTACGGAGAATAAAAGTGTAACATTAGAGTGCGTTTTATTCGTTGTGTATCGTTACACGAATAAACGTGTAATGATATATTACTGTGACCCAGTCATGCAAATTTCACAAGAGTAAAAAAATTAAATAGTTTTTCATGATTTTCTTGAAACTAGTTGATGTTTAAAAAAAAGTAAATATGCAAATCTATAGTTTATTTTTTTACCTATAATTCGATTATACATTATTTATACCTATTTACAATGAAATGAGCGTTATTGAAGTTTAAACGTTTTTATTTTTTGCTGAAAAGTTGTCATTTTTCTCTTACACGTTTATTCAGTGGGGCCATCGAAGTGTTTATTCGCCCGTTTCGGGCGAGTAAATTCTTGCGATTTACCAATGAGCCTAAACCCCTTATCTCCGACACTACTGAGCCTAAAATTATGAAAATAATACAGAAAATAGAAAAGTTCTATATTTATAACTATAGAACTATTTTCTGTAATATATAGATTACAGGAAACCTATAGAAAGTCTATGGTCTTAAAATAACATGGTAAATCTTTTAATATTGTGCCTACAAACAAAATATCTGTCTATCGTAAATCTTATATTATTACATCTACAATATTAAGTTTGTTCTTGGGATAATATCATTTCAACTACGGAACCCTTCATTGCGCGTTGTCCGATACGCACTTGTTTTTCAAACGGTGTCGATCCCATGGTGAAAATGTCAGTCAGTTCATCAGTTGTCGTGTAATATGTTCATGCTGGAACACCCGTTGTATCATGGAGTTATTAATTGATTTTCTAAGTTGTTAATCATTTTGGATAGCTAGTTCGTCTCTACCATTGACTGTTCATTATATTAGGTCCCCACCTATGAAATTGGTGTTTTGTATGGGGAATTTTAAAGAAGTTGCATTTTTCATACTAACATTTTCTTAATTTATTTAACAATCATTAACACTAATGTTTTAAAACTTTTATGTACTAATGTTTAAAAACTATGATAACGTATGCCACTTAGGTTAAGCGACAAAAATAAGTGGTGGCTAAGTTAAAAATAGTGGTCAATTATGCTAACAAAACGACGAGTCATTTTCAAGGTATTTTTTTATGTTTAGAAAACTATAAGTAATAAGGTTTTTTTTACTAATGGTAGTTGTCTATGATGGTCATTATTCGATATAATACCAAGCGATGGATGAATGCTTTAAATCATAGAAGTGACGAGGTTCTCCATTTGTGAGAAAAAAACACCAATTTCATAGGTGGGGACCCAATAATAATTGTAATTACATCTAGTCTGGTATAATTTATGTTACTGTCGACAATAACATAAATTATACCAGACTTAGTGTTTATTTGATGGCCAAAAATGGAATGAAAATCTCATAGCTTACAATTATTTTTCTTGTACGTCGCTCAAAAGCATGTACCCATCATAATATAGGTACTCCATTGGGGAAAGATCAAAGCTGGATTTGGATTGGCGGATGTTATTCTTTTAAAAACTTAATTTTAGTTTTCTTTGTTGGAAAATCCCTCCAAAAGCCACGATTGCCACATGCCAATTATTGCGTCGAACAATTCTGAAAAGTTGCCAAGCTTTATGTGAGATGCTATGCAAATTACATAACAAATAAGGGAAATATTTAATTGATCCTCTAAACGATTTGACTTTCTAATGATGTACGCTGCTTTTAATAAATGAGCTTAAAATTGGTCGTTGTAACTAAGCTGAGGCACCCCGACCAAATGGATTAGGTTATAAGCGTGACTAACACCACGCGAGCCGAGAGAGCGAAGCGAAGCAATCGGCGAGCGCTACATCCAAGTTAAACGCAGTTTTCTTGGCTCTTTAGTATTTTAGGACACCAAAATGGGAATTATTTCAGGCTCAAAAAGAGGTATATGAGTATCCATTCATATTTTTAGGACTTAAAAAAGGGAATCATTTGAGTTCCAATTAAATACATGCGATAAAAAATCGCGATCGTTGGTTTTATATGCCATCATGCCATAATATTATTTTAACGTGAATGTTTTCAGGAAGTTAGAAATACAACATAGTAACTAGTATAATAGTATTTATTAAATACAATGTAACACATTCTTTGAGACTCATTAATCAACAATCTTAAAGTATAAGGTTCAACAGACAAAGTTTTTCAGCAGACAGTTTAGAATTTAGTTCAGTGATGATGATGATGTTCAGGAACAATGTGTACGGCGTGACCCTCGAATTTCACGTTTGCGTTAAATCTGTGAACACGACAAAACAATTAGCAAATGCAGGTGTATATTTCGAGCTCTTTACTACTCAATTCATTATAGTGCTTGTAAAAACGTACCCAGTTTTCTTGTCAGCGTGATACTCGACTATCCTGACGGTGCCGTCGGGCTCTTGCAAGCTGTAGATGCCCTTCACGACGTCACCGTCACGCGCCTCGTGCTGAGACTTCTTGTCTCCGGTGTGTGGATCCACTACCTTGTACGCGAACTCGTACTTAGGATGAGACTGTATACACATTTTTCAGAGTTAGTTACGTTACGAAAAATAATATAAACCAGAGGATATGACCATTTTTGTTTCGAACGTTATCATAGATAGTACTCGACGTGTTTCTCGGTGGCGTGTCCGTGGTGCTGCTTGATGCTCTGCGATGAGGAGGCGTGACCGTGGTGTTCCTCGTGACGCTGCTCCTCGAGGTGCTTGTGCTGCTCTTCGTGTTTCTCTTCGTGGTCCTCCTCGTGGTGTGCGGGCTCCTGTTTGGTCTCGTGAGTTTGGTGCAGTACGATGCTCTGTGACGAGATAGCGTGAGCGTGACCTTGGTGGCGATCATGACCGCCTTGGGGCCGTGCAGCGGCCATCGCGATCACAGCGGCAGCTAGGATGATCTGCGTAAATGGAAAATAATTTTTAATATCGAGGTTTGACTGAAACTGTAATATCTTCTTGTTGAAACTTTTCTGTAATAGGTTATTTTGTTGTTTTATTTTAGTTTTATGTTTATGACAGTTTATAAGTAGATAACACATACCTTGTACATTTTGGTATTCTTTACTCTTGGAGTAATTAGCAGTGACTGATAAGGTCCCAGTAAATAACTTTCTTTTTATAATTTTTTAAGGGACAGTGAGACAATTTTTCGCAATAAGTTTAAACCTCCAATCAGTTATTTTGGATTATACGCCAACCTTGAGTACAGTTTTATGACTTTCATGAATTAGCTCATAACTTTCTTGATCAGAATTAACTTACATTCATTAACAACTTTTGGCAACTGGTTTGACATTTTTTGAACGAATTACGAAAACTGGTAGTACTTTTGATTGTATAAAAAGAAAAATTATGTGTCATTTTAGTATCAGTCACTGTTTGAGTTTACAAGAGTAAACATTTCAAATCATCAAAATGTACAAGGTACAACTGTCACCAATAATTTGTTAATACGATAACAGCCTGTTGTAAGCGACAAATCGTCATCATTCATTGTCATTGTTCTCTTGTCCTTTTCCTAATTTATAAGTGGTCAGCGCAGCATTTATTTTACTACCATATTAAAATAAATAAAATAGATAGACATGTGATGAACATTCAATTATTTGTAATCAGTCAAAAACAAAAAACATTCGGACAATTTTTAAACGAGTTCTATTTTTTATTAAGTATACAATAACATGAATTTACATTTCGCAGATTATCCTAGTCGCCGCTGTTATCGCGATGGCCGCTGCGCGGCCGCAAGACGGTCATGGTCACGATCAGTACCACGGTCACGGTCATGCTATCTCGTCACAGAGCATCGTACTGCACCAAACTCACGAGACCAAACACGAGCCCGCACACCACGAGGAGCACAAAGAGGAGCACCACGAGGAGAAACACGAAGAGCAGCACAAGCACCACGAAGAGCATCATCACGAGGAACACCACGGTCACGCCTCCTCATCGCAGAGTATCAAGCAACACCACGGACACGCCACCGAGAAACACGTCGAATACTATGTACGATAATGTTCCAATCGTTATACAGAGTACTGCTTATTCTTTTTACGATAAAATCGATAACCATCGCTTGTCTTACAGTCTCATCCTAAGTACGAGTTCGCATACAAAGTAGAGGACCCTCACACCGGCGACAAGAAATCTCAGCATGAAGCTCGTGATGGCCACGTCGTGAAAGGCGTGTACAGCCTGCACCAGCCCGACGGCACCATCAGGATCGTCAAGTACCACGCTGACAAGAAAACTGGGTAAAGGAGAAATCACAAAGAATGCCGTTTAAAAAAAAAACGGAGTATACTGAATTTACTAATTGTTTTTTCCGTGTTCACAGATTCAACGCCAACGTTGAAATCAAGGGTCACGCTGTACACATTGTTCCTGAACATCATCATCATCACTGATTCTACCTCTGGTCATTAAATTACGTTTAATATTGTTGAACCTAATGTTTAAGCAAATATTGTTATGTTTTGTGAGAAGATGTGATTGTAAATAATAATTGAAGTCAAAAATTGTATTTAATTTCGTACTTTTTTTTTCTTTTTCCTGAAGCTGTGACTTCACACTTCACTTCTTCTTCATTTACACTATGTAGGCTTCACCATTTTATCTCATTCAGCGTCTAACGCTAATATTATTTTATGCTTCTTCTTTAATTTGTTTTAAACTATTAATAGACATATTATAAACATAAATGCAGCGTAGTACTCCAGAAAATAACCCAGTATCCAACTCTGACCAAATCTGAAATGTGTTAAATCAGCTGTTCCATACAAAAATGTTATCACTACTAATGATATGATAAACATTTATTTCGGACCAGGTCCATATTCTTGTTAGTAACTATATACTTAATCACTAATGCTAGTATTCAACACACAACACAAATTAAACTGCGAAATGAAGCCGCATCCACCTCTGTAGCATGGGGGACTCCCCCCGATCTGAAAATACACCCAGTATAGTGTTGGAACTACCACGAATGCGAGTGAGTAGGGAGGCACACCGTTTTCGCATGATAGCGGCAAAACCATCAATAATACCAACACGATCAGAATGTATGGAACAGCAGATTTGTATCACTTCTTTTACCTGCCATACTGTATAAAAGGTGTAATTTTTCATACACGAAATTATGAACAACTTTCATTATGGGACCAAATCTGAAATCGCGAAAAAAATATCTGCTGTCATCAATCAGCTGTTCCCTAAATTTTGAAGAGCTATGCGAATATGAATGTAGGGTACATTCATATTCGCATAGCTCTTCAAAATTTAGGGAACAGCTGATTCATTTTTCACATGTATGCGTATGGACTGGTTCTGAAATAAATGAATTTTATTTAATTTTATTACTTCTGGGGCGTTTTTTTTTATCCTGGTAGAATATTTCCGTGACATAATATATGCGACCTCCACGAGGGTGGCACCACAACTTAAAAGTGAACTTTTGATTAAAAAAAAACAGCCGACTTCCAAAAAAAACATTAAAAAAGTGATAAATAACTTTAAGTGGGAAAAACACTTAATTATTTAACCTAACTCAAAAACTACGCAAGCAAAGTTAATAAAATTTATATTGGACCACCTCTGATGCATGACCTACCCAACAAACAAGAATCATCAAAATCGATTCATAATTGGCGGAGTAATCGTGTAACATACATACAAAAAAAAACATACAGACGAATTGAGAACCTCCTCCTTTTTGAAGAAGTCGGTTGAAAAATGAGGATCTTCCATACCAATTGTTATACCTACCCAATTTAACCCCTACACGGGATAAATATTCAAAAATCCTTCCTTAGTCCTTGCTTTAGTTATAACTTTTTCGTACAGCGAATCGATACTGATTGCCATTAAATCAGATGACAGTTATGAAAAGAGCTAATGAATAACTCATGTCTGCTGGTGCTGGAGACGAGTCCCAGATAAGTTTGCCTATATTGTCTTTGTATAGTAATCGCCAAAAAACTTGGAAAAATTAGAAACTATGTAAAAAATATTTTTTTTTTAGTCCTTAGGAGTAACCCATTTTAATTAAATAAAAATAAAAATCCCACTGTATAGTGTAATATTATTAGATCAAGTGCATACTTACTGCTTATAATTACGACGTAGTAATCGATCGAATTTAGTGCAATATCTCTGTCAGTGCATGAAAATCTCGCAAATGTTGAGAAATATAAATATCTAATAAATATGTACGGTACCTACTTATCGTGATTTGATACGAGGGAGGTTGTTCGCGATATGAACTCAGCGGTCATCACTCAGACATTCGTCACACCAAATAGCCTAGAGCAAGACATGAAGTAGCTCAGTAGGAGTATGTGTAGGATATAGAAAGCGGTAGGTTTGCAGGGCATAGTGCGGCAAGCTGTGTGGTTCCTTGGATTGCGTGGAGCCTTCCACCAACCTTCCAACACCTTCTTTGACGATAACTGGGTACGCCGCGGATCTACTATTTTTATTGCATTTGTTTAAAAAAAACAGGAACGCGTCAGTAACTGCGTATGCCGCGGATCTACTATTTTTATTGCATTTGTTTCAAAAAACAGGAACGCGTTTTTTTTCAAAAATCAGGAACGCGCGAGTTTGTTTTTTTAATAGCATTAACTATTATCTCAATTCCAAAAAACAGGCTTACTAGATTTTTAAATATTGACGAAATGGTGGTCAATTTGGAAGTAAGTAAATCCTAAACTTTTCACAAAATCATTTTACTCGGTGACTAAATAGTTATTTATGCAACTGATAAATAATAAGGGGTATCACATGAGTAATATAATACCTAATTATTTACAGTTGCATACAAGACTTTATCTACACCCATGATATGAATCTTCTACAAATGTTTCTTTGTAATACCAATATCGAACAAAAATGGCGCGGTACGACGTGAATTCGAATTTTTCGAATATGAATGTGTTTTGTTTTTTTTTAAATTACGGTGCTTTGTTAGTGAAACGCTCGTGAATGACAATGTTCATTTTTTAAATGAGTTGCATTATGAAATCCAGTACAACATTATAACACCCGTTTGGATGTTATTATGATTACTATGACACTGGCTGTTTTAATGTTGGCAATAAGCTAACTGTTTCAGAAACTTTTATAGAGGATTTATAGCATGGGTGTAGATAAAACTATTTATTGATTGATAACATTCATAAATACAAAAATAATAATATGAACATAATTTGAAAATAATTCATTCTGTTCTAGGTACGTACACATTTTTTTTAATTGAAGTTTAACTGTGGTTAAACTTCAATTATATTTAGAAAAGAATAGAACATTTTGTAAGATGAACATTTTAACATAATGTATATAAATACCTAATTTTGATGAATTTCAATGCCCTACCATTAAGAAAGAAGTTAATTAAAATAATAATATATCAAGGATAGATCAACTTTCCGAAATAAGACCAATGCAGAAAACTGGTTAAACATTTTCGTAGCGTATTACGAAAAACAGTCCCACAGACCCTTTAATCAAGTGTATAAAAATAAAAATAATTCGCTGGTAAATTATCAGTCACCATTCAGAACTCCAAGAGTAAAGAATACAAAATTATCACAATGTACAAGGTATTATTTAAAAATCAGTATAACATCACTTAAAATTGTCATAAGTTATGAAATAAAAACAAACTATGCTCTACAAGTTCCAAAAATACAAATTCTAAAAATGAATTATCTTTTACGAGTATAGATCATCCTTATCGCTGCTGTCGTTGTGGCAGTCGCCGCGCGGCCACAAGAGGATCACGGCCACGAGCACCATCACGGTCACGCGTCCTCATCACAGAGCATCAAGCAGCACCACGGACACGCCACCGAGAAACACGTCGAGTACTATGTACGATGACATTCCAATCAGAGATAGACTTCTGCTTTCTTCCTTTTAGAAAAGATTTTGCTAACCATCACTTGTCTTACAGTCTCATCCCAAATACGAATTCGCTTACAAAGTGGAGGACCCTCACACCGGCGACAAGAAATCTCAGCATGAAGCTCGTGATGGCCACGTCGTGAAGGGCGTGTACAGCCTGCACCAGCCCGATGGCTCCATCAGGATCGTCGAGTACCACGCTGACAAGAAAACTGGGTGAGTATTCACATACGCATTCATTTAAACCAAGCTGTACCTTTAAAACTATGCCTGGAAATGTGTCGTCAAATTTTATTTTCGTTTTTACAGATTTAACGCCAACGTAAAGTACGAGGGTCACGCCAAACACATTGTTCCTGAACATCATCATCACTGATTTATTCTATGGATCTGATTGTTACCTTAGTCTTTATTGTTGAACCCCTAATGTTTTAATTGTTAATTGTAGTATTCATAGCTGTGTG
This sequence comes from Lithophane semibrunnea, assembly GCA_947363905.1. NCBI lineage: Eukaryota > Metazoa > Arthropoda > Insecta > Lepidoptera > Noctuidae > Lithophane > Lithophane semibrunnea. The sequence continues at coordinate 12,634,840 of OX376190.1, read as the reverse complement.
TTGTACTGTACATATTAAAATAATTAATTATTCAATCTCACTCGAATTGTTTTTCTTTTAAAGTATTTTTTTTTAATACCATCCGTTTTATTCAATAAAAATCTGTGAATTGAGCTGTCACTACTAGTACCAATCGCTAGCATCAGGTGGAATGACAGTTCACTTCAATCTAAGTTGTCACGGTGAGATTTTTACAAAATAGACCGCCTGATGTACCAACCCTATGGAATAATATTACAATCTTAAGTTTAGTTTAGACTTTTATAATGCTGCTCAGAGAGCTGATTTATATTTAATTGTGCATTGGTTTTTGATGATTTACGACCTCCAAACTTACGGTGAAAAGTCTCGCAAGAAGACACCCACCCGGTTTCTGATTTGTGAAAAGTAGCAAATCTCAACTGATTATTCTCAAAAACATAAGTCTTGTATAGTATCAAAAACATTTTTTGCGTTTCACAATTTAAAATCAAACAGAAACGCAACTGACGACTTTTAAGCATGCTTTCTGACTTTGAGTAAATGATGTTATATTACTCAAATCTTGATTAAAGTTTAAAAAAAACTTAATTCAGAAATGATAAAATGTTTAAGTTATACTTAAGTATAGATTAGGACGTTCTCAAATTCAAATTCTCAATTCAGAAAGCGGGTGTAATTCAATGATAAGGAACGGTGAGAAACTATTCACATTCACATTTCTCGGGGCATCTCGGCAAGAGTCTGGAGGCCGCATAAAAATCTAAACGTGTTATGATTAGAACATCACAAAACAATGAACGACAGAAATGAATCAAAAGAATTTCTGTACTTACTCAACAACTAAGGAGTTAAATCAAAATAGCTTACAGAAACACTGCAGAAAAATGTATTTGTAATAATATGTCTAATAATGTATCATATATTATTATAACTGTCAAGGCGTATTCGTATGACGTTTTCAAAAATATTAAACACGTTAGTATAATACGGGATAATGCAAAGGTGAAAACAGCTAACAATGAAGGCAATCTGTAGGTATAAACAAAGAGCTAAGACTAGCTAAGAATGATCACATAAGATTGATTGATTTATTACTATAAATACTCTACAGAAAAGACACCTGACCGGGATGTTATACAGTCCGTTCATAAAACATTTAGCCAGGTGCTGTAAATTATATTGGCAAATCGCCAAAAAAAATCATACTATGGAAAAGCTGGTGAAAATCCAATGCTTGTTCACAATCGAAAACATTTTTAACAGTAGGGTGAAGAACAAACGGGGAATTAAAATAGGTCACCTCGTTAGGTCGCGCGCAGGCAATGCAGATTGCAATGTTATGTTCTTCTTATTTGGTACTATGAAACTTTCCGTTATTAACGGCCAGTTTCTTCATCAAAAGTAACAGCCAAATTAACAGTCACTGTTCTTCCGCGTTGTTGGATTTACAACCATCGCCTCAGCGCCGAGGATTGAAAATACACAGTGCAAAAGAACAGTTGACTGTTACTTTTGATGAAGAAACTGGCCGTTAGTAATATCGATGGTGAACTTAAAACGTTTACTGTGTAAAGTCAGCCCATTCAAGTAAAATGAAATCTCTAAAAACACTACGAAACCAGGTAAGCCGCTGAGATGCGATGAGCCACAATCTTGATCTGCTCGTTGTGCAAATCCATCTGCAACTAATATGAAGAGCAGTGGCCCAGTGGTATCGGCCGCGACTTACGGAGTTTTAGATCGTGGGTTCAAACCCAAGTAGGCACTTTACTTTGCGTAAATTATTTCACCACCACTGCTCTCAAAACGGCGAAGGAAATCATCGTGAGGAAATACATGTCCTAGAACCAAAAATTCAAAGATATGTGACATCTGCCAGGCAACCCGCACTGGGCCCGCGTGGTGGATTATGGCCCCCTCCCTCACACAGAGAGAAGGCCTGTATCCCAGTGTGTAGCAGTGGGAACATTATAGGCTTAAATTATGCTATTATGAAGGACCTATGCCAGCTTTCACAGCTGTTGCCTGACACTTTTTTGTCGAAGCTTATTAAATTGGAATCATCCATACGACGGAAACGAAATATGAACTTAGGTATGTAGTTAATGGATGAATACAATTTTTGTCATTTGTCTCAGTTCTAAGGAGTCAGTTAAAGCATAAGTGATGTGTGTGTTGACCTTCCGAGCTATCATAATGTTGTTATTGGATCACAAGTAACCCTTAAGTAAGTTAACTACTTCGTTGGTCTAGTGGTCGCAAGCGCTACTACCGAGCATGAGATCCTGAGTACGATTCCCGGGTCGGGCAAAGTGTTATTGGGTTTTCCATATGGCTCACCTCGGCGCGCCCCCTATTACGGGACTTAAACATAACCGGCGAAATGTGGATGTACTATAGGTACATCTCTGCCTAACCCTTCAGGGAATGCAGGTGTGATGGTATTTTAGATAGTAAAAGTAGCAGCTTCCGTACAACGGTTGTGAAAATTACGCAAAATTAAATCTTGTGAAAACCTAGAAACATGAAGAAAAATATTTTCACTTGGCAAATGAAATTTTGAAGAAGCTTTTATTACGTAAGACTAATACGAGTAAATTGATTTGTAAAGCGGTTTCTCCCTTTGGAGCACTGACTTTAATATAAAGAACGAATTAAAATCGTTTTCGTTTTTGTCAAGACATGCTCGTATATTATTAGAGGAAGTAGGTTCATATGAAAACGAATTGGATTAATTTATTTTCGAAGCTTTTCACAAATTATCCGAAAAATCTTAATTCGTACTCGTACCCATAATCGTATTCGTACTTTTGTCTTACATGATCATACTTCTTCTTTTAAGAAAACCTTTAACTGCGTTAGACGCTCCAAAATATGATTAAGAAAGAAGTTAAAAATTTTGAAGTATGCAATGATCCTTCTTTTATGGTTAATTCTGATGAATATAAATGTCTAAATAGAAAGTTAATTAACTTAACATAATTTGAAGGTCAGATTTACTTTCCGAAATAAGATAAATGCGGTAAACTGGTTCAATTTTTTTGAACTGATTGCGAAAATCTGTCTCACAGACCCTTTAGTAAACTGTATAAAAAGGAAAAATATGTCCTGTGATAATAACAGTAATCATTCAGATCTCCAAGAGTATAGAATAAAAAAAATCACAATGTACAAGGTATTATTTTTTAAGACTTAAAATATCAGCCAATTGCTAAAACTAGAACAGATTATCCAAAATCAGCAAAGATAAAATCTGTTTAAAATTAAAGTTACTAGAAAATCATAAAGTAGGTAATCTACTTTTGTACAGATCATCCTATTCACTGCTGTCGTTGCTGTTGTCGCCGCGCGGCCACAAGAGGGTCACGGCCACGAGCACCACCACGGTCACGCCTCCTCATCACAGAGCATCAAGCAGCACCACGGAAACGCCACCGAGAAACACGTCGAGTACTATGTAAGATCATTGTTCCAAATAACTTTATACATATAATTATGTAATTCTTCTGTACCTGAAGTTTTCCTAAACGGCTAGACCGACTTTGGGGATTTTTTTATGTGTGTTTGAGATGGTCCCTGGATGGTTTAGATTCACAGTTGGACCCGGTAGGTGGCGCTGCAAAGCCAACGTTCGGGTCAACATCTGTTGGGTCCGCTAGTAATATAATAAAATGCTGTAAGAAAGATTTTGCTAACCATGATTTGTCTCACCTTCAGTCTCATCCTAAGTACGAGTTCGCATACAAAGTGGAGGACCCTCACACCGGTGACAAGAAATCTCAGCATGAAGCTCGTGATGGCCACGTCGTGAAGGGCGTGTACAGCCTGCACCAGCCCGACGGCACCATCAGGATCGTCGAGTACCACGCTGACAAGAAAACTGGGTGCGTTTTAACAACATTTAATATTCAAGAAGAAGGACATTTTAAAATGGACTTTACTAAATATTACTTTTCGTATCTACAGATTCAACGCCAACGTAAAGATTGAGGGTCACGCTGTACACATTGTTCCTGAACATCATCATCACTGATTATTTAGCATATAAACTGACTGTTAACTGTTACCTCTTACTTAGATTTTTGTCTCATTATGATGTAAATATACGTAATTATAACATTTAATATTTTGTTTTTATTTGAATCTTCTTGACTAATGAATAAGTAGGTGCTATCACTGGCTCTAGTATTAATTTTAAAGATAAAGATAAAGATAATTTATTTGCATAAACATGTGTACATTAGTAATTACCTTGCAGAGATATTTACTAAAGGTGATAAAGTTTAATTAGTTTCAACATGTTTTACCATAATTGGTGTACAAATCAGTGAAATAAAATGAAATAATTAATAATATAAAAATGTGATGAAAAAATTATTAAAAATTATAAAATAAAATATAAATTCAAAACAAATAATAAAATAAAAATCATAATAATCAAACAAAATAATAATCAAACATTCACAAAGATAAGTCGGTCAGAAAATCATTAACATTATAATAGGCTTTTTCAGCCAGTAGTTTTATTAGTGCTCTCTTAAATTGGTTTGAACTCAGCAGTTTGATATGTTTAGGGACTTTATTATAAACTATGGAGGCTCTACATACTACACTTTTATACATCAAAGCTGTCTTGGCATGACGAACACAAAGCTTGCTATTATCACGGCGATTTCGTTGTACAATATCGGATAGCAGGGGAAACAGATGAGAGTTGCTTCTTACAAATAGAGCCAATTCGAGTATGTAAAGAGATGGTAGTGTCAGAATTTTATGCTTACTAAATAGAGGCTTACAGCTTTCATCACTTCGAATACTAAACATACCACGTATGCATCGTTTTTGCATTTTAAATGCCATGTCCTTATTTGTTGAGTTGCCCCAAAAAATAATGCCATATCTCAAGACTGAATCCACTAGGCCATAATATGCCGTGAGTAGCGCATCTGTGCTTATGGTTGAAGATAGTTTATATAAGGAATATGATAAAATACTAATTTTTTTACAAAGAGCGTCAATATGATTTTTCCAATTTAATTTATTATCGATAATTAAGCCAAGGAAACGAGCAGAAGTAACTTCTTCAATTAAAAAATTTTTATAAGTTAATTTGACGTTTAGAGAATTTTGCGATCGTTGTCCAAAATGCATTATATTTGTTTTAGTCAAGTTAATTTTCAAATTATTATTATCTAACCATGAAATTACAGATGTCAGTGAATTACTTATGTCAAAATTATATTGTTCTTTATCCTTACATGCTATTGTAACAGTACTGTCGTCAGCAAATAGTGTCATAGGCTGAGTCGTAGCATTTGGCAGGTCATTTATATATATGATAAATAAGAGTGGCCCCAGTACACTACCCTGGGGAACACCATATGATACATATCGCTTCTTTGACGTGTATGTTTCTTGATTTTTTGTTTTAAGATTCAATTTAGTTATTTCTGTTATCTGTTCTCGGTCAGTTAAGTAAGATTGTAATAAATTTAAGACATTTCCTCTAATTCCGTAGGCGTGGAGTTTATTGATTAGAACTGAGTGGTTAACGTAATCAAATGCTTGCGTCATATCGCAGAAGATTGCACAAACTGGAGATTTTTTATCGATGTGGCCTATCACGTTTTGAATAAAATCATAAATGGCCATATTTATAGTTTTATTACGACGAAAGCCTTTTTGTTCGGTGCACAAAATTTTATTTATTTCAAGGTAGCTATTTATTTCACCGTAAATATATTTTTCAATGATTTTTGAAAATATACATAACAGTGCAACGGGCCTGTAGTTTTCCATCAACTGTTTGTTAGCTTTCTTGAATAAGGGTTTTATTATCGATAGTTTTAGATCACTTGGAAAGTTTCCTGTTAATATTGCTAGATTGATAATATGGCTAAGATGTTGACTTATATTATCATGTACCGCTTTTATAACTTTGGTAGAAATTTCATCGTATCCTACACTGTTTGTGTTTTTGAGGTTCTTAATTATATTAGAGATTTGTTGGGGTGTACTGGGTGCAAGAAACATTGAGTTTAATCGATTATTTATGAATGCTGTTTCATTTTTTCCAGCGTTTGGAATGGGCTTGACTTTGTCTACAAAATAATTATTAAATGCGTTTGCTATCTGAGTAGGATCAGTAATGATTTCGTTATTATTAATTTCGATGGTATCGATATGTTCTTTTGGGATGTTGATTCTAGTTTTATTTATAATTTTCCACGCCGTTTTGCATTTATTGCTTGATGTTTTAATATTATGGTTGTTTTGTGCACGTTTTGTTAATGCTATGATTTTTTTAAACAGTTTGCAGTAGTTTTTGTATTTACTCACATTATGTCTTGTAGGTTTTAATCTGACTTTCCATAGCAAATCCTTTTTCTTCCTACTACAGACCTTAATTCCTCGTGACACCCATTTTGGCTTGTCAATAACTTTAATTGTCACTAAAGTTTTTGGAAAACAAAGGTCGTAGAAGAGTTTGAATTCATCTATAAAGTATTTGTAAGCTACATTTGTGTCATCAGTCTTGTATATGTCAGAGAAAGACAAAGTTTTAATACACTCTTGAAATTTTTGAATATTATAAGCGCTGTAATCACGTTTCAATAAACGCCAATGTGTAATGGTTGGTTTTTTTTTTACAGGAATTTGTATTATTTGAGCTGTATGATCTGATAGGCCTAATTCTAAAATATCAGTTTTACATACCTTATTAAAATTATGTGCAAAATTGTCGATACAGGTTTGATTAGCAAATCTCGTCGGTTTACGTAGTGCTAATTTTAAATTATAGTTCAATAGTATACATTCAAAATCTAGAGTTACATTATCATTTTTTAGAATGTCTATATTAAAGTCACCAGCGATTAGAATTTTACAATTTAGTTTAGCTATATAAATCAAAAACTTTTCCAACCTTACAAAAAACGTATACACATTATTTTGTTTAGGTATTCTGTAGACACAGATAATAACAACGTTATGGTCTAGCAGTTCAACTGCACAACATTCAAAAATACATGGAATACAAAAATTTTTTACTTCTGACAATGTCCTGAATCTTTGTTCTTTTTTCAGCAATATGCACGTTCCTCCTCTTTTACTATTGACCCGACTATAAGATGCAGCCAGAATGTAGTTGGGTATACTCAAGTTACTCTCATGTCCCGACATCATGAAGTGTTCTGTTATGCATATAGCGTCGACAGATTTACCATTATCACTGAGTTTTTCCAAATTAATACAAAGTTCATCTGATTTGTTCAGTAATCCTGCAATATTTTGATGTAGAACTATGATATATTTTTCACAGAAAACCGAGTGCCGAGCGCAGTAGACTCATATTCATTAGATAAGTTCTCTGAATAAGATGTACAAGCATCGGTGTTATGAAGAGAAATGCTATCCATTAAAAGTTTTAAGTTGTCGTAGATATTTAGTAACCCGTGGTTGTTCAATCTTCCAGTACGTCCAGAGAACATATTGTTACCATAGGTTAACATTAAGTTTGAGTCCAGCAGCCAAGCGTACTTATGACTTAGATTATCAATATAAAGCATGTTATTGAAAGTTTCGATTCGTCCGTTAAACATTATTGAGTATCCGTTGCATTTATATGTTGGCAGGCATAATATAATGTTTGTATGTTGAACCTTTCCAAGAGTTTCCCTTATACTGACAATAATATCACAGTAATTGTTTGTCCTAAGAAAGTCTTCTTCTCCTATCAATAAAACACAATAGTCGTTGAATGTGTAATTAATGAGTTTCTGCTCAATATTTTCGACTAGTTTTTCAAGACCACAGTTTGGTGTAAGGTAATGGCATACTGAATAATTAGGGAAAGTGTCTTCCGATAAAGTTAGTATTTTATTATGTTTATTACTGCTTATGATACACATTTTATTCCAAGTGCTAGATAAATTAATATTCGATGTTGTAATAATAGTTGGATAATCGTCTCGTACTTGTTCGTTGCACGAGGACTGTATGCTGCTGCTTTGTATGTTATTCTTATCTGCTAAAGTCGGCGCATGTCTTGTTTTTATATTATGTTTACTTATATCTATTATAGTTTTATTGACAATCGAAGTTAGAGAGTGGTCTTTTCCTACGATGTCAATAGTCTGTGTTTCTTTAGATTTTAGATTTTTCTTGGACTTTTTTGATGGCGTATTAATTTTATTTTTCCCTGGACTGTTGACAAAATCCGCAGGAGATTAGAAAGTCACAATGTAAGAGTAATTTAGAAAAGTATTTCCCAGTTTTTAATAATTTGTAGTCCACAATATTGAGTCAGGGATTCACTGAATGTTCATAATCAACTTACAAAAATCCATTTTAGCATAATGCATGTCACGGTTTGGGTAAAGTTTACTCACTGTTATTTTAGTTATACGTGCACAATGACTGCCGATAACACTGTCCAAGTCAGTTTAGGTGTTGAGTTTCACTTTGATGCACATTTCACAGTTCGTAGTGTTAATAAACTATATTTTTGAATATTTTAACAGGAGCACAATCGAAAGTAGTATTTACGTGCTAGCGCCCTCTAGCGGACCTTTTACTAACTGATAATGATTATCATGGCTACAGGCTGAACTATTCTAATTTGGGATTATTAAAAATTCTATAAAATCCAATCAAAATTACAATATTTTATATCAAATAAATAACTATATCTTTCTTACTGAAGTGATTTGTTCTATTGGGAAAATGACAACATAACGTAACATCACGACTTGTTTCCTCAAAGGGTTGACAGAGGTTAACCTACACCACTATTCATCACTTTAACCAAGCATCTAAGTAGGTAAGTATATTGCTAATTGGAATAAACTCTATATTAAAATAGGCAAACATGCGACAGCTTCTATACATACATAATTATTATAAATTAAAGTCGCTTTTCGTGTTTGTCTGTATGTCCGCGTGGGTCTTCTAAACACACGTCAGATTATGATGAGGTTGTCACCATCGTTTAGAGAAATTATTCCGGAAGGTTTATATGCATAATACGGATGCGCCAAGGTAGCCCGCTAAATTCAAACTTTCTTACGTTATTTGTTTGCAAGTCAGTGTCAGGTTGTATATTGATTAAAATATGATTCATGACCGTAACAAATATGGGTTCATAGAATTATAACGCCATAATATTAAAGCATAACTAAAACTTTTCAATGTTTAGTCAAGTCGTAAAAGCCATGCGAAGCAGAAGCGGGTCGCTAGTTTGTTATAAAATAAACTCAATAAACGATCAAATACAATCTAGATTTTGCACTCATTGGCATATCAATTAAATGCTTTTACGAAATACTCTTACAAACACTTGATAGTATTTCGTGAATAATTTCACTTGTTAGTAACTACTAATGAAATCAGTCTTGTTTTGATTACATTTGCGTTATTGATTTAATATAAAAGTCACTGGTTTTAGAAAGTTTGTATCAGTTTATTTTTATATTTAGTAATAACAACAAGTTTGTGGTTGAAAATGGTATTCAAGGTAAATAAAACTATGAAAAATAATTTAATGGTGATCGTGAAAGTTGTTAACTGCAATTTGATTCAAATCTATTCGTTTTTGTGAAACAGATCTGTGACTAGATTGGCCGAAATGTGGATTGGTAGCAACATCAAGAATTTCGTCTTTAATAACTGGCATAATTGATTTATCATAAGTTCAATCACAGTTAACTGCCCCTATAGGTTCCCAGTCAAAACAGATAAATCGGTTACCATGTGTTTTTTTTCTGCTATTCTTAATAATGCGAAAATTGCAGGTGGTGTGTGCTCTAACCCTACTGGCAGTAGCCACAGACGCCGTGACCATTCACAAGGCTCACAAGCATGCATTCTCATCGCAACACATCTACCGCCACGATGGTCCTCATCAAAAGGTGTACATCCATGAGCACAAGCATGAAGCTCCCAAAAAAGAAGTCCACAAACACGAGGCTCCCAAAAAAGAAGTCCATAAACATGAAGCTCCCAAAAAAGAAGTCCACAAACACGAGGCTCCCAAAAAAGAAGTCCATAAACATGAAGCTCCCAAAAAAGAGGTGCACAAACATGAAGTGCATGAATGTCACAAACACGTAGAACATAAACCCGAAGTACACAAAAAGAAAGAACATAAAAAGGAAGAACACAAAAAACATGTGGACTATTATGTGAGTATTGTTAGATTGATTTGCAATACGTAAAATGTAAGTGGTTAACCTACAACAATAGCAAACTAAAATAAAAATAAAGACTGGATACATAGGTCATGTTGTTACTGGATTTATACGTAGCTAATGGGCAATTTATGCTTGAACAAAATAATATCTTATCTTGTTTTGTACCTCTTGTAAATATGGCCATAACAGTTTTTATTTCATTGGATTACTTAATACATTAGCTACGGTTTTATTTCTGTTTTGATTAAGGCAGTATTGAAGTGAAATGGTTCAGTCTTAAGTATAACAATCTCACGTTCTACTTATTCCCATTACTTTGGTTTCCTAGGCTCATCCTAAATACGAATACGGGTACAAAGTGGAGGATCACCACACGGGCGACAAGAAGTCACACCATGAGCATCGCGATGGAGACAGTGTGAAGGGCTACTATGAGCTGCACGAGCCTGATGGTTCCATCAGACATATAGAGTATCACGCTGACAAGCATAGTGGGTAAGTTGACTAGAAAGAAAACTTGGGGAACGATGATGGTAGAAAAACTATGGGCTAGATAAAATATATATATAGATAATACCTACTAGTAAAATTGATATGGGTTTCAAAATAAACAGAGACCGCCCATTGTCTGGGCCTATTTAAAATTTCTACATTTATATCTGTAATTCGTATTTTGTACACATAGAGTCCATCAATCTGCTTAGCTTTTTCCCGATTTTGATGATTATGTTGGGGTCGGCTTCTAGTCTAACCGGATGCAGCTGAAAAATACTGGTAATTTTATATAGAGCGACTGCCTATGTGACTTTCACAACCCAGTAACTGGGTAATACGATACCCCGACTGGTTGCTTGTTGCTGTTGGAGCACACTAAAGAGTATTCTATTCTATTTTTAAGTAGCTTGAACGCCATAGTTCTTATTAATGTGTGTTTTAATCACAGAAAATACATAACTATAGGCAGTAGAAACCATTTTTCTTTCCATTAAATGTAGGTACCGGTCATGGTAAAAAAAGTGGTGTCATCGTTCTCATCGTTCTATAAGACATGTATTTCTTTTCCAGTTTCCACGCGACGGTGAAGCACAGCACACACCACATAGTGCCGAAGAAGCACCCCCATAAACATTAATGTAAATAAACTTATTTAGTATTAACATACTCGTTAATAGTTATCCTGTGATAAATTGTAATAAGTTAATTTAATAATGCTTTAAAATACTATTGTACTGAATATTAAATAAACTGTTCCTGTTGTTTACGAAGAAAATATTGTTTTTCTATATTCTAAATATCTTTTTAAAGCTGATGTAGGTTTGGAAGGAATAAATATTTTTTTTATTTTAACGAAAGAGATCTTTGCTACCTTACAGCAAAGAAAAAAACATCACGAAAAGTCTCGAACAAAACCAAAGGCAAATAAAATATGAGACTTCGTCCTAAAAGCAAGAAGAAGTGTTGTGTCGAGTGCTGTAACATTTTTGTGAATAACTAATCGCCATTATTAGTTCAACACTTCTTCTTGCTTTTAGGACGAAGTCTCATATTTTATTTGCCTTATATTTTAAGCACATCAAGGATTTTAAAGATTTTGAAGATAGTAGATTAAAAAAGGAAAGATTTCTTACTCAGCTTTTCATCTATATTCACAGATACATACATTATAATACAAATCAACAACAGTAGGTAACTAATACAATAACAATGGGGTCAAATTTAAAGAATCAGAGATGATGATGATGTTCGGGAACGATGTCTTTGGCGTGACCGATATACTTTACGTTGGCGTTGAATCTGTGAAAACATAAAAGGATAATCAGTGACACATTTGTTTGGGATAATGTTGCAGCTGAATTCAAAATTTCAACATCAGGCACGCTTACCCAGTTTTCTTGTCAGCGTGGTACTCGACGATCCTGATGATGCCATCAGGCTGGTGCAGACTGTACACGCCCTTGACGACGTGACCATCACGAGATTCATGCTGAGATTTCTTGTCACCGGTGTGAGGGTCCTCTACTTTGTACGCGAACTCGTATTTAGGATGAGACTGTAAGACAAGAGACGGTTAGCAAAATCATTCCAATCAATATTAAATATTATGATTAGAACGTTTTCATACATAGTACTCGACGTGTTTCTCGGTGGCGTGTCCGTGGTGCTGCTTGATGCTCTGCGATGAGGAGGCGTGACCGTGATGGTGCTCGTGACCGTGACCCTCTTGTGGCCGCGCGGCGACAACAGCAACAACAGCAGTAACGACAATGATCTATTGATACAATAGAAGATTAATTGACTAAGAATTTCTATTAGCTTCTATGATAAATAAATCTATGACATTTTCAAGTTATTGAATCAGTAATGATTGCAATTGTAAATAATTATTAATTACCTACCTTGGTAAACATTTTTAGGGTTTTCTTTTAGTTTGTTTGCTTGTAAAGCTCGTAGATAACTGATGTTGAAGAAAAGAAATTCACGATTTTATATAGACCGAAAAAGCAAGTTTTGATAAAAAAAAGCTGTAGTGTCACATTTTTATTACAAAGCAAGTTTATCACCGAACTTGTTGAATTTGTAAATGCTCTGATTTTAGGCCAGTTGACCTCGTGCGATGTGAGTACCTTTTTGATATACTGTACCTACCTACTACCAAAAAACGAGAATATTGAAGTCTTTAATTTTTTAGTAATGTAAACAAAAATGTATCTAGCAATTATCTAGGTGTCTATGTATCATGTAAATAGTCCACCTTGTAATAATTGCTTTACCACCTTTGACCAAACAAATCCCAGAAAATTGAAATTTAACTAAGTTTGAAACTGCCACAACCTTACAGTGATAAAGCAAGTCGAATAAGTAATTAAAGAGTGTATGCAAAAAAACATGTTTCCACTACACTGCTAATGGTATTTACAACAACTAGTCTTTACAACTTGTTTTAGACGTAAACGGAAAAACGAAAATGGTAGATAATTATCAATAAAAAATTGTTATCTAAACATGTCTGTTACAACGTCTATCGCAACGTGGCATAATTATAGTTGCAAATAAACCGTTTTAAACCAAAATCCGTGGTTTGAAAACCATGTTAAACAAAAACACGGTCTTTAAACCACGGAAATTAGTTTAAAACTGTAAATAAACCGTTTTAAACCAAAATCCGTGGTTTAAAAATCGTTTTAAACAAAATTAAAACGTTTTTATACCACGGATTTACGGTTTAAAACGGTTTAGTTACATCTATAGGCATGATGCGACGTCATATGTGTTTTGGTCCTAAGTAAGTTTTACTTACCTGAAAATCGTGCATAATGGCATTCGTTGTAAATATAAATAAATCATCAAGACTACGAAGTGTTTATTTTCTTTGTTCGATAACAGCACCAAAATAATAAATATTAAACAAAGCTTCTTCAGAATATTTATCTTGGACTTGAGAGCTTAAAGAATGCTTTTGTGATATTGCTGATTCAAAATAAAGAAAGTAAATTTCACATTCATTAATTTCGTTCATGCGTAGCCTTATCAAGGATATCAAGCTTTTAATCAATTCTTGTTCATAATGAGCACCCAACAGGTTTCGAAAACAACTTGCTTGAAATTATTAAACTTTATTGTCAACGTTAAACTTGATTTCAGATTTTATATAAAAATACCGAATTTCTTTTCTGAATTATCAGTTATCACTCTACTTTTACAGCAAGTCAACGTTAACACAAACATTATGTTCACAAAGGTAAAAAAAATAATTTTCATTTCACTATTATCTTAAACAAAAATGTCAATTAGAAATCTCACTTCACATTTTTTTTCTATTTGAATAGATCCTCCTCATCACCGTCGCAATTGCAGCGGTCGCCGCACAAGACTACCAAGAGCACCATGGTCACGCCTCCTCATCGCAGAGCATCAAGCAGCACCACGGACACGCCACCGAGAAACACGTCGAGTACTATGTATGATAACGTCCCAATCATAAATAGAATTTGGCTTGTTCAAATTAGGAATGATATTGCTAACCGTCACATTATGCCTTGCAGTCTCATCCTAAGTACGAGTTCGCGTACAAAGTGGAGGACCCGCACACCGGTGACAAGAAATCTCAGTATGAATCTCGTGATGGCCACGTCGTGAAGGGAGAGTACAGCCTACACCAGCCTGACGGCACAATCAGGATCGTACATTACCACGCCGATAAGAAGACTGGGTAAGCATGCAAAAGCATTCAATATTAGACTCACAGCAACGTTTATTCTCAGAAATGTATAACATAATTTTTTGTTTAACAGATTCAACGCCGACGTTAAGTACGTGGGTCATGCTAAACACATTGTTCCTGAACATCATCATCATCAATGATTCAAATCGAACCTCATGTTATTAAATTAGTTCCTACTGTTGTTGATTTGTATTATTTATAAGGTATGTGAATAAAAGATGAGTAAAAAAACCGTATTTGTCTAATTTCCAAAAGTAACAGAATTTCCCTTTTATTTTTATTTTTAACTGGTACATACGGCTACACATCAAGCTACACACATTTCCAGTGTATGCGGATCACCCATTGTATTGAATTTCCGTACAATGCAAGGTCAGCATATACTGGAAATGTATAGCTTGATGTGTAGCCGTGTGTATCTGTTGGTCGAATTATAACCATCAATATGTAGAGCTAAGTTGAAAGCGTACTGGTACTAAATATGTAGTACTTACCTGCCTATTTTTTCAATAGAGACCTATTTGAAATCTAAATATTTCTTTTTTTTTTTATTTTAGAATCAAAATGCTCCTTTTTGAAGCTTCTGTTTAAAAAATAATCTGTTTTGGGAATTTTCACGTTAAGCCGATGACGCCAGCCCTCCAATGCATTAGTCGTGTCATGGCGCTGTTCAGCGCGGCTAATAATTGAAGGATTAATTTTTGGCTACCATTGTTTGGCGTAGTAATTTACAATCTTGTCAAAAAATGGCGACGACCGATTTTCAATCATTTCTGCAATTTTTTGCCACCCTTCTGCGATGTATTGTGCAGGTAGGAGTTGTAGAATCACAATTCTTCTAATAACCTTTCTTGCTTCTCTTTTTTAAGTAAGTTTTTAATCTTTCGCCTTTTCCAGATGATTTTTTGATAATGAGAATAGCAAGCACTTATTCTGCGCTTCTTATTACATGCTTCCTACTGCGTCCATTATCGCTAACTTCACACTTGAAGTCACATAATTATGTTAAACATTTCATGAAATTAAAAAGCCTTTTAGTTTTCTTTATTTTTATCAGGGAACAACGCATACACCAGAGGTACAATGTGTGTAGTTTTAGAGTTCGAAAATAAATCCAGGTGCAAAGTAAAAAGTTGATAAAAAGGCTTGGGTTCACATCTAAAAGTACCATCTGCGAAAGGTCAAATGATAAAATCTTTTTTCAAATAAATGCTGTTTTTTTTTGTCATTATCTATATGTACCCACTGTGCGAAAGGGTGTTATTGCCTTTTTGATTTTTCAATATAATGTTTCCTACTCCATCACACTGAATTAAAAAAAAATAACGAAATGTTGCTGACAAAGGTATGTAACATGACACTAGATGCAAACAATTTTTTTCGGCCAGGTCAAAAGGGTTTTTATTCAACTGCGGCAGAGTTAAACCTCATGCTCATTAGTTTTGCTACTTTTCGCGAGTTATATACAATTTGTAATAATTATCCGACTGCCCCAGAAGGAGGGTAATGTTTTTTGTACTAGTAACCCGTTGCAACCCGCCTCCGTGTCTGCCGCAAGCGAGGTGTCTCGGCCACCCGCAAGCGCGGCGTCGCTAAAATATCGCCATATTTTCCCCAATACCTAATTACCTGTAGTGGGTGTACTAATAGGTATGTACACTTCTGCCCAACCCTTCGGGGAATACAGGCATGATCTTATGTGTTTCCACAATAATTGGCTATTCTGCGAAATTGATGTTTAGAGAATTAAGCATTTTGAGAATTAGCCATTTATAGAATAAGCCATTATGAGAAATAGTCCATTAAAGACTCAGTTGCTATTTTGAGAATTGGGTATTCTGCGCCTAAACCGTATTTTTTAATATATACAAAAATGTTTATGTACATGTGTACTTGTAGGTATAATATGTCAGGGGCTTACTTTTTAAGTTTATTATTTGTAATAAATTGAGTAATACAGATAAATATTATCATTTTTATTCATTATAATAATTATATCACAATTTAACATCGATAACGGTCATTTCTTATAACACAACAATAGGGTTCTAGAATAAAATTAGTGATGATGATGTTCAGGAACAATGTGTTTAGCGTAACCGACATACTTTACGTTGGCGTTGAATCTGTAAAAACAAAAAAGACATAAGTGATACATCCCTTAGAATAAACGTTGAAACTATCTAAATTGAATGCGCTTACCCAGTCTTCTTGTCGGCGTGGTATTCTACGATCCTGATTGTGCCGTCAGGCTGGTGTAGGCTGTACTCTCCCTTCACGACGTGGCCATCACGAGATTCATGCTGAGATTTCTTGTCACCGGTGTGAGGGTCCTCCACTTTGTACGCGAACTCGTACTTAGGGAGAGACTGCAAGGCATAATGTGACGGTTAGCAACATTATTCCTAATTTGAATAAGCCAAATTCTATTTATGATTGGGAAGTTATCATTATCATACATAGTATTCGATGTGTTTCTCGGTGGCGTGTCCGTGGTTCTGCTTGATGCTCTGTGATGAGGAGGCGTGACTATGGTGGTGCTCGTGGTGGTCTTGTGCGGCGACAAGTGCCACTGCGAAGGTGATGAGGAAAATCTGTCCACATAATAAGAAACGTAAGTGTGGTTCATACAAACCATAGAATTATTCTTGTTTATGGTGTTTTGTGTACCTTGGTGAACATTTTGTCTTTTGCGTTAATTTGCTTTGAAAGTTGAGTGATCACTGATAATTCAACAAATAAATTCACTGTTTTATATTGAGCAAAATATCAAGTTTTCAGTAGTGAGACTTAATATTTCACCAAATACGAGTTCGTTCGAAACTTACTCATTTTTAGTGTTCAGGTTGTGTAACCTTGAACCCACGAAGTGCAGGAAAGTATGTTACCACATCAATAACCTTAATTAATAAGTCTGTCTAAATAGTCATTTTTAACACTTAAGGGCCGGATTTTTCGTGATTTTCAGAGCTCACGATTCTAGTTTTTGATTTTTATTACAGGTATTTTATAAACCCTGATTGATACAAACAAAGGTAGTAACAAAAGCACAATATAACAAAACCCAAAAACAGTACCTACTTTGTAAGTAATCTGAACAGGTTTGGGAACAAACTTGTATTAATAAAATACGCACCCACTGCTGTACTTAATTATACCAAACTTGAATTGTGGTTGTAAGTATATAAAACCCCGAATTACTTTTTGAAAATATCAGTCATCACTCATCTGTGAGAGCAAACAAACCTAAAAGTAAACAACAAAATGTTCACTAAGGTAGGAATTTGAGACTGTAAAATTCAAATTCAAATTGAATTCAAATGTTTGTCACTTACTGTATTACAACTTGTTCTTACGGTTACTTCAATAGATTCTCCTCATCACCGTTGCTGTGGCAGTGGTCGTTGCACAAGACCACTACGAGCACCACCATGGTCACGCCTCCTCATCACAGAGCATCAAGCAGCACCACGGACACGCCACCGAGAAACTCGTCGAGTACTATGTATGATAACGTCCCAATCATAAATAGAATTTGGCTTATTCAAATTAGGAATGATGTTGCTAACCGTCACATTATGCCTTGCAGTCTCATCCTAAGTACGAGTTCGCGTACAAAGTGGAGGACCCTCACACCGGCGACAAGAAGTCACAGCACGAGGCGCGCGACGGTGACGTGGTGAAGGGCGTGTACAGCCTGCACGAGGCTGATGGTACCGTCAGAATCGTAGAGTACCACGCTGACAAGAAGAGCGGGTAAGTGTGCAATATTATTAACCACTTCTAGTACGTTACCACTTACGTTTTTGTCTCCTTTACAATGATTATTTCTTTGTTTACTCACAGATTCAACGCCAACGTCAGACGTGAGGGTTACGCCAAACACATTGTTCCTGAATATCATCATTGACGATTCTCTAGTCTTATTGTTAGCGATATAGTTCTTAAAACTGTTGGATTTTTTTTGATGTATTATTTTGTAAGTATAGATTTATGTGTGATTCAAGAATATACGTGATTATGTAAGACTCTATCTATTGTTTCTTTTAATTATCTAATCTTAAAGATCTATTCGTAGGTACTCAATTCTCAAAAAATGCTAATGGACCTAAATTAGTCCATTAGCATTTTTTAATGAAATGAAATGAAATGAAATTGTTTATTCTGTAAATAGGATATTGGAATCACTTTTACACGTCGTATTAAAAAGTTGTAAAAATAAGCTAGATGAGGTCGGCGTTTCCTATCTGACTACTCTGAGAAGAAAGGCCGAAACAAACTCAGAGGTCACCGTCTCCTTTAAAGTCCAGACATAATCTTGGTCAGGCTATGAATATGAGGACCATGTAGATTAGAGTCTGAAATGGTCTTTTGAGGAAAGAACCACACAGATTTGAGTGGACCTGTCCAGTCAGTGCAAGCATTTGTCAGTAATAGTGGAGCTCAACTCAGAACTTAAGGAGCTGAACGACTCGACGAACAATACCAAAGAAAGGACATTTGGGTAGGTCGCATAAAGTTCTCAAATTGCCAGACCTTCGCTAAAACTAACAGAACGAAAAATAAATATCCACATAGTCCTCACATTCACAATAAAACAATACTTTACAAGTAATCATCATGTCATTTTTAAGATATTCACACCCCTCCTCTACCTCTTTTCTATGTGTAATGTTTTTTTTGCGTATAATTACTGATATAATCTGCTGTCATAAGTATCTTAGCATTGAAAATGGCAGCATTGAGACTTTTAAGAAAGATTGCTTATCATAATCTATTCATCATAGATCCTCCTTTGTGAAGTTGTTTTAATTTCGTATTAACTGCGACATTGACGAACTTTCACAAAACCCTACAAAAGAACTCTCCAATAGGAGGACGATCCGTATTACAACAACGAAACATGTACCGCAACCATTTTCCACAATACTGTAGCAACAAGAATATTTACATAATTTAACTGTCACAATGCCAATTAATGCCGCGAGAGTAGAAATGGTTTTACGAAATGATTACAAGTGCGTACTAAAATTGTTATGGCCTATCTTATAAATTAATACTGTTGCCTTGATTACTAACTTTTGTTTTCTCTATAAAAGACACGATTGTTCGTGTTTATGTATCAGTTTACTTACAAGCGTGGAACAGTGTGAAAATACAAAATGTTTTCAAAGGTATTTTGAATTAGTTTAAGTGAAAGTTTTAAGACAATTGTAAAATTTTATCTTACAAAAGACCAAAAAACTAGAAAAATGTGTGCCCTAATGGATTACCTATTCTACAATCATGCTTTGTGGTAAAATGATTTGCCAGTAAGCAAACTTCGTGAGCAGTGAACGCAAGGACGTGCTTAAAAAATGCCGATTAAAATTAGGAATGATGATGCCAACCGTCACATTATTCTTGCAGTCTCCACCTAAGTACGAATTGGCGTACAAAGTAGAGGACCCGCACACCGGCGACCAGACAACCCAGCATGTAGAGGAGGCTTTTTAATTAATCCCTACAATCGTGTAACGGAATCGTAACACTATTTTCAGATATTGTGCGTCTTAGCAGTGTGTGCAGTGGCGGCAGTTACTGCGGAACACGCTCACTCGTCGCAGCACGTCCACAAACACGAGGGTCATCACCAAAAAGTGGAATTCAAAGACCATCACGGACATCATCACTACGACTATTATGTTAGTAGCTTACTCAACCACTTTTTGAACTGCCTCGCTGGTCTAGTGGGTAGCTTAGCGGCTGGGGAGCAAGACGTGTGACGTAGATTTTCCATCAGGGTTTTATTAATAGCTGCCCGGAAATTAAGAATTTTGGTTTGACATCCCTGCCCGCACGTCTGATTCCTTTCCCATTGGACGACGTGTGAGGAAAAAGGAAGTAAACCTGTATTTGTCTCATGTGCATTGGCTAGTCTCCATTAAATATGTCCACCGTGACCGAAATTTCGTCGAGAGGATATTTTTAACGAATAACTCCCTTAAATACTAATCGTGACCTTTACCTCTAGGCTCATCCTAAGTACGAGTACAAGTACGAAGTGAAGGACCCTCATACCGGTGACCATAAGGAACATAGCGAGCACCGCGACGGTGACGGCGTCAAGGGACACTACTCGTTCAAGCAACCTGATGGCACTATCAGACATGTTCACTACCATGCTGATAAGAAAACTGGGTGAGAATCAATTATCATCAAATTGACTGACCATTGTTCTAAAAGTAAGAAATGATTCTTACTTTGAGAACAGTGGTCAAGTAATTTGATGATAATAACTGTTCTAAAAGCAAGAAATGATTCTTGCGTTTAGAACTGTGGTCAATCAAAATATGAAGGAGCTATTTCTGTCGCTAAACAGTACCGGTGTAATACATGAACATGAGGCATTTCAGCGTTGTCTCTAAAATCAAATTCCTGAAACATCGTAGCTGCTACAAAACTTCGGGATTTCGTGATATAGTTGGTTTTTCGTCATCATTCACAATGCATGGTTATATGAAAAAATAATGCATTCTATTTGTTTACAGTTTCCACGCAGAAGTGAAGCACAGCACGCACCACCTCGTCCCGAAAAAGCATAAACATCATGAACATCACAAAAAGCCTAAACATGATGAGCATCATGAAGAATATGATCATTACGAACAAGAAGAACAAGAAGAACAAGAAGAACAAGATGAACATCATGAATATTTTCCAGATTTTTTCTAAAAATGTATTGACTATTTAGCTTAAAACGACTGTGATCTTTTTGTTGTTTAGTTTTTTGTTATAATCGTATGTTCATTTTTGTTATGCAACTTATTATTATATTATTTTTTTGTTATCCTTTTTTTTATTATACACAGCTAGTCTCTAAAGCAAACCTATCCTAAATTGCAAAGTTGCATGATATGTTATGATCATTATAAATTGAATTTGGGGTGTTCCATTTGGAACACCCCAAATTCACAAGTTATGTTTGCAGTTTAACGAAGAAAAAGGCGAGGCAATTAACAGTAGCCGGTCTCAATACTAGCCTGACCCGGGGACCAAACCTTGGGTCTAACGAGCACTAGACCAATTAAGGAAGCTAGTTAGATAAAAAATGATATCTTGATCAAGTCATATGGAAGAACTTTACCAACACAGAATGTTCTCTTTTCATGAGTGATATGATTTTACGAATTATAGATGTTTTTAAAAGGCTGGCTGGCAACCATAACGACGAGTTTGTTTTTCTTAATTTTGTACCTACTATACTTGTTACAAAAACGAGGTTTGATGACAACAATGAATGTTTCTTCAAAGCTATCACAAATGAACGTCTGTGTAGACTGAATTCTGAAAAGCTATGAGCATAAGCATTTCTTGTAAATACATTATTAAAACTATAATAGATTGGATAATTAATTTGACTCAATCTGCCTAGCCTTTTCTCAACTATTGTTGGAGTCCGCTTCCAGTCTAACCGGATGCTGCTGTATACCAGAGTTTTACATGGAGCGTGTGCCTATCTGACTTCCACAATACAAATGTATGAGTCTGGTCGTCAGACTTGTGGCTTTCTGGCTACACGTACCGACTGTCAAAGATCTTGGTATGACAGCCGGGACCAACGGCTTAACGTGCTTTCCGAAGTACGGAGGTGTCTCGACATTAAATGGATGGTCACTCATCTACGAATCGACCGCGCAAGTGTAACTTAACTTTTGATCGACTCGTGCGGCTGTTATCATTTAGCCTCAAGCCGCACTTCAAGTTCATCACCAATTAAAAATTCAGTCGGATTCTGTTAATAAATTCAACTTTTATATGCGAATCCGCCCTATGAGATTATTTCACCACACTGCTACTACAAAAATAATTAACACATTCTATTGACTTCATTATTATTCATTTGATACAGGTTGGCTGTAAACTACCACTTGTTAGATTATCTCTGAACTACCTAGTCAGCAAATGTGTAGCAACTCCAAACTAGAACCACATTACCAGTACAAAAAAAAATTACATACAAGAAAGTCGCCGACCAAGTAGCAGGCTGAACCTGCTACTTGGTCGGCGACTTTCTTGTTTTAACATAAAATAATTATATCCAATGACAGACGTCAATGCTGTAGCATCCTAAGAATTTTCGGAATCGCATCATTAGTTCCGAAGGTAACCCTATACAAACTCACAAAATGTTACCTCTTTATAATATTAGTTTATAGGTAATAGATTACTCATGTTGAATGTTGGACAGCAACTTAATTTTAAGTGGTAGAAAACGATTAGGCAGTCCCAGTCGTGTTCTACCACTTAAAATCAAGTTACACATCCTATAAAACCCAGTGGTTATATAGGTCAGATAGGCAGTCGCTCCATGTAAAACACTTGTATTCAGCTGCATCCGGTAAGACTGGAAGCTGACCCTAACATGGTTGGAAAAGACTAGGCAGATTGACAAGCGTACAGTGAGGTTGGCTGGGTTACCTGTGCCCCAGCAATGGGAACTTCAAAAGCTGAGTATGCTTATGTTTGCCTCTTAATTAGTGTGATGACTTTTTTGACAGTGAGTATTATACGGCCTTCTATCCAGCAAAAAAACACAGCTAGGTCAGAGTCCAACAGAGTCCGTATACAAATGTTATTAGTATATTTATCAATTAATTAAACAGTTCAACGAATTTTAATCACTTTTAAGATACGTTTCACGAATGTCTGTTTTTACTAACACGAGGCGACACCTAATTTAAAAATAAGAAAGAAAATACGATAATTTGCGGCTAACATGACGCTGAGAAAGCACAAATACAATACAATATAACTAACATTAGACACGCGTTGAACAAGTGTCTAGGTTTTTGTGGTAGTGTTTAGTGAAAACGGTCATGCATTCATTATGTACGAATAAATTATTGATTCAGTTTGAACATTTTTTTAGCTGAAACTTTGGAGCATTTTGTCAATATTAATCATTATTCAAGTTAAAGTTCCGCAAAAATTGTTAAAACTGAAGTTAACACAAGCAACATTATCTAAATAGAAAATACCCTTTAATCCAGGATTTGTGAATATAGTTGTAAATAAACCGTATAAAACCAAAATCCGTGGTCGATTTGTTTACAACTATATTCGTGAATAAGTTTCGATGTCATAAATGTGGTCGTGAATGAACTAACACGGAACCTAAATCTCCGTTACTCCGCCAACACGAAGTAGTTTTAACTGCACACGCAAATTAAGTCATTTTCGAAATCGTACATAATAAAAATGTTGTAAACTGTTGTTGATTGCTAATGGTTTTGAATGCAATCAATAATATTACATAAACATTTCTTTAGTTTTAACTATAAAAGCCCAGATTGATAGCAGTTATGTATCAGTTCACTAATCCACTCCATTTGAACGGTACAACAGTAAAACAAAAAATGATTGTTAAGGTACCAGTGCCTTACCTTTATTTAAAAAAAGTGTTTGAAATTTTTCAACTATAATAATTCTAGAAATTGGAACCTATTTCGTGCTTTTCTTCAATTAAAATTTAATCTCCGTACCTTTTGAATTTCAAAGTGATATTTAGAAAATAGCCACAGTTTTAACAAAACCTAATAAAACATATCTCTTCTTTTTATAAATTGCAGGTTTTGTGTGTGTTAGCTGTGTGTGCCGTAGTGGCAGTCTTAGCAGAGGAAGGTCACTCATCGCAGTACATCCACAAACACGACGATCACCACACGAAAGTGGAATTTAAGGACAAACATGGACATCACGACCACGACTACTATGTTAGTAACACTTACATATCTACTCTACTGCTAATCTACAGTTTACTCAAGCATAAGTGTCAATTTCACCAATGAACCTGAACGCTATCAGCACTACTAAACTGCGTTCAAGAGCTGTCACATCAATGATGACACTGACAACTATTGATCGCGTTCAGTTTCATTGGTGAAATCGGCCCTAAGTGTGACTAGAAAATAGTAGGTACGACTTTCTAGAGCATCATCTTTGTCACTCATAATTATCTGTGTGACGTATCTTTTTAAAGCTCAATATGTCATTAACGCCTAGGTACGAAATGTATGTCTAAAAACAAAACACTAATCGTGCCTTTTACTTCCAGACACATCCTAAGTACGAGTTCGAGTACAAGGTGAAGAATCCACACACTGGTGACCACAAGTCGCAGCATGAACATCGTCATGACGACAGTGTCAAAGGACATTACTCCCTGCAAGACCCTGACGGTTCTGACAGACATGTTCACTACCATGCTGATAAACATTCCGGGTACGTAAACTTTGGATCAATACCTAAGCCTAGATGGCGTACGTAATGTTAATAACTTTAACTAACCTTATATATTTCGGCTACCGAGAGACTGCATTCCTGACACCTGTCAGTAGGACGCGATTGGAACTAATAAAGATTAAATTCGTAAAACGCGTAGGTATTCAACCGGAGTGCGTTTATGACTATGTGTGAAAGTAAACGAAGCAAAAGGAGTATAATAAGGATCGTAGCAGGTGTTTTTCTGTAGTTTCTGCCCCTTGGGAAGAAGGCGGGAGTTTTTATGTATGTATGTACGTATTCTTTTATATGTATTCTGCGATTGCAGTACTATCACAGTTATTTCACTTCTGATTTTGCGTCACAGTGATTTTTACTGTCATTAGCGGCTGCTTTCAGATGTAAAATAACAGTGAGAGGACTTTATAACAGCATTCTTTCATCGGAAGACGTGTGTGAAAATTAATAACTCCTGCAATGCCCTGTTTACCTAGGACTGAATATTTCTTTCACAAGTAAAACATCTACCATTTTTATCCCATTGTCATCTACCTACTCATGTTTTGCTTTCTATAATTATGTTTTCTTTTCCAGTTTCCACGCAGATGTGAAGCACAGCACACATCATCATCATCACTAAGATTTACCTTTTTGTTAACTTGTATTTCCTGTTATTGTAATTGTATGTTGTTGTGTTTTTATTCGTTAATAAATAACTACTATTTTCCTAAAAACTTCACGTGCTCTACTTAATTTAATCAAAATTGTATGGAAACTTCTTCATAGCTGCAATAGTTGCATAAATGCCCCTTAGATACTCGCTCGAAGAGATAGTTCAGACAATGGGATTAACTGTAAATCAGTTATAAGAATGTTAAACAGTTAATCCTTGTGATATTACAAGCACTACCAGTATGTGATAATATTTTAAAGAAAATAATGAAAACATGTAGGTAGTGCGCCACTGATACCCTCATGAAGCTTATGTTAAACAACCGACTTCCAAAAAAATAACACTACAAAGTGAAAAATAACTTTTATTTCGGAAGTCGGTGTCTTTGAATGTCTTTATTTTTTGCTTTTTGCTATGTAAACAACAGTTACAGGAAGCATACTGATGAGCAATATAAAAAGCCACTAACTTATTATGAAATATTTCCGAAACCACGCAAGATAATTTCTTGAAGTAAAAAGCAACATTCAAGTGTATAGCGCATAAAAAACACCCATAAAACTTTTTTTAAGATTTTTTTTTTATTTCATGTAGGTAGCGAACTTGTGTGGTTTAGGAGATATTTAGATAGGAAAAAAAAAGCAACTAATAAACGACTTTTTTATCTTATAAGTATAGGTAAGAACACTCGTTCAAGTCACCTTTCAAACAAAACCAAAACAACCAAAATTGGTTCAGCCGTTTGGCAGCTACGATAGCGCAGACAGACACAAAGATACACATGTTAAACTTGAAAAGAGGGTTGTTATAACCCTCTTTTTCCGTCGGGGGTTAAAAAGAAGAAGAATTTTCAAAATCGGTCCACAGTTGATGAAAATATCGAAGAAATACAAAAAAAAAACCTACAGACGAACATAAATAACCTCCTCCTTTTTTTAAGTCGGTCAAAAAATTACCGTGCATTCGTTGAAACTTGGAAAATTCATGAATAAAAACGTGAAACGGTATTGTTTCTCCGTTAAAAACTGGATACTACGAAAACAAATAAGAGTTAATAAGAGGATTCTGTTGTGCTTCTTATTCTTAAGTAAAAACTTATCGATTTAATTAATTCAGTTCTCTGCGTCCCAATCTTTCATCATTTTTCACACTCAACGTAAATTGACTAAATCTTATAAAGTCAAAATGATATGTAAATAAAATATAACATACATTCTGCTTGTAAATAAAATACTATCAGTCAGCAATAAATGACACTTCTCATTTAGACAAATAGTCACTGGTTCCTGCGAGTGCTCACTGGGTTACTTCAGATCACGTAGCGGATGTTTTATAAACAGCAACAGCATCCTGAAGGTAATAAGCAATAAGATAGACAGTCCACTGGTGTCGAGCCTCACCCAAATATCAATGTAAGTATGGTGGTTCTTAGAAAAGGACAACATCATTAAATTTATTTAGTGCACTAGTACATGCACCCTATAGCCACAGCTCTAAGGTGGATGTACCAGTACAATTGTGCACTGAAATATTATACTGGAAATCCGAAACTGGCAATAGCAACAAACATTACCTAGACTTTTGAATTTCTTTAGACAGTGTTACAAGGTCTCCTCTCCTACACTAAAATAAAGCGATCCTATGTTTTGAAAAAAATAATTAAAGCTTTGAAAGGAAAGGTTATGGCAAACAACAAAATGATTACCGGAAAGAATTTATAAAAATATAATGAGCCAATAAACTATGAATAAAAAAATACTTCAAACCCTTTGGTAAGTTGTAGATATTGACTTTGTTCTTTGTTTGTCTGTCTGGTCTTCCCTATAATAAAGTTAAACATATTTCATGTTACTTAAATCCTATGCTATGAAATAATCTACTGTCAATTATTTTATACTTACAACTGATGCAACGCTGATTTTTCAAGAGTCACATAACTTTTATCTGAGAAATAAATATTTCGGTTTGACAGCTTTTGTATCTATCTATAAAAATAAAAATGAAATGCTGTTCGTTGGTAAGCGAATCACTTGAGAACAGCTGGAATGATTTGGCTATTTTTTATTTTAAAATGTTCGTAAATGTCCGGATTAGGTTTTTATGGAAAGAAAAAATTGTAAAGTATCCCGAAAAATTAGCTAATCTGGAAACGCACCCATAGGAGGATGATGACATCCTCATATTCTTTAAAGATCAAACTGCTGGGGACAGAATCACGAAGTAGGCTGAAGATCGATAGACACTACAGCGAAAAACGGAACTGTGCAAGTTGTAACTTCGACAGGACTTCTTCTTGTCGGATCAATGATTCCGTAATATGATAAAAGTTTTGAACTGTATTATAGACTCAATTGCGACAGGACAGAACTGTGACAGGAATTTACTGCAACACAATTTAACTCCATTAGCCAAATAGACGCCGATTTCATTATATCCCTGGAATTCATCATCATCATCATCATTGGCACCCATGTTCCAACCACTGCTGAGTAGGCTTCCTCCCTTTTGTGCCATGATTTTCCGAAATTAATATCATTATAGGTACCTATTTTTTAGCTGTGCCATCCCAAAATCACAAAAATAATCTTGCATTAGGTACTCACTTTGTAGACCATCCATTCTCATAATTATTTTCATACAACACATAATCGAGAAGTTCGTGGCTAAGTAATAACAGCCGTGGATAGGTGACCATCATTACATACTGAGACTCCTCCGTGACTCGAAAAGCACGATAAGCAGTTGGTCCTGGCTGTCATTCATGGATCTTTGGCAGTCGTTGCGGGTCGTCAGAAGCCCGAAAGTCTGACACCCAGTCTTACCAAGGGGTATCGTATTACCCAGTTACTGGAGGTCAGATAGGCTGTCGCTCCATGAAGGATACCTACTGGTATTCAGGTGAATTCGTTAATAATCCAGACTAGAAACCAATCTAGTTGAGAAAAGACTAGGGAGATTGATTGATACAACATTTATACAATGGTACATAGGTGCTTAATAACGGAATCAAAGATTCTGCCACCTTTTATGTGGGTACCTACTTCAATTAATAAAATTATCGTAAATGTGCAATTTTGCGACATTATTCGATTATTCTGCATATCGAACTGTCGCAAACGTTTTAGTGCCAAAAATTCAAAGTGAAATCGTTATTACCTTGGTAGCTTTACTTTTCACTATAAAAGCCTCGATTTTTTCAAACTATGTATCAGTTTATTGAAATACCTTTTATCTTACGTACCTACATCGGATTAATACAAGATGGTTTCTAAGGTAATGTGCCTTAGAAATTTGCATATTTTTGCAACAATTTTAAATCGCCCAGCTTAGCGTCATATATAAGACTTTTTATTTGTTCTATTCCGAATGATAAGTGACAACCAATGAAAGTTCAAAATAATAGATTTCCCATCTTCATCCATAGAATCATCTGCCTGTTACAAAATAACGATTCGTAGGATATCTTTAACAGTTTCTATTGCATTAGTGATAAGGGCAATTTTACGGACATCCTTTGTTTAAGGACAGCTAATACAGGACAATTATTTTAAAAGTGAACTTTTCTATACAAAATAAAATAAAATAAAATAAAATAAAATAAAATAAAATAAAATAAAATAAAATAAAATAAAATAAAATAAAATAAAATAAAATAAAATAAAATAAAATAAAATAAAATAAAATAAAATAAAATAAAATAAAATATTGCTTTTTACAGGTGTTGGTGCTAGCCATGTGTGCACTAGCAGTAGTGACAGCGGAACACGCTCACTCCTCACAGCACATCCACAAACACGACGGTCATCATCACAAAGTGGAGTTCAAAGATCATCACGGACATCACCATTACGACTACTATGTAAGTCCATACTCATTATATTAGGCAGTACTTACAGATTTTTTGAAGGAGTTCGTCTGGGGACGATCTACTAACAAACCTATTTTGCCACCAAGTAGCGTTACTAATGTTCGGCAAGCAGTGTCAGTCGCCCCCCCAAGATAGATGGAATGAGTCCTCAAAAAGGTGGCTGAGACAGGCTGGATGCGGAGGACAGAGTGTTGTGGCGCAGCTTGGGAGAGGCCTATGTCCAGCAGGGGACTGCGATACGTTGAGTTGATTGAGTGTTACTATCTTACCATCTTAACGGTATACAAGTTTTTTCTAGGTACCATGCTTGGTGTCGCAAATGGGCCCATACGTGGCAGTGGCTGCTCACCGCAGGCTGACCACCTGCAAGATTGCCCACGAAAAAAAAATACAAAATAACTATCTCTAATCATGTCGTTTACTTCCAGACTCATCCTAAGTACGAGTTCAAGTATGAAGTGAAGGACCCTCACACTAAAGACCACAAGGAACAGCACGAGCACCGCCACGGTGACAGCGTCAAGGGAGAGTACTCTCTGCATGAACCTGATGGTTCCATCCGACACGTTCACTATCACGCTGACAAACACTCCGGGTAAAATTCTTACAACACTACTTTTAACCACAGTGTACTTAATATTTGAAAGGACTTGGCAATGCCACAATTTATGATGACGGTTCCGCCTATTCCCTTTGCTACCCTCCACACAATTGCTCTATGAAAATGATCCCGTTGACCAACTGTAAGATGTTAATCTCGGTAGACTGTGGTTTAAATGTCAGATGTACAGCTAGTTTCTACTTTCATGTCTCAAAACATTATTTATTGTCATTTCAGTTTCCACGCGGATGTTAAGCACAGCGTCCACCACATCGTTCATCACCATCATCACTGACTTTCCAAATGTTGTTATTTCTTTAAATATATTTTGTTATTTTTCATGTGTAAATAAATCTTAACTCAAAATAAGATTATTTATTACTTACCTACTTATTACTCCTACAGATGATAGAAAATTAAAAAAAAGGCAATTAAACTGTCTCCTCCAAACTCTTTGTAGATTTCGAATACCAAAGATGTTGAAGCCCACCGTATCTAATAAATTAGGTAATGGGTTCACATACCCCGAAAACTTGGTAATTCTAATGTTCATCACTTTTCCTCGACGCCTCACGTAAGTAACCACAAAGGTTGTAGTGGCCGATGATTTATAGGTACTCATTTACCCAAAAAACTGTAAAGAAATAGACTAAAACTAAATAATAAGGTACAAATCAATATTATTTGTTTTCTACGGTTAAATATTCTACTCTACTTTTGAAAACCTATTACTATGGCTGGCTTCAGAAAACAGCACAAAATTAACTTCATGCTTTATTAGTTCTGCATTAGTTTTTGGTAGAATGTAAAAATGTGTTACGCAAACGATGATATCATGACCTGCGTGTTTTTATTCTCGCACGCTTCTGGGCTTATACTATTTCCATCGACACGCTATGAAGACATATTTTATCAATAAAATTCTGGATTATAAAATATTTAAGCGCAAAGTTACTGATTAATAACACGTATTTCTAGGTAACAGGTATTTAGCACGTGTCGCTTATTAATAAGAATCTATAAATATTATGATGTTACGTCCCTACGACTACACGTAAAAACAATAAAATACTGATCTCATAAGTCATACCGTGTAAACGGACCATTTTTATTGTGCAATTACATAGCGTGACACGCCACTCAATGGTCCGATATCTACATGCTACTAATTTTTATAACTCCTACGCATGGAGGTCCCTAAAATCTCTCATCATTATTTCACTAGCCTTGCTTTCAATCAATCTCAAACTCCATTTACAAGCACTTTTGAATTGTCAAGGAGTCGGTCAGTTAGAAAGTTGAATCTAGTTGCCCATTCCAAAATATAGATCTCTATGGAAAAAACGGGCAAAAAACTCCAAAGAAACTGTTCTAAATCAAGATATTACAAAATATAATCCTGGGTACAATAATGTACCCAGGATTATATTTAATGTGAGAACCATGTAAAATAAACAATATAAATCAATTCAAAATATAAGATTCAAGATAAGCCCTGGCAGTTTAGAAATGTCTGGTCTCAACTGACGGCACCTGTTCACGAACATGACGCGTGAATCAGCACCATCCAGCTCAACCATTTTGAAGGGAACCGAATGACCCAACACACGAGCCATCATCCATTTAGACGCAACTGTAAGCTGCCCACTTACCGCAAATTACATACTGTTACTGGAGGATACATGATCTGTTTACAGTGGAATAGAGTTGAAATGAAGCGCGACCGTTAAGAAACAAGAGTCAACGATGAATTTGCCATACTACCTTTAACGGCGACCCCTTCAAGCTTCATGTGGAAGGCTGTCAATCGATTCATTAAAAAAAACAACACATAACATCACGTCTGTAATTTCTGAGAGACATGCAGATATGTAGATACTACATTAAGTAGGTACACAGTTTTCCAGTTATATTTAAATCCCGTGTAATGCAGGGCGAACCTATTGACATGAACAGGGCACAAATCTTGACTCCGGACTGCTATTGAGAAATTCCTGATGAAAAAACCTAATGATACTTTTCCCGAACTAGGAATCGAACCCAGGAGAGGTGCTGGGTTCGATTCCCAGTTCGGGTTCTGGTAATATGATATTGTATTAAATATCAATACAATCAATCAATTTGCCTAGCCTTTTCCCAACTATATTGGGGTCGGCTTCCAGTCTAACAGGATGCAGCTGAATACCAGTATTTTATCAGACCTCCACAACCCAGTAACTGGGTAATACGACACCCCTTGGTAAGTGGTTGTCAGACTTTCGGGCTTCTGACGACCCGTAACGACTGTCAAAGATCAACGAATGACAGCTGGGACCGTTGGTCCCAGCTGTCATTCGTTGATCTTTAACGTGCTTATTCGCTTAACGTGCTTTCCGAGGCACGGAGGAGTCTATGTATATGGAGGATATGTAACCCATCCACGGACCAACCCCGCAACGCAAGCGTAGCTTAACCTGATGGATCAACCCGTGCGGCTGTTATTACTCAGCCACGAGCTCCTCCAATATCAATATCAATACAATATCAAACAAATTTTAATAACTATAATACAACGTGCATTTCCGTTCTTTCTTGGCCAACTGATTGTGTACCGATCTTAATCAGGCGACAATGCCAGCATACGTAAAATGACCACAACTATTTATATTCTACGGAGAATCTCTTTTGACATCTTATCTTTACTTTGACATCCGTAGGACATCATTAGACGTCTCTACGTCTGGTCTGCTTCGCTAAACTCGCAGACTGGAGTCACACCATCCCAACTTATGATAAGCATTAAAGCGTTAATATGGCATATAGCAAATAAATTATTGCCCTTAAAAAAATATAATGTTTACACAATGACTCAACTGCAGCTGAACACTATAATATTGTTATGCATTTCCGTTGTCACTTGAACAATTAGTGTAGGTGTAACGTAAAAGTACACTATTACGAAACAATCCATTTTATAATATCGTAATTAATTTTTAGTACCGACCATTTAAAGTGAAATCAATGTTACCTTGATTGTTTTGTTTTCAATATATAAGCAACGTTTTTTTGTGACTATGTATCAGTTCATCTGTGAGTTTAGTACCATTAGTACCTCAACTTCATCCATCAACAACAACTCAAAATGTCTTTCAAGGTAAAAAAGAAATTAAAAAAAAGCATTGGGTCAATTCCTAAGAAAAGTGTATAAATTTTTTCCTATTCATAAAATGGTTACCAGTTCTTTAATTTTCGTAATATATTATTATATAGTGGTTGGCATGGTTCCTGCGAATACCATCTTTGAGATTAATGAATATTCTTTTACAGGTCATGTGTATCTTAGCCCTAGTGGCGGTGGCAGCAGTGACAGCGGAACATCATGGCTTCTCCTCGCAGCACATCCACAAACACGATGGTCACCACCACAAGGTGGAATACAAAGACCATCACGGACATCACCACGTCGACTACTATGTAAGTTTCACTCTTAAACTTAGGTGATTAACACCCGGTTTCTAATTTGAGAAAAGTAGCAAATCTCAACTGATTATTCTCAAATACATAAGTATGTGCTTAAGGTTTTTGCGTTTCACAAGTTAAAATCAAATTTCAGAGACACAAATGACGACCTGTAAGTTAAGCATGCTATGAGTAAATTATGTTATATTACTCAAATCTTGATTAAAGTTTAAAAAACTTAATTCAGAAACGAAAAATGTTTAAGTTTTACTTAAGCACAGATTAGGACGTTCTCAAATTCAAATTCTCAATTCAGAAACCGGGTGTTAGTCAATTTAAATAAATAATCAGATTAGATATGAGCAGGAAAAGAAACACAGTCTTAAGACACTGAAGTTAGAAACGTTGAAATCTACCGCTAGGCTCAGTTAGAGTAGTTGATCATTATAAGCGCGTTCACGATTTTACAAGAATGGTCACTCGTCAAAAAACTGACGATCTTTCGGGACTCTCCACAACATCATCGTCTCAATTAACTGCTAAATGTAAAAAAAATACATAATGTATTTATTAACGTTGATGTTTTCTTCCAGACCCATCCCAAATACGAGTTCGAGTACAAGGTGGACGACAAGCACACCGGTGACCACAAGGAGCAGCATGAGCACCGCGATGGTCACAACTCCAAGAGCGGTTACAAAGTGCACGTAGATCATATTGTGCCTCATCACCATCACCATTGAGGAATGTATTACTGAAGCTTTGTTAACGTAGTGTGTAAGGAAACAGTCATGGCAAAATATTGCAAATAAATATTTGAAAAACAAATTAGTATTATAATTCTTTTCCCCGCAGCTAAAACATTGACCCAATAAAAGGCTTCGATAACTTCTTGGTAACATAAATATAACAGAGTGACACAAACCAAGAAATGGTTTATCTAATCAGTCTCCTTTCGTTAAGTTTTAATTATGAAGTCTCATAAAATGAAATAGTAGTAGTTTATGAAACTGTTGCACAATGAGGGGTATTAAAACACGAGTCATCATCATCATCTGCCTAGCCTTTTCCCAACTATGTTGGGGTCGGCTTCCAGTCTAACCGGATGCAGCTGAATACCAGTATTTTACATGGAGCGACTGCCTATTGGACCTCCACAACCCAGTAACTGGGTAATACGATATCCCTATTAAAACACGAGTGTGTGTTTAAAAACCGAGCCTTAGGCGAGTAGTCTAAAGAAAAGTATCTATCGCTAATTTAATTTAACGATCATGTCTCCATATAGCTATCGCAAGTACACAATTTGCTTGTGCATAAGCAGTATGCATGCGTGTGAATGTATTTTACGAAATATTTAAAAAGTTCGCACAATATTCAAACGTTGCACATTCTGTCGTCATATAAAAATTTAGAGTGAAATTTTTGCAACAATAATAGCTTTGTTTTGAATATAAAAGTTGGGATTTTGTGAGTATTTACCAGTACACTGCCAGGTTTAGTGCGATCAATACAAAAATTAAATTACTGAAAAAAAAAAATGATTTCAAAGGTTAATTCTATTTTTAATTCACCCGTAGTGGTCATGGGTGACGGTTCAATTAAATAAAAATCAAAATTATTTTAATTTGTGCTTCAGGTATTCCTATTAGCAGTGATGGCAATGATGGCAGTAGTAGCAGTAACAGCTGATGACGGTCACTCTTCAATACATATCTCCAAACACGACGATCATCCCGTAAAAGTGGAAATAAAAGACGAACACCACCATCATCACCATGTCGACTACTATGTTAGTGACTAACTTCCTAGTACACTTAGTACCTACCTAATAATAGAGCTTTTTGAAGGAACTGGTTCAAGAAAGTAACATCACCATAATTTATTTTCTTCTGCCGCAGCGTGCCTGTTTTCCAGTTTGAAGAGTATGAGTGTACACACGGCTACACATCAAGCTAAACATTTCCAGTATAAGCTGACCTCGCATTGTACGGAAATCCTTTACATTGTGAGATCAGCATAAACTGAAGATGTATAGCTTGATGTGTAGCCGTGTGTACCTGTGTAACTAATGACACTTGAGAAATATTTCAGCTTTGTCACTAGAATGGCAACGCACCAGCAATGCATCTGGGATTTCAGAAGCCCATAAGCCATAGTGACCACTTCCTATCAGCTGGATCAGCTGCTGGTCTTCCATCCAATATAATCGAATTAATTCATTTTTTTAATCTCAGACTCATCCCAAATACAAGTTCGAGTATGATGTAAAGAGCCACCATACTGGTGATCACAAGTCGCATCACGAGCACCGCGACGGTGACAGTGTCAAGGGAGCGTACTCTCTACATGAACCTGATGGCTCCACCAGGCACATTCACTACCATTCCGATAAGAAAACTGGGTGAGAATCTATTAACACTATTACCATATTTATTAATGTCTTGCTTTAAGAACAGTGGCCATAAATAAGTATTTATTTCAATATCTTTGGGAAAAAACTTGTCTATGGCAACAAGCGCTCTGGGTGAGCTCACGAAAAGAGGCTATATATAAATGCTTTTCTTTTTCTTCCTCGTCATCATCATCATCATCAGTATTTCCACTCGCTATATATTAATAATACATATAGACTTACGGGTGTTGTGTGATGCAGCCCGGGAGAAGCCTATGTCATAATATAAATGTGGCTATGTTTAGAAGTGGACTGCAATAGGCTGAGTTGATTGATTTTTGATTAATTAATACATCATTATTATAGATCTAGACTCTTTTTCGCCACTGTGTAGTTGATTCTCCGAATTCTACTTTCTAGACAGCCTTACAATGTATATCTCTTCTTCCATTCTAACATATACAAGTAAATCATTGTCTGTACTCATTTACGTCAGAACTTACAGGGTGTTTTCATTTCTTTTCAGTTTCCACGCAGATGTGAAACACAGCGTCCATCACTTAGTACCGGACAAGCATCACCATTAACTTACTTATCTGTAGTATCTACATAGTCTAAGCTATTTTTTATTTAGTTTGTTGTTTGTTATTTGATTTGAATAAAATTCTTTATAGTATTTGGTTCTATTAATAAACGATCATTAAGTCTTACTTTTGACATCAATGGCAGGTAATATGAAAGCAATACCTTTACAGGGCTTGCCATGATTGTACACGAAAGCAAACTGCGTCATAATAGCCTGAGTAGTCAAAAACAGGCAGTGATTAGACGATTTAAGTAACAATGCTATCGATGACTAGCATGAGTAGCTGTAATAATACAAAGAAAGTTGTAGTAATAAGTAAGGCAAAGAAGCTCAAAGTGGCCCAAGTAAGTCACAAACCACTTTGAGCTTACGAGTTAAACTGGTTAATTTAACAATTATTACGAAATATTCATTAAAATCTTACACACTATGGACATATAAAAAGACATATTTCGCCCTCAAAAATTATCAGTTGCGGTTTGTAACTTCAAGAGTAAAGAAATTAAGAACGTTTTAATCATGTACAACAAGGTAAAAATGATGAATTAAATAACAATTAAAAAAACAAACTACCTACAATTGTTTGAGATTGAACATTTGTATTATCTTTCAGATCTTCCTAGTCGCTGCAGTCATAGCCACGGTGGTAGCTAAACCACAGGATGAACATAAGGAACATGAACATAAACATGCTTTCTCATCACAAAGCATCAAGCAACACCATGGTAAAGCCACCGAGAAACACGTCGAGTACTATGTATGAAACTTTCAGAATATTTTTGTATTGTGACATTAATTAAACTTCGGTATCTAAATGTTCCGTCTATTACAGTCGCATCCTAAATATGAATTCGAGTACAAAGTAGAGGATC
This sequence comes from Lithophane semibrunnea, assembly GCA_947363905.1. NCBI lineage: Eukaryota > Metazoa > Arthropoda > Insecta > Lepidoptera > Noctuidae > Lithophane > Lithophane semibrunnea. The sequence goes on along the minus strand of OX376190.1, from coordinate 12,597,750 downwards.
ATCACACCGGGGATAAGAAATCTCAGCATGAATCCCGTGACGGCGACGTCGTGAAGGGCGTGTACAGCTTGCACGAGGCTGATGGTACCGTCAGGATCGTCGAGTACCACGCTGACAAGAAGAGCGGGTAAGTGCCAACACTGTCATAGCTGGTTTTTCTTTTGAATACACGTATATTCGTCTCTTTTCTCGTTCTAAAAACAAGATAATATCTCGTTTAAAGCGACATTTATTATTTATGTTTATTTATTTATACTTATATACTATAGGGACACCATAGCTCGTGGCTACGTAATAACAGCCACAGGAGTCGATCTATCAGGTTAAGCTACGCTTGCCGCTTGCTTGGATGGGTGACCATCTTTACATACCAAGACTCCTCCGTGCCTCGGAAAGCACGTTAAGCTGTTGGTCCCGGCTATCATTCGTGGATCTTTGACAGTCGTTACGGGTCGTCAGAAGCCCGAAAGTCTGACAACCAGTCTTACCAAGGGGTATCGTATTACCCAGTTACTGGGTTGTGGAGGTCAGATAGGCAGTCACTCCATGTAAAATACTGGTATTCAGCTGCATCCGGTCAGACTGGAAGCCGACCCCAACACAGTTGGGAAAAGTTGGCTAGGCAGATGATGATGACTTTATGGACACCACAAAAATACATACCTAACAAAAAGAAACACCGTAAAATATTATATAATGGGCGGCCTTATGGCTTTCCGCGATCTCTGAATTTGATTGTTCTACATTTTAAGATGCATGATTGCTCACTATGTTTTCTATTGTTTCAGATTCAATGCCAATGTTAAGAGGGAGGGTCACGCCAAGCACATTGTTCCTGAATATCATCATCATCACTGATCTGATTACGAATCTACTGTTAATTAAAGTTATATCATAAAATTGTTGAATGTTTGCGTTGTTGTAAATATGTTTGAAATAAAATTGTTTTAAATATTATTTTGGATTTTTTTATAACTTTTTAATACTATTATTTGTCTTTTGACTTGAATTTAATGCTTAATTTGCTTTGACAACCAAATTAGTCAAGAAAACAGCTCTCTAAACAAAATGATAAAGTAGCGTTACTCCCCGAAAAAAATTATGACATTACTCCGAGTCCGTTGTCAAACACTATCAAATAATATTAAATATTATTAAAAGTAAATTAATATTAATTTATTACCATCGACGGCGTCGTCATCATTCTTATTTTAGAACAATACGTAGATACTATGTAACGAAATATTTGCAGGCAACTATAAAATTTTAGTTTTACTGTAGGTGACACTCACTAGCTACCACTAAATTAAAGTAAATCATTACCTTTTACCGACCATTCTTTAACCATTTTTTTCGATGGCATGTGAAGCCAAGTCAAAGGCCCATGGGTGGCTTTAACACCAGTTTAGTCTGAACTCTGACAGCAGGTTAGTCACTAACCACACGAAAAGAAGAAGACCTTTTATTGCTTAAAATTCAACCAGATGTTTGAAAAAGTCATAATAATCATTGAAACTTATGTTAGTAAAGGCTCCTGGCTATTATTTAGAATATTTACCGTAATGATGACTATTATTTATAGTCCCTAAGTCGGTACCCTACCTAAACTACCTTTCAGAATTATTATAAATCCTTAATTAAACTATACGGATATTTTCCGACATCACGCGGGCGGCAGGCCTTTAGAAGACCAAAACAATTAAAATTCCATTGTGTCTCGATAGTGACAGTTAGAGGTATAATCTCAAATTCAGATCAGAGGTAAGGTAAGTCCCTGTGAAGGTTGTACTTTCTCAATATCTATCAACTTGAAACGGTAACAAAGTGGTTGAACTTTGGTCGCGTAAAATATTGCGTAAAATTAGCTCACATAACTGAATTCACAATTTAAACGGACAACGATTATCTTAATATATTATCAATTTCTGTTCATTTATTTAAGTATCGACATTTTAATTAACTTTAAAAAAATGTACACAAAAGTAAATAACAACGCGACGCTTCGGAGGTTCATCTTTTGTAAACAAAAAATATTTAGGGATCCCATGAAATATTTTTCTGAGTCCGACTACAAATAATTATGTGAAAACTACAGTTCAATAATCAGATTTGCACTCAACAGATAAGTATTCCTACTCGCTACCCTCCTCGCTGTGGTCGCCGTGCGGCCACAAAATGGCCATGGTCACGATCACGCTATTTCGTCACAAAGCATCAAGCAGCACCACGGACACGCCACTGAGAAACACGTCGAATACTATGTATGATATTATCGAATGTTCCAATCATAAATGATTATAACTTTTTTTATTCATATTAGACGTGATCCATCATACCATCATGGTTTTTCCCAGTTATGTTGGGGTCGGCTTCCGATCTAACCGAATGCAGCTGAGTCTGTATTTTACATGGACCGACTGCCTATCTGACCTCCATAACCCAGTTACTGGGTCAGACTTTCGGTCTGCTGACGACCCGTAACAAATGTCAAAGATCTACAAATGACAGCTGGGACCAACGTAACTTATATAACATAATTTTACTGTCCTATAGGCTCATCCCAAGTACGAGTTCGCATACAAGGTAGTGGACCCTCACACCGGTGACAAGAAGTCTCAGCACGAGGCGCGCGACGGCGACGTCGTGAAGGGAGTATACACAGCCTGCTGCATGAGGCTGATGGTACCGTCAGGATCGTTGAGTACCACGCTGACAAGAAGAGCGGGTAAGTGAATTACTCGAGAAAAAATAACTTGTATGTTACTGTACTATAATATAATATGAAAAATGCAATATTTTAATGATCTAACCCTGTTTCTCAGATTTAACGCGAACGTGAGACGAGAGGGCCACGCTAAGCACATTGTTCCGGAACACCACCACTGGATTTCATACAACTGTTATTTCAATAGTTTGAAGATGTAAAATATTGTCTTGGAACAGTACCTTATTTAACATTTAAATTATACGTCTGAGCTCCGAACGGTTTATTTGTGTTAAATGTTGGCGAAAAGACAACTCCAGAAATCGATACACCTACAAATAAATTAACTTCGTGCGAATCACCTCAAGAAAAAAAGTGTCGATTCGCCCGTTTCGGGCGAGTAATTAAGGATCCACCCTAAAGCCACACCAATAAGCCGAACTACCAATTTGCAAATTAAACGTCAACTCGTTCACCAACTGGTAGATACTACACGTTGAATAAAACCCTAACAACTTTTTTTTAATAAAGAACGTAATGATGAATTTATTGTTACGTGTAAGTAGTAAGGAACACAAATAGTCATATATTTTTACGCTTGCAAATAGTAGTTGCGTATGAAACTGTCCTAAATAATTCTAATGGCCACCCAACAATCAATTAGAATGAAATCTATAACAACTTTATTGCTTTTGTTTTCAATATAAAAGTGTTGTTTGACTCGCAAGTATCAGTTTGCTATTGAGATTTGTACAGCTAATACAGAGCCACGAAATGTTTTCTAAGGTACATTTAATTTTCCTTGTTTATTTATTTTTGAATACGGCAATTTAATATACGTTTTTGTTCATTGGAATAAATAAGTAATACACTGGCAACATGCAATTGATTAAATGCGACTAAAACAAAATTTAAGCAGAGAAAATGACTTATCAATAATTTCAACGTTGCCAAGCCAGAGATAGTCCACAATATTTTTTTTCATGTTTACCATTCCATATCATAATTATTATTATCACCATTGTTACCATACTCACCCTTATTTTAATTGTAAACGTTTTCTCAAAGGTGATCTACGTGTTAGCTGTCGCAGCAGTGGCTTCGGCGGAATACGCTCACTCATCACAACACTTCACTAAGCACGATGGTCACCACCACCTAGTGCATATACACGCTGGCCACCACCACGGACATCATCATCATCACCACCACGTCGACTACTATGTTAGTTAAGCGAGTTTCTCACGGGTCGATGTACAAAATCGACAACGCTACAATTGACCGTTAATCCCTGCGCCAAAGTCTTGTCTTGACTGTCTACTTTTCACCGCTTGAAGACTGTACTTTCACCGCTGCATAGTACAGCGGATGTCTAATTTGCCCTGTAGTCAATTCAAATCTAGAACATTTCCGAAAATTGACAAAATTAACGAAATTCCAAGCGATTATAATCGTATTTTACATGGAGGGAGTACCTATCTGCCCTCCACAACCCAGTAACAGTAACTGGATACTAATACTATACCCCTTGGTAAGACTGGCTGCCAGACTTTCGGGCTTCTGACGACCCGTAACAACTGAAACAGACTTGCAATCAATTACACTCACTTGCTGAACAGTATTTGAAAACAAAACACTAACCATAGCGTTTATCTCCAGACGCATCCTAAGTACGAGTTCAAGTACGCGGTAAAGGACCCCCATACTGGGGATCACAAGGAACATCACGAGCACCGCGATGGTGATATTGTGAAAGGATATTACTCGTTCAAGCAACCCGATGGCACCATCAGACACGTTCACTACCATGCTGATAAGAAAACTGGGTAAGCAAACTACAAAATTATAACATTTGGTTAATTTACTCTCGCGTTGTCATTGACGTAGCATTTTTTCAGCAGTATGCGTAGCATGACCAAGATAAAAACGGGCTTTGTCGACGGAAGAATAGACCAAATGACAGATAAACATTCAATCTGTCATATTGTCTATTCTTCCGTCGACATGCTACGCGTGCAGGATTGATACCTGCCTATTGGTGGGCAAAGAACTTTTCATTCTAGTAGATCAAAATGAATATGAGTATGTCGTTCATTTGATTTGCTGTAGTCTTATAACAGTCTTTATGTAGACATCTCTCCGTGTGCTGTTTGTCCTGTCAACTCTACACAGTTTTTGTGTCAGACACGCATAGACCAGAGGTATCCATTTAACTCTTAATTCTCCTGTCCACAGTTTCCACGCAAACGTGAAGCACAGCACTCATCATCTCCATCATTATCATCACCACCATTAATTCGATTATTATACTGTTTTCTGTTTTTGTTACGTTTGTGTTTTGTTTAGACTTTATTAAACTTAACTTTAATTGTTAAATCTGCCTATATAGTTTATTTTCCCTGCGTAAAGTGTATTATTATAATACTAGTAACCCGCTCCTGCTTCGCAGTTCGCACGGCTTATTGGACTTGACAAAACATCGAGACTTCTTAGTTATAATTATGTAACTTTAAATTAATGTATTATACACATAAACCTTCCGGAATATAATTATCTAAACGATGGTGAAAACCTCATCAATCTGCTGCGTGGTTTAGAAGAACAACGCGGACATACAGACAAACACGAAAAGCGACTTTAATTTTTAATATGATGTATAGATGTGAGCTGAAACGCTTATTGACTGAACTTTTTTTTACCTATTGTGGAATAGGTGGTGAAATAAGACTAATAAAGTCACTTCACTAGAAGCCACTTAGGTACTTATACAGGGTGTTAGTGTAAACACCGTTATCCTTGAAACCAGTGGTTTGATTTCATTTATAGAACGTAAAATCAATGGAAAAATACAACTTTTTTTTAAAAAGAATATCTACATTTTTCCACAAGAATATTTCACCCTACACGCAAGGGCAACGACCGGCCGCGGCCGGCGGTTGACGGGGGCGGGCGGGGCGCGCGAGACGTTACATGACCGGCCGTCAGCTGTTTTGCAGTCTCTCGAACGCGTATCCATGAGTATCGGGACAGTGACGGATATTTACTTTTTAAAATCTTTTAATGAAAATAAGGTTTTTTTTTGTTGTTACTGGGTCATTTATTTTTATATTTAAGTCAACTACCCATGGTTTGAGTGACAACGGTGTTAACCCTTGCATACTGTGTAGGTAGAAGACACTGTAGTACATAGTTCTACTATTTGGCTAACAACGACACACTTCTAAAAACATCACTTAGGTTCATTATCTATCTTCTGTCAAATTAGCAGATCCTGATGCAGATCATTAGTAGTATGAGGAAACTAATACTATTGTATCAGCTTTTTAATTTCAGCAAATATAGCACCGTATATCAGTCAAAACAAGTAAACAAGCAAAGCTTGTAAACTACTGATGCCAACCAAAATGAAAGAGATGACACACGTTCCTATTTTATCGACAAACTATCTATTTGGATTCACAACAGACTAACTTCCGCCCGCGGCTTCGCCCGCGTGGTATGTCGATAAAAAGTAGCGTATGTCCTTCCCCAGGGTGCCATATAATTCGGGAGGTTCCTGTTTCGGATAAGGCGGGAGGAAACGCCCGAGTGTCACCACTGTGTGGATCGCCCGGAGGACACGGTGGAGCATACGGTGGAGGTCTGCCCTGCTTGGGCGGAGCCCCGCCCCGTGTCCTCTTGGAGGCGATTGGCGGCGGTGACCTCTCGCGTCTCGCGAAAGTCTGACATGCCCTTCCACTCCGCCCAGAGCGGGAGAAGTCATTGGATGATTTACCAACCTCAAAAAAAAAAAAGGTTGCCAAATTTTGTCGAAATCCGTTCAGCGGCTTAGGCGTAAAAAGGTAACATACAGACAGACAGAAAAGGTAACATACATACTTTCGAATTTATAATATTAGTATGGATGACAAAGACGATCCTAAAAAAACGACAAGTTCAATAAATATTTCAATGTTCAACTAATAAGTTCCATCCATACGTCAGATTCATATGATCGCTTCTTAGAACTCTTTCTACAATCTATAGTTTTGTCTTTGAAGTGGTAATGCTACGCGTGCTGGTGTAGACAAACATCCCGCATACTAGCACGGGCGTCCTGTATGATTTTACCACTGGTGCAATCAAAAGTCACATTACTTGTATCCTACATATTATAAGTCAAAATAAGCAAAGGAATTTTTAACGTGAAGAAATGTAAAAGCACTCGCCTTAATTAGCCAAGGTTAATAATACATAAGAATAAAAACATTATATCACAATAAATCTGGTGTAAAAACTGGTTACTTTTAATTAAAAAACTTGTCAACAGTCAATATCTTTGGTACTTGTATCTGTATAAAAGCAAAGGTAATGCTTTCACAGATTATCAATGTCCTTTCAGTATTTATACAGTAAACAACAAAATAAAAAAAACTCAAAATGTTTACTAAAGTAAGCTTTACTTTCAAAAGATCGTTAAGCCATTTTTTTATTTATGCCAGTTTTTAAATCATTTTTATTACACAGATCCTCCTCATCACGGTCGCAGTGGCAGCAGTCACCGCACAAGATTATCACCACCACCACCACGGTCATGCCTCCTCATCGCAGAGCATCAAGCAGCACCACGGACACGCCACCGAGAAACACGTCGAGTACTATGTATGATAACGATCCAATCTTATATAGAAATAGGGTTGTTCAGTTTAGGAAAGCCGTTGCTGTCATAATCATTATCTCTTACAGTCTCATCCCAAGTACGAGTTTGCGTACAAAGTGGAGGACCCTCACACCGGCGACAAGAAATCTCAGCACGAAGCTCGTGATGGCCACGTCGTGAAGGGCGAGTACAGCCTGCACCAGCCAGATGGTACCATCAGGATTGTTAAGTACCACGCTGACAAGAAAACCGGGTAAGCGAACATGGGCGTTAAAACTTAGCTATACCTAATAGTATTCTAAGAAACGTCTTCCTAATTTTTTGCTTTTTGTTTTTATAGATTCAACGCGGACGTAAAATACGTGGGTCACGCCAAGCACATTGTTCCTGAACACCACCAACATCATTAATTCTGTGATATTACTAATTAATTTGTTTTGAATGACTCGTTGAAATATTGTTAATGTAAATAATATGACATTAGAATAAAGGTAAAACCAAAATTAGTATTTGTTTTTTTCAGTCTATATTAAACCGTGACCATTTACAAACATAATCTGAGATCTCACGTTTATTACCTATTAATTGAATAATAATAATTATTATAAACAATCAAAATCTGCCTAGCCTTTTCCCAACTATGTTGGGGTCGGCTTCCAGTCTAACCGGATGCAGCTGAATACCAGTATTTTACATGAAGCGACTGCCTATCTGACCTCCACAACCCAGTAACTGGGTAATACGATACCCCTTGGTTAAACTGGTTGTCAGACTTTCCTGCTTCTGACGACTCGTAACGACTGTCAAAGATCCACAAATGACAGCCAGGACCAACGGCCTAACGTGCTTTCCGAGGCACGGAGGAGTCTCGATATGTGAAAATGGTCACCCATCCACGGACCAACGCCGGCAAGCGTAGATTGACGAATAATTATTATAAACAAACATGTAAATTATAATTATTATAAATAAGCAGACATGGGCCAAACATAAACATGTTAATGATACCTGTTTATCAATCACAATGTCAAAAATCCAACATCAAAGTCTGTTAATCCAGAAAACACCAGAATAGCCAATTGAAATTAAAATAAATAAATTACAAATAGGCTAACCATTTATCGTAGGTATAACAGTTACTGCCCGCGACATCGCCCGCGTTTTAGTCAACTATACTTTAAAACCCTATGGCACTCGGTAATAGTGTAGCTTTCTGCCAGTGACAGAATTTTCGGAATTGGATTAGTACTTTCAGCGATTACCTCCTACATTCAAACATAACTTCTTTATAACGTTAGTCGTGTATAAGACTGTTTTTATCTGGCTTCTTGATAGTTTAAAAAATATATTATTTGTAAATCTCTGGATCATCTTCTGGCTTCTTCGACTTCACGTCAGCTTGAGCCACATAATAAAGGCTCACCAGGCAGCATGGCGCGACATGACATGGCAAAAGATTTTCGTTAATGGAAATGATTTGTAATGATTTATTTTCATAACCTCAGCACTCACATTTCGTTGATATCGTCACAAGGGGACTTGAGCATACCGCGGAAGGCACCATATGCCAAGGCATACAAATTTTAATGATTTGCCGTGGCATGCCTTCACTGGTAAGCCCCCATAAGAACCATGACAAATCCTTTATCATATAAAAACTTAAATATGACGTTCTCAATGAAAAAGTATGGTATTATGAGACAGTAAAATCTATCTGTTATGCGAACAAAATCAAAATTACCCATGCAGTTTTACGAAATATTATCGTCAAAACGCAACACCTATTAACAATAACAGCTGATGTCATTTAGAGTGAAATCAATACTACCTTGAATTATTATTTTAAGTCATATAAAAGACGTGAGGTTTAGAAGTTATGTATCAGTTCACTCTTGGACATTGCTTCAAATCAGTAAGAAGTCTACAATAAACTATAATAACAGGACAACATGTTCTTCAAGGTACTTATTTAGATCAAGACATATCAAAGTGTTGAAGTTAAAAAATATTATCGCTGCGATATGGAAAGAATAATGGATGCCACTTTTTATGAACCACAAAAAGCAGACAGCGTTGTCAAATTTCTACCTGCTTAAAAGTTTCCCAACATTAACAATCGTTGCCAATCGCGAAAAACATTATAAATTTAACATACTCTTATGTTTAGGTACTTTGCGTGCTGTCTGTAGCTGTCGCTGTGGTCTCCGCTCATGGACACTCGTCGCAGTACATCCACCGCCACGATGGACACCACCAGATAGTACACCACGGACATGGACATCATGACTACTACGTCAGTAACAATATTACCTTCGAAAATTATATTCTAACCTATTTATCCGATACTTATTGTAACATGTTCGTTTGCAGACTCACCCTAAGTACGAGTTCGAGTACAAGGTGGAGGACTCTCACACGGGTGATCACAAGTCGCAGCACGAGCACCGCGACGGTGACGTCGTCAAGGGACACTACTCGCTGCACCAACCTGACGGCTCCGTCAGGGATGTGCACTACCACGCCGACCATCACAGTGGGTGAGTATAACAACAGCTTCATAGCATATAGCATTCATGTATGTGTTTAGTTTTAAACTGTCGCTCTTTCACTTGCTATAATTATGATTTTCTTCTTTCTAGCTTCCACGCGGACGTGAAGCACAGCACACACCACATCGTGCCACATCATCACCACTACTGAAAACTGTTTTCAATGTTATCTACTGATCTAAGTTCTGTTGTTATTTAAAATAAACATGTTACTTAATGATGTTTAAACAAATTCTTCTAAAAATAAAGACATTAAAAAACGATTTTGTATTTGATTTAAATATTATTGTATAGGAGATGCAATGCAGCTAGAACGACACTGCAAAGTTAAACCCAAGTATTGGTATATAATACTCGTACATATAAACATCTGCTGCCCCGGAAAAAGCACTGAACTAAACGAGTTCATTGGATGTGAGAAAAGGCTAGATAAATAACTACAACATACTACAGTCCTACATAATATGCTTTACTCAGTATTTAATCGATAACGTCAAGGAGAAAAAGATATTTTTACAAAATAAAAACAACTAACTTCTAAAAAAACACTAAAAAGTGAAAAATTACTTGAAAAAAAATTTTTTTTTCAACCTTTAAGATAACATACTTTTTAACTTCAGTACTTTATATAGTGTTGAAGTAAAAATAATTGAATAATGCAATTAACTATATATACCTTAAAGAACTTGAAAGTTTACATGGGACCACCTCTGAAGCATAGAAGCAACCAAGCACCTCTGAAGGTAGGTCGTGCTTCAGAGATCAAACAAAGAATGAATCATCAAAATCAATTCATAATTGGTGGAGTAAACGCGTAGCAAACAGCATAAAAAAAAACATACAGTCGAATTGAGAACCTAATCCTTTTTGAAGTTGGTTAAAAAGATTTTAGCTTTAGGTCCAAGTCAGAGTAACGAAAAACTGGATCAGGTGTGTACTTTTTTTAATATAAAAAGGACAGACTTCGTTCTGTCGATATCAATCGCAACTGTGCTTTCAAAGGACCACAACCACGAACTGAATCATGTCCCTGAAGGTATACTCGTAAAGAATATAATAATAATGGTGATTTTTAAAGACATACAGCATTGTAAAAACTGGATTAAAAAAACAACTCTACAGTTTAAGTTTTTACAAAGATTAGGAATAGATTCAGTGCAGAAACGTCTACTTACTAATAATACGTGAATTTCAGCTAAACAATCGTTACTTCATACAGGTTGCTTTAGTCGCCACCCTCCTCGCTGTGGTCGCTGCACGGCCACAAGAGGGTCACGGTCACGAGCATCACCACGGTCACGCCTCCTCATCACAGAGCATCAAGCAGCACCACGGACACGCCACTGAGAAACACGTCGAGTACTATGTATGATAACGTTCTTAATCTCTAAAGTTTTATTTATTAGGATAAGAAAAATATTTGCTTACCATCACAATGTCTTGCAGGCTCATCCTAAGTACGAGTTCGCGTACAAAGTAGTAGACACGCACACTGGCGACAAGAAGTCTCAGCACGAAGCGCGCGACGGAGACGTCGTGAAGGGCGTGTACAGCGTGCACGAGCCCGACGGCACCGTCAGGATCGTGGAATACCACACTGATAAGAAAACTGGGTGAGTAAGCCTAATCAAAGAAGAACTAAAAGAAATACTAAGTGTTTGTGACGTATAGCATATAATTTAAATTGATTCTTTTCTTTTCTTTTCGACAGATTCAACGCCAATGTGAAGTTCGAGGGTCACGCCAAGCACATCATTCCTGAACACCACCACCACTGATATTATATTAGTTTTTAATGTGAATTTGTTAAGCTGTTTGTAAATTTAGTTCTGTTATTACAATGAAATACATAATTTAAAAAAACTTACATATATGTCTATTATTTGGATTCACCTGACTTGCTCATCAAAACACTTCTTCGCTCTTAAACTTATATTGTAGTCGTGGGTATAATTCATGGTTGTTAGGGACTTTATGTGTTCTTCAGTCAGCAAAAAAATAAATAAATAAATAAATGATGAGTAGGAAATGCTCAAGGTAGTGACACAGCGATGGTGTTCAAAAGATATTGATGGGTGGGAGTGGTTAAGCTTAGTGGAATGCAATTCATTTTCATTCATTCAGGCCTATTTTTTTAAGAAAATTTATGTATGTTCTTCAGAAAATACGCCATTAATTTTATGGGATTTGCAATTTTTTTTAATTTTTCACTCTTTAGTTTCGGTACTTACCCCACACAAATTCGAATACAAAGTTATTATATGACATCATCCACATAGATCCACATAGAGAAATGTGATTGTCAAAACGCAACACCTATTAAAAATATCAGCTGATATCATTTAGAGTGAAATCAATACTACCTTGAATGTATTATTTTAAGTCATATATAAGACGTGAGGTTTAGAAGTTATGTATCAGTTCACTCTTGGACTTAGCTTCAAATCAGTAACAAGTCAACAATATCAACAGGACAACATGTTCTTTAAGGTATATAGTTAATTACATTATTCAATTACTTTTACTTCAACATTATGATACAAAGAACTGAAGTTAAAACGAATTTGTCATCTTGAGGTTGAAGTCTGTCTCTTTCTAAGCCGTAGAACTCTCCACTTTTCACTGACAAGAAATTAAAAGAAGAGAAATTAAACTTTTTGTTTTGATCTTTTAACTATTTATATTGCCTCTAGGTACTTTGCATGCTATCGGTGGCTGTCGCAGTGGTCTCCTCACACGGACACTCCTCCCAGTACATTCACCGACATGACGGACACCACCAGATAGTTCACCACGGACATGGACATCATGACTACTACGTCAGTAACAATATATTACTATCGAAAATGAAATTCTAACCTATTTATTCGATACTTATTGTAAGCTTACCGACTTGTTCGTTTGCAGACTCACCCTAAGTACGAGTTCGAGTACAAGGTGGAGGACTCTCACACGGGCGACCACAAGTCGCAGCACGAGCACCGCGACGGTGACGTCGTCAAGGGACACTACTCGCTGCACCAACCTGACGGCTCCGTCAGGGATGTGCACTACCACGCCGACCATCACAGTGGGTGAGTATAACAACAGCTTCAGCTGTATGTGTGTAGTTTTAAACTGTCGCCTTTTCATCACTTGCTATAATTATGATTTTCTTCTTTCTAGCTTCCACGCGGACGTGAAGCACAGCACACACCACATCGTGCCACATCATCACCATTACTGAAAACTGTTTTCAATGTTATCTAGTGATCTAAGTTCTGTTGTTATTTAAAATAAACATGTTACTTAATGATGTTTAAACAAATTCTTCTAAAAATAAAGCCATTAAAAAACGAGTTTGTATTTGATTTAAATATTATTGTATAGGAGATGCAATGCAGCTAGAAGGACACTGCAAAGTTAAACCCAAGTTTTGGTATATATTTAGGTTCAGTCACGGACTTTTATCGTTGCTAGGTTACTGCTGCAATAGTAACGTTAGCGTACGGATAAATGTTAAAAGTCATTTCGACAAGTTCGAAAGTAACGTCTCTGACGTCGATATTTCAACTGTCAATGTCTTCAGTTAAGTTTTCAGAATTATCGAGTTAATGAGCTATGATTCAAAGGAGGTCGGTATCAAATAGATTGGATAAACTTAATGCAACATTGTATTTATTTTTATCCTTGAGAACTTATTAGTCAACTTCTATGGATAAGACTATTTCCGATTAAAAGTAATTGATTTGTCATCTTGTTTACGAGCGTGCGATTTGAGTTCGTGTTTAATCGTGTAATCTCGTGAATGTATTAAACTGCAAAATTGAAAAGTTTGAAGGTGGCTCATCAATTAAAGTCTGTGACTGTACATATAAACATGTACGTGCTGCCCCGTAAAAAGTACTGAACTAAACGAATTCATTGGATGTTGACCCCAACACTTGAGATAAGCCTACATAAATAACTTCAACATACTACAGTATTACATAATAATGCTTTACTCAGTATTTAATCGAGAACAACAGGAAGATAAAACTGTTTTATACAAAAAAAAATCAACAAACTTCTAAAGAAAACACAAAAAAGTGAAAAATAACTTAAATAAAAGTTTATTTTCTTAACTTTTTAGCTGTGGTACCAACCCCACAAAAAATATACACACTAAGTAGAGTAAGAGGTAGAGTAGAGTAGAGGTAGAGTAAGAGTAAACAATACAAAGTGCGAAAAATACGTAAGTATTATTGAAGATAACTCAAAAACTACGCAAGCAAAGTTAATATTTACTTGGGACCACCTCTGTAACATGGTCGGTCATGCTTCATAGATCAAACAAAAAATGAATCATCAAAATCAATTCATAATTGGTGGAGTAAACGCGTAGCAAAAATAAAAAAACATACAGTCGAATTGAGAACCTCCTCCTTTTTGAAGTTGGTTAAAAAGATTTTCTATGTTAGGTCCCAGTTTTGGGTTCAGCAAACCATTTGCTGTGTATTTTAAGGACAGTTTTAAAACGTGCGACTTTTAAATTATTACGACTATATTGAAATACCTAAAGAAAGGCAAATAATGACACTAAAGCATTCAAAAATGTAATAATCTCACCGTGAACTTAAATCACGTTTTTTTGTGAAAGAACAAGTTCAGTGTGTTTTAATTTACAGAGTAACGAAAAACTGGATCATGTGTGTACTTTTTTAATATAAAAAGGACAGACTTGGTTCTGTCGATATCAATCGCAACTGTGCTTTCAAAGGAACTACAATCACAAACTTAATCATGTCCCTGAAGGTATAAAGAATATAATAATAATGGTGACTTTTAAAGACATACATCATGGTAAAAACTGGATTAACAAAACAGCTCTACAGTATAACTTCTTACAAAGATTAAGAATAGATTCAGTGCAGAAACGTCTACTTACTATACGTGAATTTCAGCTAAATAATCGTTACTTCATACAGGTTGCTTTAGTCGCCACGCTCCTCGCTGTGGTCGCTGCACGGCCACAAGTTGGTCACGGTCACGAGCATCACCACGGTCACGCCTCCTCATCACAGAGCATCAAGCAGCACCACGGACACGCCACCGAGAAACACTTCGAGTACTATGTATGAGAAAGTTCTTAATTTATAGAGTTTTACATAATAGGATAAGAAAAATATTTGCTTACCATCGTAATGTCTTGCAGGCTCATCCTAAGTATGAGTTCGCATACAAGGTAGTGGACCCGCACACCGGCGATAAGAAGTCTCAGCACGAGGCGCGCGACGGAGACGTCGTGAAGGGCGTGTACAGCGTGCACGAGCCCGACGGCACCGTCAGGATCGTGGAATACCACGCTGATAAGAAAACTGGGTGAGTAGGCCTGATCAAAGAAGAACTAAACGAAATACTAAGTATTTGTGACGTGTATCATATTGATTATATTCTTTTCTTATCGACAGATTCAACGCCAATGTGAAGTTCGAGGGTCACGCCAAGCACATCGTTCCTGAACACCACCACCACTGATTTTATATTCGTTTTTAATGTGGAGTTGTTAAAGCTGTTTGTAAATATAGTTCTGTTATTACAATAAAATACATTATTTAAAAAAACTTACTTATGTCTATTATTTGGATTCACCTGACCTACTCATCAAAACACTTCTTCGCTCTTAAACTTATACTGTAGTCGTGGTTGTTAGGGACTTTATGTGTTCTTCAGTCTGCAAAAAAACAAAACTATAAATAGATGATGAGTAGGACATGCTCAGGCTAGTGATACTGCGATGATGTTCAAGAGAGAGTAATGGGTAGGAGTGGTCAAGCTTAGTGGAATGCAATTCGATAGGCCTATTTTTTAAGAAAATTTATGTATTTTCTTCAGAAAATAGGCGATTAATTTTATGGAATTTGCCATTTTTTAATTTTTCTCTATTTAGTTTTGGTTCCTACTCCACACAAATTCGAATACGAAGTTATAATATAACATCATCCACATAGACCAAGTGCTAAAAATACGTGATGAAGCTCAAAAACTATCCAAGCAAAGTTAATAAAAAAATGATGAGATCACCACACAAGCCTCGTCTATAAAGTTATTTCAAAATCAGTCCACAATTGACGAAATTATCGATGGACATAAAAAAACCTACAAACGAACATGGAAAATCCTTCTTTTTGGAAGTCGGATAAAAATAAATTGGATAAAGATCTCAGGATAAATGACTCCTGCGACATTACTCTGGCTTGAGAAGAAAATAAATAATACTGGGTCTTCTGGTAAACCCCCGCTAGGATCATGACAAATCTATCCTAATCCACCCAATAACACGTTCTCTATGAATAAGTATGGTATGATATCACAATAAAATCTATCTATTATGCGACCAAAATTACCTATGCAGTTAAGGTTTTACGAAATGTGATTGTCAAAACGCAACACCTATTAAAAATATCAGCTGATATCATTTAGAGTGAAATCAATACTACCTTGAATGTATTATTTTAAGTCATATATAAGACGTGAGGTTTAGAAATTATGTATCAGTTCACTCTTGGACTTAGCTTCAAATCAGTAACAAGTCAACAATATCAACAGGACAACATGTTCTTTAAGGTATATAGTTACTTACATTATTCAATGATTGTTCCTTCAACACTATGATATAAAGAATTGAAGTAAAAAGTAAGTCATCTTGAAGTTGAAGTCTGTCTCTTTCTAAGCCGTAGAACTCTCCTTTTTTCACTGACAAGAAATTAAAAGAAGAGAAATTAAACTTTTTGTTTTGATCTTTTAACTATTTATATTGCCTCTAGGTACTCTGCATGCTATCGGTGGCTGTCGCAGTGGTCTCCTCACACGGACACTCCTCCCAGTACATTCACCGCCACGACGGACACCACCAGATAGTTCACCACGGACATGGACATCATGACTACTACGTCAGTAACAATATTACTTTCGAAAATGATATTCTAACCTATTTATCCGGTACTTATTGTAAGCTTACCGACATGTTCGTTTGCAGACTCACCCTAAGTACGAGTTCGAGTACAAGGTGGAGGACTCTCACACGGGCGACCACAAGTCGCAGCACGAGCACCGCGACGGTGACGTCGTCAAGGGACACTACTCGCTGCACCAACCTGACGGCTCCGTCAGGGATGTGCACTACCACGCCGACCATCACAGTGGGTGAGTATAACAACAGCTTCAGGTGTATGTGTTTAGTTTTAAACTGTCGCTCTTTCACTTGCTATAATTATGATTTTCTTCTTTCTAGCTTCCACGCGGACGTGAAGCACAGCACACACCACATCGTGCCACATCATCACCATTACTGAAAACTGTTGTCAATGTTATCTAGTGATCTAAGTTCTGTTGTTATATAAAATAAACATGTTAACTTAATGATGTTTAAACAAATTCTTCTAAAATTAGAAATAAGATTTTGTATTTAATTTAAATATTATTGTGTATCAGATGCAATGTAGCTTGTACGACACTGCAAAGTTAAACCCAAGTTTTGGTCTATAATTAGGTGCATAATAAGATCTAGACGGCTACTTCTGTTAATACATCTGCTGCCCCGGAAAAAGCACTGAATTAAACGAGGTCATTGTGTGTTTGACCCCAACACATGAGAAAAGGCTACCTAGATAAATAACTACAACATACTACAATCCTACATAATATTGCTTTACTCAGTATTTAATCGATAAGATCAAAATTTTTTTTTACAAAATGTAAACAACCAACTTCTAAAAAAACACTAAAAAGTGAAAAATAACTTGAAGAAATTTTTTTTTGTCACTTTTTCGTTGTAGTACCTACCCCTCAAAAATTCGAGTACCACTACCTGATAGGTAAATAACAGTGACAGGAAGTTATTTTATCATCATCCACATACACTAAGTGCGAAAAATACATAATATTATTGAGGCTTACTCAACCTTACCTCTAAAGCATGACCTACCATGCTTCAGAGGTGGTCCCATGTAAATTTTATTAACATTGCTTGCGAAACAAAAAAATAATCTTCAAAATAAGTTAGTAGAGAATTAGAGTAAACGCGTAATAAACATAAAAAACATACAGTCGAATTGAGACCCTCCTCCTTTTTGAAGTTGGATGTTAGCCGAAGAAAAAGAAGAAGAAGAATGAAGATGTTAGATGTTGTGTGATGTTGAGATTTTCTTAAGAAAGCTTCTGCTTTGCGACTTCGCATCGCGCCGATTCGCAGTTTTGTGTACAAGCCCTAAAGAAAGGCAAATAATGAAACTAAAGCATTCAAGAATGTAATAATCTCACCGTAAACTTAAATCACGTTTTTTGTGAAAGAACAAGTTCAGTGTGTTTTAATTTACAGAGTAATGAAAAACTGTGATCACGTGTGTCCTTTTTTAATATAAAAAGGACTGACTTCATTCTGTCCATATCAATCGCAACTGTGCTTTCAAAGGAACAATCACAAACTTAATCATGTCCCTGAAGGTATTAAGAATATAATAATAAATTAAAGATTACATCAAGGTAAAAACTGGATTAACAAAACAGCTCTACAGTATAACTTTTTACAAAGATTAGGAATAGATTCAGTGCAAAACTTCTACCTACTAATAATACGTGAATTTCAGCTAAATAATCGTTATTTCATACAGGTTGCTTTAGTCGCCACCCTCCTCGCTGTTGTCGCCGCGCGGCCACAAGAGGGTCACGGTCACGAGGAACACCACGGTCACGCCTCCTCATCACAGAGCATCAAGCAGCACCACGGACACGCCACCGAGAAACACGTCGAGTACTATGTATGAGGAAGTTGAATACTTATAGAATTTTACTTATTAGGATAAGCAAAATATTTGCTCACCATCACAATGTCTTGCAGGCTCATCCTAAGTACGAGTTCGCATACAAGGTAGTGGACCCGCACACCGGCGACAAGAAGTCTCAGCACGAGGCGCGCGATGGTGATGTCGTGAAGGGCGTGTACAGCGTGCACGAGCCTGACGGCACCGTCAGGATCGTGGAATACCACGCTGATAAGAAAACTGGGTGAGTAGGCCTGATCAAAAAAGAACTAAAAGAAATACTAAGTGTTTGTGACGTGTATCATATTGATTATATTCTTTTCTTATCGACAGATTCAACGCCAATGTGAAGTTCGAGGGTCACGCCAAGCACATCGTTCCTGAACACCACCATCACTGAATTTATATTGGCTTTTTTTTTTTAATCTGGAGTTGTTAAAGCTGTTTGTAAATATAGTTCTGTTATTACAATAAAATACATAATTTAAAAAAACTTACTTATGTTGGATTCACCTGACCTGCTCATCAAAACACTTCTTAGCTCTTAAACTTATACTGTATTCGTAGGTATAACTCACGGTCGTTAGGGTATTATACAAGATCTATGTGTTCTTCAGTCTCCAAAACAACAAAAATATAAATAAATTATGAGGACATGCTCATGATGTTCAAAAGATAGTGATAGGCAGGAGTGGTTAAGCTTAGTGGAATGCAATTCGATAGGCCTATTTTCTGAAGAAATTTTATGTACATATATTCTTCAGAAAATAGGCCATTAATTTTATGGGGTTTGCAATTTTTTTTAATTTTTACTATTTAATTTCGGTACCTACCCCACACAAATTCCAATACGAAGTTATTATATAACATCATCCACATAGACCAAGTGCTAAAAATACGTGATAAAGCTAGCTCAAAAACTACCCAAGCAAAGTTAATAAAAAAATTATGAGACCACCACACAAGCTTCCTCTATAAAATAATTTGCAAAATCGGTCCACAATTGACGAAATTATCGATGGACATAAATAAAAAAAACCTAAAAACGAACATAGAACATCCTTCTTTTTGGAAGTCGGTTAGAAATAAATTGGATAAAGATCTCAGGGTAAATGACTCCTGCGACATTACTCTGGCCTCGTAAACCCCCGCTAGGATCATGACAAATCTATCCTAATCCACCCAATAACATGTTCTCTATGAATAAGTATGGTATGATATCACAATAAAATCTATCTATTATGCGACCAAAATTACCTATGCAGTTAAGGTTTTACGAAATGTGATTGTCAAAACGCAACACCTATTAAAAATATCAGCTGATATCATTTAGAGTGAAATCAATACTACCTTGAATGTATTATTTTAAGTCATATATAAGACGTGAAGGTTTAGAAGTTATGTATCAGTTCACTCTTGGACTTAGCTTCAAATCAGTAACAAGTCAACAATATCAACAGGACAACATGTTCTTTAAGGTATATAGTTAATTACACTATTCAATTACTTTTACTTCAACATTATGATACAAAGAACTGAAGTTAAAAAGTATTTGTCATCTTGAGGTTGAAGTCTGTCTCTTTCTAAGCCGTAGAACTCTCCTCTTTTCACTGACAAGAAATTAAAAGAAGAGAAGTTAAACTTTTTGTTTTGATCTTTTAACTATTTATATTGCCTCTAGGTACTCTGCATGCTATCGGTGGCTGTCGCAGTGGTCTCCTCACACGGACACTCCTCCCAGTACATTCACCGCCACGACGGACACCACCAGATAGTTCACCACGGACATGGACATCATGACTACTACGTCAGTAACAATATATTACTATCGAAAATGAAATTCTAACCTATTTATTCGATACTTATTGTAAGCTTACCGACTTGTTCGTTTACAGACTCACCCTAAGTACGAGTTCGAGTACAAGGTGGAGGACTCTCACACGGGCGATCACAAGTCGCAGCACGAGCACCGCGACGGTGACGTCGTCAAGGGACATTACTCGCTGCACCAACCTGACGGCTCCGTCAGGGATGTGCACTACCACGCCGACCATCACAGTGGGTGAGTATATCAACAGCTTCAGCTGTATGTATGCAGTCTTAAACTGTCACTCTTTCACTTGCCATTATTATGATTTTCTTACTTATTCCCAGCTTCCACGCGGACGTGAAGCACAGCACACACCACATCGTGCCACATCATCACCATTACTGAAAACTGTTGTCAATGTTAACTAGTGAACTAAAATGTTGTTCTTTTATATTAAGATAAATGTAAAAAATGCTATATGTTTAAAACCCACTATTTTAAGAATAAAGATCTATTATAAGCAGTTTTTTCTTTATTTATTTATTTGTTTCATTAAAATACATATTCTCATCTTGGGGACGTTACGTAGTTTGAATAGTATTGTAAAGTCTAAGCCAAGTTTTAGTCTCACGACGCCTGATGGAACACGTGATAAAGGATTTAAACCTAGAGTTTTGAATTTTTTCGAATTTTATACAAGCTCGTTAAAGTTGAGCTCATTAGCTTTTTAGAAAATGGTATGTTTTAGGTACAAATTTTGGGTAATTTTGGGTTTTCAGCAAGCCTTTTGGTGGTCACATGTCCTTGTAAGACAATTTCCAAAGGGTCTCTTTAAAATGTTTCGAAAATCTTTTCCAGAGAAAGGTAAGAACCATTCAAGTATGTAATAAGTAATATCATCGTTAACTTAAACCACATTGTTGGTGAAAGAACAAGTTCAGTTTATTTTAATTTAATTTACCTACACAGTAACGAAAAACTGGATCACAAACTGTTCATGTATATTTTTAGCAACTAGCTCCTGCTTCCCACGGTTTTTAGGACTTGACAAAACATCGAGATTTCTTATCTATGAATGTGTAACTTTAATATTAACGTATAAAAACATAAACCTTTCAGAATAAATTCTCTAAACGATGGTGAAAACCTCATCAAAATCTGTCGCGTGGGTTAGAATATAGCGGTATTCTGCTGTGGGGCAAAGCTGCTGACATTCAAAATATATTCGTCCTTCAAAAACGAGCTGTTCGAGCAATTTACCAGCTAGGTGCCAGAGTTTCTCTGAGAGATTTTTTTAAAGATATTGGTATTCTCACGGTGGCATCACAATTCATCTTCGCCAACATCTTATATATTAGGCAAAATATACACTTATACACTAAAAACAGTGATATCCACAAATAACATTATTAACACTAGGAATAAGGACAAACTACGAGTTCCCTTTCACCGGCTTCATAAGGTTCATAACTCATTTGTTGGGCTTGGTATAACATTTTATAACAAGCTACCCTCTTCTTTGCTAGATTTGCCTTATAATGCGTTTAAAGCTAAAGTAAAATGCGACCTTTGTTCAAAGGCTCTCTACTCTATTAACGACTACTTAAATGATAAGAAAAGTTGGTCGCTGTGATTAACTCAAGACAATGTTTATGTTCTTTCTCCAGCATTAGCTTACCCACTGACAGGTTATATGAGTTCATATATGTGTTTTTTTTATTTGACTGTATAATCAATTTATTTTTAATGTTTTTCTAATTAAATTTATTATTGACATAATCTACTCATTACAATGTTTACTATATGAGTTGTATTGCAATATGTGGTTAGCTAGCTACCTCGAAAATTGATAAATATTATTTATTTTACTTCAATGGTCCTAGTTTATCATTTATAACTTCCAGTTACATCTAAAAATAGCTATATGTAGGCGGGCACGCCCTTTGTGCCTGGAGGCTTTTATTTAGTTAATTTATGTTTTCATTTACTTTTTATTTCTGCTTAAGTACATATAGTTCTCGTTTTTTTTTTGGTTGGTATATTAGCGTGTGTTAGCTGACATATGGCTAATAATAGATTTATGTTTTGTGTTGCATAATGTAAATGATTTTGCATACTTTTGTATAGAATCAATTTTTTTCTAACTGAACAGACAGCTGTGCTGCTGGGGAGTTTGTTGCGCCACTTCTTCTTCCCAGCTAAAGCACTAGGAAGTGGTGAAGGGTTGGCGTTTTTGGGGGACTGTCTTATGTGATTTTGACGTTCGAAAAGTGCTGATTCTCAGCCTAGTTTGAATAAATGACTTTTGATTTTGATTTTGAGAAGAACAACGCGGACATGCAGACAAACACGAAAAGTGACTTTAATTTATAATATGTTGATAGTGAGTTAGACAATCAATAAAACACTACAATATAACTTTTTAGCAATTAATAGGAACAGGTTCAATGCAGAAACATATACTTACATAATATAAGTTAATTTCAGCGAAATAAATCGTCTCTTCATACAGGCTGGTCTAGTCTCCACCCTCCTCGCTGTTGTCGCCGCGCGGCCACAAGAAGGTCACGGTCATGAGCGCCACCACAGTCTGAATGCCTTTTCATCACAGAGCATCAAGCAGCACCACGGACACGCCACCGAGAAACACGTCGAGTACTATGTATGAGAAAGTTCCTATTCTATAGAATTTACCTTATTCGAATACGAAAAATGTTACATACCATTACAATGCCTTGCAGGTTCATCGTACGAGTTCGAGTATAAAATAGTGGACCCTCATACCGGTGTCAAGAAGTCTCAGCATACGACGTCGTCGTGAAGGGCGTTTAGAGCCTGCAAGAGGTCATCGATGCATTTGCAATGCATTATGATATATTATGTTATTTTTTTCTCTTTGTTTCTCTCAATCAGAGCACCTGCCATCTAATCTCTTCACCACCCTTGGTTGACTGGTAAAGAATGCCTAAGGCATTAAGTCCGCCTGTGTACCTTTTTTTGGAGTGCGAAAAATCGGTATGACATTATTTGTTTATGAGGACTTGTTAAAGCTGTTGTTAATATAATTTTATTATTACAATGAGATACATTTTTTTTTTAAACTTACCAAGTAATATATTTTTCCATCTCGTTTATGCGCTAGCCTCATATAGATGCAATAAAAATCTGACAATTATTTGTTCATCATCATAGACAGCCTTCTTCCTGCTGACTATAGCCGTCCTCCATTTTGTACAATGAACAACTGTGTTACATATAATGGTAAACAATTAAATTCTTGGATCCACTTGACGAGTGGTTCATCAAATCACTTCTTCGCTCTTAACTTATACTACAGTCGTAGGTAAAATCCATGGATCGTTGTCGACTATGATGTGTCTGCAAAACGACAATAATAAAACAAAAAAATGGTGACTTAGGCTCAGTTCACACCGAGACGCGACGCGACGCGGAGTTTTTTATGATCCAATACAATATGGAATTTATTTACTACACAATATGGTACACGCGCTTGCGCAGCACTGCGCATCTCAGCGTAATTTGACACGTGTCAACCTTCGCACTGAAATTATACCTTTTCGTGAAGAAAATAAGTTTGATACTTGTTAAAAAGAGCACGCAGCGTCGCGTACTTCCCGTCTCGGTGTGAACTGACCCTAAGACATACTCAGGCTAGTTAGAGCCCTGCCAGGGTTGCGGGTTAGTCCGAAAGGGATACCGGGACCTTGGCAACAGGCAACTGAAGGAACACGGGTGGGTTTTAGTCAGTAAAAGTCTGACACGCCCTTCCGCTCCACCCAGAGCGGGAGAAGTCATTGGATGATTTCCCAGCCTCAAAAAAAAAAAAAAAAAAGGCTAGTTAGAGCGATGATTTTAACCAGATACTTACGAATGAGAGTGGTCAAGGACCGAACTTAGGGGAATGGAATACGTGAGGTGTATTTTCTGGTGTAAGTACCTAATACTACAGTAAAATACACGATACATGATATTATATTAAGATCTAGTTGTTCTGAATCTGTTTAAGCTTTGTTCAAGCTGAAAGAACAATAATACGTCATTTGTTTGTTTTTTTAACAGTTGATACTAACACCAAAGAAAGTAGTCGCTGATAAACAACCGCCTGGAGCAATCCATTAAGAAACGGTTGTGTTCTTAATTCACACATTAGACAGGAAGCGTAACTTGGCTCTCAAGGGGTAAAAACATTCTATTCTGGGCACTAAATCAAATCAACTAAGGTAATTTTTAAATAGACTACAAATCCCACTACACCTTTGGAATTAATTAAAACTGACTTCTAAAAAAAATGTACTCGGTACTCTGGTTTTTTTAACGTATTTTTAATTATTGGTAAATTACAAAAATAAAACTAAACTAAACTTTCTAGTCTCTAATTTCGAATAAACAAACCTTACGTTATTTGATTACTTATTCAGTACTTTTTTGAAGATCTGTGATTTTGTTGTGAATGTTCTAAGTTCTTTTAAAACTGTACCTACTACTTCCTGTACCAGTAAGTTAGAAAGTAAAAGACAAATGATCTACATAACTTCATGCAAACCAAAATTATGTATTTAATAACTTTTAAGTAACAATTATCGTCAAAGCGTAACACTTTTATCGTGTACAACTTAATTGAGAGAAATCAATACTACCTTGACTGTATTATTTTAAGTCATATAAAAGAGGTGAGGTTTAGATATTATTTATCAGTTCACTCTTGGACATAGCTTCAAATCAGTCAACAATAACAATAGGACAACATGTATATCAAGGTATAAATAGTTACTTAATAATTCTGTGTCTGTGATATCAAAATGAAGAGCGATACGAAATATGGATTGTACAAATTGTGTTGTCAAATTCTCCAGTTTCAAAGTTCTCTATCAATATTAAAAACCACTTGTCACTGATTAAGAGATATTCCCAGTTTCTTAGAAACATAACGATAATAATTATTTCTGTGAAAATCTTTAAACATAATTACAATTTGTTACCTTTAGGTACTTTGCATACTATCTGTGGCTGTCGCGGTGGTCTCCGCTCACGGACACTCCTCTCAGTACATTCACCGCCACGACGGACATCACCAGATAGTACACCACGGACATGGACATCATGACTACTACGTCAGTAACAATATTAAATTACTTTCGAAAGTGAAATTCTAACCGATTTACCCGATACTTATTGTAAGCTTACCGACTTGTTCGTTTACAGACTCACCCTAAGTACGAGTTCGAGTACAAGGTGGAGGACTCTCACACGGGCGACCACAAGTCGCAGCACGAGCACCGCGACGGTGATGTCGTCAAGGGACACTACTCGCTGCACCAACCTGACGGCTCCGTCAGGGATGTGCACTACCACGCCGACCATCACAGTGGGTGAGTATAACAACAGCTTCAGCTGGATGTGTGCGGTCATAAACTGTCGTACCTTCAGCTATTATAATTATGATGTTCTTGTTCCCAGCTTTCACGCGGACGTGAAGCACAGCACACACCACATCGTGCCACATCATCACCATTACTGAAAATTGTTTTCAATGTTATCTAGTGAACTAAAATTCTGTTGTTAATTGCTAAATGTTGTGATGTTTAAAACCCAATATTCTAAGAATAAAGCCATTTTAAAATTGTCAAGTTTTTGTTTTCATTTATATTTTTATTTTAACGAAGATGCAACGTCGATTGAATAGCATTGTTTAGTCAAACCTATGCCTTGTTTGTTAACATTATATTCTCAAGGCCTTTTTTTTTGTGGAAATCTATTCCTGTTCATGCATCAGTGTCTATGTAATAAATTCAGGGAAGCCTATGGCATTAGGTCCGCCTCTGTAGATTTGTGTGCTTGTAGTATTAAATAATAAAAAAATATCCAACCACATGTGATCATCGAATGCCTCAATACGAGAAAAGGCTTGCTGGATCAGTGGCGATGGCCTAAGGTCCTACAAACTGTGCTAGGTTTATTGTTTTGACCTTATAACTTTTTACGAAATTCCTGCCTTGGTACATGCAAAGGCTTTCTAATTCTGGCTTTTTAATGAGCGACTCTTTAAAATAATACAACTGTCCTGAGAAAGGTGTTGAAACTAGCATTCAAGCATAATATTAAAAACTTAAATCACGTTGTTGGTGAAAGAACTTCGGTATGTTTTAATTTACACAGTGATGAAAAACTGGATGACTCATTGATCGTATGTGTAGTTTTGTTTTAATAAGACAGACTTGGCTCCTTTGATATCAATTGCAACTATGCCTTGGATGGAAACACAATTACAAGCTTAATCAAGTCCCATACGGGTATTTTATATAGTGTTTTTCATACCTAAAACATATTAGAGCACCACCACGGCCACGCATCCTCATCACAGAGCATCAAGCAGCACCACGGACACGCCACCAAGAAACACGTCGAGTACTATGTATAATATTTATAGAATGTCTTTAAAAAAAAAGAAAGATGTTGCTCACCGTCTCGTTTCATTTCAGTCACACTCAAAGTACGAGTTCGAGTACAAAGTGGAGGACCCTCACACCGGTGACAAGAAGTCTCAGCACGAGGCGCGTGACAGTGACGTCGTGAAGGGCGTGTATAGCCTGCATGAACCCGACGGCACCGTCAGGATCGTGGAGTATCACTCTGACAAGAAAACTGAGTGAGTACGCTTGATCAACCAAGGACTAAAAGAAATACTAAGTAGTTGTGACGTGTAGCTTATTGATTCTTTTCTTGTCGACAGATTAAACGCAAACGTGAAGTTGAAGGGTCACGCCAAGCACACCTCCTGTTCCTGAACACCACCACCATCATTGATTCTGTGATATTATTGCTTAATAAAAAAATCTTTATTTCGGATAAGAAACATACATATGGGTTAGTAAACAAAAGACAACTTATACCTATGTTAGTAAGTTAATGAGAACTCGTTAAAGCTGTTGTAAATATAGTTTTGTTATTACAATGAAATACAAAATTTTAAAAACTTACCTTTATCATTTCCCAGCTCCCCCGGATATTTCGGCTAAGAGTCCCTATCAATTTCGGCGCGCTACGAGTTTAGGCAACTATCGGAGCGCAGTGTGTCTGTGTGCGGTCGACGTATCGCTGACAGTCGTAGTGTGCGCTGTGCGCACGGTGCAGCGCGAACTAATAATCTTGGTCCGTAACTGCTATTATTAGGAGTTTTTACTTACTGGGTTCCGTAATACTGGATGGATTTTATTTTGTGATTATGACGTGCTATGTTTAGGTACCCTATAAAAATATGGTTACCTAGTATGGCATTCACTGAAGTAAAAGCAAACTATAAAGTGTGACCAGCGTATATAAGGTAAGTCTGAAACTAATTACACGTGTTATTGTACTCCTTTATTATTTAGATTAATTAGACCTTTATTCCTTATTAGTCCTTTATTATTTACATTTATGTAGCTATAATTATTACTATGTAAAAAATTAAAGTAAAATACAATAGACGTAGATATATTTAGTTACCTATTCCACTTTACTATTCTCCAAGAGTCATAAAAACCCCGTAAGAAACGACACGTGTTTCACCTCTCAACGAGGCATCCTCAGGATGACGATTGACCAATTGCAAACCAGAACGCGACGTGTTACCACACCGAGCGCTGGACGCAAATTGAAACTTAAGTTAAAGTCACTTTGGTTCCAGCGTTCGAGTGGTTTAGAAGATAGGAGGGAACAGATGAACATACATACATATATACCGATCAAAATCATAACCCTCCTTTTTCTTCGCCGTTGTCGGGTAAAAAAGAATTAACGTGTGTCCCGATCCTTTTCGCTCATCAATGATGTTCCAGGTAGTATTTGATTTTCGGCAGATTTCTGCCTATTTAATTCTCTACAAATATAATTAACACATTATTAGATTAAAGAAATAATAGTAAACTACAACAATTTTCTTAATTAGTAAGATGATGGCAAAAAATATTATTTACCAAAGAACTGCACGTGCCTTCCGTGTTCTTTTAACTTTTTTCTTTTTATTACCCGTCATTCTTCCGTGATAATAAAGTTCAATTATTCAACCCATTTTCTAAAAATTAAACACTATTTTACTGTAAGTATAATACAAAACATTAATATGTATAAATATCATTAGCAAATCACAAAATGTTACACCATACATTATATAGGTACTCACAATCTCAAAACTGGTTAGCTCTAGTACAAAAGTACGCCCGATTCCGCGAATTACGTCGGGAACGGCGGCAGCGGCGAACGTCACAGGCGACACAGGTCCGACGTTGAGAAGCCCTCGGGCGCGACTGATTGCCTCGAGCGAGCGCATCGGTTTATAAGGCATTATTTAGATCTTTTATTATAATTAAATTAGCAGTCAAAAATAAAATATAAAAACTGAATTTGGTAGATAAATAACTAAAATTTTAAAATATTTAAGAATTATTGTTAATATGTAACAAATTCTTACGCGTAGACGACGATTTTGCACATGGTATTATTGCGTTTTTTCAGCGTGGATCACATTTTTTTTCAAGTACTAATTCAATAAACTTTGGAAAAATTATCAGTCGTCTATCTAATATACTATATGCCCAGTATTTAGGATTTTTCTCAGATTGATATTTGCTACCAGTAAGCTATGAAAGCAATTGAAAAACCAAGTGTTTCACGCTTACGTAAAAACGTGTGTTAGATTTTTATCTTTCGTAATTTATATTGAGTAGTTAGTTTTAATTTTATTAGTCGACTTACTAGTTAAACAGATGATGAATAATTTTGCATTTAAAAACAAAACAGATATCTTAAGGATATTAAGACATTGGCTCCGAAAAAACTTGAATTTTCTGTTTTTAGACCGCGAAATTGATAGGGGCTCTTAAGATACTTTATTTCAATAAAAAAAGAATACAATTATTCCCTTCTATGGGGAGAAATATAATCATTATAAAGTTTAGCGACTATACCTTTAGCGGTTTCGCCATAGGATACAACTAAAATTAATTTATATACAGGGTGTTAGGGTAAACACCGTTATCCTTGCAACCAGTGGATTGGTTTCATTTATAAAACGTAAAATCAATGGAAAATTACAACTTTATTTTTATATTTTTTAAACCTACATTTTACCCCAAGAGACGCAAGTTTGTTGCCTTAGTAAATAAATAAAAAATACTCAAATTAAAAAAAGTTTATTTACTAAAATTGTGGTCAGTATGAATCTTTCTAATGTCGAATTAATTACCTTATTAATCACTGCTTTTTTAGTAAGTACTTTTGAGTCAAATTCAGGAAATAATTTGACTTTTAATTGTGTCATCTCAAAATCAAAATCAAAATCAAAATATTTTATTTCACATAAACCTACATGGGCACTTATGAAACGTCAGAAGCTAGGTGCACGGTTCCAATTGGTCGTTTCCTATGGAGAAGAGCCGGCAAGAAACTCCATATATATATCTTCTGATTCAACTATGACAATGCTTATACGACAGAAGGTAAATGATCCACTTCCTTTAAAAAGTACCTACTGTCTCGAGTAAGCTAGAGTGGTGACTGACAAATGATCTAACATCATGCAACCAAAAACTAAATTATGTCTTTAATAGATTTTACAAAACAATTATCGTCAAAGCGTAACACTCTTATTGTGTGCAACTTTATTGAGAGAAATCAATACTACCTTGAATGTATTATTTTAAGTCATATATAAGACGGGAAGTTTAGATATTATGTATCAGTTCACTCTTGGGCTTAGTGTCAAAACATTGCCAACAATAACTTCCTACAGAATGTTCTTCAAGGTATGTATGAGACAAAATCACTACTAAGCCTATTACTAACAGTTGCAAAATGTTTCTACCGAAATTGAGGCAAGTTTTGCTTATGCAAAATAATGTTTTACGTACTTATTTACCTAAAAAGTAACTTATCGTAACTTTTTCAGCTGCTTTGCGTGCTGTCAGTGGCTGTCGCGGTCTCCGCTCACGGACACTCGTCCCAGTATATCCACCGCCACGACGGACACCACCAGATAGTACACCACGGACATGGACATCATGACTACTACGTCAGTAACAATATTACTTTCGAAAATGAAATTCTAACCTATTTATCCGATACTTATTGTAACATGTTCGTTTGCAGACTCACCCTAAGTACGAGTTCGAGTACAAGGTGGAGGACTCTCACACGGGCGACCACAAGTCGCAGCACGAGCACCGCGACGGTGACGTCGTCAAAGGACACTACTCGCTGCACCAACCTGACGGCTCCGTCAGGGATGTACACTACCATGGTGACCATCACAGCGGGTATGTATAACCTTGTAATGAATAAAACGACGAAGATTGTGTTATACTTTTCATATTTTTGCCCACACAGTTCTTCAAAGTTCTTTAATTCATACCATGTTTTTCTTCTCAGATTCCACGCGGACGTGAAATACAGCACACACCACATCGTGCCTCATCATCATTACTGAAGCGTCTTCATTATTGTCTATTCAAGAACTGATTCTGTTACATAATGTTAATACATTTTGATGTTTGTGCCTATATAATTATAAGAATAAATCCAAATTTAAGAAAAAGAGGAACAAACTGATTATTTTTTCATTTTCTTTTCTGACTTTGGGGAGATTGGTAGAATTTGATAAAGTGTTGTTAGAAGTGATGTTATATTACATTACATGACAACATTCATAAGCATAAATCATAATTCAGCCGAAAAAAATCTGTGATTCTCGCATCCAACGGATTCCCCTGTCCTTCATCCTGTCATATTGGCCTTAATCCTGTCATCAGTGAGTCATGAGGCCCATTATAAGCGACCACGTTAGCTCAGAAATGAAAGCGATTTTCTTGTGAAATAACGATTGCAACTTTAAAATAAGACTTATTTTATCATAGAATAGTTCTAAAATATTATGTTCATCATCATCATTTTCCTGCCCTTGTTCCATGATACTTGAGGTCGACGCAACACATTTTTTTCTTCCATTTTCCCCTGTCAGCCGTCACTCAAGATTCATTCCTTTTTGTTTCACTTTTGTGTAACTATTAAGTTATTTTCGAAACTACGTATTTTTGGAACACGTGTTCTAGGACTTCTTGTATTATTTTACATATAGAGTACAAAACCTTTTGCAATAATAGATATATGGGACATCAAAAGGAACACGTTGTATACAACGTGCCGCTACCATGACGACATTAATTTAACACACGTATCCGATTTCGCGTATTCGTTTTAGGAAAATATTTTAATTTCATTAAATGTTATTATTTATTGATTTATTTACAATTTTATAAACTACCATCCTGGAGCAACCTGTACTTAAAGAACTGTAGCGAAGAGTTCATTTGCCGAGGTCACGGATCATATGTAGGCGAATAAAAGGAAAGCCGCGCAATTTCCTAGAAATTATGCCGACAAAGGATCTTGACCGATGGAACGTAAGCCAGCTGGTAGGTACCTACATGAATGAATCTTTTACAAAGAGTGATCTCAATTTTGGTTATGTTTTTATTATTTAGTTTGTTTGAAAATTATTTTTTTTTCAATTTACGAATTATTTTATTTTATTATAATTTTTATGGTTACTGGCCACTAGCCCTACCCGTGTGTTAAATTAATGTCGCCATTGTAGCGGCACGTTGTATACATATTATATTATTCAAGTTAACTTTTTCCTTGGTAATGCCCTAATATAATACATTGTGTGTACGAAGAAACATAATGTCCTGTTCAAAACATAAAATATACGTATACGCACAAACATAAGTATCCATCTATACAAATATCAGCCTTGCATCTACCATTAATGAGGCAGAAGAATCGTAGGCCAAAATGGCGACCTACGTGCGCATGTCTGCGCCCCTGCATATTCTTTGATCAACATTTTAGTGTAGCGCGCCACCGCGCGTGTCTAGAGTAGGGACTTAAGCTCCGCCCACATGCGCAAGGTCAGTCAGGAAACTATGGCCCTTAAGTTGGATTACCTGTTTGACCGGCCATAAATCCAGACTCCGGGATACCACTGAGAAATTTTAGATGGAAA
Source organism: Lithophane semibrunnea (assembly GCA_947363905.1). Lineage (NCBI taxonomy): Eukaryota > Metazoa > Arthropoda > Insecta > Lepidoptera > Noctuidae > Lithophane > Lithophane semibrunnea. The sequence goes on along the minus strand of OX376190.1, from coordinate 12,565,207 downwards.
AACCCAATTGAAGAAAGAGAAAGAAAGAGAAGGAACGAGAAAGAAAGACAGAGAAAGAAAGAGAAAGAAAGAAAGAAGGAAATAAATCTGCTGCATACGTGATTTTACTCTATGTTTTTAATAAGTCATTCATCAAACATATTTATCAACAAAACATCACGCGTTTATTCCCCGAAGGGTGAGACAGAGATGTACCTATAGTACACCCTCATTTCGCCAGTTATGTTTTAAGTTCCATGTATTATATTACATGTCTGGATTACCTGTTTGAAGAGAAAGAAAGATTAAGAAAGAAAGAGAAAGAGAAAGAGAAAGAGCAAGAGAAAGAGATAGAGTAAGAGAAAGAAAGAAAGAAATAAATAAATCATTTATTTGCTGGTAATGTAGGAAAGAGAATGAAAGAGAAAGAAAGAAAGAAGGAAATAAATCTGCTGTATACGTGATTTTACTCTGTTTTTAATAAGTCATTCATCAAACATATTTATCAACAAAACATCACGCGTTTATTCCCCGAAGGGTGAGACAGAGATGTACCTATAGTACACCCACATTTTGCCAGTTATGTTTTAAGTTCCATGTATTATATTACATGTCTGGATTACCTGTTTGACCGGCCATAAATCCAGAGGCTACCACTGAGAAATTTCAGATGGAAAAACCCAATTGAAGAAAGGGAAAGAAAGAGAAAGAAAAAAAGATAGAGAAAGAGAAAGAGAAAGAGAAAGAGAAAGAGAAAGAGAAAGAGAAAGAAATAAATAAATAATTTATTTGCTGGTAATATAGGAAAGAGAAAGAAAGTTATTTTTTACTTTTTTATTGTTTTTTGTGAAGTCGGTTGTTTTTTTTTTTGTTAAAAGTTTTCTTCCACATATATGCTAAAAATAATGTCCTGTTCAAAACATAAAATATACGTATACGCACAAACATAAGTATCGATCTATACAAATTGCATCTACCATTAATGAGGCACAAGAATCGTAGGCAAAAATGGCGACCTACGTGCGCATGTCTGCGCCCCTGCATATTCTTTGATCAACATTTTAGTGTAGCGCGCCGCCGCGCGTGTCTAGAGTAGGGACTTACGCTCCGCCCACATGCGCAAGGTCAGTCAGGAAACTATGGCCCTTAAGTTGGATTACCTGTTTGACCGGCCATAAATCCAGACTCCGGGCTACCACTGAGAAATTTCAGATGGAAAAACCCAATTGAAGAAAGAGAAAGAAAGAGAGAGAAAGAAAGAGAAAGAAAGAGAAAGAAAGAGAAAGAAAGAGAAAGAAAGAGATAGAGAAAGAAAGAAAGAAGGAAATAAATCTGCTGTATACGTGATTTTACTCTATGTTTTAATAAGTCATTTGAAGTGTTACGGGGTAGAACTCAATAAAAGTATTCGTAAGTTAATATGGCTTGTATTACTGCCTACCTCGGCACTTCCTTAATACATACAAGTACAAATACGAGAAACAGACACAAGTAAAGTTGTACAAACGACACAGATATAACACGAATGATTTAGAGTTACCTAAAAGAGATCTAGTGTTTTGAGGAAGTCTAGATTTCGAGTCAGAGAGGAGCGTGCGTTCGACTTGAGACAAGATCGTGCACTAAGGTCGATGACCTCTGAGAATCGAAAATCTGCTCATCATTTACGTTTCATTACACTGTCCAACGCACGTTCCGTTTTCCTCATATGTTACATACATTAACTTTCTTAGATGAGGAGTGTAAATATAATAGTTAGTTTTGTTTAAATAGTTAATAGATATTATATGCAGTGTAAGTATAGTAAATAAGTAATATTTGTAAATAATTGTAAGTCATGTTATGCCATAGATAATGATATACTTCTCGTTTGATGTCTATGGTGAACGGAATGTGAATGTGACAGAATGAAATGTTCAAACGAGAAATGTGATGTAAAAGGTTATGAAATGTGCGTGTGTAGTGTTTACAACTAGTTATTAAATATGATTTTATATAATAAGCTAGGGGTGTTAACCGCTACACATTCATCAAACATATTTATCAACAAAACATCACGCGTTTATTCCCCGAAGGGTGAGAGAGAGATGTACAGTCACGTACTTTAATTGATGAGCCACCTTCATACTTTTCAATTTTGCAGTTTCATACATTCACGAGATTACACGATTAAACACGAACTCAAATCGCAAGCTCGTAAACTACAAAACAATCGGAAATATCCATAGCTCAATAATTCTGAAAACTTAACTGAAGACAGTGACAGTTGAACTAACGATGTCAGAGAATTTCTCCGTACGCTAACGTTACTATCGCAACAGTAACCTAGCAACAATTGTTTATCGTTGCTAGGTTACTGTTGCTAGACCTGCAATTGGTTGACTTTTGAGTCGAACCTCTGCTGTCAAGTTTGTAGTTCTGGCTCTCAGGTTAGCCAACCGGTAAAGATATGAATATAATTTTCTTCTTCTAATACGAAGACATATGCCTTTGCGTGTCGGTAACATAACCGAATAAACCGATCTGCATTACACGGCTAAAATACGAACAGTGCCAGGTGGCTCATCAATT